>JAAGEH010000011.1:5801275-5944851 GCA_011751065.1 Lasiurus cinereus | reverse complement strand
GCTGGCAAGGGAGGGCAGTTAGGGGCAACCAGGCCAGCAGGGGAGGGAAGTTGGCACCAATCAGTTAGGGGCAATCAGGCTGGCAGGGGAGCAGTTAGGCACCAATCAGGCTGGTTAGGGGTTGATCAGGCTAGCAGGCAGAAGTGGTTAGGGGCAATTAGACAGGCAAGCAGGCGAGTGGTTGGGAGCCAGCAGTCCTGAATTGTGAGAGGAATGTCCAACTGCCCATTTAGACCTGGTCCCACGGGTAGTTGGACTTCCCTGGAGGGGTCCCAGATTGGAGAGGGTGCAGGCTGAGCTAAGGAACCCTTTCCTCCCATGCGCTGGACAACCTAGAAGAAATGGATAAATTTCAAGAAACATACAAACTTGCAAAAGTGAATCAAAAGGACTTGTTACCCTTTGAGACAGCATGAGGAACCTGAAGAGTTTTATGCTAAGTGAAATAAGCCAGTCAGAAAAAGTCAAGAATCACATGATCTCACTCATATGTAGAATCTAATGAAGAAAATAAACTGATAATGAAAACAGATCCAGAGACACAGAAGCATGGAACAGACTGTCAAATCTCAGAGGGAAGTTGGGGGTTGGTAGGTGGGTGGGAAGAGATCAACCAAAGAATTTGTATGCATACTAGTATATGCATAGCCCATGGACACAGACAATAGGGTAGTGAAGGCATAGGGCAGGGATGGGGGATTGGGGGCTTGGAGGTGGGCAAGAAGGGGTCAATGGGAGAAAAGGGGACATAATATAATACTTTCAACAATAGAGATTTTTAAAAATATATACCTATGGCATTTTCCACAGAATTAGAATAATCCTAAAATTTATATGGAACCACAAAAAATCCTGTAGCTAAAGCAATCTTGAGAAAGAAAAACAAAATTAGAAGTATCATGCCATCAGATAGCGAACTATATAACAAGGCTATAATTATCAAGACAGCATGGCACTGACATAAAAACAGACGCACAAATCAATAGAAGAGAATAGAGAGCCCAGAAAGAAGCCCACATCTATATGGTCAATTAATCTATGACAAAGGAAGAAAGAATATACAAGGGGTTATAGACAGTCTCTTCAGTAAATGGTGCTGGGAAAACTGAACAAATACATTCAAGAAAATGAAACTAGACTGCTTTCTTACACCATACACAAGAATAAAATCAAAATGGATTAAAGTCTTAAATGTAAAACCCATCAGCAAAATGAAAAGACAAAAACTACTGAATGGAAGAAAATATTCACTACTGATACATCTGATAAGAGAGTAATACCCAAAATATATAAAGAACTCATACAACTCAAAATTGTAAAAGCAAAGAACCCAATTAAAAAATGGGCAGAGGATCTGAATAATAGACATTTCTCCAAAGAGGACATACAGATGGCCAACAGGCATATGGAAAGATGCTCAATGTTATTGATCATCAGAATGATTATCATCAATACACTGACAAGGACAAGTGTTAGTATATGGAGAAAATGAACCCTCATGCACTGCTGATGAGATTGCAAATTGTTGAAACCATTCTGGAAAAGGGTATGGAGATTCCTTTAGAAGTTAAAAATATAACTACCGTATGACTCAGCAATCCCACTTCCAAGTATTTATCTGAAGAAATCCAAAACACTATCAAAAAGAATATATGCATCCTTCTGCTCATTGCAGCATTATATACAATTAGAGGCCCGGTGCATGAATTCGTGCATAGGTGAAGTCTCTCAGAGTGGCCTGTGGGGATTGGGCCCCAACTTGCACCCCCAGCCTTGCAGCCCAGCTCATGCCCCCAGCCTCACAGCCCTGCAGCCCTGCCTGGCCACCCCCTCACCTGCTCCACCATCCCGCCTGCATGGTGATCGATAATGGCTGGGCCCCTTCCCCCAGCTCCCTGAGCACTTGGGAGCCAAACAGCAGCCCCACCCCCCACCTCCCACTGCCACCACCGGTCGCTGTCTGCAGGGCAAACAAGCCCCCATTCATACCTGCCTTGGCCCGGGACCACCTACTTACCTGTTCTACCATCCCACCATGGTCCTGCTCTCATTAGGGCCTATCAGGGCTGGTAGCGCCTCCACTGCTGCCAGCTGCCAGCGCCACCTCGCCAACACCCACCATGTTCTGCTCCACCCCCTGGTGGTCAATGCTCGTCATAGTGAGCAGTCGAACTACTGGCTAAACTTCCAGTCAAACAATTTGCACATTAGGCTTTTACTATATAGGATAACTAAGATATGGAAGCAACCTAGGTGTCCATCAATTGACAAATATATAAAGAAATTGTGGTACATATATACATGGAATATAACTTGGCCATAAATAAGAATTAAATCTTAGAATTTGCAACAACATGGATGGACCTAGAAAGTATCATGCTAAATGAAATAAGTCAGACAGAGAGAGACAAATATCATATGATTTCATTTATACATGGAATCTAAAAAATAACAACACAAAACAGAAGCAAATTCATAGATAAAGAGAACAAATTGATGGTTTTCAGATGCAAGTGGGTTTGGGAGCTGAGTGAAAGAAACCCTGGCCAGGTGGCTCAGTTGGTTGTAACATCATCCCATACACCAAAAAGGTTTTGAGTTCAATTCCCAGTCAGGGTGCATAAAGGAGGCAACAGATCAATGTTTCTGTTTCTCTCTCTCTGTCTCTCTCTCTGTCTATCTCTCTGTCTATCTCTATCTCTACCATCCATAAAACATATCCTTGGGTAGGGATTAAAAAAAGGGTGAAGTTATTAAGAAGTATAATTTGGTAGTTACAAAATAATCGCATGGATGTAAAGTACAGCATATGGAGGGTAGTCCATAATATTGTAAGCTGTAGTGGTTACTAGACCTACTGGGGGAGCACTTTGTGAGTTATATAAATGTCTAACCACTATGCTGAACACCTAAAATATCATATTGAATATCAACATAACTGAAAATTTTTAAAACTGAAAATTTAAAAATAAATAAAACTCAATACAAAAACAAACCATTCAATTAAAAATGGGAACAAGACTTGAACAGGTACTTCAAGAAAGAATACAGTTGGCAAATAAGCACCTCAAAGATTTTCAACATGGTTAGTCATTAAGGAGATGCAAACCAAAACCATGAGATACCATTACATACCTAAAAAAATTGCTAAGCTTCAAAAGGACTGACCACCAAGTGTTAATAAGTATCTGGAGAACCTAGAACTCCCATACCCTGCTGAAGAAAATATAAAATATCCCAATCACTTTGGAAAACAATTTGACAGTTTCTTAAAAGTTAAACAAACATATATTTATCCAGTTGATCCAGCCATTCTACTCCTCGGTATTTATGCAAAATAACTACTAGTAAAAGCATTTGCCCAAATAAAAGCATTTGTATATTAATGTTCACACAGCTTTATTTGTAAAAGCCAAAATAACCCCAAAATCTATCAATAGGTGAATGATAAATCAGCTGTATATTCATGGAGTGATTTATACATGCAACAACACGGATGAATTCCAAGATAATTATGTTGAATGAAAAGTCAGATAAAAAAAAATGTATAACCTGTATGATTCCATTTATATTACTACAATACATAATTTACCTAATAAAAGAATAACATGCTAACTGACTGTACCTTTGTGATGCCCACCAGCCAATCAGGAGTGAGTATGCAAATCAACTGAACAAATATGGTGGGTTGATTTGCATACGAAGGTGCCGAGTGGCTGGGGGCAGGGTGATGACGCAGACGTTCTGCACCACCCCAACCACTCAGGCCTCTGGGGCAGCATGGGAAGGCAGGGAGGCAGCTCCAGGCTGGAGCAAAAAGGCTGTTCCTGCCAGAGCAAAGACAGTGCCGGCAGCCAGAGTAAAGAAGGCCCATTCTCGCGTAAATCTTCATGCATCAGGCCTGCAGTTTATAAGAAATATATACTTGGTCTTCATCCCCATTTTTGACAAAGAGCTCCTAAAACCCTTGGAATTTCTTATTCCAAACCTGGAATCATGATTAAGAGTCATAGTTTTGGTATTTTTAACATTCCTCTTTCTATCTCACCTAAGTATATTGACTTTTGGAGGACACTAAGTATGGGGGCTGTGCCAGTGGAACCAGCCATTTGATTAGAGGGTTGGGCAATTCAGTTCCACCCACCCCACCTGAGGGGAGGGGAAAATCCCTGGAGATTGAATTTAACACCAATGGTCAATGATTTACTTATCATGCCTATTTTATCAAACCTCAATAAAAACCAAAAAGGATTAATTCTGAAACTTTCAGGTTGGTAAACCAAAATACGTCCTTGTACCAGAAGAGCGTGTACCCAAAACTCTACAAGGCCAGAAGCTCCATGTTAGGGACCCTGCCATCCTTTGTCCTATGTACTCTTCATCAGCCTGTTCATTTGCATCCTTTAACATCCTTTGTAATAAACCAGTAATCTAGTTAAAGTAAATTGGTTTCCTGAGTTCTATGAGCCATACAAGCTAATCAACGAAACCATTCATTGTAGGGTGTCATGGGCACCTCTCAATGAAAGTTGAGTGGAGCAGAGGGCAGTCTTGTGGGACAGAACCCCACCTGTGGAATCTGATGCTATCTCCAGGAAGAAAGATATCAGAATTAAGTGGAACTGTAGGACACCCAGCTGGTGTTGCCAAATTGCTTGATGTATAGAAATCCCACCCAGAAGTGAGGCAGTATTGAAGTATTGAGTACAGGAGACACACATAGAAGTGCTTCTCTTTTACATTCTGGGAGATGCAAATCTGTAGTGACAAAAGGTGATCACTGGCTGCCTGCAGGTCGGGAGAGACAGGGAGGTGGAGAAGAGAGGAATGACAAAGGGCCATGAGGAAACTTGTGGGTAATGGTATGTCACTAATTTCTTTATGGGCATGGTCTCATGGGTACATGCATATGTCAGACTTAGACTGTATATGACTAAATAGTGAGAATTTCTTGTATATCAATTATGCCTCAGTAATGCTGTCTAAAAGTTGACCAATGGAGGTGGGTAAGAGAAAGAGCAAAAAATAAATCAGGAGATCACTGAACATTTATTTAATGTTTCGATTCTAACATGATAGTTAAGTAAGAAATAAACTTGTTAGCCACTAAATATCACAACAGAAGAAACAGATATAAAAAATAAACTTAGCAACTACACAGGCACAGCTCCAAAAGAATATTTACAGAAGGCCACAGTTAATGGCATTATAAAAACAGCAAGCAAAAATGCTAACTCAATTCCTTAAAATGTTTTTCCTCCTACAGAATTCCTTTATCTGAAGGGAATTTGTCCCTAACAACCTATCAGAGAGAGTACCACTTCAAACAGTCTGAATACAGACAGCTCTTCTTCAAGGGGCCTGGCACTCTGGCACAGCAGCCAAACAAGACCCCAGGGAAGTAGATGGAGAAACAAGCAGAAGTATCAAGTTCTTCAAGAGCTGGCCCTGGGAGGTCATTTAATTGCACTAAACCCAAGTCCTTACTTAAAATATGTAGGCAATAATATCAGTCTGCTTACCTCGAAGTACTGTGATGATATACTTGAAAGCCATAAAGTACAACACAAACACTAGATACCATTCCTATGAAAAAATAAATTACTTGATAAAAAAATTTCAATACCTCTCTTTTCACTTTAATTAGATAACATCAAGAAGCCAGTTATCAAAATTACAGTCAGCCAGTAATTACACTGTGATCAATAAGAAAATCTCATAAGCTGTTTACTACATTATTACTTATAATTTATAATCTACACTAAAATTTATTAAATCATTGCTCTTTTAAATAAAACAAAAAATGTTACCTCCTTATTAACAGTACAATAAACATATGACTTATAAACATTTTACAAACACAATCTTAAAATTAAGCCAACTGCATATTTTTTTAATATAAAATACATCAATAAACACTCAGAAGCTAAAACCTCAATAGTATTTAACACTTACTAAAGAGCTATGACTTTCTGAACAATACTGGCCTCAAAAAATTTTAGAAACTCAAAAAGAATTTTTAGTTGCTATTATTGTTTTTAAATTGCACTTTTAAATAAAATTCATATTTGTCTTTTTCTGACTCTACTTACATTATCACTTAGCATAATGCCCTCAAGTCCACCCATGTTTCCCCAAATGGCAAAATTTTCTTGTTTTTTTTTATGGCTAAATAATATTCCATTGTATATAACCACATCTTCTTTATTTACTCATCCATCGATGATGAGCAGTTAAGTTGTTTTCATATCTTGGGTACTGAAAAATAATGTTGCAATGAACATGAGAGTGCAAATATCTTTTCAAATTTGTTTTCATTTTCTTCAGAAAAATACCCAGAAGTGGAATTGCTGGATCATACAATAGTGCTATTTTTAATTTTTTTGAGAAATCTCCATACCGTTTGCCATAGTGGCTGCATTGCTTTACACTCCCACCAAGAGTGCACAAAGTTCCCTTTTCTCCACATTCTCACCAACACTTGTTAATTTATATCTTTTTGATAGAAGTCATTTAAATAGGTCTGAGCTGATATCTCATTATGGTTTTGATTTGCACTGCCCTGATAATTAGTGATACTGAGCATCCTCATATACTTGCCGACCATCTGTCTTTAAGTCTTCTTTGGAAACAATGTCTATTCAGATCCTCTACCCATTTTTTAGAAAGACTGTCTGTTGGTTTGTTTTGCTACTGATTTGTTCGAGTTCTTTATATTTTTTATATTAACCCCTTATCAGATATATGATTTGAAAGTATTTTCTTCCATTGAGTAGGTAACCTTTTCATTTTGTTATGGTTTCCTTTGCTCCATAAAAACTGTTAATCTGATTAGTCTCACTTGTTTATTTTTGTTTTTAAAAATATATTTTATTGATCTTTTTTTTTACAGAGAAGGAGGGAGAGGGACAAAGAGTTAGAAACATCGATCAGCTGCCTCCTGCACACCCTCCACGGGAGATGTGCCCACAACCAAGGTATATGCCCTTGACCGGAATCAAACCTGGGACCCCTCAGACTGCCGGCTGACGCTCTATCCACTGAGCCAAACCGGTCTTGGCTATTTTTGCTTTTATTACCTTTGCTTTGGAGTCAGCCCCCAAATTTTATCTCTAACACTGATGTCAAGAAACGTACCACTTATGTTTCCTTCTAGAAGTTTTATGGTTTAAGTCTTTAATCCTATTGAGTTAATATTTGTGTATGGTATAAGATAGTTTAGTTTCACTGTTTTGCATGAGGCTGTTCAGTTTTCCCAACACCATTTATTGCATATACTATCCTTTCTCCAGCTGTGTGTTCTTGGCTCTTTTGTTATAAATTAATTGACTGTAGAGTATGGGTTTATTTCTCGACTCTCTATTTTGTTCCATTGATTTGTGTCTATTTTTATGTTAATACCATACTGTTTTCATTATTATAGTTTTATAATATAGTTCTTTGGTGTTTTGTGTGGTTTTTTTTTTCAAGAGTGCTTTGGCTATTTGGAGCTTTTCTGTGGTTCCATACAAACTGTAGGACGTTTTGTGTTATTTCTGTTTAAAATGCATTTGGAATAATTCTTCCCATCCAATTCAAAACCAGTTTTCTCAGATGCCATTTATTATTAGCATTTTAAAAAAATATTTTTATTGATTTCAGAAAGGAAAGGAGAGACAGAAACATCAATGAGAGATAATCATTGATTGGCTGTCTCCTGTACATCCCTACTGGGGATTGAGCCTGAAACCCAGGCATATGCCCTTGACTAGAATGGAATCTGGGACCTTTCAGTCCACAGGCCAATGCTCTACACACTGAGCCAAACTATCTAGGGCTCAGATGCCATTTGTTTCCCCTTTTTAATCCTCACCTGAGGATATACTTATTAATTTTAGAGACAGCAAGGGGGAAGAGGGGGGGAGAGAGGAAAAAGGGGGAGGGAGGGACGGAGGGAGGGAGGGAGGGAGGAAGGGAGGGAGGGAGGGAGGAAGGAAGAAAGGAAGAAAGGAAGGAAGGAACGGCGGGAGGGAGCGAGAGAGAGAGAGAGAGGAAGAGAGAGGAAGAGAGAGAGAGAGAGAGAGAGAGAGAGAGAGAACACAACATAGATTAGTTGCCTCTAGTACATGTCCCAACTTAGGTATATGCCCTGAGTGCGAAGTGAACCTGCAACCTTTGGTGTATAAGATAATGTTCCAACTAACGGAGCAATACAGCCAAGGCAGATGCCAGTCTTTTAATGTTTCTCCAATGAAGATTCTCTATCAGCATCACCATTTGAATATCATTTGTCTCTTTGACATTCTGAATATTATTTTTTTAAATCTTCAGCAGTTCATCAAGATTTGATACTCCAAAGAGAGAAAAAAATGGCGGCGGAATAGATGGATGCGTCTGGAGCCTTGTCCCTGGGCAGAGGGAGAGAGAGCAGCTGAGAGTCGCACTGGAAGTGTTTGTTGGCAAGTTAAGAGTCAGTTATCCTCCAGGAGAAGGTGGGGGACTGCTGGATGGGACTCCCCTAACCAGGCAGCCCCACTGTCACGGGGTTTTTGTCTGCCGGAGCCACCAGCATTAACGTGAAGACCACACAATTTTACAGAGGGAGGTGGATGTCTATGGAGGTCTGAAAAGCTACAGCTGCAGCATCCACCAAACAGCCGGGGGACCCAGAACACCACTCTCCAATCGACACAAACACATGGACTCAGAGGAGCTCCACACGGCACATGGAAAGGTAAGATTTCGCCTGGGATAAGGTGAGGTCTCCTGTGCTGCAGAAAAGAGACGCGCACACTCTGGGACCGGGCTGCGGGAAAGCTGCTTCTAGAGAGGTCCACAGATGTGGGCGTGATCCCTAAGTGTGGAAGGGAACTCTCAGGGATATTAACAGAGGGGAGCTCTAGAAAACAGCTCATTTTGATCTGAGGCAGAAGGACAGCCTTGGAGTTATTACAGCATCCCGAATGCTCGATTCCCCACAAACCACAGAGTAGCAGGATCTAAGCACAGCCTACAGAGGATCTGTGTTTAGTCTCAGAGGTCAATTCTGAAACACTGCCACCCAGTGGATGACACACAAATTGACTATGGCATAACCACAAAAGAATAAAGAGATTGAAACTCACCCCAACAGTGGAACACAGGGAACTGCAATACCCTCCCGAAGAGGAAACAGGAGTGCCAAGCAGAACAATACTGGAAGTGAATGACCTCCACTACTGCCCATTCTATGTTTTTTTTTCTCTTTTTCTGTTTTTAAAAATACTTTTATTTTTTATTTTTGCATATTTTAAATAAAAAACTATTATTTTTATTTTCTCCCAAATTGATTTTACCTTTTTAATTATTACATTTTTGTTTTCAACTGGTATTATTACTACTACTATTTTACCTTTTTGTAAAAAAACTGTCATTTTGTTTTCTCTTTATTTTACTTTGGGGTTAGAGTTCTACATTCTATTTTCATCTTTCCTTTAGCATAATTTTACTCTATCTCAACTCTACCTTTATGCCAACACTCTCCTCCTAACTTTCCTCATTTTTTTGTCTTGTTTACCTTTCCCTTTTCCAACTTTAGATTCTCCCTATTCTGTCTCCTTACCTGGTTAAAATTTCACCCCACTTATATCTCTAATTTGAAAACCCCTACTCCAAGTCCATACAAACCTCTCTCTTCTTGTCTTCACTATCCAAAAAGTTGTTTTTCCTCTATGTCTTTTTGTTGCTGTTTACCTGAAAAATGATTATATTGATTTTTTTGTACTTTTTTTGTGAGATTGTTTTATCTTATTCTACTTGTTTTATTTTGCTTTTCGTTTGCTTTGTTTTGGTTTTTTACCTCTCTTTTCCCTTGCCCCCCTTGATATTAGTTGTTATCTATAGTTTGTATTAATCTCCAGGTATTTGTTGCCGGCATTTGCTGAGATTACAGGTTGCTCTATTGGAGTTTTCTCCTCACATCTACATATTGTTCCCCTTTTCTCTCTTATCCTCTTTCTTTACTCTCTGACTTATTTTCTCTTTCTCTTTTCTTGTTCTTCTTTTCCTTTTTATTTTATTTATTGTTTATTAATTTATTTTCCTCCCTTCTTCCAATTTGATTTTCGCACTTTATTCATTGCTTTTTTCCACAATTTCCTCTTCTTCTTACCCCTAAATTGTCTTTCATTAGTGGTCACCTTATTTGTGGTTATTAACATCGTGAATACATTTCTGTTCAGTGCCTTGTGTATTGTACCTGGTCGTGTTGTAGTGTGTGCCTTGGAATCAACGTAGGGGGAAGAAATACATAACCAGACACCCAGAGAAGACCATGGGCAGATGAAGAAACAACCCGCATGAGAGAGAAATGCAAGTATCACCAGAAAAGGAAGTAAATGAAATAAAAGCAGAAATAAGCTTACCAGAGAAAGAGTTCACAGAAATGATCATAAGGTGGATCAAAAGAATGAAAAACAAAATCGACAATGTGAGTAAGAGCCAGGAGGAAATGAAGAAGAACGAAGAAGTAATGCAGAAGAACACAGAAGAAATGGAAGAGAACACAGAAGAAATGCAGAATAATCAAGAAGAAATGAAAAATGATATCACTGATATACAGAACTCAATAGAAAGCATCAAAAGTAGTCTAGAATAAGCGGAGGACTGCATCAGTAAGCTAGAAAACGCGGTCGGAAAAAATACCGAAGTACAGCAGCTTCCACAAAAACAATTAAAAAGCAAGAGGAGAGCCTAAGGGAACTTTGGGATAACAAGAAACAAAACAACATCCGCATAATGGGAGTCCCAGAAAGAGCAGAAACTGAGCAAGTAATAGAAAACCTGTTTGAAGAAATATTGACAGAAAACTTCCCTAATATAGAAAAAAAACCCACACTTATCCAAGAAGCTCACAGAGTCCCAAGCAAAATGAGCCCCAAAACACTGACAGCAAGGCACATTATAATTAAGTTGGCAAACACCAACGACAAAGAATCTTAAAAGTAGCCAGAGAGAAACAGAAAGTTACCTACGAAGGAACCCCCATAAGACTAGCAAGTAATTTCTCAACAGAAACTTATCAGGCCAGAAGGGAATGGAATGAAATAAACAAAGTCATGCAAATGAAGGGACTGAATCCAAGAATACTGTACCCAGCAAGGCTTTTAAATAAAATTGAAGGTAAAATCGTAAGCTTCACAAACAAAAAAGGACCAAGGGAATATATTACCACAAAACCAGCAATGCAAGAAGTGTTAAAGGGTCTGCTGTAATAAAAAGAAATAGGAAGCAAAGAAGGAACTCAGAGGTAAAGACAAATAATGGCGACAGATAAGTACCTATCAATAATAATTTTAAATGTAAATGGATTAAATGCTCCAATCAAAAGACATAGGGTAACCGATTGGATAAGAAAACATGATCCATATATCTGCTGTCTACAAGAAACCCACCTCAGGAAAAGAGATGCACACAGGTTGAGGGTGAAAAGATGGAAGATGATATTTCAGGCAAATGAAAATGAAAAAATAAAGCTGGGGATGCAATACTTATATCTGACAAATTAGATCTCAAAATGAAGGACAAAAGTAGAGATAAAGAAGGCCACTTCATAATACTAAAGCAACGGTTCTCAACCTGTGGGTCGTGACCACTTTGGGGGTCGAACGACCCTTTCACAGGGGTTGCCTAAGACTATTGAAAAACAGCCATTACCCATGGTCTTAGGAACAAACACACCACTCCTTGGTGTAGCAAAATGTAGCAATGTAGTTTACTATTGTCATATTAAGACTGTTACCCATGCTACACCACAATTCAAGACAAAATTCCATTTATTTGTAATTACAAATAAATATTTCACAATATATAATTACATATAGTTTTTGTGATTGATCCCTATGCTTTAATTATGTTCAATTTGTAACAACGAAAATACATCCTGCATATCAGATATTTACAATACAGTTCATAACAGTAGCAAAATTATAGTTAAGTGACAACGAAATAATTTTATGGTTGCGGGTCACCACCACATCAAGAGCTGTCTTAAAGGGTCACAGCATTAGGAAGGTTGAGAACCACTGTACTAAAGGGAACAATCCAAGAAGAAGAAATAACTGTGGTAAATATATACGTACCCAATATAGGAGCACCTAAATACATAAAAAAAACTCCTGGAGGATATCAAGGGAGAGATTGACAGCAATACAATTAGAGTAGGAGACTTTAATACCCCACTGTCACCATTTGACAAACCCTCTAAACAAAAAATCAACAAAGAAACATCAATCCTAAATGACTCACTAGACCAGATGGAATTAACTGACATCTTCAGAACATTTTACCCCAAAGCCACAGAATATACATACTTCTCCAGTGCACGTGGGTCATTTTCAAAGATAGATCATATGTTGGGTCATAAGAAAAGTCTCTTCAAATTCAAGAAGACAGAAATTATATCAAGCAATTTCTCAGACCACAGTGGCATAAAAGTGAAAATCAATATAATAAAAACAATAGAAAGAAATCAAACACATGGAGACTAAACACCATGCTATTATACAACGACTGGGTACCAGAGACATCAAAGAAGAAATAAAAAACATCATAGCAACAAATGACAATGACAATACAAAATTTATGGGACACAGTGAAAGCAGTCTTGAGAGGGAAGTTCATAGCCCTACAAGCCTATTGCAAAGAAACAGAAAACAATGGTAATAAATTTCCTAACCTACAACTCAAAGAGCTAGAACGAGAGCAACAAGAAAAGCTCAGTGTAAGCACAAGAAAGGAAATAGTAAAGATTAGAGTGGAGATAGAGAACATGGAGTTCAAAAAAACAATTCAAAAGATCAACAATACCAAGAGCTGGTTCTTTGAAACGATAAACAAGATTGATAGACCTCTAGCCAGGCTCACCAAGAAGCAAAGAGAGAAGACCCAAATAAACAAAATCAGAAATGAAAGAGGAGAAATAACAACAGACATTGCTGAAATACAAATTATTGTTAAAAAATACTATGAACAACTCTATTCCAACAAACATGGACAACCTGCAAGAAATGGACATTTTCCTAGAAAAATATAACCTTCCAAAACTCATTCAGGAAGAATCTAAACATCTCAATAGTCCAATACCTATGGAAGAAATTGCAGTCATCAAAAAGCTTCAAGCAAATAAAAGCCCGGGATCAGATGGCTACACAGAAGAGTTTTACCACACATTCAAGGAAGAATTAAAACCTATCCTCCTCAGACTATTCAAAAACATTCAAGAAGAAGGAACACTTTGAAACACCTTCTATAAAGCCAGCATCACCCTAATACCAAAACTAGATAAAGACAACACAACGAAAGAGAATTACAGGCCAATATCCCTCACAAATATAGATGCCAAAATCCTCAACAAAATTCTAGCAAATTGGGTCCAGCAGTACATCAGAAAGATCATACACCATGACCAAGGAGATTCATCCCAGGAATGCAAGGATGGTACAATATCTGCAAATCAATAAATGTGATACATCACATAACCAAATTGAGAGGTAAAAATCACATAGTCATATCAATTGATGCAGAAAAAGCATTTGACAAAAACCAACACCCTTTCTTGATAAAAACGCTCAGCAAAGTGGGAATAGAAGGACCATACCTCAACATCATAAAAGCCATATATGATAAACCCACAGCTAACATCATACTCAATGGGCAAAAACTAAAACCATTTCCCCTATGAACAGGAACAAGACAGGGATGCCCACTCTCACCTCTCCTGTTCGACATAGTACTGGAAGTATTAGCCATTACAATTAGACAAGAAGAAATAAAAGGCATCCAAATTGGAAAAGAAGAAGTAAAGCTGTCTTTATTTGCAGATGACATACTGTACATAAGAAACCTGAAGTACTCCATCCCAAAACTAATTGACTTAATAAATGAATTCTGCAATGTAGCAGGATACAAAATTAATGCCAAAATCTGTGGCATTTCTATACACTAATAATGAAATTACAGAAAGAGAGGCTAAAAAAGCAATGCCATTTACCATCACACCAAAAAAATTAAGATACCTAGGAATAAACTAAACTTAAGAGGTAACAGACCTATATGTAGAAAACTACAGGACACTGAAAAGAGATAGAGGAAGATGTAAACAGATGGAAGAGCATACCATGCTCATGGATTGGGAGAATCAACATCATTAAAATGTCCATACTACCCAAAGGAATCTGTAGATTCAATGCACTACCCATTAAAATACCAATGACATATTTCACACACCTAGAAAGAATTATTCAAAGATTCATCTGGAACAAAAAAAGACCACAAATAGCCACAGCAATCCTGAGAAAGAAGAAAGGTGGGATCTCAATACCAGATTTCAAGCTATATTACAAAGCAATGGTTCTCAAAACAGCCTGGTACTGGCACAAGAGCAGACATATAGACCAATGGAATAGAATAGAGAATCCAGATAGCCACCAAAAACACTATGCTCAATTAATATTTGACAAGGAGGCATGAACATACAATGGAGCCAAGATAGGCTCTTCAATAAATGGTGTTGGGAAAATTGGACAGACACATGCAAAAAAAATAAAACTGGACTACCAACTTACAGCAAATACAAAAATAAACTCAAAATGGATACAGTACTTAAACATTAGACAGGAAACCATAAAAATATAGAGGAATTCACAGACAGCACAATCTCAGAGATATGCCGAAAGAACTTCTTCACTAATACTGCTCCAAAGGCAATGGAAGCTACAGAAAAAATAAACAAATGGGACTACATCAAAATAAAAAGCTTTTGCACAGCAAAAGAAACCATCAACAAAACAACAACAAAGCCCACTGTATGGGAGAACATATTTGCAAATGTTATCACTGATAAAGATTTAAACTCCAAAATTTACAGCCAACTTATACAACTTAATAAAAGGAAGATAAGCGATCCAATAAAAAAAATGGGCAACAGACCTAAATAGAACCTTTTCGAAAGATGACAGAAGGAAGGCCAAGAGACACATGAAAACATGTTCAAAGTCACTAATTATCCGCGAGATGCAAATCAAAACGACAATGCTATATCATCTTACACCTGTCAGAATGGCAATCATCAACATATCAACAAACAGCAAGTGTTGGCGAGGATTCGGAGAAAAAGGAACCCTTGTGCACTGTTGGTGGGAATGCAGACTGGTGCAGCCACTGTGGAGAACAGTATGGAGTTTCCTCAAAAAACTAAAAATGGATCTCCCATTTGACCCAGCAATCCCACTCTTAGGAATTTATCCTAAGAGATTACAAACACCAATCAGAAAGGATTTATGCATCCCTATGTTCATAGCAGCAAAATTTACAATAGCTACAATTTGGAAACAGCCTAGGTGCCCGTTAGCAGATGAGTGGATCAGAAAACAATGGTACATCTACACAATGGAATTCTATGCTGCCATTAAAAAGAAGTAATTCTTGTCTAGGAGTGTTTGTTGGCAAGCTAAGAGTCAGTTATCCTCCAGGAGAAGGTGGGGGACTGCTGGACGGGTCTCTCCCGGCCAGGCAGCCCCACTGCCACAGGGTTTTTGTCTGCCGAAGCCACCAGCGCCAATACGGAGACCGAGCCATCTTGCAGTGGGAGGTGGATGTCTGCAGCGGTCTGAAGCTTTCGGCTGGGCACCCATCGAGCAGCCGAGGACCTGGGGACCCAGAACTCTGCTCTCCAATCGGCGCAGACACGCGGCGGAATCAGAGATCCACAGAGCACACGGAAAGGTCAGATTGCACCTGGGATAAGAGGGAGGTGGATATCTGCGGAGGTCTGAAAGCTGCGGCTGATGGAGGCACCCACAGAGCAGCCGGAGACCCAGAGCACGGCTTCCCAGGCGGCGCAGATGCGCAGGCGGCGGATTGGGAGATCCAAGCGGCGAGCAGAAGGGTCAGATTTCACCTGGGTCAGGGTGAGGTCTCCTACCCCCGCACAACAGAGACACGCACACTGTGGGAGCCGGGCTGCGGGAAAGCTACTTCTGGAGAGGTCCGCAGAGGGGGTCAGGGCGTGATCCCTGAGTGTGAAGGCAAACCCTCTGAGCTGTTGACAGAGAGAGCTCTAGAAAATGACTCATGTTTTTTTTCTGGGGCAAAGGGACAGCTTGGGAGTTATTACAGTGTCCTGGCTGCAAAACCCCCACAAACTGGCTTTGAGAACCACAGAGTAGCAGGATCTGAGCACAGCCTACAGAGATCCTGTGCTTTGCCTCAGAGATCAATTCCGAAACACTGCCACCCAATGGATGACACACAAATTGACTCTCGCATAACCACAAAAGAATAAAGAGATTAAAACACCAAGAGGGAAACACAGGGAACTGCAATACCTTCCCTACTGGGAAACAGGAGTGCCAAGCAGAATAATAGTGGAAGTGAATGACCATTCTATTTTTTTTTCCTTTTTTTTAATTTTTTTTTCATTTTCACATATTTTAATTAAAAGAATATTTTTTTTCTTTCCGCCTCAATTGATTTTACCTTTTTAATTATTACATTTTTGTTTTAAACTAGTATTATTAATTACTACTAGTACTTTACCTTTTTGGAAAAAAAACAGGGTCATTTTGTTTTCTCTTTATTTTATTTCGGGATTAGAGTTCTACATTCTATTTTCATCTTTCCTTTAGCATAATTTTACTCCAACTCAACTCTATCTTTATGCCAACACTTTCCTCCTAACTTTCCCCATTTTGTTATCTTGTTTCTCTTTCCCTTTTCCAACTTTAGATTCTCCCTATTTTTCTCTTTACCTGGTTAAAATTTCACCCCACTTATATATCTATTTCAAATCCCCTACTACAAGTCTACACAAACCTCTCTCTTCTTGTCTTCACTAGTAAAAAAGTTGTTTTTTCTCTATGTCCTTTTGCTGCTATTTGCCTAAAAAGTGATTATATCGATTTTTTGAAATTTTTTTGTGAGATTGTTTTAGTTTATTCTACTTGTTTTCTTTTGCTTTTTGCTCGCTTTGTTCTCTACCTCTCTTTCCCCTCACCTCCCTTGATACCAGTTGCTATTTGCAATTTGCCTTAATCTCTAGGTACTGGTTGCTGGCCTTTATTGGGATTAGTGACTGTTCTATTGGAGTTGTCTCCTGACATCTATATTTTGTTCCTCTTTTCTCTATTATACACTTTCTTTTCTCTCTGACTTTTTTCTCTCCCTCTTTCATTCTCCTTCTTCTCCTTTTTATTTTCTTATTTTATTTTCTTTTATTGTTCATTTATCTTTTTTTTTCTCACTCTCCCAATTTGATTTTGGCATTTCTTTTCTTTTTTCCTCATTTTCCTCTTCTTCTTTCTCTATTTACCCCTAATTTGTCCTTCATTGGTGGTCACCTTATTTGTGATTATTAACATCTTGAATACATTTCTACTCAGCCTTGTGTGCTGTACCTGGTCGTGTTGTAGTTTGTGCCTTTCAATCAACGTAGGAGAAAGAACTACATAACCAGACACCCGGAGAAGAAAGAGCATGGGCAGAAAAAGAAACAGCCCACATACGACACAAAGGCAGGTTTCACCAGAAAAGGAAGTAAACGAAATAGAAGCAGAAATAAGCCTGCCAGAGAAAGAGTTCAGAGAAATGATCATAAGGTGGATGAAAAGAATGGAAGACAAATTCGACAATATAAGTAAGAGCCAAGAGGAAATGAAGAAGAAGCAAGAAGAAATGCACAAAGAAATAAAAAATGACATCACTGCTTTAAAGAACTCAATAGAAAGCATCAAAAGTAGACTAGAAGAAGCAGAGGACTGCATCAGTGAGCTAGAAGACACGGTAGGAAAAAATACCCAAGTACAGTAGCTTCTAGAAAAAAAAGTTAAAAAGCAAGAGGAGAGTCTAAGGGAACTTTGGGATAACATGAAACAAAACAACATCCACATAATTGGGGTTCCAGAAAGAGTGGAAACTGAACAAGGATTAGAGAACGTGTTTGAAGAAATAATGACAGAAAATTTCCCCAATATAGGAAAGAAAATTCCCACACAAATCCAAGAAGCTCACAGAGTCCCAAGCAAAATGAACCCCAACAAACCGACACCAAGGCACATTATAATTAAATTGGCAAACACCGACGACAAAGTAAGAATCTTAAAAGCAGCCAGAGAGAAACAGAAAGTTACCTACAAAGGACCCCCCATAAGACTAGGTACTGACTTCTCAACAGAAACTCGTCAGGCCAGAAGAGAATGGAATGAAATATACAAAGTCCTGAGAGAGACTCCAAGATGGCGGCATAGGTAAACACCTATACTGCTGCCTCGCACAACAATTTCAAAACTACAACTAAAAGACAGAACGGACATCATCCAGAGCCACAGGAAAGCTGGCTGAGTGGAAGTTCTACAACTAGAGGGAAAGAGAGGGGCTCACGGAGACCCAGAGGAGCTGCAAAAAGCTGAGGTACGGAGACGAGCGCGCTGAGAGAGCGGTGCCGGAGTGCCTGGCTGGCTTTCTCTGGCGGGAGGGAAACGGAGACTCCCAACGGCATTGAACCCCTTATCTTACGACACTAAACCCCAGATCCAGCCGAAACTCATACGGGGGGAGTTTGGACTGTGAAAAGGGAGAGGTGCACGGAAATTTAGGGGAGTTGCAAAGGATCGGAGGTCTGGTCGTGCACGGCACCACGCGGAGGACGGATTGCTGATTGTGCCGCTGGCTTTCGCGAGTGGGCGGGAGACAGACCCTCCCAACTGCGCCACTTCTGAGTCCACTGGGCCCCTGTTTTGGGCGAAACCCTGGGGACCTAGACTCGTGTGGTCCTGGTTCGCAGGGGAGCTGGAAAGGCAGCGGTCAGAGGCGCTGCCGGTGCGCGCGCACAAGGACCGCTCCAGCCATTACCCAGTCACGTGAGACTCAGGGGCCGTGGAGGGCGGGGCCGACTGGAAGGCAAGGCGGTCCCTTAAGCCCTGAGACTCCACCCTCCCAAGCTCAGCAGAGGCTTCTGCGGCTGAATCCAGCACAGAAGTTTCCCCGGCACAGTGAAAATGCCGAGACAAGGGAAGGGATTACAAGCAAAAGAAATGGAGGAAAAAAAACGACTGGATATAGAGTTCAAAACCACGCTTATAAGGTTTTGCAAGAATATGCTAGAAAAGATGGATAAATTTAGTGAGACCCAAGAGAAGATAATAAATACACTGACTGAAATGAATACTATTACGCAGAGTACTAACAGCAGACTAGAGAAAGGCAAGGATCAAGTCAAAAATTTGAAATATAAAGAAGCAGAAAACTTTCAACTGGAAAAGCAAGAAGAGAAAAGAATCCAAAAATGTGAAGATAATGTAAGGAGCCTCTGGGACAGCTTCAAGCGTACCAACATCAGAATTGTGGGGGTGCCAGAAGAAGAGAGAGAGCAAGATACTGAAAACCTGTTTAAAGAAATAATGACTGAAAACTTCCCACATCTGGTAAAAGAAATAGACTTACAAGTCGAGGAAGCACACAGAACCCCAAAGAAAAGGAACCCAAAGAGGACTACACCAAGACACATCATAATTAAAATGCCAAGAGCAAAAGAGAAAGAGAGAATATTAAAAGCAGCAAGAGAAAAACAGTTTATTACCTACAAGGGAGCACCCATACGACTGTCAGCTGATTTCTCAACAGAAACGATGCAGGCCAGACGGGAGTGGCAAGAAATATTCAACGTGATGAACAACAAGAACCTACAACCAAGAATAATCTATCCAGCAAAGCTATCATTCAGAATTGAAGGGCAGATAAAGAGCTTCACAGATAAGAAAAAGCTAAAGGAGTTCATCAACTCCAAACCAGTATTATATGAAATGCTGAAAGGTACCCTTTTAGAAGAGGAAGAAGAAAAAGGTAAAAGACAAAAAATTATGAACAACAAATACACATCTGTCAACAAGTGAATCTAAAAATTAAGTGAATTAAAAATCTGATCAACAGAATAAACTGGTGAATATAATAGAATCAGGAGCACAGAAAGGGAGTAGACTGATAATTCTCAGGAGGACAAAAATCATAAAGCATCAAACAGACTGTGAAATTATAGCAGAAAGATTAAAGTTAGGTCAGGTAAATAAGTGATCAATCAAAGGACTTGTATGCATGCTTATAAACATAACCAATGATCACAGACACTGGGGGGTCGGGGTACGCCTGGGAGGGAGGGGGGGCAATGGGGAGATATGTATAAAAAATTAATAAAAATTAATTAAAAAAAAAAAAAAGAAATATACAAAGTCCTGCAAAGGAAGGGTCTGAATCCAAGAATACTGTACCCTGCAATGATTTCAATAAAAATTGAAGGTGAAATCAGAAGCTTCACAGACAAAAAAGGACTAAGGGAATATATTTCCACCAAACCAGCAAAGCAAGAAATGTTGAAGGGTCTGCTGTAATAAAAAAACATAGGAAGCAGGCTGCGACATCACCCTAAAGATGTAGCAATTTGGCTGCCTCTAGAGAGGGGAGAGGCGGCTTCGGAGCACTCTAGATGCCAGAAAGCTGGGACGCGGGGGCTCGTGCGCTGACCCCACGGCGATGGTAAAACGGAAGTCCTGCTCCAGCGGAGCCAGAAGTCCCTGCAGAAGCAGGGTCCTTTCCAGAACGGTGGCCCCGAGGCGGCTGCCTTGGCGACGGCGGGAGCATCCTCACCTGGTAAGAGGAGGAGGGGAACTTGTCACAGGCCTGCCCCACGCCAGACGGCGGGAGCCCACCAGCTGCGCTCGGAAGCAGTTATATTAATACCTACGGAGCTGCCAAGGTCTCAGGACGAAAACGTTCACTTATATTCTTACCAGACGTTTGTCTTGAAACAGGGACACACACACACAGCCTTCAGGGTAGCCTTGTTTACCTGGCCCGCAGAGCGCCTTTCACTTCAACCGTTTGATGCTAACCACCGATGAATTCTGATCCGCGGCCGGGCATACTGTTTAAACCAAAGCTGTTCATTTGATTTCTCCTTGGTTGGGCCGGCAATACTATTCTTTGTCCTTCGGGCGTTGATGTTGACTATGTCTTTTTAGCATATTAAGATGGCTGTACCTAAAGATGCCATCCCTTCCTTGTCGGAATGCCAATGCGGGATCTGCATGGAAATCTTCATCGAGCCGGTAACACTGCCTTGTAATCACATGCTCTGTAATGCATGCTTCCAATCGACTGTGGAGAAGGCGAACCTATGCTGTCCCTTCTGTCGTCACCGGGTCTCTTCGTGGACCCGGTATCATACTCGAAGAAATTCTCTCATCAATAAGGAACTGTGGGAGGTAATTCAAAAACACTATCCAAAGGAATGTAAGCTTCGAGCCTCTGGGCAAGAATTAGAAGAAACTGTTGATGACTATCAGCCAGTTCACCTGTTAAGTAAACCTGGAGAACTGAGAAGAGAATATGAAGAGGAGATAAGCAAGGTGGAGGCAGAGTGACGGGCCAGTGAGGAAGAAGAAAACAAAGCCACTGAAGAGTACATACAGAAATTATTGGCAGAGGAGGAGGAAGAAGACAAGAGACAGGCAGAAAAAAAGAAGAAGAGAGATGGAAGAACAGCTAAAAAGTGAGAAGAACTAGCAAGAAAGCTAAGCATTAATATTAACAATTTCTGTGAGAAAAAAGTCTTGGCTTCTCCCATGAATTCCAGAAAATCTGATCCAGTCACAAGCAAGTTGCAAAAGAAAAGTAAAAATAAACAAACAAATACTGGAGATATTCAGAAGTATTTGTCACCTAAATCTCAGTTTCTGTCAACATCACAGTCTGAAGTTGTACAAGAAGGCAAAAAAAACTCCATGTCTAAGGGAATTGATAATAACAATGTAAAGAGCCCTATGTGGCAAGACACAGACATGGAGGAAGATATGCCAACACTTTCTCCACAAATATGCCTTGAAACTCAAGAACAAAGTGCAAGGTCTTCAATAGAGTCACCTATGCCTCAGTTATGTGCCAGTGATACAGAATGGTGCCTTGAAGAAGTCAACATGAGACCAAACAATCATGATAAAGAATTAAGTGCCATAAATCATGAGCGACCTGAGGCCGGAGTCCCCTACCCTAGAGAAGCTGCAGTTAATAAGCCTTGTGGCAAAACAGAGAGTGAATGTGCTCTATCATATATGACACAGATAATTGGAAATAACACAGTTGAGACAGAAAATGAAGAGTCTTGCCTACTGATGAGTGAAGAAGGTATTTGCAAAAGAAAAAATCAGGGAGAATCCAAGATGGCGGCATAGGTAAACACCTACACTGCTGCCTCGCACAACACTTTCAAAACTACAACTAAAAGACAGAACAGACATCATCCAGAACCACAGGAAAGCTGGCCGAGTGTAAGTTCTACAGCTAGAAGGAAAGAGAGGGGCTCACAGAAACCCAGAGGAGCTGCAAAAAGCCGAAGTACGGAGACGCGCGTGCTGAGAGAGCGGGTGCCGGAGAACCTGGCTGGCTTTCTCTGGCGGGAGGGAAACATAGACTCCCTACTGCATTGAACCCCTTATCTTACGACACTAAACCCCAGATCCAGCCGAAACTCATACAGGGCAGTCTGGACTGTGAAAAGGGAGAGGTGCACAGAAATTTAGGGAAGTCGCAAAAGATCAAGTCTGGTCGCGCACGCGCACGGTGCTGCGCCGAGGACAGATTGCTGATTGTGCCACTGGCTTTCTCGAGTGGGCGAGAGACAGACCCTTCCAACTGCGCCACTTCTGACTCCACTGAGCCCCTGTTTCGGGCGAAACCCTGGGGACCTAGACTCGTGTGGTCCTGGTGCGCAGGGGAGCTGGAAAGGCAGCGGTTAGAGGCACTGCGGGCACGCACACAAGGACCACTCCAGCCATTACCCAGTCACGTGAGACTCAGGGGCCGTGGAGGGCGGGACCGACTGGAAGGCAAGGCGGACCCTTAAGCCCTGAGACTCCACCCCTCCCAAGCTCAACAGAGGCTTCTTAGGTTTTGCGTCTGGTATCATAAGGCTGAATCCAACACAGAAGTTTCCCCGGCATAGTGAAAATGCCGAGACAAGGGAAGGGATCACAAACAAAAGAAATGGAGGAAAAAAAACGACTGGAGATAGAGTTCAAAACCACACTTACAAGGTTTTGCAAGAATATGCTAGAAAAGATGGATAAATTTAGCGAGAGCCAAGAGGAGATGAAAAAGGAGCAACTAGAGATGCAAAAGAGCCAACTAGAGATGGAAAAGGTCCAACTAAAGATGATAAAGGACCAAATAGAAATTAAACATACACTGACTGAAAGAAAAAATATTATACAGAGTCCTAACAGCAGACTAGAGAAAGGCAAGAATCAAGTAAAAAAATTGAAATATAAAGAAGCAGACAACATTCAACTGGAAAAGCAAGAAGAGAAAAGAATCCAAAAATGTGAACATAATGTAAGGAGACTCTGGGACAGTTTCAAGCGTACCAACATCAGAATTGTGGGGGTGCCAGAAGAAGAGAGAGAGCAAGATACTGAAAACCTATTTAAAGAAATAATGACTGAAAACTTCCCACATCTGGTAAAAGAAATAGACTTACAAGTCCAGGAAGCACACAGAACCCCATATAAAAGGAATCCAAAGAGGACCACACCAAGACACATCATAATTAAAATACCAAGAGCAAAAGACAACGAGAGAATATTAAAAGCAGCAAGAGAAAAACAGTGCATTACCTACAAGGGAGCACCCATACGACTGTCAGCTGACTTCTCAACAGAAACGATGCAGGCCAGACGGGAGTGGCAAGAAATATTCAACGTGATGAATAGCAAGAACCTACAACCAAGAATAATCTATCCAGTAAAGCTAACATTCAGAATTGAAGGGCAGATAAAGAGCTTCACAGAGAAGAAAAAGCTAAAGGAGTTCATCAACTCCAAACCAGTATTACATGAAATGCTGAAAGGTACTTTTTTAGAAGAGGAAGAAGAAAAAGGTAAAAGACAAAAAATTATGAACAACAAATACATATCTATCAACAAGTGAATCTAAAAATTAAGTGAATTAAAAATTTGATCAACAGAATAAACTGGTGAATATACTAGAATCAGGAGCACAGAAAGGGAGTGGATTGATCATTTTCAGGGGGAAAGGGCTGAGGGGTGTACAGGGAGAGACTAGACAAAAATCATATACCTATGGATGAGGTCAATGGGAGGGAGGTAAGGGCAGAGGGAAGGGTGGGAGCTGGGTGGAGGGGTGCTATGGAGGGGAAAAAAGAGAAACAAATGTAATAATCTGAATAATAAAGATTTAATTTAAAAAAAAAGAAAGAAAAAATCAGGAGTCCTCTTTTGAAGCAGTCAGGGATCCATGCTTTTCTGCAAAAAGAAAGAAAATGTTCTCCGAATCTTCCTCAGACCAAGAGGTAACAGAAACCAGCTTTACTCAAAAACTGTTAGATTTGGAACATCTGCTCTTTGAGAGACATAAGCAAGAAGAACAGGATAGGTTATTAGCACTACAGATTCAAAAAGAGGTGGACAAAGAACAAATGAAGCCAAACCAACAGAAAGGATCCCCAGATGAATATCATTTACGTTCTACGCCCTCACCTCCAGAAAAATTGCTAAATGGACAAAGGAGGAAATCCAAAAATAGGAATGTAAAAGGACAAGCTGATATAGAGCATTCAAAACCTCAAAGAGGCCTAAAAACTGAAAATTGCCAACCTTTTGAGATCCAGTTGAGACATTCAGTTAATGTTAATGGAAGAAATATTCCAAATTCTGCTAGAGACCATTGTAATGTATCCAAAAGTGTTGATTCCCTACAGCCCAGTAAGTCACAGAAAAGTATTTTTCAGATGTTTCAGAAATACATAAAGTAATGTGTGTGTAAAGGAAGAAGTATTTTAGAAACTGGTAAAACTGGATTTGATGCTCTCTTTTTTTATCATAGAATGTTTATAAAACTTTTATTCTGTTTTTGGGCACATTCATTGCCTCTAATTGAAGGGCTATGTGATTACAAGGGAGGAATATACAAATGTACTTCTGCCAAAGTCAGTGATAATCCAGAGATTCAATTCTTTATGAATAACTGTGATATGTTAAGTTTGACAATCCTTATAGGTAATAGATATAAAAATACCTGGCCGGCTCCCAAGAAACTTTCAAGTGCCGTTTTCTTTCCTCAAAAATGCATGTTTTATGTATGGTCTTTGTTCACCTTTTTGTTCTGACTAGCGATCAAAGCAAGATTATACTATACCAAATAGTTAAGGATTCGGGTTTAAAATCTAAGTTTATTGCTATTTTGCCATGTATTTGTAGATTATTTGAAATCTTCCATAACACTAAAGTAATCTAATCTTTATAATTATTTTAAGCATTATAGCATTTAATTTCATTTAAAATGGATTAAAACCATGTGAAAACAGAAAAGTCAAAGTTTTCTGGAAAAATAGGATTATCAAATGTGCCCTCAATAAGGAATTGAATCCAAGATCCTCCGGGGCCCAGGCTGACTCTCTAACCACTGAGAACACTGGTCAGGGGGAAACTCATCTCTTGCTGCAAAAATAGTTAGTTGGGGTGAGACAGAATAGAGTGAACTGATCATTTGGATGCATTGAAACTGAGTGGGTGATCAGAAACTGGGTCCAGGATGGAGTAGCAGAGCGTTCTTCCTTATTCTTTCTTTAATGACAGAAAACATTTGGGTTTTATAGCCTGCCACACAATAGTAACTGGTGTGTTAAAATAATTAGTTACTACTTTACCTGAAATTTTAGAAATTCACATTTCTATTAACCTGCTACTCTAGGGGAAAAATGAAAATTTACTGTAGGAGAGTTAAATTACAATATATACTGTTGTAGAACCTGAGACATAAATAATCATGTGTTTATTTCCTTATTTGCATTGGTAGTGATTTTTATTTATGTTTATGGACAGAAATAGTGTGGCACTTGGGTTGGCCCTCTCAAAGTTAAATTAGAAGCTATGATTCCATTTTGTGAAAGTTAAAGAACGCTAATCTATATTTCATTAATATGAACAACTTTGAGCAAATTAACAAGTTTTAATAGCATTTCTGACGATACTTATTCATTTTTTTAAGGTAAAAATATAATAAAATGTCTCAGAGCAAAAGTCTAGCTTTAATTTGTTAATATTTTATGCATTTTTTAATATTTTTCCTCAAGATGTTGTAACTGAAACTCTGTTAATTTTGATGCCATATACTTCAATATTTAATTCTGTTAATTTTGATGCCATCTAATCAGGAATAGAATTATGATGCTGATTTAAAATTTACTTTTGTCCTTTCTAAAAAAAGAAAAGTGATTGTGCTGAAATGTAGTCAGAAACTAATAAAATTTGTCAAAAATATACTAAAATTCATTTCTTATCAAACTGATACTTTTCTGCCTTTCTTTAAATATAGATTTTTATTGATTTTAAAGAGGAAGGAAGAATGAGAGAAATAGAAACATCAATGATGAGAGAATCATTGATCAGTTGCTTCCTGCACACCTCCTACTGGGGATTGAGCCTGAAACCCAAGCATGTTCCCTGATGGGGAATCAAACCATGACCTCCTGGTTTGTAGGTTCACACTCAGCCACTGGGCCACTCTGATGGCTTTTTGTCTTTTTGTTGCTGACAGTATTATAGATGTCTTCATTTCCCCTGCTTTTCCTCCCTCCACCTGGCCCTGATATTTCCTAAGAGTGATTTCACTTTACATTTTAGGGAAGACTACTGGATCTTCATAAATGAAAAGTTAAATAATTAAATCTTCCATGACCAAAAAGGGGGAGGAGGGGGTTACGGTGAGGTACATAGGATTTATATATTTAACCACTTATTTTCCTGTGAAGAAGTCTTCCTAACTAAAGTTGGTTTTAAGATAAATTTCTGTATTAGTCTTAATGATGGTCCTATGTATATGCCTTTTTTGTTAAAAACTTAACAAATGTTTTGTGTCAGTCATTAGAATGTACTGCTACTTTTTCCTATTTTGTAGACAGGATATTAGAGCCTTTAATTTCTCCACGAGCACTAAAACTGTGCACAAGTTGAGAATCAGAAAATGTAATTTAAAAAAATTAAATAAAAAAAAGGAAAAAAAAGGAAGCGAAGAAGGAACTCTGGGGTAAAGACTAAAAATGGCGACAGATAAGTACCTATCAATAATAACTTTAAATGTAAACGGATTAAATGCCCCAATCAAAAGACATAGGGTAACCGATTGAATAAGAAAACATGATCCATATATCTGCTGTCTGCAAGAAACCCACCTTAGGAAAAGAGATGCACACAGGTTGAGGGTGAAGGGATGGAACATAGTATTTCAGACAAATGGAAATGAAAAAAAAAAGCTGGGGTTGCAATACTTATATCTGACAAATTAGATCTCAAAGTGAAGGACATAACAGGAGATAAAGAAGGCCACTTCATAATACTAAAGGGGACAATCCAACAAGAAGAAATAACTCTGATAAACATATATGCACCCAATATAGGAGCACCTAAATACATAAAAAAACTCTTGGAGGATATTAAGGGAGAGATTGACAGCAATACAATCATAGTAGGAGACTTTAATACCCCACTGTCACCACTGGACAAACCCTCTAAACAAAAAATCAGCAGGGAAACATCAATCCTAAATGACTCACTAGACCAGATGGAATTAATTGACATCTTCAGAACATTTCACCCCAAAGCCACAGAATATACATTCTTCTCCAGTGCACATGGGTCATTTTCAAAGATAGATCATATGTTGGGTCATAAGAAAAGTCTTTTCAAATTCAAGAAGATACAAATCATATCAAGCATTTTTCTCAGACCACAGTGGAATAAAAGTGGAAGTCAACTATAATAAAAACAATAGAAAGAAATCAAACACATGGAGACTAAACAGCGTGCTATTAAACAATGACTGGGTAACCAGAGAGATCAAGGAAGAAATAAAAAACATCATGGCAACAAATGACAATGACAACACAACAATCCAAAATTTATGGGACACAGTCAAAGCAGTCTTGAGAGGAAAGTTCATAGCCCTACAAGCCTACTGCAAAAAAACAGGAAAAAATGGTAATAAATTACCTAAACCTACAACTCAAAGAGCTAGAACGAGAGCAACAAGAAAAGCCCAGTGTACTCAGAAGGAAGGAAATAGTGAAGATCAGAGCGGAAATAAACAACTTGGAGACCAAAGAAACAATTCAAAAGTTCAACAAAACAAAGAGCTGGTTCTCTGAAAGGATAAACAAGATTGATGGAACTCTAGCCAGGCTCACCAAGAAGCAAAGAGAGAAGACCCAAATAAACAAAATCAGAAATGAAAGAGGACAAATAACAACAGACCGTGCGGAAATACAAAGGATTGCTAAAAAAAATACTGTGAACAACTCTATTCCAACAAATTGGACAACCTGCAAGAAATGGACATATTCCTAGAAAAATATAACCTCCCAAAACTCAATGAGGACGAAGCCAAACATCTCAATAGTCCAATAACTATGGAAGAAATTGAAGCAGTCATCAAAAATCTTCAAGCAAATAAAAGCCCGGGACCAGATGGCTACACAGGCGAGTTTTACCAAACATTCAAGGAAGAATTAAAACCTATCCTCCTAAGACTATTCAAAAACATTCAAGAAGAAGGAACACTTCCAAACACCTTCTATGAAGCCAGCATCATCCTAATACCAAAACCAGATAAAGACAACACAATGAAAGAGAATTATAGGCCAATATCTCTCATGAACATAGATTCCAAAATCCTCAATAAAATTCTAGCACACCGGATCCAGCAGTACATCAGAAAGATCATACACCATGACCAAGTAGGATTTTTCCCAGGAATTCAAGGATGGTACAATATCCGCAAATCAATAAACGTGATACGTCACATAAACAAATTGAGAGATAAAAATCACATAGTCATTTGACAAAATCCAACACCATTTCTTGATAAAAACTCTCAGCAAAGAGGGAATAGAAGGATCATACCTCAACATCATAAAAGACATATATGATAAACCCACAGCTAACATCATACTCAATGGGCAAAAACTAAAACCATTTCCCCTAAGAACAGGAAAAAGACAGGGATCCCCACTCTCACCTCTCCTGTTCGACATAGTACTGGAAATATTAGCCATTGCAATTAGACAAGAAGAAGAAATAAAAGGCATCCAAATTGGACAAGAAGAAGTAAAGTTGTCCTTATTTGCAGATGACATGATATTGTACATAAAAAACCCAAAGGACTCCATTCTAAAACTAAATAACTTAATTAATGAATTCGGCAATGTAGCAGGATACAAAATTAATGCTAAGAAGTCTGTGGCATTTCTATACACTAATAGTGAAATTATAGAAAGAGAAACTAAAAAAGCAATCCCATTTACCATCACACCAAAAAAATAAGATACCTAGGAATAAACCTAACTAAAGAGGTAAAAGACCTATATGCAGAAAACTACAGGACACTGAAAAGAGATAGAGGAAGATGTTAACAGATGGAAGAGCATACCATGCTCATGGATTGGGAGAATCAACATCATTAAAATGTCCATACTACCCAAAGCAATCTACAGATTCAACGCACTACCCATTAAAATACCAATGACATACTTCACAGACCTACAAAGAATTCTTCATAGACTCATCTGGAACAAAAAAAGACCATGAATAGCCACAGAAATTCTGAGAAAGAAGAATAAAGTAGGTGGGATCTCAATACCAGACTTCAAGCTATACTAAAAAGTAACTGTTCTCAAAACAGTACTGGCACAAGAACAGACATATAGACCAATGGAATAGAATAGAGAATCCAGATATCCACCCAAACCACTATGCTCAATTAATATTTGACAAAGGAGGCATGAACATTCAATGGAGCCAAGATAGCCTCTTCAATAAATGGTGTTGGGAAAATTGCACAGATACATGCAAAAAAATGAAACTGGACCACCAACTTACACCAAATACAAAAATAAACTCAAAATGGATACAGGACTTAAACATTAGAAGGGAAATCATAAAAATACTAGAGGAATCCACAGGAAGCACAATCTCAGATATATGCCAAAAGAACTTCTTCACTGATACTGCTCCAAAGGCAATGGAAGTTAAAGAGAAAATAAACAAATCGGACTACATCAAAATAAAAAGCTTTTGCACAGCAAAGGAACCATCAACAAAACAACAAGAAAGACCACTGTATGGGGGAACATATTTGCAAATGTTATCACTGATAAAGGTTTAATCTCCAACATCTACAGCCAACTTATACAACTTAATAAAAGGAAGATAAGCGATCCAATAAAAAAATGGGTAACAGATCTAAATAGAACCTTTTCGAAAGACGACAGAAGGAAGGCCAAGAGACACATGAAAACATGTTCAAAGTCATTAATCATCCGAGAGATGCAAATCAAAACGACAATGCGATACCATCTTACACCTGTCAGAATGGCAATCATCAACAAATCAACAAACGACAAGTGTTGGCAAGGATGCGGAGAAAAAGGAACCCTTGTGCACTGTTGGTGGGAATGCAGACTGGTGCAGCCACTGTGGAGAACAGTATGGAGTTTCCTCAAAAAACTAAAAATGGATCTCCCATTTGACCCTGTAATCCCACTCTTAGGAATTTATCCTAAGAAATTACAAACACCAATCAGAAAGGATTTATGCATCCCTATGTTCATAGCAGCACAATTTACAATAGCTACAATTTGGAAACAGCCTAGGTGCCCGTTAGCAGATGAGTGGAGCAGAAAACTATGGTACATCTACACAATGGAATTCTATGCTGCCATTAAAAAGAAGGAATTCTTACCATTTGCAGCAACCTGGATGGAACTGGAGAGCCTTATGCTTAGTGAAATAAGCCAGTCAATGAAGGAGAAACATCACATGATCGCACTCATTGGTGGATAATAAAGAACAATATTAACTGATGAACAAAAGGATAGATACAGAGACAGTAAAGCTTCAAACAGACTGTGAAATTACAGCCGGAAGATTAAAGTTAGGTGAGGCAGATAAGAGATTAATCAAAGGACTTGTATGCATGCATATAAGCATAACCAATGAACATAGACACTGGGGGGTTGGGGTATGCCTGGGGAGAGGGGGCAATGGGGAGATATGTATAAAAAATTAATAAAAATTAAAAAAAAAAGGAATTCTTACCATTTAGCAACCTGTATGGAACTGGAGAGCCTTATGCTTAGTGAAATAAGCCAGTCAATGAAGGAGAAACACCACATGATCTCACTCATTTGTGGATAATAAAGAACATTATAAACTGATGAACAAAAGGATAGACACAGAAGCAGTAAAGTATCAAACAGACTGTCAAATTACAGCAGGAAGTTTAAGGAGAGTTGGGGTAGATAAGAGATCAACCAAAGGACTTGTATGAATGCATATAAAGCATAACCAATGAACACAGACACTGAGGGCTTGGGGTATGCCTGGGAGGGGGTGGGGCAATGGGCAGATATGTATACATGTAACACAATAAAAAAGAAAAAAAAGATTTGATACCCCAAAATGTACAAACTTTCATTCATAAAATAAGTATGGGATGTAATGTACAACATGACTATAACTAATACTGCTGTATGATATATAGGAAAGTTTTAAGAAAGTAAATCCTATGAGCTCATATCACAAAAAGAAAGTATTTTTCCTTATTGTTTTCTCCTTTTTATTTTTATATCTCTATGAGAAGATCAATATTAGCTGAACCTATTACGATAATCATTTCACAATATATGTAAATCAAACCATCATGCTATACACCTGAAACTTATATGGTGATGTATGTCAATTATTTCTCAATTAAACTGTAAATAAAAATTATTATTCTTTTACGAAAGATGGGAATTAGAATCAAGGATTTAAGTGGGTTTTGCTCAAAAACTTAAGTATATGTTTTTTAGTATTTGAACACATGATTTTCTATTAACAGCTAAATTTATACTTCTTCTACTATGCTACTCTGCAATACCAAGCATACAGCACTAACTGATAAAACCAGTAATACGTAATTAAAGTAGGAATGCATACAAGTATTAAATTATATATCTGTATAAACTTGTAATCATTCTACTTATGCTGAAAACCTGTTCTACTTCAAGAAATTATTCTAAGTAAAACTATCTTGAGACACTGTCTTGTCAAATAACTATCCCAAGCAACTGGAACTAGAAGTTGAGATTTTCTCAATTCTACAATGCCAATCATCACAAAAATAAGTATTTGAAAATTATTTAGCAGAAATCAATAAGCATAACATATGACTTATCTATATACACCGAGTGGCCAGATTATGATGATCTCTGAATGCATAATAATCTGGCCACTCAGTGTATATCCTATATAATAAAAGGCTAATATGCAAACTGTCCCCTCTATCAGGAATTCGACCAGCAGGCAGGCCAGCCAACTGCCCATGTCCCCTCCCCCTGGCCAGGCTGGCTGGACCCCACCCAGGCAAGAATTCATGCACTGGACCTCTAATACACACACACACACACACACACACACACACACACACACACTCTAAGTGGCCAGATTATTATGTATTCAGAGGTCATAATAATCTGGCCATTCAGTGTATATAATCTATATATATAAAAGGCTAATATTCAAAGTTTCCCCATGGGAGTTCAACTGGGAGACCAGGAATTCGATCACTCACTATGATGTGTGCTGACCAACAGGGGGTGGCTGATACAAAGGAAGGTCCCAGCCAGAAGGCCCCTGATCAGCCCTGATCATCGGCCAAGCCTAGGGACCTTACCCATGCATGAATTTCGTGCACTGAGCCTCTAATATGTACAATATGCTAATTAGACCAGCCATCCTTCTGCATGATCTTCTGGACAAAGCCATGGCAGCAGGGGCCAATCACCTTGCATGAATTTCATACATTGGGCCTCTAGTCTATCTAATAAAAAAGTAACATGCTAATTGACCATACCTTCATGATGCCCACAAGCCAATCAGGAGTGAGTATGCAAATTAACCCAACAAAGATGGTGCATTAATTTGCATGCACAGGCGCCAAGTGGCTGGGGGTGGAATAGGACGCCTGTGTCACGTTCCATACTACCCCAGCCGCTCTGGGACTCTGGGCAGCGTGGAAAGACAGAAAGGTGGCTCCGGGGTAGAGTGGAAAGCTGTCTTCCGGCCAGAGTGAAGGCGCTGTGGCAGCCAGAGGAAGAAAGGCCCACTCTTGCACAAATCTTCGTGCATCAGGCCTCTAGTTATTATATAAAAAGCTAATATGCTAAGTGTCTTAACTGAATGGTCAACTGTTTGGTCAACCTTTCAACCAGTCGCTATAATGTGCACTGATCACCAGGGTACAGATGCTCTGACCAGTAGGTTAGCTTGCTGCTGGGGTCTGGCCAATTGGGCAAGACCAATCAGACATGCTCTGGACCATCCCCCCCTGCCTTGCACTTCCTCTCCGTCCAACCAGCCCTATCGGTCCCAATGGGGACTGGGCGAGACGGGCTGGACATGCCCTGAATCCTGCCCACAGTTCCTCCCCAGCCTCTAAAATATTTCTTCTAATTAATTTCCTTTTAATGTGTATGAATTCGTGCACCAGATCTCTAGTATTATACTACAGGCCAATGCACAAAATTCGTGCAAGGGGCTCGGCCCCCGCTACCACAGCAGCTGCCTGGGCCTCCGCTCCCACCACAACCGGGGGCCTCTGCCACCTCTACCTCAGCCTCCCACCACTGAGGCTTCCTTCGTCTGGAAGAACGTCTGGCCTAATCAGCATATTATGCTTTTATTATTATAGATAAAACATGACAATGCATTCTAAGATACAGACACCAAGCAAACAAAACAATCTAAACTCATTCAACACCAAATAATAGTTATAATGAATTTAATAAATAATTTAGTTTGCCCTCTTAGGATTTAAGAGGATAGTTATTCCAGATAGTCTTTTTCTTTGTATTAAAAATATAACATCCTTTGTCTGTTGAGGATCCTTTGTCTGTTTCAATGCCTTCTAATTTCTTTCTTTTCTTTTTAATATGTTTTTGTTGATTTTTAGAAAGAGGAAGAGAAACATCAATGTGAGAAACATTGATTAGTTGCCTCCCACATGCCCCCTACTCAGGATTGAGCCCAAAACACAGGCATGTGTCCTGACTTAGAATCAAATTGGCAACCTCTCAGTGCATGGAACAATGCTTTAACAACTAAGCACACGAGCCAGGGCTGTCTTCTACTTTCTTTTTTTTTTATTATTTATTTTTATTGTTGAGAGTATTACAGATGTCCCCTTTATCCCCCATTGACCCCCCCACCCCCAGAGTCTCCCGATCCTACCCCCAGGCCTTCACCATCCTATTGTCTATGTCCATAGACACATATATGCACATAAATTTTTTGGTTAATCTCTCCCGCCACCCCTACTCTCACCCCTACCCTCCCATTCTCACTTTCCTTCTGAGATTCGTTAGTCTGTTCCATGCTTCTATGACTCTGGATCTATTTTAAGAGTTTATTTTGTTCATTAGATCCCACATATGAGTGCAATCATGTGATACTTGTCTTTCTCTGACAGGCTTATTTCGCTTAGTATTTTCTACTTTCTTCAGATAAAAGTTTAAATTATTCTTTTAAAACTATTTCTTCCCAGCTGGCATGGCTCAGTGGTTAAGTGCTGACCGATGAACCAGGAGGTCACAGTTCAATTCCCAGTCAGGCCTGGGTTGCGGCTCAATCCTCAGTGTGGGGCTTGCCGGGAGGCAGCCAATCAATGATTCTCTCTCATCACTGATGTTTCCGTCTTTCTCTTCCTCTCCCTTCCTCTCTGAAATCAATAAAAATATGTTTTAAAAAATACTTAGTTTCTAATATAAACCTTTAACACTGTAAATTTCCCCTTTGAAGTACTACTTTAGGTATATCCCATGAATTTTGATATGTTGTATTTTTTCATTCAATTCAAAATATTTTCTAATTTCTCTTGAGATTTCTGCTTTGACCCATGGGATTTTCAGAATATTATATTTAACTTTAAAATATCTGGAGATTTCCCAGTTACCTAATACTGATTTCTTATTTAATTCCATTGTAGTCAAAGAATACAGACATGTTCCTGAAAAATTACCTGCAAAGTAAAATTATGGAAATTAAATTCACTTTTCCAACAGTAAATTAATGTAATGATATTCCCAAGGACAAAGTGAGAAAGATTAGAGATCAAGTGTTCCAGCATCCTTTCCTCTAAAGGATACATCGGCAGACTGGAAGAATATGTTCTCTCTCAATACCCATCTCAAAACCAAAAAGCCTTTTTGTTATTCTCCCTCTACCCTTTAAAATAAAGGGAAAAAAGGACAATTCCACATACACCATCTCATTTGGTTTTTGCAACTCTATAAACCATGCAAGATAAATAATGGTGTTTTATACATGAGAATAGTGAAGTCCAGAGAAAGAACTTGTCTTATGTGTCTGCTATGTCTCTTAAATTACCTTTCAAAGGTAGAGCAATACAGATCATTTAAATCTTTAAGTAATTCAAAAACCTTATATTATCCACTGTTGGAATCACCATCATTTTGGTTCAAAGTAAGCGACAGAAAAAAATGACTAGGCTTAAATTTTATCAACTTGACTTCTTATACCCATTCATTATTTAAAAAGTTCAGATAATAAAGAATAATAATTAACCTCAGGAAATAAAAAGTAAACAGGTAAAATATATAGCCATATTTGTTGTTCATGTAAAAATTAATATGCTGACTATATAAAATTTCCTTTCAAATTCTTACTATTGATTAGGATCAAAAGATCTATTATCTCTTAAAATGTATATATTAAAATATATTAATATCATTATTTTAATATATTAAATATTTTATCATGTTTTATTTCAAATTAAAATTCTAAACTATAACATTATATGAATTAAGTGGCTTTTAAGGGTAAAAGTCATATACTCTTACCGTGTAAGTGTTGACTTAAGGTTTGCAGAAATTTCCCTCAGGCAGCATCACCACTTTGGCTCAGGTATCAGTAATAACAGCAATCAAAATTAAAACTAAAAAGAAAAAAAAATTAAATACTGGCAAGTAAAATGCATTCAAGTCTTCAAAAAAAGTCTTAAATTCAAATCTTACATTTCAACAATTTCATCAAGGGAGCTCTAATCCCGGAAGTATTGTTTTTTTAAATTAAAACAAGAAGCTAATAAGGTATGTGAATTCCTATGTAATTCAAACTCCCTGCCCTAGAGTAAGCTCTAAAATTAATTTCAATGAATTACAGTAAATAATAGCCAAAGGGCAAAAACATAAAAAGCCAAGTATATTGTAAGTTTATTCAACTAAAATGCTCAATTCACTTACCCAACAACAAACCATACATTTTAGGTTTAGTTACTGCCCCAAAAGAATATAATATTGATTCTTCACACAAGAATTCTATCAGATATGAACATTTGCATTACTTTCACACAAAAAAATTATAAATTCAATAAAAATCTTGACAGTCAGTATATACGTATTTTAATAGTACACAATATGGAGATAAAATAGTAACAAAGATTAAATACCTGCTGAATTGACCCTATATAGTGTTTCCCAGATAAATGACATTAACAGGGAACTTTCGTGACACTCACCAGCCAATCAGGAGTGAGTATGCAAATTAGCCCAACAAAGATGGTGGATTAATTTGCATGCCCAGATGCCAAGTGGCCGGGGGCAGGATGGAATGCTTGCTTGCATCATCGCCATGGCGACAACTCAGGCATTCTGCACTGGGCATGAGATATACCAAACAGCTCAGGAGAAGTCAAGAGAGATAGGAGGAGTGAGCCTAGAGCAAGGTCAGAAAGACAGAGGAAGGGAAAGGTATCCAATTTCCACAGGAAAGAAAAGCAGCATTCCGTCTACTAAAGAGCACTAATGGTCATGCAAAAATTGTAGGTAGGCCTTTACATGATGAGAACCTACACAGTCAAGACTATCAACATCTTTTTGAAACTATGGAAAAAATAAATCATTCACTGCCACTAATTTATGTACATCCTACTAGTTTGCTTATTTAAAATTAAAAGCAGTACCTAATTTTCTTCCATTTCCTTAGGAACAACTGTAGGGTACGCTTTTGATTATACAAAGAAGAAGGAAAAAAGTGAGTTTTTCCTAATTTATGTAAGTGGTCATTTTATTTTCAAATACAGAGAACTATCCCTGGATTTTTAATTATCCAGGTCCAATTTTATTTCTCCTGGATCATCTTATTTGCATGATTTTGAAAGTAACCAACACTATGTACACTTAAATGACTGTGTTTTCTGGATGACCATTTATGTTAAGCAACATGTGTTAACTCTTCCTTTGGGTAACACAACTATGAACTTCCCAATTTTGTGAAAGACTATGTAACCATTATTTTGTTATTAGTTATTACTTGGTGAATGCTTTACTCAGGACTAAGCACAGTGCCAGGATGTGACATATATTTTATATTTAACTTAATCTCACAGGGCACATAATCTCTCTGTTGCAAAGCAAGGGAATTGAAGATCGGAAGGTGACTTGCCCAGGGTAACACACAGCTTGGAAGGGGTTGGGTTAAGATAGGTCTGTCTAGTCAGTCATTCATTTTAGTTACTGTGTTAGATGGCCTCCTTTTGGGCATGCACACATGCATTTTCCTTTCCTACTCTACTGCTAACATGTCTAACATAATTCATAAGCCTTTATTTATGTAGTTTATAGTTATAAATTATAACTATAAAGGTCTTAAAAGAATTAACTAGATTTTCTGAGTATGTTGCCTAATTTTACAGGGCAAAGTTTCCTTTAACTCCTCTGAAATTACAGATTAAGTTTAGTAAGTGTGAAACCCAGCACCTCTACAAAGAGGTGTCATGTAGCAAACACAGGGAACACATTTACTTGCAATGCCAGAATTCAAATTCTGTTTATGTCCCCATGGTTAAGCTCTGAGTGGTGCTGAAAATGCTCTTCTGTGACTAGAGTCTAGGAACAGAGTTGTCATGTGACTTCCTACCAATGGGTTCGCATCCATGATGCTCCCCCACAAGAATGCCCTCTTTTATTCTAGTTTCCACGCATCCAAATTGTCTCTTGACTTCAGAATACAAACTAGTTCAGCCTCCTTTATCCATCCATTTTCACTGCTTTCTCTGCTTGACAAACACTTATTTTATTGTGGAAATATCCCAGGCATTATTGTGTGTGGCCATACCCTGCAAAATCGAAGTCCAGTCCTGCACCCCAAAGAACCTCTTGGTCCTCCAGAAGAAAAGTCATACAAACAGTGATTAGTATTCATTGTGGTAAAGGTATATATATACATGGTATCAAGAGTGAGCGGAAGGCCCAGCTGCCACTGGAGACAGGTGTGGCAAGGAAGGATTCAGAGTCCTGGTAACACCGGAGCCTTAACTCAGATGATGGAAGATGAAAACCTAAAATAAAACAGGCCCTAGCTGGTTTTGGCTCAGTGGATAGAGCATCAGCCTGTAGACTGAAGGGTCCCAGGTTCAATTCCGGTCAAGGGCACATGCCAGGGTTGCAGGCTCGATGCAGGAGGCGGCCAATAATGATTCTCATCATTGATGTTTCTATTTCTCTCTCTCTCTCTCCCTTCCTCTCTGAAATCAATAAAAATATATTTAAAAAAATAAGACAGTATAATTTTTTAAAGGGAGGAAACCTGAGACAGTTTCTGGATGATGAAATGAATGGGATGCTGAGATATGTGAGGGTAGAGTCAAGGAACACTAAGGCAACATAGTCTGGCTGACCCACCTTTTTATAAATGGACAGTGTCCAACATGACAGCCTCCAGCCACATGGAACACTTGAAATGTGATTGGGGTGACTAAGGAACTGAATCTTTTATTTCATTTTAATTAATGTTAATTTAAATAGCAACCTGTGGCTAGCAGCTATTATACTGGACAGTGAGCTCTTAAGGAGTCAGGCTTGAGATAATGAGTTGAGGGGGTTATTACCAGTATCTGAGAAAAGAATACCAAAATGAAGAGCATATTGACACTCAAATATTTGTTGAAAAAAAATGAATGAACAGAAAATGAAGAAAGGAACAAACTGGTTGACCTTTAAGGACTCCTCCCTTTAAAATCCCATCATACAGGTACCTATCCTTGCTCGTTTAAGTTTCAAATAAGGTCCTCAATAAGGTGGCACAAAATGTAATCATGCTGTCTCCAGATCTCAGTCCCATTCTTAAAATAGTACTACTAAATTAAAATTCCTCATGTTAGTATAAAGAAAAAAAACTCTACCTGGAAATCATGGCAAGTTGTAACTTAAGGAATAATCACAAACAACAATCAAGCCAGGATAAATAACTGTCTATAAAATATGTCTATTTCAGGAAGGGGGGAAGGGAGGGGAGGACTAGAGAGCTTTATGATAAATTCAGGTAATTTCAAATGAACTACAGACCATTCACCTCCTAAGCAGTTCAGTTTATATTCAGTTTACATGCCTGTGTCACCTGTTGAGAGAAATGACTGAATACACCTCATGAAATATTTTTTTACTCTTTAGATATTTTAAAAGGTCAATGATAATAAAGTTTTCCCTAGTAATATGCCCTTTAATCTTAGTTATCCACAACCAAATCAACATGAAATAAAAAAAAATTCTGTACTATGAAAATGTTTAATCTGGGAACAGGTTGTGCCTAAATGAGTCATTGTTAATCTGGCAATATCCTCCTAACCTGATTATATTAAGATTTATTTACTATTTTGGTCCTTGCCTGTCTCTCTTAAGCTTCTGAATTCCAGTATTTAAAATAAGAAGCTAGCATATTACAACACTTACAACACTCACACAGTCCCAGATATCTACTTATCCCCTGATTTTCTAGTGCCACCTCCTTAACCACACTCGAATTCTAAGTTCCTCTCTAACCATGAGATCATGGCATTAATGTTCTTACTTATTCACATATAAAGTTCTGTTTACAAGATTATTAGACACTTTAGAACATGAAGCTATATTAGCATCAGAGAAACATATCCCATCAGAACATATAATATGAACATTTTTAGCAAGAAGTGTTTATCTAACCCCATGATAAAAACAGCAATCTTTATGCGTCCCTCCTAGGCCTGTCAGGCTGGATAGCTGAGCTTCAATTCCTATTGCTAGAACAGTCCCACATCTTTTATATCAGAGCTTGTAAGAACACACTTCCTGGCATCACTATTCAACTTAACACATAAGTGAGCTCTTATGTGGAAGGTGAAACAAAAACAATGTTAAGGCCTTGACCAGTTTGGATCAGTGGATAGAACATCGGCCTGCAGACTGAAGAGTCCCAAGTTCGATTCTGATCAAGGACATGTACCTTGGTTGCAAGCACATCCCCAGTAGGGGGTGTACAGGAGGCAGCTGATCAATGTTTCTCTCTCACTCTCATTGATATTTCTAACTCTCTATTCCTCTCCCTTCCTCTCTGTAGAAAATCAATAAAGTAAAGTGTTAACTAATAAGATAACGTCTTGGTCCCAGAAAGCTTTAGCTAGTGGAAAAGAGTAAACAAACACAAGAGATCTTAAACAAGTAGCAGAAAAGACATTGCTATAAGTCAAACAATAATGTTAGCCAGCTGACACCCACGGAACACCAAAGTGCATCAATCTCAGCTAGTACACATTCAGTTAAAAACTGAGAAAACACATTTACCATCCTATGAGAGCACGGGTGAAGAAAATGTCTCCCAGTTTTGAGCAATGTGTTCATCCTATAAAATAAAGAGCTAATATGCTAATTACTAGTAGACCAGTGGTCGGCAAACTGTGGCTTGTGAGCTACATGTGGCTCATGGGCCGCAGTTTGCCACTCTGTTGACTAATGAGTCTGCCGACCACTGCAGTAACCAAACAGCAGGAAGACCTTCTGGACAAAGCTGGGACTGTGAGGGCCGAGGCAGCCAAGCTGTGGGGGCTGAGTCACTGGCATGAATTTCGTGCATTGGGCCTCTAGTTTAAAATAACTTATCACATGTCTGGCCAGTGTGGTTTAGTGATTGAGTGTCAACATATGAACTAGGAGATCATGGTTTGATTCCCAGTCAGGGCACATGCCCAGGTTGCAAGCTCAATCCCCGGTGTGGGGCATACAGAAAGCAGCCTATCAATGATTCTCTCTCATCATTGATGTTTCTATCTCTCTCTTGCTCTCCTTTCCTCTCTGAAACCAATAAAAATATATTTTAAAAATAATAACAATTTATCACAGACATAAATATAAGGGTCATAAAACACTATTTTCTTTCCTTTTTTAATCCTCACACAAGGATATGGTTTTTTTAAATTGATTTTTAGGAAAAAGGAAGGGGGAGAGAGAGAGAGAAACATCGACCTGAGAGATCTTGACCCACTGCCTCCAGTACACATCCGGCCCTTGGGTCAAACCCGCAACATGTGCCCTAACTGGGAATTGAACCCATAACCTTTTGGTGTATAGGACAATGCTCTAATCATTGAAATCATCCATTCAGAGCTAAAGCACTATTTTCTTTCCCTTTGCTTAATGAACAATAACTGCTCAGTAAAATATGAGGAACAATCACTTCCTGGTATAATACTATTTTGCAGAGATGCATGGATGGCCAGTACCTCTGAGTAAAACAGTCCCTGGCCAGAGACTCTGATGGCCCAGATACAACTACTCATCAATCCAAACATACATTTACTCTCCTCCTGTGCATGAGCCATACAATCATGGACCAGACCAAAGTGACGCTATTATAGAAAGTCACAAAGCTCCAAGTTGGAAAATACTCTCTAGCAAGAAAGACACAGGCAAAGAGCCATAAAAGACTAGTTCCACCTGCAATACACAAGACTTACTATTAAAATCTGCATATGGAACAAAGTGACAAGACACTGATCACTGTCTTTTGAGATGCACAAAGTATGCAAAGGTAATATAAAGATAAATGCTATTACCACCCCTAAATACTAGGACATCATGAGGCAGTCCAAAAGTTCCCAGATTCAGAGTTTGCTCATGAACTAGAGTAGTGGTCAGCATACTCATTAGTCAACAGATCCGCAGTATGCCCACCACTGGAGTATACACTGAGTGGCCAGATTATTATGATCTCTGATATATATATATATATATTTTAGAGGCCCAGTGCATGAATTCGTGCATGGGTGGGGTCTGGCCAGCCTGGCCAGGGGGAGGGGACATGGGCGGCTGGCTAGCCTGCCTGCTGGTCAGACTCCCAGTTGAGGGGACAATTTGCGAATTTGCCTTTTATTATGTAGGATATACACTGAGTGGCCAGATTATTATGTATTCAGAGATCAAAATAATCTGGCCACTCAGTGTATATGTGTGTGTAGACCTGTCTCCAAGGAACTCACAGGCCTATAGGCTGGAAGAACAGCAAAGACAAGAGCTGGAAGGGGCTGCAAGACCTGCCCCCATTTAGTGCAGGGCCCTCTATACCATATCACTATAAACTTCTGTTTGAACATCATTTAGGGTGAGGGAATTCATGAGTGTGTAACACCATGTGTTGAGAAATACTATTTGAAATGAAGCTGTCTTTATATTCAGGTAAAGCCTACATCTTCAGAACTTCAAATCAATGCTTCTCTTCTGCCCAGTGAAATCAAACCCTTCAAGTATATAGCTTTCAAGTATGTAAAGGTGTCCCCAGGTTGTCCTTTATGAGGCACAGGTCAGATGTGGCCTGGGGGAAGGAGCACATCCCCCATAAAGAGCTAATATGCTAATTACTAGTAGACCTGTCTCCAGGGAACTCAGTGCCGGTGCCATTGGTTTCATCTTCCAACCCCTGCCATGCTGTGTGCACTCTTGCTTAGAAAAGCCCGTCATTATTGGGATTAAGCCTCTGGTGATTACTGAAAATTCTTTGCGCACCGAGGTTCTGCCCAGCGCTTGCACCTACTGCCAGTGCTACTGCTGGGGCACTGGAGCCTCCACTCGCACCTGCTGCCAGTGCCTGGCGCTGGCCCCATCACTCGACACCATCAGCGGGTGCAAGCAGTGGCTGCTGGCCCCCTGATTACCCCTCAGGGCTTCTCCACCTCCCTCTGCTCCTGAGGGGCAATCGGGACTGGCAGTTGCCTATCACAACCCTCTGCCAGCCCTGGACCTGCTGCTTGCATCCACTGCTGATGCCAGCCCCACTCACACCTGCTGATGATGAGGAGCTATTGGGAGCCAGCACCAGCAGTGGGTTTGAGCAGGGTGGCGCCGTCAGTGCATGAGAGCAGAGGCTGTGGGAGCGGGGCTGCTGGCAGACTGAGGACGGGTACCAGAAGCTGCAGCAGGAGGGGCCGGGCAGAGGTACGGAGGATGGGTCGACACCCACCCCTGAGGCCACTGCAGCCTTGTGGCCCACAGTACCTTTCAAGGTGCACAAATTCATGCACTTGGCTCCTCGTCTGAATAGTTAAAACCTTGAAACAGATCCAACACAAGTATAAGACTGTCCTGTCTATATGATGTCATGTGTATTTTTATCTGCTTTAATTACTGAGTTCTGTAACTAGGATTCAATACTGATTCAAAGAAATGCTAAAAATAATCTGGTTTAGAGTGTAGAATGAGGAACATCATGTAATTTTGTTACTAAATATACTCCTATTTTTCACAGCTTAACAACTTATTCTTTTTCAAAAAATGTATTTTTATTGATTTCAGAGAGGAAAGGAGAGGGAGAAGAGAAACAGACATCAATGATGAGAAAGTATCATTGACTGGCTGCCTCATGCACACTCCACAATGGGGATGGAGCCCATAATCCCGGCATAAACCCTGACTAGGAATCGAACCCTGGCTTCCTACACTCAATCACTGAGCCACGCCAGCCAAGCTATTTCCTCTTTTTAACCAAAAATGTAAAACATTTCAGATACACATTAAACATTAATTTTCAATACTAATTATGTATTTATAAGTTTATAAGTAAACTCTCAGACATATACTAACCTTACTTAAAAAGTCTCTTGACACTTTCCCTCTACATCTAATCATACTCTTCATTAAACACCTTTGCTTGCAAGAGTATAATCTCATTTACATATGATGAATGAATGAAAATAAAGCTGTAAGCCAACAGGCTTTCCATTGCAAATGGAAATTATCAATAACAATTTACATTTGAGTCCATGGTGCCATTTGCAAAGGGCTTTCACATAAATCATCTCAGACTCCACAACAACCCTGACACAGATAAGAAAGGTAGCAACTATCTTACAAATTAGGAAAACAGGCTCAAAGGGTGAAACGGTAACTAAAGATAGGAGAAGCATTCACCTACATCTTCCCCACCTTAACTTCCACCTTGTATTCCAAACCCCACCTCACTCCTTCTATGACTGACACTCTAGCTTCCTCAGCGCACTTTGGGACCGCCCCAACCTAGTAGCTCACGGTTCCCTTCGAACTCCAACAGAACTCATGATGACTATCACCCCTGTGAGATCCAACCAACACTCTCCTTTCCATCTGATCTATCTTTGCATTCTAAACCCAATTAGGAGCCTCTTGAGGGTAAAAACATAGTCTCATATTTCTTAATGTCTACAATAATACCATGCACATAACACTAAATTACTGTTTATGATGCCACCTATCAGAGGATCATTAAGTAGACAAATGTCTCTCTTTTCCTAATTTCAGCATCCCAACTATGGCATCAGTCTTAACTATGAGTTCACCTTCCCAATTGCAACTAGGTTAGATAACCCTGGAAGTCATTCCTAGTCCATCATAAATAAATAAAACAAAGACTGTCATAACAATGGTTAAAGTTGCTTTACACCTTTAACTGTCTTGAATCTCTACTCTTCTCCATACTAAATACTATCCCTGGTTTCTGATTGCATGGTGGTTCCTGAGCATCTGAGAATCTGTGTTTTTATTTCCTTGATATGAACTGTCTTGATTTTTATATTCACCTAGTTTCTGTTCATGCCGGGACATATGCCTTTACCTTCCAGCCTCAGCTCAGTTCTCTTGACCCTGATTTTCTAACCTTAATTCACAACAACCACAGTGCAATCCTTACACAGGCACCTGCTGAGCCTTCTATGAGTGGCCAAAAGAGGAATCTTGCCTTCCTCTTTACCTTCAGCTTCTACCTGGAGTTCTGCCTTTCCACAGCTATTTCAAAAGAAAGATAAATTAACACAGATGTCAGCACCAGTCACTACATTCCTCATGACCCTATATACTTCCTCTTCAAACATACTAAACAAATATAACAATTAGGCTAAAATACCACACAGTCAGCAATCAACAGCCTTTGGGATGCCAAATAGATCATAACCAAATCAGGGTTACCAATTAGTTTCAGTAAATATGCTAAATCTCAAATTTGGACAAAGAAAGTTATTACCTAATGCACAAAAAATATTTAGGCAATCTGCACATTGTCATATGGAAAGAGCAGATATAAATGCTGAATTGCAGAGGGTTTTTTACAATTTCAATGACAAATTTTTTTAAATATATTTTATTGATTTTTTATAGAGAGAAAGGGAGAAGGATAGAGAGTTAGAAACATCAATGAGAGAGAAACATCAATCAGCTGCTTCCTCCTGCATATCCCTCACTGGAGAAGTGCCCGCAACCAAGGCACATGCCCCTGACTGGAATCAAACCTAGGACCCTTCAGTCCGCAGGCCAATACTCTATCCACTGACCCAAACCAGTTAGGGCTTCAATAACAACTTTTACATATTCCAGAATCAAAATATATGTCAAAGCTAGCTATGTCACATAAACCTGAAATAGATTTTCATGTGCAGTTCAACCAGTAACTTTGGTTATTCTCCCCACCCCAGCCCAGGATAAAGTATAATAGCAGCCACTATAACAAATGGGTCCATAAACTTTCATCAACAGGGGAAGCAGTATGTTCAAACAAGAGCAGTCACATTTTACGACATGTCTGCATTTGATTCTCCTGAGCCTCTAGTCAAAGCCTAATGTACACTATATCTAAAGTAATCAGGGAGGAATGGCTCACCACCATACTATAACAATATAGCACTGCCACTTACCTATGAGACAAGACAAAAACAAGGGAAAACATTACCACCACCCAGAAATGAACATAAAATTCCAGCCATTTGGAAAGTAACTCATTATCACTGAAACATTTTAACATTCCGTATCCTGGTGGAAGGCAAAAAGCAGGGGCGGACCCAGAGCTGATAAATGATACGGGAAAGATTGAAGAGGTACCCGGGGAAAAAAATGAAATTAGACTACCAACTTATGCCATACACAATAATAAACCCAAAATGGATAAAAGGCTTAAATGTGAGTAATGAACCATAAAAATCCTGGAAGAAAATAAGCATAAAATCTTAGACATCTCTAGCAGCAATATTTTTGCCAATGTATCTCTGAAAGGGAAACACAGGAAAAGATAAACAAATGGGACTATATCAAGCTAAAAAGCTTCTTCACAGCAAAAAAATCCATCAACAAAATGAAAAAAAGCCCATTGTATGAGAAAACACATTTGCCTATGATATATCTGATAATGGGTTAATTTCCAAAATATATAAAGAACTTTTACAACTCAAGATCAGGAAGACCAAAAATCCAATTATAAATGATCAAAGGACCTGACTAGACACTTCTCCAAAGAGGATATACAAATGGACCAAGAGACATATGAAAAAAAGCTCAAAGTTACTAATCGTCAAGAGAGATACAAATTAAAAAGATAATGAGGTATCAACTCAACACCTGTCAGAATGGTTGCTATCAGTAAATCAACAAAGAAGTGCTTGTTGATTTGTGGGAACACAGACTGGGGCAGCCACTGTGGAAAACAGTAAGGAGTTTTCTCAAAGAATTACAAATGAAACTGCTTTTTGACTTAGCAATCCCACTTCTGCGAATATATCCTAAGAATTCTGAAATACCAATCAGAAATAATAGATGCATTCCTATGTTCAAAGCATCTTTATTTACAATAGCTAAAATCTGTAAACAGCCCAAGTGCCCATCAGCAGATGAGCGGATAAAAATGCTATGATACATTTACACAATAAAATACTTCATGGCTGTAAAAAAGAAGGAAATCTTATTGTTTGTGACAGCATGGATGAACCTGGAGATTACTATGCTAAGCAAAATAAGCCAGTCAGAGAAAGATAAACACCATATGACCTCACTAATAAGTGGAATTTAATGAACAAAATAAATCGACAAAATGGAAACAGAAGCATGAATACATGGAACAAACTGACCAATGCCCAAGGGTAGGAGGGTGAGGGTGAATGGATAAAGAAGGTGAAGGAAATAGTAAAAAAACATATATTAATCCCCCAAGGACACAGAAAATAATTTAGTAAAGACCAAGGGAAGGAGAGACCGGGTTAGACATAGGTGGGCAAAAGTGGGGAGAAGGAGGACTCCAGCAATAATGTCAACATTAAAAACTTTGTCAATAAAAATATATTCTGTCTCCTATTAAATAGTAATCTTATTAATTATTGGCATCCACTATTATCTTGTAGGAGACATTTTCTAGGGACCAGAGTTGCACAGTAAAGAAAAAAGAACAGGTGTGGGCATGAGAGATTTGAGTTCCACACCTGGATCTATCACCAAAGCTTTGGACTCTGAGAAGGTTATTACCATCTAGGCTTCCATATCCCCATCAGTAAAGTGGGCTAATAAGACCTCTTCTTATAGTATAAAGATGAGGATAGGATGAGCTACTCCAGGCAAAAAGCATAGCAAGATGGCCGAGGCTAACTCTCTACCAACATGCATCTGTCATCAAACAAGGAGGCAAGAAGCATGACTGCCACAATCAGGCTGTGCAGAGAACATGCCACCTTCTCACTTTCCTCGTGTTACAGTAGTAGCACCGACTGTCTGAGAATGACAAAACGGATGCTTTTGGGAAGTGGCCAATGTAATGGATGAGCCAGACCCAGCTCTTCTTTGACTTCTACAGGTAAAGATAGTGATGGCAATTTACCACTGAATGGGCAGAAATGTGGATATTCCAAACAGTGGGTATTTTGATGTTTGAAATCTTCATGTTTACTTAACTAATGAAAGCTCCTTTTACTTTTGTAGTTTGTTTTTTTTTAACAGGTTGAATTCTACACTAAATGCCAACTGATCTGTCAACCCTGAAGGCATCAAAATATCAAGATGCAGTTTCTGCTTCTGTTTTCCCCATCACTTGCCACAATCCCTAGTGGGAGACAGTATTTTTCTCTTAAAGTCAAAAGGCGCCCACTATCCCAAAGGCTAACCTCAACTCTCTAGAACTTTCAGCACAGAGGTTACAAATAAATGACTAAATGAATCCACATATAAAGTAAACTGAGGAAATTAAAGTGGCAACAGCCCATACACAGGGATAGTAAATAGACTTGAAATCAAAAATGCACTCTAACAAGTCTTAAATACAACTTTATTTTCTCCCCTCACAAGTACGGGGGCCATTTTATAAAATAAATACCATATTATTCAGATGTCAAAGATGTATAATTGCTTGATTTTAATGTATTACAAACACCCAAACATTAAATACCATTTTTATGTATTTCAGTGCTTAAATGTAATGGCCCTTTAAATCTTTTTAACATAAATTGGTGAGCAATTTCTAAAATCCATTTGAAAACAAGTAAATGAGTTATTACACCTAAAAATACTGAAAGGGCATTATAATTAAACCACCAAAATCGAACTATTTCAATAAATTATGGCCCTTCTTACTGTATAACATAGAAAGTTAAGCAACCTAAAAGAACCATATAATGGTGAACTTTACCCTAACACAAAGAAAGCAATCAGCACACTATATACACATTCCTGCAAGAGATAAAGACAGAAAGGAGAAGGTGGAAAGAGGATCTGGAGAAAAGAAATGACTTTAAGATTCACCTGATGGAGGTGGGAGCAGTTGGGAAGACGTCAATAGGGAGAAAAGGAGACTTATGTATGCTGCCATAAAAAAAGAAGGAGGCGGGGTAGATAAGAGATCAACCAAAGGACTTGTATGCATGCATATAAGCATAACCAATGAACAAAAGACACTGGGAAATTGGGGTATCCCTGGGGAGGTCGAGGGGGTGGGGGGGCAATGGGAAGATATGTATATATGTAACACAAAGAAAAATTAAAAAAAAAACACAAGGAATTCTTACCATTTGCAGCAACCTGGATGGAACTGGAGAACATTATGCTAAGTGAAATAAGCCAGTCAATGAAAGAAAAATACCACATGATCTCACTCATTTATGGATAATAAAAAACATTATAAACTGATGAACAAAAGAGACAGAAACAGAGGCAGTAAAGCATCAAACACACTGTCAAATTACAGTGGGAAGGTCAGGGAAAGGTGGGGTAGATAAGAGATTAATTGAAGGACTTATATGCATGCATATAAGTATAACCAATGGACGCATGATACTAGGGGTTAGAGCATACATAGGAGTGGTGTGGGAGGGGCAATGGGAAGATATGTACACATGTAGTAAATTACCAAAAAAAATAATAAATAATAAAAATAAACAATCCTATCTAATAAAAGAGAATATACAAATTAACCGCACTCCTTTACACTCCCAAGCCACACCCACAAGCCAATCATTTGGTGAAAATGCAAATTAACCAAACCAAGGTGGCTGCAGCCACAGAGAGAGGAGGGAAGCTTGGGTTTCCCCAGCAATGGAGGAAGTCAAGCTTTCCACATATCCTTGGCTGGCCCAGGCCTCCACTCTAGGCTACTAACTTTTAATTACAGAAGATAAATAAATCCCAACAAAAATGATGGCAGCCAGGAAGCTGGAGAGAGCAAGAGGCTAGGGTTGCCCCCAGCAATGGAGAAAGATAAACTTCTGGAGAATCCAAGATGGCAGCATAGGTAAACACCTACACTGCTGCCTCAAACAACAATTAAAAAACTACAACTAAAAGACAGAACGGACATCATCCAGAACCACAGGAAAGCTGGCTGAGTGGAAATTCTACAACTAGAAGGAAAGAGGGGGGCTCACAGAGACCCAGAGGAGCTACAAAAAGCTGTATGGAGAGAGTAGGTGCCGAGGCTGGCTTTCTCTGGCGGGAGGGAGACGGAGACTCCCAGCAGCATTGAACCCCTTATCCTATGGCACTGAACCCCACGTCCAGCCGAAACTCACACAGGGGAGTTTGGACTGTGAAAACGGAGAAGTGCACAGAAATTTAGGGGAGTCGCGAAAGGGCAGAAGTCTGGTGGCGCGCACAGCACTGCTCACAGAAGACCGACTGCTGATTGTGCTGCTGGCTTTCACGAGTGGGCAGGAGACAGAGGCTCCTAACTGTGCCACTTCTAACGCCACTAAACCCCAGACAAAACCGAGGGGACCCAGACTCATATGGTCCTGGAGTGCAGGGGAGCCAGAAAGGCAGCTGTCTAGAGGTACTGTACGCGCACAGAGGGACCACTCCAGCAATTACCCAGAGACACGTGAGACCCAGGGGCCGTGGAGGCTGGAGCCGACTGGAACGCAAGGTGGTCTGTTAAGCCCTGAGACTCTACCCATCCCAAGCTCAACAGAGAGGCTTTTGCAGTTTTGCAAGTCTGGTATCGTAAGGCTGAATTCAACACAGAAGTTCTCCCAGCATAGTGAAAATGCCGAGACAAAGGAAGAGATCACAAACAAAAGAAATGGAGGAAAACAAATGACTGGATATAGAGTTCAAGACCACGCTTATTAGGCTTTTCAAGAATATCCTAGAAAAGATGGATAAATTTAGGGAGACCGAAGAGGAGATGAAAAAGGACAAATTAGAGATGGAAAAGGACCAACAAGAAATTAAACATACACTGACTGAAATAAAAAATATTATACAGAGACATAACAGCAGACTAGAGGAAGACAAGAATCAAGTCAAAAAAAATTTGAAATGTAAAGAATCAGAAAACAGTCAACTGGATAAGCAAGAAGAAAAAAGAATCCAAAAATGTGAAGATAATGTAAGGAGCCTCTAGGACAGCTTCAAGCATACCAACATCAGAATTGTGGGGGTGCCAGAAGAAGAGAGAGAGCAAGATACTGAAAACCTATTTGAAGAAATAATGACTGAAAACTCCACCCACCTGGTGAAAGAAATAGACTTACAAGTCCAGGAAGCACACAGAACCCCATATAAAAGGAATCCAAAGAGGACTACATCATAATGAAAATACCAAGAGCAAAAGACAACGAGAGAATATTAAAAGCAGCAAGAGAAAAACAGTTCATTACCTACAAGGGAGCACCCATACGACTGTCAGCTGACTTCTCAACAGAAACGATGCAGGCCAGACAGGAGTGGCAAGAAATATTCAACGTGATGAATAGCAAGAACCTACAACCAAGAATACTCTATTCAGCAAAGCTATCATTCAGAATTGAAGGGCAGATAAAGAGCTTCACAGAGAAGAAAAAGCTAAAGGAGTTCATCAACTCCAAACCAGTATTATATGAAATGCTGAAAGGTACTCTTTTAGAAGAGGAAGAAGTAAAAGGTAAAAGATAAAAAAATTATGAACAACAAATACATATCTATCAACAAGTGAATCTAAAAATTAAGTGAATTAAAAATTTGATCAACAGAATAAACTGGTGAATATAATAGAATCAGGAGCACAGAAAGGGAGTGGACTGATAATTCTCAAGGGGAAAAAGGGTGAAGGGTGTGCAGGGAGAGACTGGCCAAAAATCATACACCTTTGGTTGAGGTCAACCGGAGGGAAGTAAGGGTGGAGGGAGGGGTGGGAGTTGGTTGGAGGGGAGCTATGGAGGGAAAAAAAGAGAAACAAATGTAATAATCTGAATAATACAAATTTCTGCAGCTCTGGCCTGCCTTGGCCTCTGCTTAAGGCTACAAAGTTTCAATTATAGAAGATAAATAAATCCCAGATACCAGGGCCTCCACTTTGGTTGTCGAAGGGCGTAGCCAGCTTGCAAACCACCACAGGCTCCTCACCCAGGCCGCCCCACGCCCCAAGGAAATCCCACCCTGATCCGGGACACCCTTCAAAGCAAACCAGCTGGCCTCCACCCATGCAACAGGCCTCTATCCTATCTAATAAAAGAGTAATATGCAGACTGACCATCACTGCAACACACAAGATGGTTGCCCCCATGTGGACACAAGATGGCCACCCCAAGATGGCCAGCAGGGGAGGGCAGTTGGGAGGGACCAGGCCTGCAAGACAGGGCAGATGGGAGCGATCAAGTCTGCAGGGGAAGGCAGTTAGGGGTGACTGTGCCTGCAGAGAAGGTCAGTTGGGGGGACGCAGGCCTGCAGGAGAGAGCAGTTGCTAGGGACCAGGCCCGCAGGGAGGGCAGTTAGGTGTGACCAAGCCTGCAGGGGAGGGTAGTTAGAGGCAAACAGGCTGGCAGGGGAGCAGTTAGGCATCAATTAGGCTAGCAGGAGAGTGGTTAGGGGGTGATCAGACTGGCAGGCAAAAGTGGTTAGGGGCAATCAGGAAGGCAGGCAGGTGAGTATTTGCGAGCCAGCAGTCCTGGATTTTGAGAGGGATGTCCAACTGCCCATTTAGGCCCGATACCACCTGACAGTGATATCAACAGCAATCAATGCACAACTACAACAAGACTGTGTACACAGCCCACAAAGGGGTGCACCAAGAGTGTTCACATCAGGTGATTGTGGAGGATGAGCCGCTGGGCCCTATATGACACCTACCACACAAGGCCTCTTTATTAACTCAAGGAGACTTAGCAGCTATTCAGTACATGGAAACAAACACAGGGAAGCAGACAAAATGCAGAGACAAAGAAACATGTCACAAATGAAAGAAATGGAAGAGAGCAAACTATTGGATATAGAGTTCAAAACCACAGTTATAAGGTTACTCAAGAATCTTCTAGAAATCTCCGAGGGACTTAGTAAGACCTTCAAGGATCTTACTGAGAATGCCAAAAAAATGTAAAAGGACCAGGACTGCTGGCTCCGAACTGCCCGCCTGCCTGCCTGCCTGTCTGATTGCCCCTAACCGCTTCTGCTTGCCAGCCTAATCACCACCCCCTAACCACTCCCCCTGCCAGCCTGATCCATGCCTAACTGCTCCCCTACTGATCCGGTAACCCCTAACTGCCCTCCCTTGCAGCCTGGTTGCTCTTATCTGCCCTCCCCTGTCAGCCTGGTTGCCCCTAATTGCCCTCCCCTGTAGGCCTGGTGACCCCTAACTGCACTCCCCTGCAGGCCTGTTTCCTCTCCAACTGCCCTCCCTACAGGCCTGGTTATCTTCAATTGCTCTCCCCCTGAAGGCCTGGTCTCCCTCCCGCAACTTCCCTTCTCTGCTGGCCCCATCATCCCAAAATGTCCTCCTCTGTTGGCCTGCTCTCCCCTGAAGGCCTGGTCCCCCACAACCACCCTCCCCTGAAGGCCTGGTCCCTTCCAATTGCCCTGCTGGACTGGTCATCCCTAAATGCTCTCCCCTCCAGGCCTGGTCACCCCCAACTTCCCTCCCCTGCAGACCTGGTCCCCCCAACTGCCCTTCTCTGCTGGCCTGGTCACCCCAACTGCCATCCCCTGCTGGCCTGATTGCCCACAACTGCCCTTCCCTACAGACCTGCCCCCCGCCCAACTGCCTTCCCCTGCAAGTCTGGTTCTCCCCAACTGCCCTCTCCTGCTGGTCTGGGCCCCCCCGCCCAACTGTCTTCTCCTGCAGGCCTGGTCTCTCCCAACAGCCCTCCTCTGCTGGCCCAGTCACCCCTAACTGCCCTCCCCTGCAGGCCTGATCACCCCTAACTGCCTCCCTTGCAGGCCTTATCCCTCCCAACTGCCCTCCACTTCTGGTCTGGTCTCCCACAACTGCCCTCCTCTGCTAGCCCAGTCACCTAACTGTCATCCCCTGCTGGCCTGATCGCCTCTAACTACTCTCCTCTGCAGGCCTGGTTCCTCTCTAACTGCCCTTTCCTGCAGGCCTGGTCCCCCCACCCAACTGTCCTTCTCTGGTGGCCCACTCACCCTTAACTGCCCTCCCCTGCAGGCCTGATCTCCCCCAAATGCCCTCCCTTGCAGGCCTGGTCCCTCCCAACTGTCTGCCCCTTCTGGCCTGGTCTCCCACAACTGCCCTCCTCTGCTGGCCCAGTCACGCTACCTGCCATCCCCTGCTGGCCTGATCCCCCACAACTTCCCTCCCCGACAGGCCATCTTACGGTGGCCATCTTGTATCCATCTTATGTGGGGACAGCCATCTTATGTGTTGGAGTGATGGTCAATTTGCATATTACTTTTATTAGATAGAATAAACTACAATAAAAACTATCAAAAAATTCAAACATTTAGAGGCTGAATAGCATGCTATCAAACAATGATTGGGTTGCCAAACAGATTAAAGAAGAAATTAAAAGCATCCTGGAAACAAATGACAAAAACACAACCATCCAAATCCTATGGGACACAATGAAAGCAGTCCTGAGAGGAAATTCTTAGCATTACAGGACTACCTATAAAAACAAGCAAAACTAGTAATATATTATCTAACTCTACAATTTAAAGAATTAGAAAGAGAGCAACAAGAAATGCCCAGAGTGAGCAGAAAGAAGAAGGTAATAAAGATCGGAGCAGAAATAAATGACATAGAGACACCCCTCACCCCCCAAAAATACAAAAGATCAATGAAACCAAGAACAGGTTCTTTGAAAGGATAAACAAGATTGATGAATCTCTGGCCAGGCTCACCAAGAAGCAAAGTGAGAGGACCCAAATAAACAAAATCAGAAAGAAAAGACACGAAATAACAACAGATCCCACCGAAATACAAAGGATTGTAAAAAAAAAAATAAGTAAATAAACAAATAAAATACTATAAACAACTCTATTCCAACAAACTAAACAACCTAGAGGTAATGGACATATTCCTAGAAAAATATGAACTTCCAAAATTCAACCAAGAAGGATAAAAAATTATCAACAGGCTGATAACTAAAGAGGAAATTGAAGAAGTCATCAAAAAACTTCCAGCAGCCCTACCCAGCTTGGCTCAGTGGATAGAGCGTCAGCCTGTGAACTGAAGGGTCCCTGGTTCAATTCCGGCCAAGGGCGCATGCCTGAGTTGTGGGCTTGATCTCCAGTGGGGGATGTGCAAGAGGCAGCCAATCAGTGATTCTCTCTCATCATTGATGTTTCTATCTCTCTTTCTCCCTTCCTCTCTGAAATAAATAAAAAATACATTTAAAAAATTAAAAACACACACACACACACACACAAAAATCTTCCAGCAAACAAAAGCCTGGGCCCAGACACCTTCACAGGGGAGTTTTACCAAACATTCAAAGAACTAAAACTTTTCCTTCTCAGACTATTCAAAAAAATTCAAGAGGAAGTCACACTTCCAAGTTCTTTCTATAGAATTAGTATTACCCTAATTCCAAAACCAGATAAGAAAGAGAATTACGGGCCAATATCCCTGATGAACATAGATGCTAAAATCCTCAACAAAATTTTAGCAAATCAGATCCAGCAATACATTGGAAAGATCATTCACCATGACCAAGTGGGATTTATTCCAGCGATGCAAGGCTGTTAAAATATTCACAAATCAATAAACGTGATACATTACATGAACAAACTAAGAGACAAAAATCACATGATCATATCAATTGATGCAGAAAAGGCATTTGATAAAATCCAACACCCTTTCCTGATAAAAATTCTCAGCAAAGGGGGAATTGAAGGATCATACCTCAGTATAATAAAAGCCTTATATGACAAACCTACAGCCAACATCACACCCAATGAGCAAAAACTAAAACTATTTCCCCTAAAAACAGGAACAAGACAGGGATGTCCACTTTCACCATTCATGTTTGACATAGTACTGGAAGTGCTAACTGGAGTGATCAGACAAGAAGAAGAAATAAAAGGTATCCATATTGGGAAAGAAGAAGTAAAACTGTCAGCATGTGCAGATGACATGATATTGTACACAGAAAACCCTAAAGACCCTATCAAAAAACTATTAGAACTAGTAAATGAAATTCAGCAATGTAGCAGGATACAAAATTAACACCCAGAAATATATGGCCTTTTAATACACCAACTAGAGGCTCAGTGCACGAATTCATGCACCGGTGGGGTCCAGTCAGCCCAACCCCAATCATCGGGAGAGGAGATTGGCCGGCCGGCCCACCCTAAACAGAATGATTAGGGCCAGGCTGGCTGGAGGGAGAGACGGTGAGGGATTAGCCAGTGGTCCCTGCCCCCAATTGGGATGGGGGGCCAATTGGGGACAGGGCCAGCCATGAGAAGGGCTCCCTTCTCTAATCTTTCTATTCACTAATGGTAATTTATATCAGTTTGTCCCGTTTTCATATTTACTCTTGCTCAAGAACATATTTACACTCCTTGAATAGACTGAGTCTGATATAACTAGACTTAGCAACTCCCAAACCTCACCCTCTACTTCAGAATATTATTCTTGACAGGATTATAGGATTTCTGGTATTTTTAGAATTTTGTACGTGCTGTAGCAATTTTAAATCAATGAATCATGAAAGTAATTTCCCAAAAAAAACAAAAAAAAAAATTCTCTTCATTTTAAAAACTCACTTTAATTTAATGGTGATTATCACTGACCAATAGATGACAACCAATTTTCTCTCATGATTTGTTCCATTATTTTCCAATCTGTTACAGAATTATACAAACTATAGAACTGACTTACCCTTCAAAATGTAGTTTGACTTTTGAGAAATATCATAGCCTTGATAGTCTTCTCCTATAAACCAATCATTCTGTTCAGTATTCTCACTCAACCTAACAATGAACATTCAGAAAGGAAAGAAGATGTATACACTTCAATCTTAATAGTCAACTATAACAACACAAAGAATTCAAGCTTTCAAAGTACTTAATTCGGCTTAAGATGCAATCATGTTACATGCTGTGAAAATAATGCACACCCCCAACCTGTATTTAGAGAACCTTGAAAATCTAGACAATATGCTTCCTTTCAAAACACCAACTGCTTACAGAGGAAAGAAAGAAACAGACAAATGATCTTGCCAAGAGCCATTTCTGTAGTTTCTCTAAGGAAGAGTAGCCCTTTCAGTGGATACAAAGAAAAGATTTAAATTCAATCCTGATTGCACTGATGACAGACTTTTATTTATTTAGAACTGAGTATGAGAACAAATATGAGCCCAGAGAACTCTAATTCAGTTGTTTCCAACTTTTCTAAGTATCAAGACTCTAATGCAATGCTAAAAAATTTTTGAGGATTCTTACAAGAGTTATCTAGTGACTGAAAAGATAAAAAAAAAATAAGCAAACAACAATGCAAATACACAGTAATAATTTTCAAACACCTTAACACATTGTTAAAATAGTAAGATGTAAATCTAATATTTTACTACACAACTAGTTAATATCAGGATTGGGTCAGAAACCAAGTCTCCAGTCTTAGGATAAGATAGAGCTCTAAGAACCCGAGAGTATGATTCATCATAGAGGAAGGTTTAAGTATTCCCAACAATTCTCTTAGAAACTAGATCAGTTGATTTCAAAGTTCTTATGGAAAAATAAGCAAAGATAGACAAGATAATTCTACAAAAGAAGACTACAGAGCATCACTATCAGATACTTGTGGACCCTGAGAATAAAGATGCCAAGAAGGGCTCCTGGTGGCTAATTAGGCTCAAATTTAAAAATGGTGCCCCCCCCTCTCTCTTCCCCATCCCATTTCATCTTTCCTCTTCCTCCTTCCCTCCATTCTACTCTCTACAAATCAATGGAAAAAATGTCCTCAGGTGAGAATTAACAAAAATAAATTAGCAGACAAAAAGTGAATAAAGAGAGGAGAATCCAAGATGGCGGCATAGGTAAACACCTACACTGCTGCCTCGCACAACAATTTCAAAACTACAACTAAAAGACAGAACGGACATCATCCAGAACCACAGGAAAGCTGGCTGAGTGGAAGTTCTACAGCTAGAAAGAAAGAGAGGGGCTCACAGAAACCCAGAGGAGCTGCAAAAAGCTGAGGTACGGAGACGCGCGCGCTGAGAGAGCAGGTGCCGGAGTACCTGACTGGCTTTCTCTGGCAGGAGGGAGACGGAGACTTTCAAAGGCATTGAACCCCTTATCTTATGACACTAAACCCCAGATCCAGCTGAAACTCATACAGGCGAGTTTGGACTGTGAAAAGGGAGAGGTGCACGGAAATTTAGGGGAGTCACAAAAGATCAGAGGGCTGGTGGCACGCACGGCACTGCGCGTGCAAAGGACAGACTGCTGATTGTGCCACTGGCTTTCTCGAGTGGGCGAGAGACAGACCCTCCCAACTGTGCCACTTCTGACTCCACTAAGCCCCTGTTTCGGGTGAAACCCTGGAGACCTAGACTCGTGTGGTCCTGGTGCGCAGGGGAGCCGGAAAGGCAGCGGTCTAGAGGCACTACGGGCGCGCACACAAGGACCGCTCCAGCGATTACCCAGTCACGTGAGACTCAGGGGCCGTGGAGGGCGGGGCCGACTGGAAGGCAAGGCGGTCCCTTAAGCCTTGAGACTCCACCCATCCCAAGCTCAACAGAGACTTCTTCAGTTTTGCAAGTCTGGTATCATAAGGCTGCATTCAACACAGAAGTTCTCCTGGCATAGTGAAAATGCCCAGACAAGGGAAGGGATCACAAACAAAAGAAATGGAGGGAAAAAAACGACTGGATAGAGAGTTCAAAACCACGCTTATAAGGTTTTTCAAGAATATGCTAGAAAAGATGGATAAATTTATCAAGTCCCAAGAGGAGATGCAAAAGGACCAACTAGAGATGCAAAAGATCCAACTAGAGATGATGGATAAATTTAGCGAGTCCCAAGAGGAGATGAAAAAGGACCAACTAGAGACACTGACTGAAATAAAAAATATTATACAGAGTCCTAACAGCAGACTAGAGAAAGGCAAGAATCAAGTCAAAAATTTGAAATATAAAGAAGCAGAAAACACTCAACTGGAAAAGCAAGAAGAGAAAAGAATCCAAAAATGTGAACATAATGTAAGGAGACTCTGGGACAGCTTCAAGAGTACCAACATCAGAATTGTGGGGGTGCCAGAAGAAGAGAGAGAGCAAGATACTGAAAACCTATTTGAAGAAATAATGACAGAAAACTTCACCCACCTGGTGAAAGAAATAGACTTACAAGTCCAGGAAGCACACAGAACCCCATATAAAATCCAAAGAGGACTACACCAAGACACATCATAATGAAAATACCAAGAGCAAAAGACAAAGAGAGAATATTAAAAGCAGCAAGAGAAAAACAGTTCATTACCTACAAGGGAGCACCCATATGACTGTCAGCTGACTTCTCAACAGAAACGATGCAGGCCAGACGGGAGTGGCAAGAAATATTCAATGTGATGAACAGCAAAAACCTACAACCAAGAATAATCTATCCAGCAAAGCTATCATTCAGAATTGAAGGGCAGATAAAGAGCTTCACAAAGAAGAAAAAGCTAAAGGAGTTCATCAACTCCAAACCAGTATTATATGAAATGCTGAAAGGTACTCTTTTGGAAGAGGAAGAAAAAGGTAAAAGCCAAAAAATTATGAACAACAAATACATATCTATCAACAAGTGAATCTAAAAATTAAGTGAATTAAAAATTTGATCAACAGAATAAACTGGTGAATATAATAGAATCAGGAGCACAGAAAGGGAGTGGACTGATAATTCTCAGGGGGAAAGGGGTGAGGGGTGTACAGGGAGAGACTGGACAAAAATCATACACCTATGGATGAGGTCAATGGGAAGGAGGTAAGGGCAGAGGGAAAGGTGGGAGCTGGGTGGAGGGGTGCTATGGAGGGGAAAAAAAGAGAAACAAATGTAATAATCTGAATAATAAAGATTTAATTTAAAAAAAAAGTGAATAAAGAACCTAGGGGCAGGTTTCTAAATAGGGCCTCTCACACAAGCTACACTAGTGAAAGAACCCTGCACTAAGCTTACCTGCACTGTGTTCCTGCTGAGTCAACCCTTATAAAGGATATCTTGGAATCATACTTCAACCAATAGGACTGAGACCTTTCCTGTCTAATCAGAGCTGTGCAGCTATATCCCCATCAGAATCTTCACCAACCAACCAAAGCAGCTCCATTCTGATCAATCAGAACAGTGCTTTTTGGACCAAACTGTGAGGATTTGAAGTTCTCATTTACGTGAGGATGAACCAATTAGCGGGGACTTCTCTCTACATAAAGTCAGCTCCTCTCCAGCTCAGAAAACACACTTTCTTCCTTTTCTACCAAAAACTGTGTTTTCCCAAAGACTTCTCACAGGAATAGAATGAAGCAGACTGGAGCAGGGCAGAGTGGCACAGACCAGACTGAACTGAAGCAGATCAGAGCTCTCTGAACAGAAAGGGGTGTTATCTCAGAGCCACCCCAACCCTGGCCACCCTGCAGCCCTGCAGTTTCCCAGCCATGCTGTTTTGTAACACTACTGATCTGTCCCACAGCCATGCTGTATCACAACTGAGCTGTGTGCACTAATGTTTCCTTCTTCACCACATCTCAAATTGGGGATTCCTGTTGGCATTAAACTGGTGCCAGCAACCAGTGGTTGACATTCCAAAACACTACACAGCTACAATAATTAAAATAATGTGGTGCTGGAACAAATTAGAAAATGCAGAAATTGACTAATACATACTAGAAACTCAATATAAAATAAATGTGGTATTGAAATCACTGGGATAAGGATTGTTCATTTGATGCTACTGTAACAACTTAGTACCTACGTGGGGGTGGGGGTAGGGATCAAATTGAGTTCTTAATCTTATGCCAAAGGAAGTTCCAAATATAGCAAAAATGTACACAATGAAACCACTAAGGAACCTGAAGATAAAATTTTAAAAAATAATCTTGTAGTGAAAAAGGTCTTTCAAAGCATGATTGAAAGATAATAGAAGCCAAATATTAAATTACTTGAAAAAAACATCAAGTATTATTTCAAAATTCTATAAACAACGTCAAGATTATACATTAAATGAAGTCCCTTCAGAGCCTTATATTCTAACCTAGGTTCTACATCACTCAAAGCACAACACTCTTTCTATATTCCATACAATCTCAAATCACTCAGAAGAAAGTTTTAAAATAATAAATAACATCTAGCAAAATCCATTTAAAACCTTTCTTGCCCATGCCTATGAGCTTTCTATAGCACTATCGTCCAGTCATATTAGAAACAATCAGCCATAAAATAAGGCCATGTCTTTCATTATGTATTTAGAGGCACAGTTTCATTTTCGCAAAATATACACATAGTAAAGCAAAAAAGGTCAATAGTTTTTTCAATAAGCTTGCTCTGGGATATATGGTCTGACTGTCAACACCCAGGTTCAGCAGTGAATGCTTACCAAGTTTCCAAACTCAACTGAGCACCTACTATCTCTAAGGTATTATGCCAAACTCTTAAGATGAAGAACCAATCTCCTGCTTTCAATCTAATTTCTTATTAGTCAAACAATACATAAGGATATCAGCTTATCAACAACAGGAATATATGTTATTAACAGGAACATACTGAAACATATGTTTCAATCTTCAAATCTCCGCATATAACTAACCAAGTAAAGCAAAATTACAATTATTTAATATCACCATCTGATGTTTTTAAGTGACTCAGCCCAAAACCTAAAGGCATAACTGTATTGCTTATAAGCTGCACAAATGAGGTACTCCATCCTAGGATAATGTCAACGGTGGCTCTTTACATTCAGATCATTAATCCAGTATTATCTTGATCCTGAAACGATAGAATTTTTATTCCTATGGACTTTGTCCCCTTTAGCCATATCTGATAGTTCTCCGATTTCTTTTTTTTAAATATATTTTATTGATTTTTTAAAAAGAGGAAGGGAGAGGGATAGTTAAAAACATGGATGAGAGAGAGATCAATCAGCTGCCTACTGGGGATGTGCCTGCTCTATCACTAAGCCAAACCGGTTTCGGCAGTTCTCCAATTTCTTAACAATTCATTCTTTCTTTTGGACATGGAAATGTATTTATTATAATTATGTGTTGGCTTAGTCAATTTTTTTAAGTTTTTCTTTTGTTTTTGCTTTTCACGCTATTTTTTAACTTGTATTCCATCTATTAGTTCAGTTTCTAGGGAAATCATTCGATTTTTTATTGCACACTTAAGGTGTGTGTTTTTTTTACATATTTATATTGATTTCAAAGGGGAGTGAGGGGGAGAAAGAAACTTCAATGATGAAAATCATTATTTGGCTGCCTCCTGTACGCCCACCCTGGGGATCAAGACCAAAACCCGGGCATGTGCCCTAACTGAGAATCTCTGATTCATAGGTCGATGCTCAATCACTGAGCCATGCTGGCTGGGGCATATTTCAGTTTTGATAGGGGATTAGTAGTTAAATATTTGTACCATACTACCAGTATTTGACATGTATGGTTTTTCATTGAAGGTACTGGGATGGCATTGGTTAATAAAATTATATAGGTTTCAAGTGTAACATTTCTATGCTGCATTATCTGTATCCTAGAGCAGCGGTCGCCAACCAGTGGTCCACAAGGTCCAAAAGGTTGGTGACAGCTGGTTTAAGGAAGCTTTTGGAATAATGGTCACCAACTGGTGGTCGGCAGACCACTTGTGGTCCCTGAGATCCAAAAGGTTGGCAACTGCCGTACTAGAGGCACGGTGCATGAATTCATGCACAGGTGGGATCCCTCAGCCTGGGGCCAATGGGAGGGGCAGGAGGTTGGACAGGGGGAGGGGCTGTGGGAGGTTGACCAACTGGGGAGAGGGGCCATGGGAAGTTGATGCCCCATCAGGGCCATCGGGCTGGCCGGCTATGGGGGAGGAAGAGAGGAGCCTCATGATGTTGGCCATGGGGAGGGGTCACAGGAGGCTGGCCATCATGATCAGGGCCATCGGGCTGGCCGGCCAGGAGGGGAAAGGGGAAGGGGCCACAGGAAGTTAGCCAGCCCGCCAAAAGGAGGGGCCAGGGTAAGTTCCGATCAGGGCCATCAGAGCTGGCCAGCTGTTGGAGGGGCCATGGGAGGTTGGCTGGTGCTCTGATCAGGGCTGATAAGGCCAGCCGGCCAGGGGGAGGGACTGTGGGAGGTTGGCCAACGGCCCAGATAGGGGTCATCAGGCCAGCTGGTTGGGGGGGGTGCAGGGGCTACAGGATGTTGGTTATGGAAACACACTGACAACCAGGGGCAGCTCCTGAATTGAGTGTGTCATAGCAACTGGTTGACCAGTCATTAGGTCACTTAGGCTTTTATATATATATAGACTGCATTCTACAATACTGCTTGGGACAATTCCATTATATATTCTATACCATCCCACTACTCTCTTCTCCCAGAGGATGAAATGCCAATATTCCCACACTCCCTTGGCCATGTAGCATGACCTATCAGAACTAACGAAGGAGTAAAAACCATTTTCTTTTCTTTTTTTAATTTGCAAAAACTTTGAAACTGTTATGACTTTCAGTAAGGTCAGTCTACAATGTCAGCTTGACTTTGCAAAGGATTCCAAAACCTCTTGTCCTATAGGTACCTTAAACACACAAATACTAGTAACTAAAATTACTGAATAGCTATCTCACACATTTCATTGCTCCTGTGAATATTCCTTTGATAAGTGAACATAAAATTGAATATTTCATTAGTTCCTTATTTTAAGGAAATAATTGAACAAAAGACAAATCACCTTTTTACCTGGTAATTACACATAAATTAATTAAATTATAAGTAAACTTCAATAAACTGTCCTCAATAAATTTCTGTAAATTCTTCCACTAGTTAACAACCAGAACTCTAAATAATCTGTATCAAATACAGATTAGATTAACAGAGACCAATAGTATTAATTCTAAATTCTATGACTACTATTTCATAAAAATTATATTCACCCTGCCTCGTGTGGTTGAGTTAGTTGGGCATCTTCCTGTGCACCAAAAGGTTGCCAGTTTGATTCCCTGTCAGGGCACATGCCAGGCTGTGGGCTCCATCCCCAGTAGGGGACTTGCAGGAGGCAGCCAATCGTGGTTCCACTTTCATACAGTACATTTTTATAACTGCTATATTTTATTAGTTACTAAAGGCCTAGTGCATGAAATTTGTGCGGGAGGGCGGGGGGCACGGTGGAGGTGTCCCTCAGCCTCAACCTGCACCCTTTCCAATCTGGGACCCCTCAAGAAATGTACAGTTGCCCATTTAGGTCCGACCAGGATTTGACCTAAACAGGCAGTCAGACATCCCTCTCACAATCCAGAACTGTTGGCTCACAACCACTCACCTGCTTGCCTGATTGCCCTTAACCACTTATGCCTGCCAGCTTGATCACCACCTAATCACTCCCCTGCCAGCCTGATCAATGCCTAACTGCTCCCCTACGGTCCCAATTGACCCTAACTGTCCTCCCCTGCCAGCATGGTTACCCCTAACCATCCTCCCTTGCCAGCCTGCTCACCCCCAACTACCCTCCCCTGCTAGCCCAGTCACCCCTAACTTCCCTCCCTTGCTAGCCTGGTCGCCCCTAACTGCCCTCCTCTGCCGACCTGGTCACCCCTAACTGCCCTCCCTTGCAGGCCTGGTCCCTCCCAACTGCCCTCCCCTGCTGGCCTGATCGCCCACAACTGGCCCCCTCCTCACAGGCCTGGTTGCCCTCAACTGCCCTCCCCTGTCGGCCATCTTGTGGCAGCCATCTTGTGTCCACATGGGGTGGCCATCTTGTGTGCTGCAGTGATGGTCAATTTGCATACTAATCTTTTATTAGATAGGATTATTGTTAATCTCTTTCTGTGCCTAATGTATAAACTTTATCATAGGTATGTATAAGAAAAAATATAATATATATAGGATTTCAGACATCCTCTAGGGATCTCAGAATGCATCCCCTTAGGATAAAGAGGGACTTCTTTGTGTGGCAAATGGCCTCTTTGGTCTTTTGATAGCAAGACTAGTTCGTAGCAAATGATTATCAAGGAAAAAATCTCTAGGAGAAAATCATTAAAAGCAAAAGCCAAGTGGTTCTAATTGGCTTCCATTGAGGTAACTTGAGACCCCTTCCCCAGAAAGCTTATAACTTTTTTTAAATAAAATTTTCATTGGAACTCCAAGCAGCTAGAAGGGAGTGGCTCTGGTTGGAACAAGAATAGAAGGTTTCCAACTAATTTCTCTTTCTGACTTGTCTGAAACTTGACAAGTCATTCATGGTTACTCTCTGAACTTTTCTGACATGTACAGCTAACCCATTTCCTATTGCTTCCTTCTACCACAATTGGAGTTTGTGAAGTTTATCCCCATTTTCCTTCCAAAAGTAGCAATCATCAGCAAAAGTTAAACTCGGAGCAAAAAGCCTATTAAATACATACCTACACATACGTATGGGAAACTTCATCAAAAAGGAAAAATAGCAAATTAAGAAAATTGAAGCAAATTATATACAACGCAAGAATATATTAATGACTTAAAGTTATAAAACTATCCTAGACTTAACTCCAATACTCTATAACCAGAGAGAAAGCCTTAAAATGTAACTTTAGGCTCTGGCCAGTGTGGCTCAGTTGGTTGGGCATCATCCTGTGCACCAAAAGGTTAATGGTTCAGTTCCTATTGGGGTACATGCCCGGGTAGCAGGCTTATTCCCCAGTGAAGTGGGCAGCCAACTGATGTTTCTCTCTTGCATTCATGGTTTTTTTTTCTCTTTCTCCCTCTCTTTTCTTCTCTCTCTAAAAATCAATTTAAAAATCTGAATAAAAGTAAAAATATAACCTTAGGAGATACAGCATTTATTGTTTCTGCTTTTATGGGATGGGGAACAGAACAGATCGATAAAATTACTATGGTCAACTCAAACTAGTTAATTGTTCATATCCCTACCATTTCAGAAATTCTGGGAACTTAAATTTAAATAAAATTTGCTAAATATTATTATTTACTTAATACTTTAATGAGAATACTAGAATAAATCAAATTCTACTCAATTTAAGTATAGAAATTACATTCCATCTATCCAGATAAGGGTTAAGGGTTCCTCATTTCATCAACAACCAATGCCTACAAAACAAACATATTATTTGAAAAAGAAAGAAGAAAAAGAATTCAAAATTTACCAGAAATAATTTAAGACTGACACTAGATTTGGGAGGTATAGGGGATTAACAAGCATCAAAATATAATATATGAAATCCAATACTTAAGAAATTAGAAATTTGAATGCTAAACTGGTCTACAAGATAATATGAACCTAATGCTTGGCTGGTTTTACATAAAGGCCATTGTAAGTGTCTGACTATTCACTAAGATTCTTTCAGACGTTCCTGATGGAAATGGAAAACTACACATATTTTTTAACTACATTATGCTATAGCACTTCTAAGGGGGAAAAACCATGAAAGCAAATTTTTGGACACATTCATATTCATGAGTCTATCCTAATACTCTTCTAAAAAGAAAAGTTTAAGAGATTATTTTTAAATAAAATTTTTGTATTAGAAAGGCAAAAACACAGTAAAAAATTACTGGAAAAGCAGGCATCTCCAATTTTCAGCATCAAGGTATCAGAAATACAGCCATTCTAGAAAGCATCTGTTTTCAGCATGACTTAGTTTCATTCTTTCTGGACTCATTCATTAATTTCCTTTGGCAATTCACTTACTTCTGATGTCCATACATCCAGTGTTCACAATAATCATTAGAAATTCCATTTCCAAGTGGAAAAGGGTCATCACAAAGATATATGCATATGTATATGTGTGGTGTGTGTATAGATATATATAAACATATTAAATATCACATCCATAGGGGTTGGGAGTTGAGGGGAGGGGTGCAAAGAAAATCTTGTTTTTCTTTCCTTTTTTTTTTTTCAGGAATTCACAGAGGCAAAAAAGGAATAATAGTAAAATTTCAAGGTGACAATGTATGTGAGATTTTGTTATAGCTGCAGAACTCAAAATATAAATGTCTCATCAGTAAAAGAGAATAATTATTCTTTTTTTAAATATATTTTTATTGATTTCAGAGAGGAAAGGAGAGGGAGAAAGAGATAGAAACATCAATGATGAGAGAATCACTGATCAGCTGCCTCCTGCATGCCCCATACTGGGGATCGAGCCTGCAACTCAGACACGTGCTCCTGTCTGGAATCGAACCTGGGATCCTTCAGTCTGCAGGCCAACGCTGTATCCCTGAGCCTAACTAGCTAGGGCAACAACAATTATTTTCAACTTTATTTGCCATCCTTGGCATTTCAATTTAACATCTGTCTGAAACCGGACTATTCACATATATGTTCAATGAAATATTAAAGTAGTTGAATTTTTGTTTACCATGCAAAATTATTTTAAAAAAAAAAGATTTTAAAAGATATTATAATTAAATAACTTGCTTATAAGGAAACACCACCATCCTTCCCCTTCTCTAGCTTGGATATTTTATTTACTTTTGCATTTTAATCTAGTTCCTATCTTTTTGTTTTCAGAGACTAAATATTAGTTTAACATTCAAAAAATAGCCCCGCCCTGTTTGTGTGCCTAGGGGGTTTGGAGCATCATCCCTTACACCAAAAGGTTGCAGTTCAATTCCTGGTCAGGGCAGGTACAAGAGTCCAATTGATGTTTCCCTCTCACATCGAAGGACAGAAGACTTGACTTCAGGTGATGAACACACAATACAGTGGACAGATAATGTGCTATAGAACTGTGCACCTGAAACCTAAATAATTTTGTTAACCAGTGTCATCCCAATACATTCAATAAAAAGGGGGGAAAAGCCACTCTTTTTCTACATAATAGAAATCATCAAAAATGAAATGTAGGTTCCCCAAGTGACTCTTTTGTACAAATTTAGGAACTACTGAGTTACAGTCATCTAGAGATTGTTTTAAATTTTCAAAACCTATACAACACCCCGAGACCAATTAAATCACAGTTTCTGGGACTTGGACACAGGCAGCAGCTTTATAAACATTCCATAGGTGAACCACTGCTTTATGAAGCAATAATTCTCAAATTTTTGTTCTGGACCTCTTACAACTGGAAACCCAAAGAGCTACATTGTCCTTGAGTTATATTTATCAACTAGAGGCCCGGTGCATGAAAATTCATGCACTGGGGGAGAGAGGGGTCCCTCAGCCCTGCCTGCCCCCTCTCACAGTCCAAGAGTCCTCAAGGGATGTCCTATTCACGGGTTAAGCCACAGTCTGGCCTCCCTCTGTGGGAGGTGACTGGGCCGATCAGGGAAAGGCAGCAACCCCATCACCCATCACCCCACTCCTTGGCCCTCACAGCCGCTATGGCTTTGTTCAGTAGGACATCTGGAAGACGTCCAGTCTATCCAATCTAATTAGCATATTACCATTTTATTAGTATAGAAGATATTTACCCTACTATAAATTGAGACAGAAATGTTTTAAATATTTATTAAATAATTGAAAAAGACAAAATCGCCGAGACCGGTTTGGCTCAGTGGATAGAGCGTCGGCCTGCGGACTGAAAGGTCCCAGGTTTGATTCCGGTCGGGGGCATGTACCTTGCTTGTGGGCACATCTCCACAGTGAGGTGTGCAGGAGGTGGCTGATCGATGTCTCTCTCTCATCGATGTTTTGACTTTCTATCCCTCTCCCTTCCTCTCTGTAAAAAATCAATAAAACATATTAAAAAAAAAAGACAAAATCAACAAGGTGTTAAACATATTTTAAAGGAAAATAATTATATTTCTGAAAATAAAATTATTGCACTATCATATTTTTGTAAGTTTCTTTACTGTCTAGCTTAAGATAACTGGATTTTCATATCTGCTTTCTGAATTCAATCTGCCATGATTACATTGTTTTGGTTGCAGTAAATGAAGACAATTCAGCCTCACAGAGACATCTACTCAGAAAAAGGAATGTTTAACAGTCCTTTCAGGTAACTGTGGTTCTCTCATGTGGCCTCTGAAAAACAGCATTGTATGCTGAGAGAAATCAGAATAAATAGGACAGGTAATGTCTCAGTATAATAATGAAAATAAGTGTCATCTTTCTGAAACCTGAAAAGGCCCTGAAGACCTCCAGGAATCTCCAAACCACACTTAGCACCTGCTGGGATAGAGTACAGAAAAAAGGAAGACTCATGAGGTCTAAAGCTGTCAAAGGCTTTACAGAGTCGATCGAACTTCCACTGAAGGCTGGACAATTTAGAATTGATGAGAGAGGGTTTGAAAAACTTGCTCAAAAACTAAGCTGATTTTCACTAAAAAATTGAACAATAAAAATGAATCAAGTAAAAAACTAGACACTAGCTAAAAAGGAGAGTTAATCCAAAGATTAGTATGAATGTAATATAAAATTTCAGATTGCCAAAGTGAAAAAAGGGATTTTTAAAATATTATACACAAGAACATTTATAATAGGTTCAAGTACCTTCTTCCTTATTCTATTTAAATTTTTAAAACTTTTCTTGGAAGTATTACACAATGCAAAAAGTTCACAGCCCAAAAATGTATGGCTTGAAGAATTAAAGTGACCAGCCCAGGAAATAGGGTACTGTAATACCCTCAGAAGTGCCCCTCAGTTTTAAATCCCTTCTTCTTTCCAAACATAATCATTTTCCTCACTCCTAAAACCCACTTTTTAATTTTACTGAAATGAAACCTTATAGTATGGATTCTATGTCTAGCATCTTTTGCTCAACATTAAATTTGTGACATTACTAGTATTAGTATTACTGAAGTTTTTTCATGTTTACCACTGAACAGTGTACACCACAATTTATTTGATCATTCTACTGATGAACATTGGGTTTCCAAACGGGGCTATTACAAATAATGTTGCTGTGAACACCACCATTGAGTATAGTGGTACAATCAGGCATGCATTTCTATTGAGTGTAAACCTAGAAGAGATTCTGACTCACAAGGTAAATGTATCTTTAACAATGCCCAATAATTCTTCAACATGCATCTACCAATTTACACTCTCACCAGCCAGGTATGTAAGTTTCTAGTTTTCCATCTTCTCCAAATTACAGGATGCCAGTCTTTAATTTTAGTCAATCTGATGATTATGTGGTTATATCTCATTACTATTTCAAATTCCACTTTCCTCATTATGAATAGTTTAAGCTTCTTTTCATTTATTCATGGACCATTTGTATATGTATCTATATATATAAAAACCTAAGCAACCTTTACAACCGAATGACCAAAACAACTGAACAACCAGTCACTATGATACACACTGACCACCAGAGGGCAGATGCTCAACACAGGAGCTGCCATTATGGTCAGTGCACTCCCTCAGCCAACTTCCCCCAGCTGGCCAACCCCCACAGTCCCTCCTCCCAGCTAGCAGGCCCTGGACTGGGATAGGGAACTGGGGATGGATGGCAGCAGACATAGCCCCTTTTCCAAGGGACTGAGGGCTGACTCCCTCCTCTGGGCCAGCGCCAAACTCCCACGCCCCATCCTTCCCCACAGCTGACAGACCCTGATCAGCGTGGCCCTGGTCTGCACTGATCACTAGCCAGGCCTAGGGATCTCACCTGTGCACAAATTTCGTGCACCAAGCCTCTAGTCCTTTTATAAAGTACTTGTGTAAGTCTCTTACCTATTTTTTAATTGTATTATCTGGCCTTTTTGTTTTCAGCTCAGTCCTTAAACTTTCTAGGTAGGACACGTGTCAGTTTACATGTGACTCAAACATTCTCTTTCAGTCTATGGGTTACTTTTCTACTCCTAATGAATGTTAATAGTAAGAACTTCTGTTTAACATCTATTTATTTATGGTCAGGGCTTTCTATGTCCTGTTTAAGAATTTTTCCCACAGTCTTATGCCATAAAACTATTCTTTTTTATTTTAAATGTTAATTCAACCTTGCATTCTAGAATAAATGCAAATTTTTCAGGCTATATTATCCTTTTATGTTTACACATTTAAATGTTGTTTTTTAAGATTTTTGCAAGTATGTTCATGAAGGAGGCTGTCTTATAATTTTTACCTTATAACAAACACTTTATAATATTTAACATTAAGATTATGTGGACCTATCAGGACCTCCAGGCTTAGAAGATTTTACCCACCATATTTCAAATTTGACCATACATCCTTCTTCTAAAACATTTATGTATCTAAATGGAAAGAAAAAAAAAAACAGTTATAACTCGTGCCTTCAAACATTAGTAGGGGGCAGAATACAATCGTCTTCAAATTACCTATAAGTAGAGAAATAAACTGAATTCCAACAGAGCTTCCACCATATACCACTGCAAATCTATGGGTAGAGAACATGGGAGGAGAGATGAGAGGTTCTGTAAAACACAGTAGAAAAATGTTGAAGATAAATAACTATAACCTCCCTCAAAATAAAGAAAAATTTAAATCACTAAACACAGATCAAGATTTGGTAGTTCCCAGAACTGGCTAAAGAAAAGGGGTTGAAAGCAAGTAGAACCAGAAGTTGTAGACTTAGAGAAGAAATGCTTGTGAGACAGACCCAAATATTTACAGAATAAGTAGCGACCCTTGGAGACATAGCAGAAAAGGGAAAGTAGCAAATAAGAGAAAAAATAAGGACTCACATAAATGAAAGCAAAATAAGACATACCATCTAATTCCCAAAATCAACATCATCCATTAAAGAATCTGCACAGGAGAAAACAAGACTGGAAAGAGAGCTCTCTAATTAGGTAACCTACTACACAAAAAATTGGTGTTCAAAACCTATGTAAATAAAACCCACATCCACATGAAACTACTATTTAAAAAAACAGAAAACATAGCATTTCAACTTCTCCAACCAAAGCAACCATAAAACTAAAGAAAACTGTGACATAACACTCGAAACTAAATATCCTCAAATAACCATGTAAGAAACGTGTAAGAAACTAAGAACAGAAGTTGAGGGGAAAAGGAAGAAATAATACAAACTACATTTAACTTAGGAAATAGAAAAAAAATCATATCAGGAATCAAGATTAAGTAAAAAAGTACCCAAAGGAGAATAAATTTAATAAATGAAAATTTAATAAAAAACATTGAGGAAAAACAAAAAACAACCAAAAGAAAAAGATAAAGAAGTAAGCAGAAGAAAGGGAAGTGACTTTTAGAAGACAAAGGATCTCAACCATTCATATATGTGGATAAACTTACTCCAAAGTGCATATATACAAGACTCTGGAAGAACATATTCAAAACAGTGGGATATTATTTTAAACAGTAATCCAAGAAAACTTTCTAGAAATAAAAGAAAATTTAAACTACTCATTTAAAGAGGCAGCTGGGGAAAACTTACCAGGAACAGAGTATAAGGATACAAACTTATATGCCCTTTCTGGTTTGGCTCAGTGGATAGAGAGTCGGCCTGCAGATTCAAAGGTGCCAAGTTCGATTCCAGTCAAGGGCATGTACATTGGTTGTGGGCACATTCCCCAATAGGAGGCAGATGATCCATGTTTCTCTCTGATAGATGTGTCTAACTCTCTATCCCTCTCCCTTCCTCTCTGTAAAAAAGCAATAAAATATTTTTTAAAAAGAATAAAAATTTATAAAGGCTATAAGACGTTAATGATACAGAAAAGATCCTCAGGCCTCCAAGCTAAAAGATGAAATAACTTAAAAAAACAGAAAATCAGACTGGCATCAACTTAGTAAAACAACATATAGTCCTGACCAGCGTAGCTCAGTTGGTTGGAGCATTATCCCATACACCAAAAAGCCATAGGTTCGATTCCCACTGGGGGCACATGCCTAGGTTGCAGGTTTGGTCCCAGTTGGGGAACGTGTAAGAGGCAGCTAATAAATGTTTTCCTCAGTCTCTCCCCCTCTCTCTTGTTCCCTTTCTGTCTCTCTAAAAAATAAAAATCAAAAGAGGAAAAATCAGTAAACATATCCTCGTGAGAATTAAAATAAATAGCAAGACAAAAGTAGAAAGTCATTTTTAAGAAACTTAGAACCTAAGTGAAAACAAGGATTTTATATCTTCAAGCTATCAAAGCTATAAAAAAAAAAAAATACTTGAACAAGCAGGCACTCTAAAAACACACATTCACCTTCCTAAGGATGCTAATCACCTTTCTCAACTCAGCATCTGAATTACAAACACAGAAAATTATCTGAATAACTATTTCCTCATTTTTCCCAAGGATGCACAAGTGATATAAATCTAGATGCATAGGAAAGATGTTAATCCGCTACTTTCAATAGTTGCATGAGGGTATTAATTCTATTTATACAATGGATGACTGAAGAAATTTAAGCAAAAGGACCAATGAATAAATAAGCAGTTTATGTATTTAATTGCAGAATTAAAAACAAGACTGGGCTTATGGAAAAAGGGCAGATCATGACTACAAGGGGGCAATGTAACTTCTGGATGCTAATTTCACAGGAATATGCATTTTGTAAAATTTCACCAAGCTCTCTATTTCTAATTGGTAGACTTTTCTGTTTCAATATCAATAAAATTTATACAATAAAGAAAAAAAACACTAGAAATTAAATACAAAAGTCTTTCCAGCTAAAAATTGAAACTCTTTAATGAAAGGGAATATGTACACAAATCCCAACATTTCTGAAAAGTCAGAATGAAAATGCTACATGTCAGAGTCCTTAGAATAGTTTTAAGTAACAATCAGAAAAAAATTCAGAGCTCTAAACACCTATATCGTTTTTTTAAGTAAATACCTGAATTATATTCCTAAACTAAAAAAGCTAGAAAGAGAATAAACCAAAAGAAAGCACAAAGTTAGCAATTATAGATACAAGCAGAAATTATTATTTATAGAGAACAGATCCTATCTAATAAAAGAGTAATATGCAAAATGACCATACCTCTGCTACCCAAGCCACACCCACCAGCCAATCAGAGTGCATATGCAAATTAACCCAACCAAGATGGCCAAGGCCACAGAGAGAGCAGGAGGGAGGCTTGGGTTGCCCCTAGCAATGGAGGAAGCCAAGCTTTTTGCAAATCCTGGTGTCCAGGCCTCCATTTAAGGCAACAATGTTTTAATGGCTGCTGCCAAGGAGCTAGCAGAAGGCTTGGCTCTGCTCCAGGCTACAAAGTTTCAATTATAGAAGATAAATAAATCCCAGATACCAGGGCCTCCCCTTATTTCACCAGGGGGTATGGCAGCACTGCAAACCACCACCGGCCCCTCGCCCAGGCCACCCCAAGCCCCAAGGGAACACCCACCCTGATCCAGGACACCCTTCAGGGCAAACCAGCTGGCCCCCAACCATACACCAGGCCTCTATCCTATCTAATAAAAGAGTAATATGCAGACTGACCATCACTCCAACACACAAGATGACTGCCTCCAGGTGGTCAAAAGATCCTGCCCCCATATACAAGATAGCCACCACAAGATGGCCAGCAGGGGAGGGCAGTTGGCAGGGACCAGGCCTGCAAGGGAGGCCAGTTGTGGGTGATGAGGCCAGCAGAGGAGGGAAGTTGGAGGTGACTGGGCCTGTAGGGGAGGGCAGTTAGGGGTGAGCAGACCCACAAGGAGGCAGTTAAGGGCAAACAGGCTGGCAGGAGAGCAGTTAGGGGGTGATCAGGCTGGCAGGCAGAAGTGGTTAGGGGCAATCAGAAAGGCAGACAGGTGAGCAGTTGGGAGCCAGCAGTCCTGGATTGTGAGAAGGATATCTGACTGCCCGTTTAGATCCAATCCTACCTGGGCTGAAGGACACCCCCACCCCTGTGCACAAATTTCGTGCACCAGGCCTCTAGTCATATTAATAAAAACCCTAGTTCTTAAAAAAACTGAATCCATTTTTTGAGATAACTAGAATACTAGTCAAATTTATAACAGAAAGAATAATAATAGTTGTCAGTCACTGGGCTGAAGAGTCATTATTCAGTGATACAGAATTTCAGTATTGGAAGATGAAAAAGTTCTGGAGAAGAATGTGGTGGTGGTTGTACAACAATGTAAATGTACTTAATACCACAGAACAGTACACTTAAAATGGTTAATATGGTCAATTTTATATTACTTATTTTTACCACAATAAAAAATACTCAAGTAAACAAAGCACACACAAATTCTATCAAAAAAAAAGAGGGGCAAATACACAAATATAAAAAAAAGATAAGATATATAAAACATAAGACTACTCTGCATACTTCAGTGCAAATACATTTTAAAACATAAATAAAATGGATAATTTCTTAGGAAAATACAGTTTACCAAAATGGACCCCAGCAGAAATAGAACACTAACTAATTTCCTCAGAGGAAATAGAAAAAGCTTTCAAAGAACTACCCCATAAAAAAGAAAGAAAAAAGAACCATACCTTTAATATTGGTAGGGTCTCATGTGATGTTCCTTTTTTCACTGCTAATTTTGGTTACTTATACAAATGAGGTTTTGAAACTTATTTAATCTCACCAAATTTACTTATGTCATTGGTCTTTTCAAAAGAATAGCTAGCATTGTAAATGTTCTCTAGTGTTTGTTTGTTTGTTTGTTTGTTTTCTAATTTATTAACTTGCCTTTTAGAATGTCCAGCTATTCCCTCTGGGATTAGTTTGCTAGGGTGTTGTTGTTTTTCCTGTCTTTGTGAGATGGATGCTCAGATCACTGAATTGTTTTCTGTCTTTTTTCCCTAGCATGTATTTAAAGCTATAATCTTTCCTCTCAGTATCATTTTAACTATACCCCACAAATTTAATATATAATATTTTTATATTAACTCTGATGAAACCTTCTCAATTTTTTGAATTCCCATTGTAATGTATCTTCTATGACCCATGGATTTGCTAGTTTCATTTTGCTATTTAGTTTAACTTAGAAAACACTATTCTGTTTGCTTTCATTCTTCTGAAATATACTGAGTCTTGCTTTTGCCCAGAAAGCTGTGTAAAGTCAACAAACACTGGTAAAGAATATATATTCTGTGGCTGTTAGGCGCAATACCTAGATAGGCAAAGTAAATTCATTCATTGTGCTATTCAAATCGTATAAATACTTACTAAATTTCATTCCATCAGTTACAAAGATAGTGTAAAAAAAAAAAACCCTTTATGATTATGTGTCGGAAACCAAAACATTGTTCTCACTAAATGGATGAAAACAGGAGGCTAGAAGGCTGGTCAACCTTGAAGCTCTGAAAGGTCAAAACTAGCCACCCCCTATCTAATTGAGACAATGAACTTCCCCATCAAATAATCATGTCAATCCTGACTGACAAGATAATCGACTTGTTACTGGAATTGCCTGCTTCAGGGCAAAGGGTGTATCCCAAATCTAAATAAAAGTGATGGCAAGGCCAAAGGAAGGTGGCAGTCCTTTCCACTAGAGGAAGGCTCCCGCCTGGCCCCCCAATATCGCCAAATTAATGTTTTCTAGTCTCTCATTTCGTTTGCGTGCGGCCTCCTTCAGAACCCGAACCCTGACCCGGGAATCCTGAGCCACAATTATGAATGTATCTGTTTCTTTTAAAACCTGTATTATAATCACTAAAATTACTTTGGGTAATCTAGACACTATTATAGAAAACAGAAAGGTTAATAACCAATAAAATACTCTCTTATACTAATAAAAATGGCACTAATTATTATCCAAAATGGCTTAATATCACCTCTCAAAAATAAAAATCACTTCACAGGTTTCCTCTATACTCTAACTGGATTATAGCCAATAATTCCAGACAGCAGATCAATTTGTTTAATTCCTCAGAGATACATATTACAACTAATTTATGCTGTTTGGCTCCTGGGAAATGTCAGTAATGCTCGGCAATATATTCTATAGACAAATTACTGAGACTTTTCTACAGCCAAATGATACTTATTTATCCATACCAAAGTTACCTTGATCCTCCTCTCTGGCAAGAGGGCATCACCCTCACCCATTCAGTGACCCCTAACCTGTATCCCATTGGGCCTTGATGCCATCTTTGAACCATTCTCCCACAATGCTCTATAGAGCATTCATTATAATCTGAAATCCACTGTACCTCTGCTCTGTAATAGAATCTTTGATGATTAGGCAGAGTGTCCATTTATGTGGTCCTACTAAGAATCCCAAAGCTCAGGTATAGATTAGGGTTCTCCATTTTCTCGGGTCAGGCTCACATGCCAGTTTAGATCAGGCATCCTCCTGAGCAATCCCAAGGCACCTTTTTTTAAATTTATACATATACATATACATATACATATACATATACATACATATATATATATTTCCTGGAAGTTTTAAAATATCTTCCCTTTAATTTTTCCTAGACACTCTGATTTTATATATATATATTATTTATTTCAGATAGGAGAGTGAGATAGAAACACCAATGATGAGGGGTCATTGATTGGCTGCCTCCTGCATGGCCCCTACTGGGAATCAAGCCCACAATCCAAGCATGTGCCCTTGACCAGAATCCAACCTGGGACCCTTCAGTCCGAAGGCTGATGCTCTATCCACTGAGCCAAACCAGCTAGGGCCCAAGGCACCTTTTGCTTTTCCCCTGGTCGCAGAATACCACAATGATCTTTTTGCTTGTATTCTCAGCTAGTACACTGTTAGCCCCTCGAACACAGAGACTTTGATTCATCTTGCTATCCTCAGCATCTATTACTGCCAAGCATGTGGACACGTGTTCCTTCTATTCTTGGTGTCTCCAATCTATTCTCTACCCAGCATTCCTGTTGGTCCTTTTAAAATCTAAATCAAAGGGTAAGTCACTTCTCTGCTCAAAACCTTGCAATGGCTTTCCATCTCAAAATAAAATGCTACTACAGTCTATGGAGCCCCACGTGGTCTGGCCCTTTATTACTCTACTAGGGGCCCAGTGCATGAAGATTCGTGCATGGGGGTGGGTCCTTCAACCTTGACCTGCACCCTCTCCAATCTGGGAGCCCAGAGGGGAGCCCTGTCCAATCCAGGAGTTTCTGTCTTTGCAACCATATGGGCAAGTTGCCTAAGACCCCAATCCAGTTTGGTTTGTTGCTCACATTTATTATCCATAAATGAGTGAGATTTTTTTTTTCTTTGCTTCATTAGTGGAAATTTCCTGGAAGTTTTAAAATATCTTCCCTTTAATTTTTCCTAGACACTCTGATTTTACTTACATCTCTCACCTTTGCTTGCCCTTCCATCCCCCACTGCAATAGTAACTTGTTCCAGATTTACTTTGCACTAGTGTCTAAGAAATCCTTCTGCCACCAGAACTATGATTTCCAGTATTCCTGGTCGTCTCCAAGCTCTGGGCTTCTACTTCAGGTCCTAGGGCTGCCACCAGAACTACCCAGAATACCTGGTGTTCCCCATGCTCTTGGTTTTCCTTGCTGCTCTGTCTCCCTCCCATGGCCTCCCACTCTGCCAATTCCTCCAAGCCGCCTGCTCTCCCACTCTGCTCTCCGCCCAGCACCTGTGTATGCAAATTAATCACCATCTTCGTTGGGTTAATTTGCATACTCACTTCTGACTGGAAGGTGGATGTAAAGGAGGTACGGTCAATTTACATGTTTCTCTTATTATATAGGATGATCACACACACACACTGTCCTTATATCCCTAAGGCCTTTGCACTTGCTGTTCCTTCCCTCATAAAGGCTCTTTCCCAAAATATTTGCCTGACTGGCTCTCTTTCACTTTACTCACACCGCTACTCAAATGTTACTTCAGAAATGCGTTCCCTGCCCACACTGTCAAAAACAGCAGTTCCTGGCACTCACTTCCCTTGCTTGCTCTATTTTCTTTATAGTCATTATGACATATGACATTTATTAATGTTGTTGATCATCTTTCTCCCCAACTAGAATGTGATCTCCATAAGAAAAGGCTGAAATTCATCCTCTAACAGTGGTTCTCAACCTTTTTTTAATGCTGTGACCTTTTAATACAGTTCCTCATGTTGTGGTGACCCCCAATCTTAAAATTATTTTTGTTGCTACTTCATAACTGTAATTTTGCTACTGTTAATGAATCATAATGTAAATATGTTTTCCGATGGTCTTAGGCGACCTTGCTAGCAGTTTTCAACCTGTGGGTCGCGACCCACAAGTTGAGAACCGCTGCTGTAGAGCCTAAGACCATCAGAAAACACAGATATTTACATTATGATTCATAACAGTAGCAAAATTACAGTTATGAAGTAGCAACGAAAATAATTTTATGATTAGGGGTCACCACAACATGAGGAACTGTATTAAAAGGTCACAGCATTAAAAAAGGTTGAGAACCACTGCATAGAACAAAGGTCAGGAATTTTTGCTGTAAAGGGTTAAATAACTGTTTTATACTTTGCAGGTTACAGTCCCTGACCCAACCATTTAACTCTACTCAACAATGCCTTGTAGTAGGAAGGCAGCCACAGACCATATATGAATGAATGGGTATTCTGTGTTCCAACACAATTTTCTTTATAAAATCATGCAAAAGTCAAGATGTGGCCACAGGCCTTATTCTAGAAGCTCACCAGCCCTTGTTCTAGAACAAGCTTGGCACACAGTACATTAACTGAATTAATCAATGACGTCTCTGTTCCTACTCTCAAAGCTACCTTTAACTGGCAACATAAAATACCAGCACTCCAAGTTCATCAGAAAAACAGTTAATTCAAACTAGCTAGCTTTTATACATCCTTTACCAAAAAATCCATTTGATATTAATTATATTTCTGAATGGCTGAAGGATATACAATTCTTATCACAAGGAAGTACATAAACAGTGTTAGTTTGACCCTGTGCAGAGAATTAAGATGTATTTAACTTCATATCAGGACATTATAATAATCAATCTCATTAGGACCACTGTTCTAGGTGTTGTAATAATGTCACTGAGCACATCACCCACCACAGTTTTCAATGTAACCCAATGTGAAATCATAGAACATGTTAAGGAAGAGAAACTAGTATGTTTGTTATGGATGGTGAAAATGACAAAGCAGAGTCCTTTTCAGTTTGGCCATTGGGACACTCGGCCAAGCTCCTAACAGCCTGTGGTAGACTGGTTATGTACCTGTTATCCATATGCTCTCTTCTCCAGGGTTCACAGCTAGAGTACATTTTTTAGCCTAAAGTAAGTTAAGTGAGACTGTGTCAGAGTACAGCCAGGAGCCCATAGAACCTCTCTCAGGCTCTGGCCAGTCTGGGTCAGTGGATAGGGCATCAGCCCACAGACTGAAGGATCCCAGGTTCGATTCTAGTCAAGGGCACATGCCTGGGTTGCAGGTCCGATCCCAGCCCTAATTGGTGTGTGTATGGGAGGCAACAATCAATGTGTTTCTTTCACATCGATGTTTCTCTCTGTGTATCTCCCCCCCTCCTTTCCGCTATCTCTAAAAAATCAATGGAAAAATATCCTCCGGTGAAAATTAGCAACAAAAAACAGGACTTGGCTCTCTTTCCTTACATACCAGGTTACTTGGGCAGGTTCCCCCTTCCTATAGGAGATTGATTGACAAGGTTAAAAAATAGCCTGACTACCTGAAGTTCGGGCCCTGTGGAAGATCACCCCACCAGAACCCCAACACTGAACTTCAATGTGGGTGAGAAATAGATGTTTCTTGTGCCAAGTCACTAGAATCTTTAATTTAATAAAGTTAGCCCACTAGATGTAAAACACTGACCTGGTAAGGCTTCAGTGTAACTGAAAGTATAGGTTTTATTCTTTTAATTCCTGATCCCCACATGATTTTGATTCTCATTGTTTATATTCAGCTTTATTATTATGAGTATTTCCATAAACTAATTCAAATCTTTATTTAATGAAAGACAAGAGAGATAAGCCTTCACTCTCTGTGTTCAATAAAATCATAAGCAACTGGAACAATAAAAATCTGGAGAAAGTACATATTCCATCAAAGCAAAACTATTTGTAACTGTCACTGATACACAGTTGATCTAAGTTATATTGATTTCCAAAAGAGAAAGAACCAATCTGAATAAATGTTAAAATGCATGGCAATATTTTATCTCAATGAAATATAATAACCGTTAGAAACCAAGTAGTCTAAGAAATGAAACCACCAATTTCTAAATTCCTGTCTAGAAGAATATGTAATAGGAATTTTCTGTTCTAAACCCTCTAATGCCTAATCCCTATACATTTTTTTTCAAATGATGGTTTTGTTGTTTCCCTAATCTTTCTAAAAGAGTTAAGAATAGAGGGAATTGGCCGTGTCAGAAATGGAAGAAGTGTTTGATTAGCCTATGTAACACAATGAACAAACAGCACAGGAGCTATGAAAAAATTTAATTATGGCTCAGGCTAAGTACAAACTTCATTATCACTGATAAGTCTTGTATCCATTCAAAAAATTTTTTAAATTTGTTTTATTGATTTTTTTTACAGAGAGGACGGATTAGAGAGTTAGAAACATCGATGAGAGAGAAACATCAACCAGCTGCCTCCTGCACGCTCCCTACTGGGGATGTGCCTGCACCAAAGTACATGCCCTTGTCTGGAATGGAACCTGGGACCCTTGAGTCCGCAGGCCAATGCTCTATCCACTGAGCCAAACCAGTTTTGGCCATTCAAAATTTTAATGCCAACTTTTAAAAAGGAATACATCTTAATAATTTTCCTCCCTGGGAAATCTCAAAGAATGGTGTTTGCGAGTGTACAATTAAAATCTGAAGAGGTGACTGGGAAATTTGAGCATTTCTGTGTATTTCTGATTTTTAAATTTTAAAAAAACAGGATAATTAATTCTAAAAAAAAAAAAAAAAAAAACTATGGAGAACCAAGATATGCTTTAAATTCTACAGGGTTGATTACAGAAGGAAATGTATTACAATTCCCCCAAATAAATTAAGATCTTACTTTTGAAGAATAGGAAGTAAGTATGTTCCTCCTTACTCTCAGCTAAAAAATAAGTATATTCCTCCTCACTAATAGCCTCTCTCAGAATGGACAACATAAGTATAAGTTGCTCTTTCTCTGGTTAATGTCACCCATCAAATTGGACTAATACTTTTCTCCTTGTGTTTAGACACTGTTTCTTCCATGTACCACAAGGAGCAATTTAAATCCATGAGTCTCTCCATAAGCATTCATTCTAAACGGAGGAAAGAATATGGCCCAGCAAAGGGTTACAAAGCCAATTCAGAACTGAAACCTGTCAAGGTAATACCCTAAACACAGGATTACATATTAAAACAGTAAAAAAACAAAAACAAATGTGTCACATACACATTTGAAAAAAGTAACCGATATTAGTAGGGCAAAATGACTCAGACCACTTCCTAAATTATATAGTAGTGATAGTGCTGGACTTATTATATGTTCATGAATCAACACATATAACATATTCAATGAAAAAATTTTTGTTGAGGATTGACTACATGCAAAGAACATACCATTTCATCCACTTAACTGATAAAATATGGTCACATGGATTCTAGTTCACAATCACACCCATATTTTATGTTACAATATAATTTTACTGAACCGTTCATGTGCACAAAGTGGATAACAGCACTCAATGAGAGGAGGCTGTGAGCGAAACTAAAATGGCACTGCTGTAGCATGGCAATACAATCTCCAACATGCACTGAGCACGTTTAAAGATCCAACATGGCTGTCGATTGTAGAAAGGGAAAGTACTCAAGACCGACTAAAAAGAAACATAAAGTAAAAACTAAAAGAAAGAAAAAAAAGTTAAAATACATAAAACACTGAAAAAGTTCAAAAATTTAACAACAAAAGATCTCTTTAGATCAATTTCAAGACCACTGTTCTAAGAAATCCGAGGGCACCCTAAGAACAGGCCCAAGGAAAACTTTCACAAGTAAAAAGTTGAAATATGATCCTAGTTGCTAAGCTGAGAGTCAAAGCCTAGTAACATGAGAAATGCCCTGGATATTTGGGATGTTTAAAATTTAAAAAAAAAAAAAATGAACAAAAGAGCTCACCTCAAAGAAAAGAGACACAGGTCCAGGGAAGAAGAAAGAGAACAGGGTTGGCTCTAGAGAGTAAGAGTAAAACCTGAGTGTGGAAAAATATTCTAAAGACATCTATTATGATATGAGGACCAGCTCTGATACAAAAACAAATGAAACTGGCCTAAGGTGAGAACAGAACAAAGAACAGGACAGTCATCGAGGAATCACAGACAGATACCACCTCCAGAGGACACGAAGACCTAGAAAAAGGCAAGGACAAGCCCAGAGAACCCTACTCTCAGAAGGACCAGCCAGTCCCAAGAAAAGCATGCCTGCCCTGAAAAAGAAAGAAAATAAGCATCTTTAAAACTAACTTTTAATAAGAAAATAAAGTCACTATTAAAAAATTAACAAGTTTTAGAAAAACTGCCTGGCTGGCTACACACACACACTCCCTGCAGCCATTCACTTTTTAAAAATTTATCTTTATTGTTGAAAGTATTACAGATGAGCACCATTCACTCTTTTAATTCACAGCCGTAAGGCTCCCCCCTGAGACTCTTCTTGCCAAAATCAGTACTTAGGGTGTAGGACTAACCCCAATGGAAACTTTGAAACTACTATTCCTTTGGATTCTTTAATATGCCCAAATCCCTCCATTTAAGAAATAAAAATAAAAAGTTCCCCCTTACCCAACTTCCTATAGCACCACCACCACCACACTTCTTGAGTTGTTCACACGCACTGGCCCCACTTCACTATTAAACCTTCTTACAAACTGTACATCATTGCGCTCTCGTCCCCATCACTGTGTTGCCATTGCCATCATCTATATTACTAATGACCTCTCCTGACTGTAAACATCCCTCCTCACTGTGGCTCTCCTGGACCCCGGCTTCCAAGACACCATTTATATGGCTTCATCATTCTTAGCCTCAATTTGGGAACCTATTGTCCTACCTATCTTTCACACACAAGAGTTCCTCAGATCACATTCTACATCACTCCTTTTCTCACTCTTCATCTTCTTGAATAACCAACCTCCTCTCCCCAACAGACTCCATTAACAAACAAACAAAGGCAGAGGTTCTAGACACCAAAATACCATTACTGTCTCAGGGCAAAAGAAATGGCTACTGAGTAATGGAATCATTACATAAGTGCAAATAACTAGCATTTATTTGAACTTATGTAATGATTCCAACTTTATTTTCAGGATTTAAAAAAAAAAATAGTGTAGCACATTACTGGCTACTAGGCCATAAATTTTAAACAAGCAGATAAAACAATGCTAACAAGTTAATACACATTTGGGAAAAAGGACACTTTAATTGAGAGGAAAAAATGAGTGTTTTTATTTCATTTTTAGTAAAGTATTCACTAATGGAATATATACACGTGTTGAGCACTTCACAATTTCTCAGACTGGATATCACTGCCTTCATTTCCTGTTCCACACTGATTCCCACACATGCAAAAGGAACCACTGAAAATCCAGCATACAAAGACAGCATCATCGAAAGGAACATAGTACAAGCTATTGGAGAAACTGCTAACTACTCTGAACTAGTAGTTCCCACAGGTTGAATGGATGTTACACAGTGCTGGGTTTCCTTCAACAATTTAACATCCTGCATTATCCCAGTGAGCTCACTGTAGCACCTCGGCAAATAATTTAGGAACTATGGTGCTAAGAACTCTCAAATGTCTGCCCAGTCCAGATGCCAACTGAACACTTTGTCCCACAAACACCTTAAAGCAATCATCTTTCCCCGCAAATGGCTGCTGCTCCCACTAGTTACTTCTGTCTCCTTCCTGCCACTTCCCTGTCCTTGCCACCAAACTAAACTTTGTTTTCAGTTGCTCCAATGTACCATGAACAAGCCTTTGTCCACTCTTCTCTACCCAGATTCTAACCAATTCCTTTTCTCAGACCTCTCTGGGAAGCTTTTCAAATCTCTCTGAATAGTCCCTATGCTGGATCTGGAATCATACTCCGAGCTCGTGTGGCTGGCCCCTTTTAGAGCACTTAGCATACATTGCTTTGTAGTCAATGGTTAAATCTTGTCCAAGACTAGAGCTGAACAGAAACCTCATCTGGGTGGACAGAGGTATCTGCCTTATTTATCTCTGCATCCCCAGAACATATGATAAACTCCAGAGTCTCCTGAATAAACAAACCAAGCAAATGAATGGATTAGGTCACTGAGGTGATGCTCCCGTGTCCCTCACCATTTACAGATTCTATCGCAGCACTCACTGCACTGCACAGACTATGAACATCTTAAAAATGCTCATCTCTTACTTCAGCAACCCCAGTATTAAGCTAGTGCCTGGTACTAGACAGAAAATCACTAAATAGCTTCTGAATAAAAATGGTTACCAAAAAAATTCTAGAAGGCTACACCCACTATATTAAGTTTGGCTACCTCTGGAGAAAGAAACAAGAAGAGGACAACAATAAGAAGAGAAAAAGGGAACTGAGACTTTTTTAGTCCATGTACCACAAGTAATATTAAACTTATTTTACAATATGCATTACTTATTTATGTATTATTGATATACAATATTCCTATATCACAAGTATAAGTTTAAGTAATGGGTAAAATAAATAAATAAACAGCCCTGAAGAATGCATTTGGTTCTAAATTCCTAAGAGCATGTCCCAAGAAAACCTGACTTTAAATTGGAATTACAGGGTACCTAGAAAAAAAAGACTGAAAGAGAAGCTGAGCATTTAAGTAAAGGTCTGAGTGGCATATGGATGGAGTCACTCCCAAGAAAATATAAGGAATGATCATATCATATGGGGAGGGGGGAGGGGTAATAATCTGTGAATCTTCTTCAAAGACAGTTCTTGGAATTTTAAAAGAAGGCCACTAGTACTGCCCCACTACTACAGAAAATTCTCTCAGTACTTACAATGGCAATTGTTTTAATAAAAACATTCCAATAACCAAAAGGATATTTGCCACATGCAGGTTCCCAGGGTAAGTATGTCTACACAGACACAGTAAGAATACAGAGAAGAGACTACAGTATTGGCATGACCACTTAGCAAAGTGTGTTCCAACTTTACTTTCAGTATTAAAAAAAAAAATAGTGTAGCACATTACTGGCTATTAGGCCATAAATTTTAAACAAGCAGATAAAACAATGCCATAAGGCAACTCATGTCAGCAATTGGAAGTGAAAGAACAATTTTTACATGTATATAGTTCTAGATAAGCTTCTTTTTACTGTTGAACAGTGAATACAGGTCAGACATTAAATATATAGTCAATCAAACTTTGCATTCTAATGAGCTTTCAACATCTGAAAAGACACAACTTTCATGAATATAAACTAAGGTCTTTAAAAATGAAGAAAAAGTGAGTACTACATAGGCACTATTGGAAAAGGAGACCAGACACAGTAAGAACTGCCTATGGGAAAGGTCAAACCCAGCTTTCTTTTGTTTAACCTATCAAGTAAATAAAAGAACTAGCTTTAAAGAATCACTACACTGTTTCACAACTAGAAAAGAAAAGCTGAGCAAAGCATATACAAAAGAAGCAACCAACTTTCAATAGAATTTGCCCTAGAGGCAATAGAAAAATAAGTCAATTATAACACTTTGAACTTAACGTTAATAAAGAAGCAGACATTTTAAGTTTTCGACAAACCTAAGTGTAAAGATACGAAATATTTCAAATGGCTAGCTCCTTCCCTTATGGACCCCAATCTTACATTAAAATTTCATAGCCCATTATGCATTTGATTGGGATAGCTTCAAAGCAAAACGGGCTTTTAAATTTGTTTCTAAAAACTCAAAAATTATTGCTGGCAGTCACTGCGGCTTTTTGTTGTTGTTGTTTTTAATTAATCTCCAGGTGAGAAAGAAGCCCTATGCCGCCCAACGGCATCTAAGAAAATAAGATGCTCCTATTCATTCCCACGCCCATAGCTTAGTTTCTTAATAATTAAGAACTCTGCTCTAGCAGAGGCCAGCCCAAGAAATCGCCGTTGCCCGTGTGCCACAGGCGGAAAGAGAATCTGAATCTGAATCTGAATCTGCCTCGCGGAGGAGGCTGAGAGCCCGGCGCCGCAGCCCCCGCCGCCGCGCGGCGAAGTCTCCCGAGGAGGATCCCCGCAGGCGCAGCTCTGGGAAGCGCAGCCCTCTCCCCAGCCTCGCCGCGCGCCCCTCGCCGGTGCCCGACCCCTTCCCCGCGCTCGGAAAGCCAAGGCTGGCTGCTAAGGCCGGGAGCTTCGCGGGCCCGCAGCCCCGGAGAAAGGTGGCACCGGTCGCGGGGAGGGCGACCGCGAGGATTGAGAGCACCGGACCCAGAAGCGGGGGACAAGGGGTGGCCAGGGTTGTGCCAGATGCCGGCGAGGGTGCGCGGAACGGGGAGGGATGTGAAGGTGCCAGACGCGAGCAGCCGGGCGTCGTGCGTGGAGCGTAAGCGGAGGTCCCGGCGCCACCTGCAGCCGGCTAGCGGGCACCGGGCAACGCCAGGGCCGGAGGGCCGGGGGGCGGGGGGATGTGCGTGAAAACGGCCGCCGGGCCGTGACGCGACGACAGGAAGCCGCGGCCGGCGCAGGAGCCGGTGAGAAGGATGCAACCGGGTTGCCGGGCAAGGCGCCGGACTGCGCCGCGGCCCGCAGTGGGCCCGCCGCCCGCCCGAGCGCGCCCGGCGCGATGCAGCAACTTCACTTGGCCGCGGGGCTGCGGCGTCCGGCCCGCGCCCGCCATCCCCCGGGGCAGCCGCGCGGCTCGGAGCCGAGCGGGAAAGGGGCCAGGACCGGACAACCCGGCGGCCGCAGCTCGCACTCACCAGTCCGCGGTGCCGCCGCCGGAGCCGGGGCTGCACTCCGAGCTCCATGGTCCCACTGCGCCGGGGCTGTCCGGCGCCCCCGTGCCGCACTACACCGCACGCAGCGGCGCCAACGACGCCGCCTCCGGCCCGGCCACGGCCGCGGCCACGCCCCCTCCCGGCGGGGGGCCCGGCCGGATCTGGAGGGGGGCTCAGCCCCGGCTCAGCCAACCAAGGCCGGCTGACCAGTCGCTTCACCAGGATTGGCGAGCGCCTCGGCCAATGGGGAAACGGCAGCGGCGCGGAGCCTCGGCGCCGAGGGGCGGAGGGTTGCGGTGAAGGTGGTTCTGCCTTCGTCCTCCGCCCTGGCGCGGGATGGGGTTTTGGCCGATGTCCTTTCCAGAGTGGGAAGAAGGTCTACTTTGGGCCGAGTTTATTGTAGGGGCTATTATGTCACCTCTGTTTACGACGTACCACCCCTTGCAGTGCCTTTGAGTTTCCATCCACACCCTAAAACCTTACCTGGGTTTTGGGGGTCCCCTGCAAACAGTTCTCTCAATCTATATGTTATCAGGCAACCCTGAGAGCATCATAGCCCTGTAATGGGGTTCTCAAGCCTATTAACATTCTATCCACAAAATCTTCTCATCTCCCGCTACAGATTCTTTCCTTTTTTAATATATATATATATATATATAATTGATTTTTCACAGAGAGGAAGGGAAAGGGATAGAAAGTCAGAAACATCGATGAGAGAGAGAGACATCGGATCAGCTGCCTCCTGCACGTCCCCTACTAGAAATGTGCCCCCGCAACCAAGGTACATGCCCCCCCCCCCCACCGGAATCGAACCTGGGACCTTTCAGTCCGCAGGCCGACGCTCTATCCACTGGGCCAAACCAGTCTCAGCCAGATTCTTTCCTTTTTATTCATACTCTCTCCCTTACCTGGGATGTGAGAAAATTCACAATATATCTGTTAATCATTGGATGTCCCTGAAACTACCAACCTTGATCCCTGGAGGCCCGGTGCCACCTGATATTTGATGACTCAGACGTAAACTTAAGAAAAGAAGGAAGAGGAGAGGAAAGGAAAAGAAAGGGAAGGAAAGAAAACAGGTCCTGAAGAAAAGGTGTTTAAAGACATCAAATAGAAATGTTATCTTTGTTTTCCTTGCATGCCTTTATTCTTTTGATTTATGAATAAGATCACTACATTGAAAAACTTACAGGTATAAAAGAAGTTCTAGTCTCAATAAAAAGTCCAAGAAAAACTAATTAAGAGTGTTTTCCTCTTGTCTTTACAGACCTGTGATAACTGTCTTGTCTCTTCCAGTTAGTAACAGGCAGCAACTACCATCTAGGAAAAAGAATAGCAGCCTGGCTGGTGTGGCTCAGTGGTGGAGCGTAGACCTATGAACCAGGAGGTCACTGTTTGGTTCTGGTCAGGGCACATGCCCAGGTTTCAGGCTCAATCCTCAGTGCCAGATCCTCAGGTCCCCACTAGGAGGCATGCAGGAGGCAGCTGATTGATGATTCTCATCATTAATGTTTCTCTCTCTCTCCCTCTCCCTCTCTGAAATCAATAAAAATACTTTTTAAAAAAAGAATAGCAGTTTATAACAATTTTAGCGAAGTTGGCAGCATCAGAACACAGAAGAAAAAAGATGCACCCCGCTTTTATCTTTTTTTTTTGAGAGAGGGGGGGGCGTGGGGGGAGGAAGGAAAAGGAAGAGAAAGAACATTGATGTGATGTGACAGAAACATAAATTGGCAGTGTTCGGCACACCCCCTACCAGGGGTCCAATCCACAATTCCAGGCTTGTAGCCTGACTAGGAAACAAACCAGTAACTTTTCAGCGCAAAGGACATTGCCCAACCAATTGAGCCACACCAGCCAGGGCTGTGCACCCCTCTTTATGTGTGATTTATTTACTCATGTTCTATTTTAAGATGATATATACTTTGTTTCCATATCATGTCAATATGGGAAAAAATAGTAATTAATAAGGTAAACAGGATCTTAGTGAATTATTATAGTGCTTTGTATTTGAAATATTAATACTAAAATGATATATTTCTGCTGAAGTGGCATTAAAATTGAAATTACTTTCCTTCATTTTGTCTTCACTTAGCCAAGGGAATAGCTTCCATGTCTATATTTAGGTCATTGATTTAGGGCTCAAAAATATGAAGGTATTAGGATACCAGAGTGTTTTTTCAGGGTTGATAATCACATTTCCCTTCTTCCTCTCTGCTTCAGTGACCCTGCCTTATATGAACTGTTGCTACATTTAGTTCACCCACTATTGGCCCTTAATGGTACTATTCTGAACTGATTTTATAGATCAGTTTTATCTCTAATTAGATGGTAAGTTCCATGAAGGTAAGGTCCTTATTTTATAATCCTGTTTCCTCCCCCTCCATAATGCCTGGTACAGTGCTGAACATAAATATAATTCTATCCTTCAATAGCCATAATATAACATTTTTCAAATACAGGGCTTATGTGAACCAGTCCTTTAAATAAAAGTTACTCAGAGTAGTCTTGTTAGGGGCTAGTGCTTGAAAATGTTGCCAAATCAGGGAGTGAATTGATTGTAACAGAAACCTGACTGAAATGCTTACCAAAGAGAGGGTTTTTCTTATCACAACACAAGAAATATGGAGACAGCCCTGCAATATCTCTCTGTTGTCAGTATATCTCAGGCTCCTGCTCTCTGGCTCTACTGTCCTTGACCTGTGACTTTGTCTTTCTCCTCGCAAGATGACTGCTCCCCTTTTGGGAATTGTGTCACATTGTGGAAAATGGTCAGGGATGGATAAAGGGCAAAAGATCAAAGAGGTACATGCCAACTGAGTCTTCCCCTTTACAATCTTTCCAGGAATCCCCAACCAGCACCTTCTGCTTGCTTTTTATTAGGTAAGCCCTGTCATACTGACCACCCCTAAATGCAGGAGAACCTGAAATACTAAATAGTTTAAGCTGTGGACCTAGTGTGCAACAATGTCTCTCTCGGTCTGTCAGTAAGAGAGGACAGGATGCAGTTTTTGCCAAAGTTGCTGAATAAATGAATACATGAATCCCACTATTCATGTAATGAACCAAATTTTGTAAAAAGGCATTCAAATCTCAATAAGAAAACAAACAGCCCAGTTTAAAATGAGCAAAAGATCTGAACAAACACTTTGTTAAAGTAAAGATGACAATATGCAGATGGAAAATAAGCATATGCTCAACATTATATGTCAGAGAATTGAAAATTAAAACAACAACGAAATATCACAACATACCTTTTACCTGATAGAATGGCTAAAATCCAAAAAAAAATTAAATATCAAATGCTGGCAAGGATGTGGAGCAAATGCTCATTCAGTATTAGTGGGAATACAAAATGGTACAACCACTTTAGAAAATCAAGGGGCAGTTTTTCACAAAGCCAAGGATAGTGTTACCATATGATCTAGCCATCACATTCCTTGGTATTTACCAAAATGAGATGAAAACTTATGTTCACACAAAAACCTGCACCCAAATGTTTATAATAATCAAACACCGGAAGCAACAAAAATGTCCTTTAGTAGCTTAATGGATAAACAAACTGTGGTATATACAGATAATGAGATTTTATTCAATGATAAAAAAGATTGAGCTATCAAGCCATGAAAAGACATGGAGAAACTTGAAATCAACATAATGCTAAGTGAGAAAAGCCAGTTGGAAAAGGCTTCATACTGTATGATTCCAACTAAATGACATTCTGGAAAAGGCAAAATGTTGAGAAATTTAAAAACAGCAGGAGTTAGGGGAGGGAGATGTGATGAGGAAAAGCACAGAGGATTTTAGGGCAGCGAAAATATTTTGTATGATATTGTAATTAATGGTGGACATGTGTCATTATATATTTTTTAAATTCCATAATGTGGAAAACACAAAAATGAAACCTAATGTAAACTATGTACTTTAGTTAATGAAAATGTTCAATATTAGTATGTTAATTGTAACTACAATAATGTAAGATCTTAATAATAAGAAAAACTGTAGGAGGGCTGGGAGTAGGGAGAGTATATGGTACCCTATGTATTATCTGCTCAATTTTTCTATAAATCTAAAACTGTACTATAAAATAAAATCTGTTAATCATTAAAAACAATAGGAACTAAGTTAACATAACGAAGTTAACAATGATATTAACAAAGAAAAAATTTTTTGAAGGAATCAACTTTGCTTTATTTATGGACTTTTAATGTATTCATAGACAGATTCTATTAGTCCTTCAACTATACTAAATCTTAAAAAGTTATTCATCGCCCTGGCCAGTGAGGCTCAATTGGTTGGAGCATCATCCCATAAACCAAAGAATTGATGGTCGATACCAGATCAGGGCACATACCCTGGTTGGGGTGAGTACAGGAGGCAGCCAATTGATGTTTCCCTCACATTGATGTGTTTGTTTTTTTCTCTCTCTCTCTCTCTCTCACTCTCTCCTTCTCCCTTTCCCTCCCCTTCTCCTTTCCACTTTCTCTAAAATCAATTTTAATAAAAACATATTCTTGATGAGAATTAAAAAAAATAGTTCATTATCATGTATATTTTTTTAGTTTGAGGGGGTTTCCCCTAATTTTTTACATTGAAATTTTTCAAATGTAAAGAAAAATTAGAGGAACGGTACAATGAGCACCTATATACCTTCTACTAGATTCACCAATTGTTTATGCACTGTCGCATTTGCCTTTTCATTCTCCGCCCCCCCCCCCCCCTTCCTCTCTCTCTCTCTCTCTCTCTCTCTCTCTCTCTCTCTCTCTCACAAAAACTAGGTACTGTTAACATAAAAAAAAAAAACATTGAAACCTGTAAAAAAATTTTGTGAATTTATTTGAACCAAACAGTTGACATATGCTGAGAAGCAGAACCTCAATGAATTGAGATAATGTTCCAGAGAATGGCAAGTTACATCTGTATTTATACATTGCAATCAAAGGAAAGGGACGTAGGTGGGTTACATGAAATCCATGGGTGAAAGATTAAGGAGGTAGGATAAAGCAAAGTGAGGGTGGGGGGAGGGGGAGATGGGGTGGAAGGACCCCTGGGATTGGATAAACACATACTTAGGTGGGTGCAGGAATAATTAACATGATAATGAAAAAATTTATAATATCTGTCCTGGTGCCCAGCACATTAGGTTGTGCCCCAAGGAGTCCAGAAAAAGAGAAGTTACAAGTTAGCAGACATTTCAAAGGGTATATTATCATAGATGCAAAAAGACAGGCTCAGTTAAGGTAAAAGTTGACCTTGTCAGTGAACAAGGAAGAACCACCTAGGAAGTAACCTAGGAAGTAACCTAGGAAGTAACCACCCACCATAATTGCTTTTAGTTAAAGTTTAATTTCAGACCATCCTTTGTTTTCTTTGGATTGTTTTTATTGTAGTTGATTTCCAGTTTTATGCCACTGTGATCTGAGAAGATGCTTGATATGATTTCTATCTTCTTGGATTTGAAGAGACCATCCTTTGTGGTTGCTTTAGGTTTTCTGAGTTTGCAAGACTGCCTTGTGGGCCTCCCTGAGCTTGTCAGGTTAGCATGTGGCCCCTTTCATCCACAGTACCTCTAACTTTTCAAGACTTCATTATTCTTTTTTTCTTTAATATAAATATTTTTCAATCTGGTATATAATTCCTTATCCCATGAACTGGTATCATGGTGAAGCAGTAAAATCAAGTTTGGGGACAAGGGAGGTAGTGATAAGGCATCATGCTAAAGAGAATTCTGATGATGCAAGATAGTCGATCATTTGTGTTCCATGAAATGATGTGTGTGAAGCACATCATCCTGGGCTCACCATTGAGCTGAACATATGCTGCCTGATGTTATAACTGAACAAGCTGCCAAATTTATTTATACTCCTAATAAGACCTTCCCAACTATAATTTAAACCTATTTTAATATGCCATTTGTATTTCTTTATCCTTGCCTGATCAAAATTCTATTTAATAAAAGCATAATATGCTAAGTGTCCGGTCATTTGGTAGGCCTTTCAACCATTCAAAGCATAATATGCTAATTATATGCTAAGTTTGCTCAACTGCTCACTATGACATGCACTGACTGCCAGGAGCAGTCTACCAGTTGACCATTCGCTATGTTGTGCCTGACCACCAAGGGGCAGATGCTTCAGCCCATAGGTTAGCTTGCTGCTGGGGTCCAGCTGATTGGGACTGAGTGAGATGGGCCCGACATGCCCTGGAGCCCTCCCCAGCTTATCAACCTCCCACGTCCCTCCCTGCCCCAATTGTGCACCTGTGCCCTCTCACAATCCGAACTTCCCTGGGGATGTCAAATAGCAGGTTTCAGCTCCACCCCACAGGCCAGGCCAAGGGACCCCACTTGGCCTTTAGTGCACCTAAATTCGTGCACTGGGCCTTTAGTCTTAGATAAATTCCCAAAGTTGAAATATAAGTAGTTATCTTTACTTGGAATTAGATAAATCTGATAGTGATGAACAGTGACTTTTTCAACACACTATAAAATAGATGCTTTCTCAGTGATTTGCCTAAGTTCTATCATTAATAAGTCATTAGTGGAAAAACAATTGTCATTCTCTTTACTTAATAGCATGTCATCTTACATAAAAATTACACACTGTTTTGCATGAAGAAGCGAGTTCCATCTCACTATGGGGAAGCTGAAGAATAAGGGTGTTTGCTACCCTAATTGAAAGAATATAATTAGAATATGTAAGAAATCAAATTATAAAAGCATAATTGTCATCATTTTTGACATGTTCCTTTGGACTTGTTCTTAGAATGAAGTAAAATAATGACTACAAATACTATTCTCAAGAATTAATTTAGCTTCATACATAAATCTTTATAAACAAGCTTCACTAACTATAACTTCTTTAGAAGGATAGTGTCTATTTCATGTTGACACTATAGTGAAATAAATACACACATCTCACAAGAATAAAAACTTCCCCAGAAAAGTAAGAAAACTTTATCTTAAATTGGAATCGGAACCCAATTATCTCATGAGAGCAGGCCAGCTTATTGGTATTAAACTCATTTTCAAGTGAGGAAAATGATGGGAAGGTGAAAACAATATATATTGAGAATTCACTATTTGCAGTATACTGTGCTTGGTATAATTAAGATTCATAACACATGTTGGATACATAGTATTATGCCCATTTTATAGATAAGGCATAGAGAGATTACGATACCCACCCACATGACTCAGACTGAGTGATGTTTGCAAGGAAAAGCTGTGTCTCCAGGGACCGGGATAGTGGTGAGTCTCTGCAGCACGTTGTTTGGCACGACAGCCAGCACTTCTCTCAAGTCTGTTCCCTACTCCCGACCCCGGCCCCTTTCTCATTGCCTCCAGCCAAGCTGTGGTCACTGTCATCCCCTTCTGTGCTGTGGCAGTTTTTCTAACATGTATCCCTTGGCTTCATTCCCCGTAAGCCTGTCTTCAAACTATTTTATAGGTGACTTTAAAAGATCTGCTTGCACCACTCTGCTGCTCAAAAACCTTCAGAGGCTCTCACCATCCTCAAGGCAAGTCACATAAAGCCCTTGATTATTATTTGGCTCCAACCAGTTTTCCTAAAGCATCTGGCCCCACTCATATTCTCCTCAAGTGCCTGGGCATTTTCTGTCTGAATACTAGCCCTCCACCTGGGAGGTTCCCATTTCTCATGCTGCTCAATGTCACCCCTCTGGAGCCTTCCAGCAGATCTCGCCCACCTCTGTGCTCTCCTTGCACTCCTTCAGCCACCTTTCCTACCACAGTTATTTCACTGTACCCTCCAGATGGGAATTCCTTGAGGGAAGGGACTATTTTATATTCATCTGGAATCTCTGGCTCCTAACACATGATAGGCATACAGTTAATATTTGTTGAATGGATTCTCAAGATATAGAAATAACTAATATCCTAGCAATCTAAATAGTACTTAAAGACAGAGAGTTCCAAGGCATCAGCCTTAGAAATTTCTGTGAGGAGCATGTGGAAAGCAGGCTTCCACCCCCATAAAGGCCATGAAGCTCAGGGCAATAGCATCAGAAGGTTGAAGGAGTCTGGGTGGCTATTACCTGGCAGTCTACTGCCAGCGTATGCTGTCTACTTCTTCCCTGCTTCTGCCCAAGACTCATCAGCTTCTTCTGACCTCATCTGCAGACACAGCACTGACCTTGTTAGTGGGTGGGCACTTGGATCTGAAGTTATTTGGCTACTGAATGTGTTACAAGATAAGCATAGGCCATAATGAGACACCTTTCATTGTCTGCTTACTCTGGGTCCCAGAACTTTAGGAAGTGGACAGGATGGGATGCAGAGAGCACTGGCACTTGAATTAAGCCACTCAGGCTTTACTAGAGTCTACTCTACATCTGCTGTTTATTAGAAAAGTACCTTAACGTCTCTGAGCCCCCATTTTTTTCATATGAAATGATCATAAGAGTGGTGTACAGGAAATATTCTTCATCCTCCTCCCCTCTCTCCTGCTCTTGTTGATTTATTAGATCCATTCCTTTCACCACCTGAAGGAAAATGGTTTTAAGTCAGTATTTTACAAACAATGCAGAAGTGTTACCTGGAAATGACTGAACCAAAGCTTATAAAGTGAACTCAGGTTCACTATACATATTTAAATAAATGGTAAATAGGTTACCAGACGGCCTTGTGTACAATAAAGAATTTTTAAAAAATCAAATCCTGTAGTCTGGTGTTATTGAGGGCAACTACTCCATGCTAGTCCCATACAGACCCTCTTAATTTGTCCATCCCTGCTTGGGACCTATGCTGCTTTTAGCCCCACCTATACCCTGTTTTCATATTATTACAAAAATTGAGCAATTGCTCTAAATGCCATTGTTAAACTACAGCATCGTTATTTTATTACTTGGGTTATTACTGTTCCTAATTGGCCCCAGAGACAAATGTACACCATGCTCTCACAATGTGTCTGCCAAGTGACCTGTTGCTGGTGGTGCCCGGACGGTCTTATCTCTGTGCTGTGCTAAGGCAATTACAAAAGCCACCGGGATTTGACAGGAAGCAAATGACTCCCACACTGATGCTACCTGAAGACTTGCCTTCATGATCAGACCTTCTCCCTGGATGATCTGGGCCTGGGGCTTTTGCTAGGTAACCATTCCAATCTCATTTCTACATGGGTTATTTATGTCATAGCTTTTCCTATAAAACTTAAAGATCTTGATGGATTTTGAGTGTTTTAAAATTTTTATTTTCCTTAGAAAAGTTTTTTTTTTTTTAGAAAAGTTTTTCAAGAGGGAAAGTTTGACAAATAAGTCATCTAACGCAAGGAAATTAAACAACTTGTCTGGAATCACAGATGATTTTTATTTAACAATCATACAAGATTTCCTGATTGTCTTAGTTTTCAGTCAGAGTCATTCTTGGTAGAGGGGGCTGTGTTTTATTCATCTTTGTGAGTCCCACCTTATAGCCACTAGCCCTCACTACCAATAAGAGAAAATCAAGTTTTCTCATTTACTATGAAGTTCTAATTATATTCAATAAACATTTCTAAAGGGAGACAAGGTTGCAAGGTACTCTGGAGGATGTGGAACCAAGTATAATGTACCTTTCTGCTACCAGGGAGAACCCCTGTCGCATGAAAGGCAATACTTAGACATGCTTTCAAATGTAAAAATTGTAAGTCAAAATCGATGTAGCCGGCCTTAGAAGAGAAGTAAATTATAAATTAAAATCCACCAGAGTATCATGGAGAGGGAAAATACCCACGTCAGCTATCTCTGCTTCTCAAATGACATCTACCCTTCAAGGTTCAACATAAAAGTTACTCGTTCCATGCTTCCAGACGGGGAAAGAGCAATGTGGGACATGCAGCAGGGGTACCATCCTTGGGCTGGTAGTGAGAAAACAAGGAGATTAAGATGTCAGATTATCTCAAGGTTTCAAACTTCAAGGATAAGCTGGAGGATGTTATTACAGACAGGGCAGACTGAAGAACATGCTTGAAGGAAACATCTGGAGTTTTATGGTGAAGGTAAGGAAATTTATTGGGTGCTGTATAATAAAAAGATACAAATGACACAGTCAAATAAGAGTTTTACTTATTAGAATCTGATACCTGAATTATTCCTCTGCAAAGCTGATGATAAGGCTGGTCCACATCAATGGATCTATTAGGACAGATATTAGTCAAGGGAAGCCTTGCTCTCCAGAGAAGCCAAGTAGTTTGATTAAATGACTAGAATAAGCATTTACATAGAAAAATATAGTAACTCATCCAAACAAAGATTTACCCCCCTAAAAATGATCTCCCTGGTTTTTATTTTATGTTATGTCACTCATTTCAGTGCAGGCAAGTGTCTGTAGAGCATTTACTTGAACTTAAACAGAAATGTTCAAAAAATTAAAATTTTCAGCCACCAAGGAATTTACAGAAAATTGAGAGAAGCAAAGACTACTATGATTAGGAAACATACTATTCTAAAGAGTTCTATGAGAGCAGACAGGAGCATCTTAAGCAGAAAGGCGGGGGAAGAGGGAAACTGATCGAAGAAGGCTTTTCAAGGAGGAGATTTAAATTCCTAAAGTCAAGCCAAGAGCCAACTCAAGGCAGAAGGTATACCAAAGGCAAAGGCATGCAGGGTGCATAATGAACTCAAGTGTCACTGTTAATTCTGGGTAGCCCTGGAAACTGAAGTATATATGGTGTGTGTGTGTGTGTGTGTGTGTGTGTGTGTGTGTGTGTGTAGGGAGGTGAAGAGAGGATCGAGGAGGTAAACTGAGGTAAATTATAGACATTTAGTCAATTTATTTATACATTATATTATTACAAAGAATAATTAAGATACCTCAATATATATTCAACAAGACAGAATTAAAAATTCTTGAGGAAATCAAAGAACAAATATGCAGGTTGCACATGTGTGAAATTTTGAAGAGAGGTTAAAAGTGGATTACCTGTTTGTTTTTCAGCTTCCTAAGATATATGACTCATAGTATCTCTGAAATAAAAAGAACTCAGTTGCTCAGAAGAAGCAATGCATTTTGAATACAGAACGTGCTTCTTAAGATTCACTGGGAAGAAATTTTGTGGATAGGAGCATTGAGATCTGACAAGAAAAGCTTTGGAGAGAACTATTCTTGCAAGGCTGAATCGTGAGTAAGAGATTGAGAAGTTGGCTGCAGGAAGGAGCAGGGCTTCCAGCGTCCTCTCTTTGCAGTGTGAGCTGTTCCTTGCCATTGTGAAAACAAATGAAGGTCACACCCTAGGGTCTGGAGGCTGTATCCAGCCAGCAGATGTGTTTGTTGGGCTGGCACAGTGTTTGTTTATTGTTGTCTTTTACTTTTCTCCCATTAATACAAAAGCAGTATGTTGTGAAAATATAAATGACCAAAGAGAAAAAATAAATTAGAATCCTGCCCAGAAATTAGCACTAATAACACCTGCTTTTTATCCTTGATAATTGCTTCATGATTTTTTCATTTGGACCTTCTAGGCAGGACATGCTGCCTTTAGGTGCCTGTGCCATCTGCTCCCCTATTGCCTTGTATCTGGCCCAACTGTTTCCTATCTTGTCCTTGTGAGCCCCAAAATGAAATCCTAAACTATGATCCCTAAAAGGAATCACAAAATACAAAACTATTAGAGAAAAGAATAAAAGGGAAGGTGGTAGTTCAATAAGAGAATAAATCTAATAAGTTAAGATGAATTCATGGTATTTTAAAACATCAAGTAAACATTTTAACTAAAAGAATTTACTCAACCACATCAAGATTAGAAGTTTAAAATGTTTACATAATAAAATAGACAGTATAAATACAATTTACTCTAAAAGAGATTTTAAAAATCTAGAAAAGTACAAATCTAAAACACAAAAGTAGAAACAATGAAAGATTTAGAACAAAAATAGAAAAGATAAAATTATTAAAACCAAAACAAAAAATGTAAAGTTAGATGGCATTATAGAGACTAAAAAAAAAATTAAAAGTAAAAGCAACATTGAAAAGTAATAGAATCGGAAGAAAACAATTTTAAAGAAAATAACTCTAAGCATTCTGAAAATTAGAGAAAGAAGGAATATTCTTTTATTTTGTTAAACCTCACCTGAAGATATTTTTTCTATTGCTTTTCAGAGAGAGAGGAAGGGAGGGAGGAGAAGAAGAGAAAGAGAGAGAGAGAAACATCTATGTGAGAGAGGCACATTGAGTGTTTGCCTCCTCAAGGTGCTCCAGTTGGGGGCAGGGAGCAAACCTGCAATCCATGTATGTGCCCTTGACCAGGAATAAAATCTGGAACCTTAGGTGCACAGGTCGACATTCTAACCATTGACCCGCACCAGCCAGGGACCAGCCAGGGCAGAATATTAAAAACTTTTAAGAGGACAATGAAAGCCACATAAGTCAGAGCAATAATATACCCTAAAATAATCTCAAGATACAAAGGTGAAGCACTGAAGAAACACACTTCTCTGTCAAAATGGAAGAGAATGAAAGAAAATTAGTAGAAAGCACACAGCAGTGGAGATCTTTAACAAATTTCTGAGTCTCACCTGGCTTCCCATATCACTGATCCTATTTTTCACAGTGTGTAGAGTGTAGAGGGCAAAGGGTTACCTGATGCTCTGACAAAGTCATTGCTACCTCCAGCACAGTATCTCATCCCCCCTGAAAATCACTACTCTTTTCAGCTGAAATCAGGGTTGTTTGCCTCTTTAATTCAAACATCTAAAGAGTGCCCAATTCAATCTCAGAAAAGGTCCTTCAGTTATTGGCACTAGTCAGTGGAAGATATACTACTTAGTTTCTACTGGGGGGAATTCGTGCAGAGCCAGGGTTGCCCATGAGAAACAGTCAGAGCTTTAGATGTCCATGGGGTGGTTGGACCTTTCTGATCAAGTCTGATTAAAGCATAGTACTCCATCTTGGGTAAAAACTGCTGTTTAAAATTTAACCCTGCTATCCTGACTTCTGTAAACATTTGCTTGCTTAAATAATAAGGAAAATAAGACTACTCTTCATTCCAAAGAGGCCATAAATTATGCCCCAGACAGAGTTATCAGTGCTGGTGTCAACCCAGGCCTTGACATATGGTCTCATGGCCTGTCCCAGCACACAGGACTTTTCCTCAGAAGGTCCAGAAGTCTCATTCCAAATTTGGAAAACAAAGAGCTGAAAAACTTATAAATAAGGGAGACTTCCATCATATTGGGCCCCAGAGTTTGAAAAGCAAGATTTCCTCTGGGCCTACTACCGCTAGCAAAATGAACAGGACTCCAAATAAATTTGGCTTATTGATTAAAGGATATTCTGATTTACAGTATAAGATGGTCTTTACCTTGATGGATCTAGGAGACCTCATTCATCAGCCCACTCAACTAGGAGTCCTGCAGTCCCCATGATAGCAAGCTCTACCATGTAAAAGTACCCAGCAGACCTATTTACTTTGAGCAATACAACACAGGCTAACAATGGCAGATTCTCAGGGGAAAACAATTTGTGTTGTGATATTATCTTAAACATGTTAAAACTAGATCTAATCTTAATTTCTATTACTAGTAGTCATATTTTGGTGTTTTAATCAGAGTTGACATTCACTTAATTCTTTCGGTTGTACCAGGAGGCATCCTGGTGGCACCCATTCTCTTGGACCACACACTGCCCACTTTGTGCAGGATAATTGGAGGGAAGCAGTATGCTGAGTAAGAAGCATTCTTCTGGCCCACAAACACTTTTAAAAGTTTTCCGAATTCCTGGTATAAAGTTGATTGAAGTTTATGTCATAATATACATCTTATGGACTTATGTTCTCTATAAGAAACTAAAAAGGATAAAGAATAGGCAAGAGTGTGATTCATTTATGGTTACCATTTAAAGAAGAAAATCAAGAGCTAAAATTCACCTTATATTTATTTATTTCAGAGAGGAAAGGAGAGGAAGAGATAGAAACATCAGCGATGAGAGGGACTCGAGCCTACAATCCGTGCATGTGCCCTGACCAGGAATGGAACCATGACTTCCTGGTTGATAGGTTGATGCTCAACCACTGAGCCACACTAGCTAGGCTCACCTTGTATTTTTGTATTCTAGATATTACTCATCCCTTTCTCTCACCCATCCATTTTTTTAAAATATATTTTTATTGATTTCAGAAAGCAGGAGACAGGGAGAATCATTGACCAGCTGCTTCCTCTTGTATGCCCCACACTGGAGATGGAGCCCACAATCCAGGCATATGCCCTGACCGGGAACTGAACCATGACCACCTGATTTAATCATTGAGCCATGCAGGCCAGGCCTCAAATCCATCTTAACAACTGAATTACCTGGCAAAATAGTTTCGAGATGTCCTTACAAGGATTTCTTTCCCACGCCTGGCTAGGATCCTTAAGAATTCTTTCTACATCTCATAAATCATTATGTTGTAACTGAAACAAAGCAGTGATATACAGGTATGCACAAACTAAAGACATCCATCCATCCACCCATTTTTCTACCCACCCAGGCACCCATCACCTGTCCACCTATTCATCTACCCAGGCACGCATCCATCCATCTATCCTCACTCAATAAAAGTGGGATTTTGAACCTTAGGTAGAAAGGGGGCCAGAGAACACAGGTCTCTTATTAATTAATTAATTAATTAATTAATTAATTTAAATCTTTATTATTCAGATTATTACATTTGTTTCTCTTTTTTCCCCTCCATAGCACCCCTGCACCCAGCTCCCACCCTTCTCTCTGCCCTTATCTCCCTCCCATTGACCTCATCCATAGGTGTATGATTTTTGTCCAGTCTCTCCCTGTACACCCCTCACCCCTTTCCCCCTGAGAATTATCAGTCCACTCCCTTTCTGTGCTCCTGATTCTATTATATTCACCAGTTTATTCTGTTGATCAAATTTTTAATTCACTTAATTTTTAGATTCACTTGTTGATAGATATGTATTTGTTGTTCATAATTTTTTGGCTTTTACCTTTTTCTTCTTCCTCTTCTAAAAGAGTACCTTTCAGCATTTCATAGAATACTGGTTTGGAGTTGATGAACTCCTTTAGCTTTTTCTTCTCTGTGAAGCTCTTTATCTGCCCTTCAATTCTGAATGATAGCTTTGTTGGATAGATTATTCTTGGTTGTAGGTTCTTGCTATTCATCACGTTGAATATTTCTTGCCACTCCCGTCTGGCCTGCATCGTTTCTGTTGAGAAATCAGCTGACAGTCGTATGGGTGCTCCCTTGTAGGTAATGAACTGTTTTTCTCTTGCTGCTTTTAATATTCTCTCTTTATCTTTTGCTCTTGGTATTTTCATTATGATGTGTCTTGGTGTAGTCCTCTTTGGATTCCTTTTATATGGGGTTCTGTGTGCTTCCTGGACTTGTAAGTCTATTTCTTTTACCAGATGTGGGAAGTTTTCAGTCATTATTTCTTTAAATAGGTTTTCAGTATCTTGCTCTCTCTCTTCTTCTGGCACCCCCACAATTCTGATATTGGTACGCTTGAAGCTGTCCCAGAGTCTCCTTACATTATGTTCACATTTTTGGATTCTTTTCTCTTCTTGCTTTTCCAGTTGAATGTTTTCTGCTTCTTTATATTTCAAATTTTTGACTTGATTCTTGCCTTTCTCTAATCTGCTGTTAGGACTCTGTATAATATTTTTTATTTCAGTCAGTGTATGTTTAATTTCTAGTTGGTCCTTTTTCATCTCTAGTTGAATCTTTTTCATCTCTAGTTGGTCCTTTTTCATCTCCTCTTGGCTCTCACTAACTTTATCCAACTTTTCTAGTATATTCTTGAAAAACCTTATAAGCGTGGTTTTGAACTCTCTATCCAGTCGTTTTTTTCCCTCCATTTCTTTTGTTTGTGATCCCTTCCCTTGTCTCGGCATTTTCACTACGCTGGGGAAACTTCTGTGTTGAATTCAGCCTAATGATACCAGACTTGCAAAACCGAAGAAGCCTCTGTTGAGCTTGGGATGGGTGGTGTCTCAGGGCTTAAGGGACCGCCTTGCCTTCCAGTCGGCCCTGCCCGCCACGGCCCCTGAGTCTCACGTGACTGAGTAATTGCTGGAGCGGTCCTTGTGCGTGCCGCCTGCAGTGCCTCTAGACCACTGCCCCTCCGACTCCTCTGCGCACCAGGACCACACAAGTCTAGGTCCCCAGGGTTACGCCCAAAACAGGGGCTTAGTGGAGTCAGAAGTGGCACAGTTGGGAGGGTCTATCTCCCGCCCTCTCGCAAAAGCCAGCGGCACAATCAGCAATCTGTCCTCTGCACGTGCAATGCCGTGCGTGCCACCAGACCTCTGATCTTTTGCAACTCCCCTAAATTTCCGTGCATCTCTCCCTTTTCACAGTCCAAACTCCCCCCGTATGAGTTTCGGCTGGATCTGGGGTTTAGTGTCATAAGATAAGGGGTTCAATGCCATTGGGAGTCTCCATTTCCCTCCCACCAGAGAAAGCCAGCCAGGTACTCCGGCACCCGCTCTCTCAGCGCGTGCGTCTCCGTACCTCAGCTTTTTGCAGCTCCTCTGGGTTTCTGTGAGCCCCTCTCTTTCCTTCTAGCTGTAGAACTTCCACTCAGCCAGCTTTCCTGTGGTTCTGGATGATGTCCGTTCTGTCTTTTAGTTGTAGTTTTGAAATTGTTGTGCGAGGCAGCAGTGTAGGTGTTTACCTATGCCACCATCTTGGATTCTCCTCACAGGTCTCTTTTTTATGATTGATCTTTTATTCCTATCTTCTTCTTACTGTGGCCTTCTCCTCCCCTTTAATCTCCTTCTCTCCTTTTTTTAAAAACATATTTTTATTGGTTTCAGAGATGAAGGGTGAGGGAGGGGAAGAGAGAGAGACATCAATGATGAGAGAATCATTGATTAGCAACTCCCGCACATGGGGATTAAGCCCACAACCCAAGCATGTGCCCCGACCAGGAATGGAACTATGATCTCCTTGTTTATAGGTTGATGCTCAACCATTTAGCCACCAGGCCGGGCCTCCTTCTCTTTTTTAATGGATTTTTATTTTATCTCTATTTTGGCCACTATGAAACTTCTTTCTTTTCTCTTCTTGTCCTGTTTTTATCCAGCAGACTGGGCTGCTGATGAAGCTAACAATGGATCTAACAATGGCTTGAGGAAAAACATGGGGAAGATGAGGCAAGAGAGTTGTGAGTAGGCAAGAGTAAATGAGATTAAGAGGACCTGCTCTGTGCCAGAGGCTTTCATAGCAATCCCATGAGGGAGATACTTATTACTTCTACTTTTTAAAAATGAAAAAAACTTCAACTAAGAAAAAAATGCCATGATCACAGTGAAGAAACACTGAAGTTAGAAAGGATGAGGGAGATTTAAAGTGAAAAGAGTGAGAAGTATAAGGCAAAGAAATGCAGGGTGAGGAGGCATCCTGAGTGCTGTCGGTTCTCTGCAGAGGATCGACTGGGAGATAAACAATCGCGCCTCCCAAGCTCACATGTGCTGCCCATTCTCCACTCCCCCTTCATTTGTTCCCCACCCTACTTTGTCCTGCATCATTTCTCAGTTCAGGCAGTGGGAGACACAGAGAGGGCAGGAGGAGAGGGGGCAGCTTGTTTATCTCCCACCAACTCCTGCATTTTGGAGCCACTGTTTCTGTCTCTCTTCCTCAGCAACACTGTCCAGGGGCTCCAGCAGCATTATTCCCTCCTCTTGTCCCGAAGGCCCAGATCTGCTAATGGCCTCCCACTGGTGCTGGTCCCTGGGTTTACACCATTCCTCCTCAGTTCCCTCAGCCTGTACACGCCTTTGTGACAGATTCCTCACCACAATCTTCAGTGATCCCCTTGGAGTGTACCGGCTGTGCCCATTGCACCATGTCTGAAACACTTCCTGAACTGCTCTTCCAAATAACTACCATGAAGTTATGTCTGTTTGACATCTAGTTATAAACATGCCCAGAAGTGATGTAGCCTCTGTGTTCATTTGCTTGGGCTGCTATACAGAGACCCACAGCTGGGGAACTTGACAATAGACTTTTTGTTTCTCACCATTCAGGAGATAGAAGTCCAAGATCAAGGGGTCAGTAGAGTTGATTTCTCTGAGGCCTCTCTCCTTGGTTCTTAGGTGGCCATCCTCTTGCTCTGTCCTACCTGGTCTTCCCTCTGTCATAGGGACACCAGCCATATTGAATTAAGACCCACCCTGGCGCTCCTGTTTTGACTTAATCACATCTTTAAAACTCTTATCTCTGATTACAGATACATTTTGAGGCACTGGGACTTGGGACTTTAGCGTATGAATTTGGAGGTACACAATTCAACACATACCAGCATCCTTAATAATGTCTAACTGGAAAATATTGGCCTCAACTTATACTGTATTTCTACAATGGTTTCTAATCTTGTATCTGCCCCCCAAATATATGAAAAATCTATTACAGGCCTGCTGGTAATACCCTCCAATCAATGGCAGGTGCTCTTAAGAAGAATGTGGGGGTGCATCCATCCCAGCCCCAGGGAAAAGCCAGCATTGGAGGGTGGGGGAAGTGCAAATTCCCATGCCCAGATCTAGAATCATTGTTTCTTAAGGATTTTTTGAGGAACTGGCCTCTTTGTCAATAATAATTGTTGGAATCTTAGAGATTGATCCTTGTAGGTTTAAATATAGCTACAGTTAATGACTTACAGAGTGTTGCAGTAGGCCCTGTTAAAAGCAGTTTCTCACTCAATTGCTAGTGGAAACCCAAAGAAGAGGTCAAGCTCAGCCAGACTGGGGAAACTAAGTTCCCACAATCTTTCTGTAATTCTGTTCTTTTTGAAAAAATAGAGAACCATCAGCAGGTGCCATAGAACTTATCGGTGCCAGATGTCCAGAAGTGAGAATGGGTCTGTCTTACATGCAGTGGGGAGTATCGTGGGCACTGGGAGCTGGAGTTGAACTTGTTTGACTCTGTCCCATCTTCCCTCCATGTGTCTACACTTCCTCCTCTCTTCCTTTCCCCAGAATTGGGTCTTTGGAGCTGAAATTTAAGAGAGCATTAATCTATCACTTGCCCCTCCTCATCCCCACATGCAATCCAAATAGTAATACTTCTCTGAAGATGATTCAAAATGAAGTCATTTTCTCTTTGAAAATTGTCCCTATATTTTTTTTAATTGTAAAGGAAAGTGAAAGACTTTCTGAATCAGTAAATAATACAATCTTGTTCCCAATAACTTTGCCCATTTTGACCCACATTATTTTAAAATTTTGTTTTCCAACTTGGTAGTCATCCATCCATCCATCCATCCATCCATCCATCTATGTTTAACTCCCTCTCACTTCCTTCCTTGGCAGAGGAAATCCCAAGAACCAAGGAGAAAAGCAGGAATACTTTTGATAAACAGAGGCCAGGGTCAAAGCCAGGGCAGACATGGCCTACTACCTCTTCATCACCCCAACATCCTTCTGCTCACAAATGCCTTAGAGAATAGGGCTCAACCTTTCCACACAGAACACGGACGGAGCACAGTATTCCAGGGCCCGCACCACTCCCCATCGCATTCTCATTTTCTTCACCCACTTGACATTTCCCTACTTCTCTAGCCCAAGTAGAATGCGCTGTCCCATTAAAACTGTAGGCTCCTTATGTGCAGACACTATTTCTCTTTACCCCACTTATTGCCTTTCAAAAAGTTACATAAATTATATGCCTCAAGACAGTCCAATCCAAATTGCATTTTTTGAGTATCTATGCTAAGCGCAGGGCAACAACAGCACATGCGAACCAATTTTCAGTGGACTTGGGGCAGGAGATGGTGAGGAATGCTGTTCTACCTCAATAAAAGGTACTAGGTGTATGACAACGAACTCTCATTGTCAGATTTGTCACTTCAGTGTGTGTGGTTAACGAACAGCTCTGTGCAAATAGGCACTCAGCACTAAGGCTTCCCAGGGACAGATTTTGATAAGTACTACAATTAAGATTCTGCGGCTCTCTGGCAAATGTAACACAACAACATTTGAAAAGGAAGTATGGTATACATGGAGAATAACAAATGATTTCTAGTTTATTTGCCAAGGCATGTAAACTAAAAATATAAAACAAAACTCTAGCAAGTTTAGCATTTTCTGTCTCCAAATATAATGCTGCTGACTACAGGCCAACAGCAAGCTTTTAACAGTGTCTTGCACTAAAATTGGCCAGGAATGCAATGCCGTCACTTTCAACATTTAGATACCACCACAGTCATTGCAAGTTTGTGGCCAGTGGCATTCTTTGACATGCTTAGCTTTTATTTTTTTTTTTTAGTGTGTGTGTGTGTGTGTGTGTGTGTGTGTGTATGTGTAGAGGAAGAGGCCCAGTGCATGAAATTCATGCATGGCAGGGAGGGAGAAGAAGGGCAGGTCTCTCAGCCTGGCCTGCACCCTCTCACAATCTGGGACCACTGGCTCCAGCTACTTACCTGCCTGCCTGATTGCCCCTAACCACTCTGTCTGCCTGCCCCTAACTGCCTCTGCCTTGGCCCCTGCCACCGTAGCTTCATCTGGAAGGACATTCAGAATTCAGCTGTCTGGTCTAATTAGCATATTATGCTTTTATTATTATACATATATGTATATATATCATATTGACTTCAGAGAAAAAGGAAGAGAGGAGAGAGAGATAGACATATCAGTGAGAGAGAATCATTGATCAACTGCCTCCCACACACACACACCCACACCCACTGGGGATTGAGCCTACAACCAGGACATGTGCCCTGACCAGGAATTGAACTGTTACCTCCTAGATCATAGATCAATTCTAACCACTGAGCCATGCCAGCTAGGGAACTTGTTTAGCTTTTACATGTGACCAAAGATCATAATGTTAGGTTGCCATTATTCTTTCTTATGCACATGAAGCAACAGGTTGTGTAACACACTTCCAGTGATGCAGTCAATCTCAGCACGTCACAGTATCCAGATAGGAGATTTCAGTTAGCATTTTTGAAGGGCAAAGGAATCATCTTCAGACTACACAATTCAACTCAAATAGTTAATATGTACCAGAGCATGGAAGGCATGGCACAGATTCCCAATATATGATTCCAAAGAGGGACTAAACCAAGTGCATGAATAACTGGCAGAGAAGTCAGGGTACCTCTAGGGCTGGGGGCCTGATGTGGAGTGGCAGATGGATGCTGGGGGGTTGCTCCTAGTTGAAGACTCAAAAAAGAAAGGCATGAATGAAGGATGTGGCACTTAAAATGGAATATAAAGAATGGGTAGAAATTCTGGGAGGTAAAAAGGAGAAATGCAAAGGCTGTTAAGAGGTCCAAGTGATTCTTGACCCAGCCGTGCCTAACTTGTCTTCCATAATAGCTAACATTGATTGCATACTTACTGTGTCTCAGGCATCATTTGAAGTAACTATAACCTAATAAGATTAATTTAATCCTCAAAATATAGGAGACTATCCAAACAATAATCTTATCCCATTTTTCATATCAGAAAAACAATGCACAGAGAGGTTAAGCAACTTGCCCAGAGCTGCACAGCTATCAAGTGGTAAGCTGGAATTAAAACCCAGGCAAGTTGCTAATAGTTAACAGTCTTAAACAATTCTTACCCTGCCCTCAGGGATTGGGGCCTAAGACTTTGGGCTTTGATGCAACCTCTAGTTTTGACTTTGACTTTGCGTTAGAGTGAGTACTCTCAGTTGGACCTCTGCCTCACTTCTGAGAACCAGGAACCCTGGAGTTACCTTATGTGGTTTCTGTATAGAAATGCATGTTTTTATTGTTTTCTTTATTTAAAAAGCAAAGCATATATAATGCAGAATAATTAGATGATGGAGATAAACAAAATGAAGCAAATTTAAGAACTTCCATAATTTCACACCTCCCTCCCCATGTTAGCCACCCTTCATATATTGCTGAGGATCCTTGGAGGTTCCTGTGCATGCATTCCATAGCTGGGGTGAACACATACAAATATAAACTATCTTCCAATCTGCTATTTTCACTTAGCACCCACACAAACATCTGTCCATGTCATTAAGTATTTACCTATAGTTTGATTTTTTTAAAATATATTTTATTGATTTTTCACAGAGAGGAAGGGAGAGAGATAGAGAGCCAGAAACATCGATGAGAAAGAGACATCGATAAGCCGCCTCCTGCATGCCCCCACTGGGGATGCGCCCACAACCAAAATATGCCCCTGCCTGGAATTGAACCTGGGACCACCCAGTCCCCAGGCCGATGCTCTATCCACTGAGCCAAACCGGTTTCAGCCCTATAGTCTGATTTTAAATGGTTCTCTCTATTGAATTTTTTTTCTTTTTTTTTTTTAGCAGAATGATTTCTTTCCTGGGTTCTTATCCAGATTGATTCAAAGAATGAAGTTACGAACAAAAGGTGATGGTGAAAAGTACAGAAACTTTATTGTAAGTAAACACTACCTCTAAAACCTTAATTCTAAATTCTAAGCTTAAAACTGTCCCTCTTGGCGGACAGAGGGGCCCCTAAGAAGGGTGACCGCTTCTTTCTTTGTCTAGAGGCATTAAATGGGACCTTAGCCCTGTGATCAGCTCCCACAACCCCCACATCTGCACTTTTCCTCAATTGGTCATCTTATCTGTTTAGGTCAGAGTCACTTTTTGATTTATCCCATGGTCTTCTCCCAGTTGTGCTGGCGGAGATGTCTTATCTTAGAGCTCTCCCAGCTGCTCAGCTCAGGGCTACTGTTGGTGTAACTTAAAGTCACTTTAATTGCTCAGGCCAGAGTTAACCCCCTGTCTGTCCTTGGTTTATGGCTGTTTTAATTCCTGAGGCCAAAAATACCCCTGTCTGTCCTTGATTTATGATTGTTTTAATCACTTTGGTCGGAAGTATTTCTGTCTGCCTATGGCATTTCTCTATCTTCTGTACAAGTAAGATAAACATCTTGGTGTCTTCAAGTACCCATCTATGTATCCATCCCCATGGACCATCCTCATTCTAAAACTCCCTAAACCTGCCTACTTTATCCCTAAAACTTCTTCCTAAGAGGAAGTTAGATGAGGCCAAAGGCAAAGCATGCAGATGGGGAGGGAGTTTCTTTTGGGGTCTAACTCAAGGAAGAAGGCCCTGGAATTGACCAAATATAGGAGGAAGTAGGAGCAGAAGCAATGCCTTGGGCAGGGGCTCACAGTTACAAATCTAGTCCAGATGAGACAATGGGGCATGGCAGGTCACTGATGCCAAGCTGGTGCAGGTGCCCAGAGGGGCTGTGTCAGGGCCCGACACTGATGAGGCCTCAGGAGAGCAGGCCAATGCAGAAAGAACCTGGTCAGCAAGGGAGTCTCAAACGTGAGGAAGGGAGGTTCAGCAGAGCAGCAAGCAGGCCAGGCACAAAATGAGGCAGAAAAGCCTGTGCAACAGGTGGCCTAGCCCACCCACAGGCCACCAAGGCCCTCCAGGGTCAGGCAGCCAAGGATTGTGTCAGCTCTGCTATGAGCACGGCAATACTCCCTGGGTAGAGACTGTGCTTTAGGAGAGGGGATGCAGTGGCAGATTTCTAGATCCTTGTTATTGAAAACTGGGATGGAGCTAGACGTTCCACCTGGTTCTCATTGCCCAAGTAGGCTTGATAATCAGTTCTTTCAGGGCTCTGGGGCCACAGATCCGTGGCTGGGCCTGCTCTGGTCTGTGATCTTTCTGTCTACTTGAACCTCTGACTGTAACTACCCCTGCCTCACGGGGGCCCTCCAACCCTGCTTTGGGCTTCATCAAGTTTGGCTCCTGTCCCTCAGATGTCATGCTCTGCTTGCTGGATCCTTCCCATGCTTGCACCTGGGCCGGTCCCTCTTGGGCCCTCTATACTGTAGGAGTGAACCAGGCTACACCTTGCCATGTCCAAAGACATCACAGAAAAGCAGTGAGGGAGGCAGGATAAAGAAAGGCAAGCCATAGGCCTCTGAACTTGAGAAGGGCTGGGCCCTGACTCCAGGGATCTAGGTCAAATTCAGAAAAGCCCCTGAAGGGCTCTGAAGCAAGAGACTGAAAGATTTCTCTGGAGAAAGAATGGAGAGATGTCCCTCCGAGTGGCTGAAACAGTGGTCAGTTTTTGCTGACTTGAACATCATCTGAAAAATTGCTTTTTTCATTTAATGCCTGGGCCCCATCTTCAGAAACTTGTATTTAACTGGTCTGGGGAAGATATTTTCTAAAATATCATGAGAGTCTTACAGAAAGGAAATATCCTCAAAACATAGCTGTGCAATATACCCATTCTTTTAAGTGGGCAGTCAGCAAAAAAGCTATTTACAGGATTAAATTCACTTATCCATTTCCTCCTTGAGACTCTGATTCCTGCTCTTTCATTTTTCCATCATTACCTGAATTTGGGTCCATTCTTCCAGCACCCATCCCTCTCCTCTGCTACCTTCCACCCCTACTTACTAGTCCTGCGCCGTCACTCACTCACTCTTGGTCAGCCATCCCAACACTCAATAATTAACCTTGACTGTGTAGAGCAGATGTAGCGGGGCGGGGGGGTGGGCTGGGATGGGAGGAGAGGAGAGAGGGTGTTTGAGAGGCAAGCCATAAGGAAGCACACAGGTTTTGGCAATGGACTGAATGTGACAGGCTGTGATTGTGCCATTAAAACTGAACAAAGAAGAGCAAGATTTCATCGAGCAACCAAGAATTTGTGCAGCTTATTAGCCTTCTCTGAGCGCACAGGGCATGCAGTCTGTAGGAAGACACATACTTCCTAGGTTACACATCTTTGGTGGTAGGAGGATTTGTGTTTCAGGCAACGATGTAATCATGTGGTTAACTAGGAGAGGAGAATACATTGACAGGTGTGGCAAAGCAGAGTAGGAGCCTGTCATAAGGAAAAGATAATAGAGATGAGTAAACCCATAGAGGAAGAGGGAAGGATTAGCACTGGGTGAGATGCCTGAGTAAAGGAACAGCTCAATGTGAAGGAATGTCCTGGGGTTTGACTTGAGCCACAATTTGAGCCAATGAGCTCTCTCCAGTATATTATAAGGATTTCCCCTCCCAGAATAAAAATGAAATGATTACAGATGAGTGCTTGATGTTTATATTTCCTCTGTGAGTTTAATGGTTAAATGGACTCTGTTGTGAATTGGCACAAAGGAAGTTCTGGTCTAATGGAAACAGAGTCCTGCCTCTGTGGAGAAGTCCCAGTCAGCTTGGAGGTGTCCCATTAGTCACCCACCCAGGGGCCTCAGCCTGAAACTCCACAATTTTATATGCATTTTCTTATGTTCTTTTCCCTTTAGTTCTCTTTTTAAAATTCTGGCTCTCATTTAGTGCTAACACTCTAAGCACATTCACTCCAAGGTGTTAAAGATTCCTCAGATCTTCTTTCCAGATAGGCGTTGAGCAAGGGGGGAAACACCTGAAACTTGGATAATAAAACAGAGAGAGAATTATTTGCACACCATGTTTGTGGCAACATTATTCATGATAGCCAAAAGGTGGAAGCAAGCTAAGTATCCATTGATTCATGAGTGAATAAGCAAAATATAGTATACATTTACAATTGAATATTATTCAGCCTTAAAAAGGAAAGAAATTCTGACACCTGCTTCAACATGGGTGAATCTTGAAGGCATTTTGCTACTTGAAATTAAATAAGCCTGTCACAAAAAAAGACAAATATGATATGATTCCACTTATGAGGCACAGAGAGTAGTCAAAGTCATAGAGACAGAAAGTAGGATGGTGGTTGCCAAGTGTGGGGGAAGGGATCAGAAGCTACTATTTAATGGATACACAGTTGCAGCTGTGCAAGATGAAAAGCTCAGGACATTAATTACATAACCATGTGAATATACTTAACACTACTACTAAACTATACACTTAAAAATGGTTGAGAAAGTAAATTTTAACTATATGTATTTTAGCACAATTTTAAAAGAAAGGTTACGGGTAGTGAAAGCCAAAAATGAATTTACCCATTTTGAAATTTTGCATAGAGCAGGCCCTGAATGAAAAAATTTTTTCAATTTTTGTTTGTTTGTATGTGCATATGTTTTAAGAGACAGAGGAAGAGATGTGTTATGCAGTAGGCATTAGGGTCTCTCTCACCATCATTGGCATTGACCACCTCGCCTAGTGTCAGGCACTGGGGCATTTTCTCTTGTGAGTCCTCCGAAAAGCCCTATTTTACAGATGGAGAAACAGAGGCCTGTTAACTCCTCTGGGATCAAAGAGCAGATAAGTGGCAAACTCTTGTTTTAGAAAGTTCTTTCCGCTCCCTGCCTAAGATCAGGGTTTATGTCCCCACATTTTCTTTATTCACCTCAGAAGACTGCAGAAAAGTTGGAATTAGACAGTAAGTGTCCTCCTAGATCTTCTTAATAGCCAGTGGGAGAATCAGAGTGAGAAGAGTCCCATTAAACGGCAGCCCACAGTGTGTGCAGCTCCAAGCCAGCTTCCTGTGCACTTAATCTTTATGCATTTAATCTAAACTTAGCACAGGAAAATGCTCCTTATTGTTAAGATGTCTATATGCAAAGTTAACAAAAGTATGTCAGATCTTGGGACACTACCAAAGGCTGGAAAGTGATGGTTTTTGCACTTATTTGCTCTCTTCCAATCATGTAAGGAGCCTACAGCAAATAACTGTGTTTCCATTGTGTTTGCACTTCAACATGCATGGGTAGAGATGGCTCTCTCCTCTTGTTCCCTTCTCTATTCTATTATCCAACCTAACAGGCTGTCAGCCCACCCCTCACTCTATCCCAGTTATACCTTTCCCTGGCTCTCTCTGGACTTACGTCAGAGCCCACTCTCTGATCTACAAGGCTCTTACAAGATGACCCTGCTGCTCCTGCCTCCTCTCTTGGCTGACACACATGTGGCCAGCTCCTGCTTTATTAAATTACTTATTCCCTGAACACACAACTTTTTAAATTTTTTTTCACATAATAGTAATTGCCTCTGTTTATTGAATGGATCAGACACTGTGTTAAAGTCTTAAGGTATTATTAATTCCATTTTGCAGATGAGGAAACTGAGGCTCAGAAATACTTAGGAATTTCCCCATGGTCACACAGCTAGTAAGTGGCAGGGTTTAAAACAGATTCCAAAGCACTGCCTGATCCCAAATCCAGTGCTCTCAAACACAGGCTGTTGCATTCTATCTCTGCAAATCCTTCTCTAAAATCTCTTTGACCCCTCCACCGCTGCCCTGCACATGCATGCATATTCTTTACCCTTTCTGCCTCCATCACCTGACCATACTTACTACTTGTATTCATGCATCAATATTGAGCACCTGCGATGGGCCAACCCTGTGTGATGTGCACTGACAGCAGGTGAACAAATTGGATATCCCCACCTGTTTAGGGACATAGCTTTGGCTCCCTCAAGGGCAGGGCCTGGATTGCACTTTTGCTGAGATCCTCATCCTGTCTGGCTCCCTGGTTGTTGACTAGATAGACATGAATCTCAGTCTGAAGGCTAATGGTTAGGAGTGGGTTTGAGGGAACCCCAGCTTTGTAGGTATCCCCAAGTGGGGATTCCTCTTCTCCCTAAATCCTCCATGATGCCCACATACAACAGGGCAATACAGAATTAGGGTAGTAGTTCAGACCCATTCCCCTCAAGGCGTGTGGTCATCATAACCCCCAACCCTTAACAATCATTTCTTTGAACAAATCCTTCCAAAAATAATCAAGCTGCCAAAAAACTTATAAGGAATACTCTGCTCACACTTTTTAGACACAAAGGTAGCCTGAGTAGTGGAGCTGAAGAAAAGAAGCACAGGTGATCTCTCTCTAGAGCTCATGGCATGTTTTTTCACAGGAAGGAAAGTGCAGTGCAGATGATATTGTCCTCGTGTCCTAGTATGTTGGCTGCAAAAGCAGGGGCCTCCATGAACTTGGGACTTACCAGCCACACGTATCATCTCAGTCATTTTTGGCTGACCTTCCGAATATGTGAGGGAGCTCCCCTCTCATCTTCCTGGCACATCAGGAAACTTGTTAAGTCATCCTTTCTGAGTTGTGTGTCCATCTGTAACAAGAACAAAAAGCCCTGGTGCCAAGGACTCTGCTCCTGAACTGTAAGCTGCCTGGAAGTTGCACTAACTCTTTTAGGCCATGAAAGTCCCACTTTCCCGACTGCTATTTCAGAAGTCAGAGCACTTGACTCATTAAATGGAATGAGAATCACATGGTTCCATTCAGACAGGTGCAGAAGGACTTAACAAGTACATGGAGGCCTTGACTAGTGATTCTGTGCCTTAAAAATCTGTCTGTTTTGTGAAACATTTCAAACCAGGGAATTTTATTATATACTAGAGGCCCAGTGCATGAAATTCATGCATTGGGGGGTTGTCCCTCAGCCCAGCCTGCACCATCTCCAATCTGGGACCTCTTGGGGGATGTCTGACTGCCAACTGCCCCCCCTGCTGGCCTGCTCGCCCCCATCAATCCCTACCTCCCACCCCTCCACCAGCCTGGTCACCCCCAACTTCCCTTCCCTGCAGGCCTGGTCCCCCTTAACTGCCCTCCCCTGCAGGCCTAGTAACCCCCAACTGCCCTCCCCTGCTGGCCTGGTCATCTCTAACTGCCCTCCCCTGCTGGCCTGATTGCCCACAACTATCCTCCCATAATGGCCATCTTGTGGCAGCCATCTTTAACCTCTTGGGGGTGGCCATCTTATGCAAGGGTGCGAGGGCCAATTTGCATATTACCTCTTTATTATACAGGATATAGAAATCTTTAAATATCAGTCCCCTGATAAACTGTTAATAGACCACCTATGAAAGGCTGACCAGCTTTTCACCTTGCAACTATCATACATCATCAATATGAAAGACTAAAACAGCTTCTGGAAGAGGTGATTAGGCATTATCAGCAGAGGCTTGCCTTGTATAGCTACAACCTCAGGGACGTGATTTTTCTTTCTTCCACTTAGGCCTAAGCCTTTCTCTTCATTTTCTCCTCACTGAGAAACATTGTACTTATAGGGATGGGCTTGCACAGGTAAATGTTCTCAATATCCCAGCTGAAGCTCTTTTTTCTTTGCCTGTTTTACATTGCCTATATTCTTGATGTTTCAGATGTGGGGTTTTTTTTTAAGGCAATATTAAAACTTGTATTTTCACTCTAGCCAGTTTGGCTAGGTGGTTAGAGCATCGGCTCACTTACTGAAAGGTTGTGGGTTCAAGTGTGGTCAAGGAAATGTACCTGGGTTGCAGGCTCGATCCCGTGCCTTGTCAGGGTATGTGTGGGAGGCAACCAATTGATGTGTGTCTTTCACATTAATATTTCTCTCTCTCTTCCATTCTTTCTAAAAATCAATGGAAAAAAATATCTTTGGGTAAAGATTAACCACACAAAAAACCAACAACAATTTGTATTTACATTGACTTCCAGTCAATATTTTTTCTTCTGGAAAAATGTTCTTTAATATAGCAGGAATAGCCCTTGCCAGTTTGGCTCGGTGGATAGAGCATCAGCCTGTGGACTGAAGTGTCCTGGATTTGATTCCAGTCAAGGGCACATGCTTGGGTTGTGAGATAGATCCCCAGTGGGGGGCATGCAAGAGGCAGCCAATCAATGATTCTCTCTCATCGATGTTTCTATTGTTCACCTTCTCCCTTCCTCTCTGAAATTAATAAAAATATATATATTTAAAATATAGCAGGAATAAAGTGTGATTATTCTGGAAAAAGGGAGAAGGAATCAGGTTTGGGAGTGATGCAAATGGGATTTTAGTCTTTTTCTGATTATTGACAGGTTTCTAAGAAAGCATATATCATGAATTACTAATATAATTAAAAATTAAATTTTAAATAAATATAAACAATAATGAGACATATTATAACTGATTTGGAGGTTGGTATTATTTCCCCCAAATACAGCTAAATTTATTCATTCCCTAGGTCCTTGCTGTCTTCTGAGGAATTGATTCCATTTCCACAAGTTTCTCACTGCTGCTTGGCCAGGCATGTGGACATCCACCCTGTATGTTGGGCTCCCTCCATTCCCTGCCAGTCATTTCTGCCACTGCTTCCTGGAAGGATGCTGTGCCTGCCTATGGGGCTGCTTCTAACATTTCCAAAGTTGCCAACTCTTCAGGAGCCCAAATAAACTTCTGTTTCCTTCAGACCGCCCAGTTCTAGAGCCTGTCTATTTGTTCATGAGTTGGGGGAAATGCTCCTCTCTCCCACAGGTCAATCTTAGTCCTTGGAGCTGGGATCCCTTAGTCCAGATACTAGGCTCTCTGCACCTTTTCTTTGCTTTGATATAAGTAATAACCTCATTCATTGCTTGCTCCTAGGATGTTCAAATGTTCCCTTTGAAGATCCTCTTTCCCCTTGCCAATCACTCAGGAAGATAATTTGGAGGAGAAAAATGAGTCTTCTCTGGCCCACATCTATACAAATAGCTTAAATTCAGTCATATGTATTTACTTACACATGCATATATGAAAACATGTGTATGTATATTTGAAAGTATAAAACCATTTTTATGTATGCAGATATATGAGTGACCACACAATTCAAAGAGGGACTCAAGCTCATACTAAAAGCAGTGATCATTTCATAATTTTACCACTTGTTCCTTTTGGAATTTTACTTTCACTGTGGCCCAATACATCTTATTAACATTGTTTCAGCTTATAATTAACTAGAGGCCTGGTGCAAGAATTTGTGCACCTGTGGGATCAGGCAAAAACCAGCTCTCCCACATCCCCTGAGGGTTCCTGGATTGCAAGAAGATGCAGGCCAGGTTGAGGGACGCCACCAGTGTATGATCAAGATAGGGAGGGATGCAGGAGGTTGGCCTGTTGGGGAGGGACCGCAGAAAGGGTCCAGGGCATGTCCAGGCCATCTTGCTCAGTCCTGATCAGCTGGACCCCAGCAGCAAGCTAACTTACCAGACAGAGTGTCTGCCCCTTGTGGTGAGTGCATGTCATAGAGAGCAGTTGAGCAGCCTTAGCATATCATTAGCATACACTTTGATTGGTTGAATGGATGACTGGACAGTCAGGCACTTAGCATATTAGGCTTTTATTATATAGGATTATCAATTGAATATACTATTTTTTTAATTTTTCACCTTTATTTATTTTTTTAATATATATTTTATTGATTTTTTACAGAGAGGAAGGGAGAGGGATAGAAAGTCAGAAACATCTATGAGAGAGAGACATCGATCAGCTGCCTCTTGCATGCCCCCCTACTGTGGATGTGCCCGCAACCAAGGTACATGCCCTTGACGGGAATTGAACCTGGGACCTTTCAGTCCACAGGCCGACACTCTATCCACTGAGCCAAACCAGTTTTGGTTGGATATACTATTTTGATATGTTTGGGATGATTCTTATGCTTTTAAGCATTGCTATTTTTTTAAAACTTGAAAAAGTCATCATGCAGTAAAAAAATTTCAAAATACCAGCGGTTTTTTTAATTTCTTCCCCCTTCCCATCAGAGATTTATTATTGACTAGAGGCCCAGTGCATGAAATGCATGCATGTGGGCGGGGGGGGGGGGTCCCTCAGCCCAGCCTGCACCCTCTTCAACTGGGACCCCTCGAGGGATGTCTGACTGCTGGTTTAGGCCCAATTCCTTAACCTGCAGACAGACATCCCTCTCACAATTCAGGACCACTGGCTCCTAATTGCTCGCCTGTCTGCCTGATCGCTCCTAACCCCTAACCCCTCTGCCTGCCTGCCTGATTGCCCCTAACTACTCTGCCTGCCAACCTGATCACCCCTACTTGGTCCCCCTGCTAGCTTGATTGCCCCTACCTTGCCTCCTTGCTAGCCTGATTACCCCTAACTGCCTCTGCCTCAGCCCCAGCCTAAACCACAGTCTGGCCTCCCTCTGCTAGAGGCAACCTGGCCAATCAGGGGAAAGCACCACCCCATCCACTGATGGCCACCATGGCTGCCTTGGGCCTCACAGCTGGGCATGGCAGTCACCATCCGAGGTGTGCCTGAGTCTCAGGCAGCTGCTGTGGCTTTGTCCAGAAGGACGTCCGGATGGTCGTCTGGAAGATGTCTGCTCTAATTAGCATGTTACTCTTTTATTAGTATAGACATCATTTTATAAGTAAATTAATGATAAGGAATGATGGCACAAAATTCAGTAACTAGCCATGACCAACAGAGAAAAGTATAGTGGTTGCTTCTCTCAATATGTTTATACATCCCTATATCCACTACATCTTTTTTTGAAGTGAAATTGATATCACTGCTTATACAGTAAATATGTCCCTTTATACACACACACACATACACACACACACACACACGAGATATATATCCCTATAAGTAAATGGCAGACACAGTGAAAATGAACTAACATGAAGGAACTTATTTGGTTTTCTTAGAGAACTCTTAACATTAATGAGTTGGTTCTTGGTTCTTAAGGTGGCTAAGCTTGGAAAATCAGGCTCACAGACCTCTGTGGCCCAGAAAAAGAATTTCTATTTCAAGGCAAAAAAATAAAAAATAGAGTAAAAATGTTGTACTGCTCATTTGGCTAGAACACGTGGGCTATTTTAGGTGCAGGGGTAAGGAGAGGTTGTGCAAGTTTACCTGCACCTTTAATTTGCAGTGGCTTGTTTCCAGACATAATCCATACATTCAGCAGTAAAAGATAGCTTGCTTAATTACTTAAAAGACCCAAAGAATAACAGCAAGATTTTATAAATGGAAGCATTTCTGGCCTCTTGTGCTTCTTTCTTTGATAAGCTGATTATTGCTTTACTAGAGGCACGATGCATGAAATTCCTGCACGGGGATGAGGGAGTGTCCCTCAGCCCAGCCTGCACCCTCTCCAATCTGGGACTCCTCAAGGGATGTCCAACTGCCCATTGGATATCTCACAATCCAGGACTGCTGGCTCCCAACTGTTCGTCTGCCTGCCTTCCTGATTGCCCCTAACTGTTTCTGCCTGCCAGCCCAATCACCCCTTAACCACTCCCCTGCCAGTTTGATTGATGTCTAACTGCTCCCCTGCCAGCCTGTTTGCCCCTAATTACCCTCCCCTGCAGACCTGGTGCCTCCCAACTGCCCTCCCCAGCTGCCATCTTGTGGCAGCCATCTTGTGTCCACATGGAGGCAGCCATCTTTGACCACATGGGGACAGCCATATTGTGTGTTGGAGTGATGGTCAGTTTGCATATTACTCTTTTATTAGATAGGATAGGCTCCAGGCTTGTCAGGACCTTGGACAGTTCAACCACAGCAGGGAGTGGGCTCCCTGCCTTTGTTCTCCTTGTAGAATGTTAGAGAAAAATAGACTTGAGAGGTTAACTATTTTCACATTTCTACTTTACAGATGAGGAAATGGGTGCTTATAATAGTTAAATGACATGTTCAATTCAAAAGCTGTATTTAAAAAAGGCAGTGTGTCCTCCAATATAGCATAGTATGCAAGGATCATTTAAAGTGAGTCGGTTTAAATCCACAGTCTGCCTCTTAATAGCTGTGTAGAATTTCAACTTCAGTTCTCTCATTCTGTAAAAGGGGTGTAAGAATATTTTCCATAAACAGTAGTGAGGATCAAACATAAAGCAAGTAAAATTCCAAACTCAACATGACAGAGTAAGGGCTACAGAAAGGTTAGTCAGTGGTAATATCAACATTCATCCCACACACCATTCTGAGAAATAAGTAATTGCAAAATACACCTCCTCCCCTACAGTGCCATTTGCACCTAAAATGAGTGAGACTGGATTCCAGAGAGCTCCTAGTTCTAGCTGACTTCCCATAAGCCATGTTTACTCTTTAGGGCAAGGAATTTCAAAAATAACTGGTATCCTCTTTTCCCCTCTCAGATTATAAGTTTTAAGTATTAGCAAAACAATGTGTACATAACTGGGTAGTTTGAACCCAGATTTATCTACCTTAGAACAAAACTTTGTTCTACAGCCTCCTAAACTTTGTGCTCTCCATCATTCTCTTTCTCCTTACATTCTTCTCTCTCTCTCTCTCTCTCTCTCTCTCTCTCTCTCTCTCTCTCTCTCTCTGTCTTTCTGTCTCTCTCTCCCGCTCTCTCTCTTATGGTATTAATATCACAATGTTAATTCTCCCTTTCTCCACACCTACCCCTCCACCTTGTGTAGGATGTTCACTGAGTATCTGCTGTGTGCCAAGTGCTGTATGAGAAGACAGACATAGTTTCTGGCTTCAGGAAGTTATGATTTGATGGAGAAAGATACTAAATAAGCAATTACCATAAAGTAGCACTGTTATCTTGTACAATAGGTGCTTGGGTTATGTTGGAGATCTGTTCCTATGGCACAATGTAATGTGATTTTTGCTGTAAGTTGGAACCCACCTGCATAAGCACCTATGTCACTCACATGGAGCACATGCACAGCAGTAATGAAATGAAACAGTAAAAAAATTTAAAAGAAAGATAACAATTCCTGATCTTTACTTGTGGTAAATAAATAATAAAAAACATAAAGCATATATGTACATACATCAAAATGACAGAACTTTTATATATATATATATATAAATGGGAGATGGTAATGTAAGCATGAAATGACATATTTTGAGTCCAATGTAACCTGAGGACTGCCTGTATAATAAAAGGGTAATATGCAAATGACCAAATGGTGGAATGACTGGTCACTATGATTCACACTGACCCCGGTGGTGGGGAGAGGGGGGGAGAGATGCTCCATGCCCCTGATGGTCAGTGCACTCCTGCAAGGGGAGCACCACTTAGCCAGAAGCTGGGCTGAAGGCTGGCCAGCACAGAGGTGCTGGCAGGAGCCTCTCCTGCCTCTGTCACAGCACTAAGGATGTCCAACTGACGATGTCCCACCCCAGGGGGTGGGCCTAAGCTGTCAGTTGGATATCCCCCGAGGGCTTCCAGACTGCAAACAGGCACAGGCTGGGCTGAGAGACCCCCTACCCCCCAGTGCATGAATGTCGCACACTGAGCCTCTAGTCACCTATAAAGATTTCCCTGTTTTAGACAAGTGAAAGTAGCTCTTTCTTATAAAGAGCTTGAGAACTCTCATTCATAAAGAAAAGTAACAGAAGAAATTATTATCATTATGATAGCCTAGTTGTTACCTCAACAATGGAAGCATAATGGCAAAACCTAGTATTTCAAAGCTCATAAAATTAAATATATGAAATTTCTTGGTGCTGTCAACTTTTTCCTTCACTGGAAAAAGAAATTACATCAGAATGGGGTCTTTTTAACATAACTAACATACACAAAAAGGAAATCTTCCAGCAGTGAATAGTGCATTAAATAGGCATCACAAAGCTTTACAGTGTACCCATAGTCACACTAGAATGCACAAAAAGGATTAAAACTCAGATTATTGATAGTTCAGTTTGGAATGAGCATTTGGGAACTGTTGATTATATGATTCATGTAGATACTGAACATGTACATTGTACATGCTTTTCTACTTTTTTTTTTAATTCTCTCCCATTGATTTTTAGAGAGAGTGAGAAAGAGAGAGGGAAAGACAGAGAGAAATATCAATGTGAGAGAAACACACTGATTGGTTGCCTCCTGAGCCAAACCAGCTAGGGCATGCTTTACTACTTTGGGGCCATATTACTTGATTTATGGCATAAATTCCATACCTAGGGCTTACTAATCAGAGCATATCTAATACTAACAAGGATATTTGTGCAAATGTTCATCCTCAAAGAACATTGTGGGCATGAATGAATACGTGCATCCCCATACTGAAGGAGATGTGCTTTTTGTCCCTCTCTTGCAGAGACTCAGGATTGTGGATGCTTCATCTCAGGGCATTAAGGGAATTGTGATGACATTTGGCTATTTAAGCATGTAAAATTCTCATCTTTGATTTTTTGGAAGGTGTGAATTTCTCTAAGTATGGTCTCCCTCACTTCCATCTCTTTTCTTTCTGTTTTTTCTTACCAATCTTAAAGATCAGCAGTTTGAAAATAAGTTATGTTAGGAAGCAATCAGCAGAAGAAAAAAATAAAATTGAAAAGTAAACATTATTTTGTAAATAATCCATACTAATTTAAATGACACCTAACTTTTCTTTCCATGACTTATTACTGTTTTATTAAAATAATGCCAGATATCCTGTGTTTAGAGACTTATACAACACACATTGTGTCAAACACCAAGGAAAAGATTTTTAAAAATTTATTTATTTTTAATTATTATTATATGTTTTACATTTAATATTGATTTGTCTTAGTTTCAAGTGTACAATATAATGAGTAGATAATCCTATACTTTGCAGAGTGTTCCCCCAATATTTCTGGTGCTCACCTAGCACCAATAGTTATTACAATATTATTGACTACATTCTCTATGCTATACTTTACATCCCCATGACTATTTGGTGACTACCAATTTGAACTGTCTAATTCCTTCACCTTTTCCACCCAGCCTCCCACTCCCACTCCCCTCTGACAACTGTCAGACTGTTTTCTATACCTATACATGTTTCTGTTATGTTTGCTAATGTTGTTCATTTGTGAACTCACATGGTATTTGTTTTTCTCTGACTGTCGCAAATGGTAAATTTTCCTTATTTCTTATGGCTGAATAACATTCCATTGTATATATGTACCACTACTTTTTTAGTCACTCATCTATTGATGGGCTCTTGGGTTGCTTCCATATCTTGGCTATTGTGAATAATGCTGCAATGAATATAGGCATGCATTTATTCTTTTGAATTAGTGTTTTGTGTTTATTTGGATATATATCCAGAAGTGGAATTGCTGGGTCATAGGTGGTTCCATTTTTAAGTTTTTGAGGACTCTCCACACTATTTCCATAATGGCTGTAACAATCTGCATTCCCACTAACAGTGCACAAGGGTTCCCTTTTCTCCACATGTTTGTCAACACTTGTTTGTGGATTTTTTTATGATAACCATTCTGGCAGGTGTGAGGTGATATCTTATTGTAGTTTTAATATGCATTTCTCTGATGATTAGTGATGTTGATCATCTTTTCATATCTGTATTGGCTATCTGTATGTCCTCTGCTAATTTTTTAATTGAATTGTTTGTTTCTTGGTGTTGAGTTTTATGAATTCTCTATACATTTTGGATATCAACCCCTTATCAGATGTATCAATGGAGAATATCATCTCCCATTCAGGAGGTTGTCAGAAAGACTTTTTAAAAAATATATATTTTATTGATTTTTTACAGAGAGGAAGGGAGAGTGATAAAGAATTAGGAATATCTATGGGAGAGAAACATTGATCAGCTGCCTCCTGCACACCCCCCACTAGGGATGTGCCCGCAACTAAGGTACGTGCCCTTGACCGGAATCGAACCTGGGACCCTTCAGTCCACAGGCTGATGCTCCATCCACTGAACCAAACCAGTTTCGGCAGATAAAGACTTAAAAAAAAATAAAAGAGACAAGGTCCTTATCTTCAAGAAATGTATGGTCTACTAGGAAACAACCTTGAAATCAGGTAATTTTTATGTAGTTTATAAATGATATGATAGTTAAACTCACTGAATGTAAAGATAACCTATAGAAGTAATTGATCTAGTCTGAATCAGTTATGCAGAATTCTTAGAGATGAAACCTGAGCAAAGTTCTATGAGGTAAGTAAGAGGTATCAGGGTGAAGTGAGGAGAGGCATTCCAGGCCAGGTGGGCAGCATGAGCACCAGTGAGGAGGTGTGACACAGCAGGGTGTGGTGAGCAGGGGGGTGGAAGAGAGAGGCAGGAGGAGGGAGTAGCAAAATTTTGATCTTTGTTACAGCCAAATGATCAAGGTAAAGCATGAAAGAAGTTAAATTTAGAAGCCAATCCCATAATTAATGGGGAAGCCATAATTTTTCTCTGGTGGCCCTATATTATCTATATTGTACACATTTGATGGAATTAAATTGCATTCCTGAATAACCTATATAATAAAGAGGAAATATGCAAATTGACCATCACTCCGCCACAAAGATGTTGGCGCCCACAGCAGAGGTGGGGTTTCCATAACAGAAGATGGCTGCACCCACAGCGGAGGCCAGGTTCCCATAATGAGCCTTAATGAGCAATCAGCAGGAACCTGAGGCTGCATCTCCCCCAGCCCCCATGGGGCTTCACAGGGGACCTCAGGCAATGCTCTTGACCCAGCAAGGCTTGATGTGGGACCTGAGGCCACACCCCCCACCCTGGCACTGACCCAGGGACCTCAGGCTGTGCCCCCTGCCTTGGCACCAGGCCAGGGGACCTGAGGCCATGCCTCACCCACTCTAATGCTGGGCCAGGGGACCTCAGGCTGCTCCCCTCACCCTGGAATAGGGGACCTCAGGCCATGCCCCCCTGCTCAGCAGAGCCTGATGGTGGACCTGAGGCTGTGCCCACTCCACCCGGCAGGGCTTGACTAGGGATCTCAGGCCACATTCCCCACTGGGCGGAGCTTGATGAGGGACCTCAAGACTCATCCCCCAGCCTGGGCTGGGGGAACTCAGGCCATGATCCCAGCCAGGCCAGGGGACCTGAGGCTGTGCCCTCCACCTGGCAGGTCTTGACAAGGGTGGGACCGGCTGGGTCTTGATCTAGCCCAATTCGGGAAGTGGGGGTGCGCAGCCAGGTCTGGGTCCTGTGCGATTTTTAGATGCATGTGGGTGGGCGGGTTCTTGACTCTGGGTCCAGTGGTGCACCCCAGACTCTGACAGGAGGAAGATTTTCATATACGTTTTACTAATTTTCTTTCATCTCTGACACTTCTATTATAGAGAAAGGGCAAATAATAATATTAAAATATTTCCTCTAATTAATTCCCTTTTAATGTGTCCAAGTTTTGTGCACTGGGCCCCACTAATAATTTTCATAGTTTGTTTCTCTCATTCAGGCCTCAAATGTCAGCGGCAACTACAGGTTCTTGGCATGCCAAATGAGATCATTTTTTGGCCTACTCCTTCCTTCCACAAATACTGATGTCGAGCATTGCACTAGGTGACAGGGAGTGAATGCTCATGAGATCACACTAGCCTCTAGGTGCCTATTATCCAGTGTGGGGGGAAGCAAGAACTCCAATAGTTGTTTTTTTTTTAATATATTTTATTGATTTTTCACAGAAAGGAAGGCAGAGGGATAGAAAGTTAGAAACATGGATGAGAGAGAGACATCAATCAGCTGCCTTCTGCATGCCCTCTATTGGAGACATGCCTGCCACCAAGGTACATGCCCCTGACTGGAATAGAACCCAGGACATTTCAGTCTGCAGGCCGATGCTCTATCCACTGAGCCAAACCGGTTTTGGCAAGAACCCCAATAGTTTTCCAACTCTGGAGTATAGACTAACAGAAGTATACTCAAGGGAAGTTGAGGCACAGAAAAGGGGGTATCATTCAGCTCTGGTTGCCATAACAAAGTACCACAGACTGGATAACTTACACAGCATAAACCTATTTTCTTACAGTTTTGGAGTTTGAAAATCCCAGATTATGGTGTCAGCAGGGTTGGTTTATCATGAGGCCTCTCCTCTTAGTTTGTAGACAACCATCTTTTATCTGTGCCCTCACATGGCCTCTTCTTTGCACACAAACATGCCTGGGGTCTTTTCCTCTTCTTACAGGGACACCAGTCATATTGGATTAGGGCTCACCCTAATGCCTCATGTAACTTTAATCACTTCTTGAAAGTACAGTCATGTTTTGAGGTACTGAGGGCTAGAACTTAAGTATATGAATTGGGGGGTACACAATTCAACCCATAACAAGGAACATTTAACAATTTGAGGTTGGAGAGGGAAAGGGTCAGGAAAGGTTTCCAAGAAGAAATGGTAGCTTCTTCCTAAGGTGAATTTGGGAAGATCAGTAGATATTAGGCAGTCAGAGAAGGACCTGAGGATGCCTGCTAAGTAGACTTGCATTGATTCTAGGCTACATAGGGTGTCTTTATGCTTCAGAATAATTAGAGCAAGAGGCTCACACAGTAACTCTGTTAAATACTTTTAATGCTTAATTAGTTGTGTTGATGCAAAATATAGCACAAATAAGGAAATCAAGTTTTGTTAGTGCTATGAACTGAATTATACCCCTCCAAATCTATATGTTGAAATCCTAACCCCCATTTCCTCTGAATGTGACTATTTGGAGAGAAGGTTTTAAAGAAGTGATCAGAATTAAATGAGATCATTAGGGTAAAACTCAATTCAATATGACTGGTGTCCTATAAGAAGAAGAGACACCAGACATGTTTGTGCACAGAGAAAAGACCAAAAAGAAGGTGGCCCACTACAAGGCAAGGAGAGAGGCCTCGGGAGAAACCGATCCTCCCAGCACCTTGTCTCTTAACTTTCAGCCTCCAGAACTGTCAGACAACAGACTCATACTTTTTGAACCCCAATTTGTAGTATGCTGTTATGGCAGCCCCAGAAGACAAATCCAGTCAGGTAATACGTTTTCCAGAGAACTGAAATTGACTCCTTTAAATGTAAAAACTTCCAAAATGTCTAATCATTTTTGGAGGGATATATTTCTAAGCTGTATCCTATCTAATAAAAGAGTAATATTCAAATTAACCATCACTCTGCTATACCCACTAGCCACGCCCACCAGCCAATCAGGAGCAGGTATTCAAATTAACCCCAACCAAGATGGTTGTGGCCACGAAGAGAGCAAGAGGAAGGATTGTGTTTCCCCGGTGATGGAGGAAGCCAAGCTTTCCATATACCCTGGTGGGCCCAGGACTCCACTCAAGGCTACAAAGTTTCAATTACAGAAGATAAATAAATCCCAGATACCAGGGCCTCCACTTGGGTCGCCAGAGGACATGGCCAGCTGCAAATCACCACAGGCCCCTCACCCAGGCTTCCCCAAGCCCCAAGGGAAACCCCACTCTGATCCAGGACACCCAAACCAGCTGGCCCCCACCCATGCACCAGGCCTCTATCCTATCTAATAAAAAAGTAATATACAGATTGACCATCACTCCAACACACAAGATGACTACCCCCATGTGGACACAAGATGGCCACCACTAGATGGCCAACAGGGGAGGGTAGTTGGCAGGGACCAGGCCTACAAGGGAGGGCAGTTGGGGGTAATCAAGCTTGCAGGGGAGGGCAGTTAGGGGTGACCAGGCCGGCAGAGGAGGGAACTTGGGGGTGACAGGGCCTGCAGGGAAGGGCAGTTGAGGGGAACCAAAGTCTGCAGGGGAGAGCAGTTGGGAGGGGTCAGACCTGCTGGGGAGGGCAGTTAGGGGTGACCAGGCCCACAGGGGAGGACAGTTAGGGGCAAACAGGCTGGCAGGGGAGCAGTTAGGCACCAATCAGCCTGGCAGGAAAGTGGGTAGGGGTGGTCAGGCTGGCAGGCAGAAGCGATTAGGGGCAATCAGGAAGGCAGGCAGGTGAGCAATTGGGAGCCATTAGTCCTGGATTGTGAGAGGGATGTCTGACTGCCTGTTTAGGCCCAATCCCGGTGAGCAGTTGAACATTCCTTGAGGGGTCCCAGATTGGAGAGGGTGCAGGCTGGGCTGAGGGACCCACCCCCCATGCACGAATTTTGTGCACTGGGCCTCTAGTCTTAAATAAATGGCAACATAATTAGTTTGATGTCATCATGCCTATCTCCTTTTTACTTCAGGTCACAATAGAGCCCCACTATGCCCCATGCACATGAGAACACAGGACCATCTTCCTCCTCCCCAGCCATCCCAGGTCACTATGCTTGTTGAGGGTTTGGTTTTTTAAAATATATTTTTATTGATTTAAGAAAAGAAGGGAGAGGGAGAGAGAGATAAAAACATCAATGATGAGAGAGAATCATTGATTGGCTGCCTCCTGCACACCCTGCACTGGGGATCGAGCCTGCAACCCAGGCATGTGCACTTGATTGGAATTGAACCCAGGACTCTTCAATCTGCAGGTAGATGCTCTGCCCACTGAGCAAAACTAGCCAGGGCAGGGTTTGTTTTTGTTTTTTCTTGGTCTCCTCCCACTCTGTCAGGCTGTGATATCCTCCTGCTTTTCAAGTTCTTGTCTCTAAAAGCCTTTTGCATTCTTGTAAAAAGGTGGTCTAACAGGCTGTGAGTAGGACACCAGATAACCAGGTTTGTTGAAATTCTATTTAAAAATTCATAGATTTTTGTTGTCAGATTCTATGATGTCTCTTTTAACTCCTCAGAGACACTGCAACTTGCTACCTAGATTTTGGCAGCATCACAGATGGTTGTGTTGACCACCTAAATGACTGCCACATAAGTGAGATACTGCTTTTTCGGCCAAAGTGATTGAGAGTCCTCCATAGGTGTGACCATTCCACAGGGGTCTGAAATGTGCGGGTCATTCATGTCTTCTGCCTGTGTCCTGTAGGCCTCCTCAGAGCCTGTGATCCTCCCATTTGTGCCGGTTGGTCCATGGTACTGCTCCAGGGACACATCTCTTCTTTCTCTCCAAGTATGACATTCTGCTGAATTGGTAACTTTCATGGAAAACAGATGCAATTTACTTTTCTACATCTCTATAAAGATCCAGAAAGACACACTAATTTGTTAGAATTTATTCAGAATAACACAAATCAGGGCTCATAGACTAGCAAGGCAATATTTAGAATGTCCAAACAAAAATCTTGAGGGCCAAAATGGAAGTTAAGCATATTGGCCTATGAAAGAGAAGATTCGGTTCTGATTTGGCTCTGGCTCCGCGGGTCTGGGGACATGCTGGTACAGAAAGGAAAATGCTCAATCCCTCCCTGTGCTTTATTTTAAATGAAGTCATTCATCTCTCCTGTTCACCTCTGAGCAGAGCTGCATTAGGGACTTTGAGTGCTTGCTAACCTCTGATCTGCTCTCTGACCAAGCCTGTTTTATGGGTTCCTAAGCACAGTCACGGTGGATGAGGGAAGGATAAAGTGGACGGGTCATTCTTTCCACTCCAGTGCCATCTTCTCTGCTATTTCAGAGCAACAAATCCTTCTGTCTCCATGTCTTCCCCATGGGATCTTTCATCAAACATCCTTACTCTTTCAGCAGATATAGAGAAAAGATACACTTCCATATTATTTTATGGACATATTTTAAGCCAATTAACCATTGAAGGCAGATATCTTTACTCAAAAATACAGGCACCAAGTGACAGAGAAAACCAATAATTGCTTCCCTCCCACATCCCCACCATTCTCTGACAGCTCTCCATAAGCCCCAGTCACTCCTGCCTACCCGGGCACTGATCCCAAGATGTGGCTTTGTGAGCTTGGGACTATCAAAGGGCTTTCTTAGAGTTTCAGTGTCTTCAGAAATAATGTGAGGAGATTGGACTAGTGAGGAGTCTGTTTTTAGTCAATATTTATCCCATAAATGTTAAGCACCTGCTGTGTGCAAGGCTCTGAGTACCATGGGGGAGGTTACTAACATAAGTCAGATAGGAATCCTGCTGTTTAGAGTTTAGTAAGAAACAATCCTAGCTAATAAAAGAGTAATATGCAAATTGACCATACCTCTGCTACATTCACAAGCCACACCCACTAGGCAATAAGGAGCGAGTATGCAAATTAACCCAACCAAGATGGCTACTGCCAGAGAGAGAGCAGGAGGGAGGCTTGGGTTGCCCTGGCGATGGAGGAAGCCAAGCCTTCCACACACCCTGGCCAGCCCAGACCTCCACTTAAGGCTACAAAGTTTCAATGGCTGCCTCCACAGAGTGAGCGGAAGTCTTGGCTCTGCTCCAGGCTACAAAGTTTCAATTGTAGAAGATAAATAAATCCCAGATACAAGGGCTTCCACTTAGTTTGCCCGGGGGTGGGAGGGTGGGGAAAGAGAGACGGGGTGGTGCGTGGCCAGCCTGCAAACCACCACAGGCTCCTGGCCCAGACTGCCCAATGCCCCAAAGGAACTCCCACCCTGATCTGGGACACCCTTCAGGGCAAACCAGCTGGCCCCCACCCATGCACCAGGCCTCTACCCTATCTAATAAAAGAGTAATATGCAGATTGACCATCACTCTAACACACAAGATGACTGCCTCCATGTGGTCAAAGATCCTGCCCCCATGTGGATACAAGATGGCCACCACAAGATGGCCAGCAGGGAAGGGCAGTTGGGAGGGACCTGGCCTACAAGGGAGTGCAGTTGGGGTGATTAAGCCTGCAGGGGAGGGCAGTTAAGAGTGACCAGGCTGACAGGAGAGGGAAGTTGAGGGTGACCGGGCTGCAGGGAAAGGCAGTTGGGGAGGACCTAGGTCTTCGGGGGAGGGCAGTTAGGGGTGACCAGGCATGTCAGGAGAGCAGTTAGGCATCAATCAGGCTGGCAGGGGAGTGGTTAGGGGGTGATCAGGCTGGCAGGCAGAATTGGTTAGGGACAATCAGGAAGGCACACAGGTGAGCAGTTGGGAGCCATTAGTCCTGGATTGTGAAAGGGATGTCTGAACTGTCCATTTAGGCCCGATCCCAGATTGGAGAAGGTGCAGGCTGGGCTGAAGGACAGCCATCCTCCCTCATGCATGAATTTCATGCACTGGGCCTGTAGTCATATATAAATGCCTAGACCTCAAGAGAGATCTGGTGAATGTTATGGTGGCTTCAGGAGGCCAGCAATTCTTTCCCACTAGAGATGGGGTTTCATTATCTTTCCTGTCTTTGAATCCAACTGGCCCTATGGCTTGTCTAGATCAGTGGTCGGCAAACTGTGGCTTGTGAGCCACATGCAGCTTGCTAGCTGCGGTTTGCCACTCTATTGACTAATGCATTTGCTGACCACTGGTCTAGACCAATAGAAAGTGACAGTGAAGCCCCAAAACTTCTTCTCTCTCTAAAGAGATATGCTCCTTTTGGCTTTGCTGCTTGGAAAGCTACCTCTTAAAAGTTATGAAAGTAGTTCAACTTGCTTGAGACAACAGTACAAGGAAGCCCAAATTAGCCACACTGGAGTATTTAGACATTAAGGAGCCAAACATATGTAACTGACGCAAATACTTCAAAAAAATAAAAAGAGATCTCCTACTCATTTAATGCATGATATGTAATACAATATGACATAATAATGTAATGTAAACAAATAATAAACCAAATGGAATAACATATTAAGAATAGGTGAACCTGGGAGATAGAGGTGTTCTATGTACTATTCTTGCAACTTTTTTTTATACCATATTTTTCTGTGTATAAGATGCCCTCATGTATAATATGCTCCCCACCTTTCCAACCCCAAATTAAGAAATCAATATTTTAAACATAAAACAGAACATGTTTTTATTTAGTAATTACCACAGGTAATGTTTACATACCACTATGATATTATGCAGCATATTACTTTATTCAGCCTCTGTTGCATCACTATGTTCTTCTTCATCACTATTAGTTCCAGACATATCAATTTCTTCAACTTCTATTGTATCACTGCAGTCTTCTGAGTCACTGTCTATATATATGTGAGATCATCCTCATAAACTGATGGCATTTTCTGAGCTAACTTTGTTTGTGTTCTTATGGACAACCCTTCTCTCTCATGAAATTGAAGCACCATTTGACTTTCCTGTAAAATCAACACTGCTCATTTTGCTTGCAAGCATTCTTGCCTGACATTGAGTAAGCTTGGGTGACACACATAATCCAAGTCTTAAGCCTCTGCTCCAAGTTTGCCCATTTTGCTGGTTTCCCTCTTAAGGCTTTCTTCTTTTTTGGCATCTTAAGGAGTTCTTCCTGTTTTCTCCACTGTCAGGGGAAAAGTGAGATGAGGTCCAAATTATCTCTCTGAAGCTCTATTTCTCTGCTCTTTTGCATAGCTGATTACATTCAGTTTGAATTTTGCAGAGTAAGACAATTGCTTAATGGTATTTATCTTTTTACTAGGGGCCCAATGCATGAAATTTGTGCATTGTGGGTGGGAGGGGGGGTCCCTCAGCTTAACCTGCCCCTCTCACATACTGGGAGGACATCAAGGGAGAGATTGACAGCAATACAATCACAGTAGGAGACTTTAATGCCCCACTATCACAATTGGACAAATCCTTTAAACCAAAAATCAGCAAAGAAACATCAATCCTAAATGACTCACTAGACCAGATGGAATTAATTGACATCTTCAGAACTTTTCACCCCAAAGCCACAAAATATACATTCTTCTCAAGTGCACGTGGGTCATTTTCAAAGATAGGCCATATGTTGGATCATAGGCAAAGTCTCTTCAAAGTCAAGAAGATAGAAATCTTATCAAACATTTTCTCAGATCACAGTGGCATAAAACTGGAAATAAACTACAATAAAAACAATACAAAGAAATCAAACACATGGAGACCACACAGCATGCTATTAAACAATGACTGAGTAACCAAAGAAATCAAGGAAGAAATAAAAAACATATTGGTAACAAATGATAATAAAAACACAACAATCCAAAATCTATGGGACACAGTGAAAGCAGCATTGAGAGGAAAGTTCATAGCTCTAAAGCCTATTGCAAAAAACAAGAAACAATGGTAATAAATTACCTAACCCTACAACTGAAAGAGCTAGAAAGAGAGAAACAAGAAAAGCCCAGTGTAAGCAGAAGGAAGAAAATAGTAAAGATCAGAGCAGAGATTAATGACATAGAGACCAGAGAAATAATTCAAAAGATCAACAAATCTAAGAGCTGATTCTTTGAAAGGATAAACGAGATTGATGAACCTCTAGCCAGGCTCACCAAGAAGCAAAGAGAGAGGATTCAAATAAACAAAATCAGAAATGAAAGAGGAGAAATAACAACAGACCCCACTGAAATACAAAGAATTGTTAAAAAAAAATATATATATATACTATGAACAACTCTATTCCAACAAACTGGACAACCTGGAGGAAATGGACATATTCCTAGAAAAATATAACTTTCCAAAACTCAATCAGGAAGAATCTAAACGTCTCAATAGGCCAATAACTATGGAAGAAATTGAAGCAGTCATCAAAAAGCTTCCAGGAAAAAAAAAAAAAAGCCCGGAGCCAGATGGCTACACAGGAGAGTTTTACCAAACATTCAAGGAAGAATTAAAACCTATCCTCCTCAGACTATTGCAAAACATTCAAAAAGAAGGAACACTTCTGAGCACCTTCTATGAAGCCAGCATCACCCTAATACCAAAACCAGATAAAGACAACACAATGAAAGAGAATTACAGGCCAATATCCCTCACGAATATAGATGCCAAAATCCTCAACAAAATTCTAGCAAATTGGATCCAGCAGTACCTCAGAAAGATCATACACATGACCAAGTAGGATTTATCCCAGGGATGCAAGGATAATATAATATCTGCAAATCAATAAACATGATACATCACATAAACAAATTGAAAGATAAAAATCACATAGTCATATCAATTGATGCAAAAAAAACCAAAACATTTGACAAAATCCAACACCCTTTCTTGATAAAAACTCTCAGCAAGGTGGGACTAGAAGGATCATATCTCAACATCATAAAAGCCATATCTGATAAACCCACAGCTAACATCATACTCAATGGGTAAAAACCAAAACCATTTCCCCTAAGAACAAGAACAAGACAGGGATGCCCACTCTCACCACTCCTGTTCCACATAGTACTGCAAGTATTAGCCATTGCAATTAGACAAGAAGAAGAAATAAAAGGCATCCAAATTGGAAAAGAAGAAGTAAAGCTGTCATTTGCAGATGACATGATACTGTACATAAAAACCCGAAAGACTCCATTAAAAAACTAATAGACTTAATAAATGAATTCGGCAAGGTAGCTGGATACAAAATTAATGCCAAGAAATCTATGGCATTTCTATACACTAATAGTGAACTTACAGAAAGAGAGACTAAAAAAGCAATCCCATTTGCCATTGCACCAAAAAAAATTAAGATACCTAGGAACAAACTTAACTAAGGAGGTAAAAGATCTATATGCAGAAAACTACAGGACACTGAAAAAAGAGATAGAGGATGATGTAAACAGATGGAAGAGCATACCATGCTCATGGATTGGGAGAATGCACATCATTAAAATGTCCATACTACCCAAAGCAATATATAGATTTAATGCACTCCCCATTAAAATACCAACAGCATATTTCACAGATCTAGAAAGAACTTTCCAAAGATTCATCTGGAATAAAAAAAGACCCTGAATAGCCACAGCAATCCTGAGAAAGAAGAATAAAGTAGGTGGGATCTCAATACCAGATTTTAAGCTGAATTACAAAGCCATTTGCCTCAAAACAGCCTGGTACTGGCAAAAGGCAGACATATGGACCAATGGAATAGAATAAAGAATCCAGATATCTACCCAAACCACTATGCTCAATTAATATTTGACTAAGGAGGCATGAACATAAAATGGAGTCAAGACAGTCTCTTCAATAAATGGTGTTGGGAAAATTGGACAGATACATGCAAAAAAATAAAACTAGACCACCAACTTACACCGTACACAAAAATAAAACTAGACCACCAACTTACACCGTACCCAAGTGGATACAGGATTTAAATATAAGATGGGAAACCATAAAAATTTTAGAGGAATCCACAGGCAGCAGAATCTCAGACATATGCTGAAAGAACTTCTTCACTGATACTGCTCCAAGGGCAATGAAAGCTAAAGAGAAAATAAACAAATGGGACTACATCAAAATAAAAAGCTTTTGCACAGCAAAAGAAACCATCAACAAAACAAGAAAGCCCACTGTATGGGAGAACATATTTGCAAATGTTATCATTGATAAAGCTTTAATCTTCAACATCTACAGGCAATTTATACAACTCAATAAAAGGAAGATAAATGATCCAATAAAAAAAAAAAAGAGCAATGGACCTAAATAGAATCTTATCAGAAGAAGACAGAAGGAAGCTCAAGAGACACATGAAAACATGCTCGAAGTCACTAATTATCTGAGAGATGCAAATCAAAACAACCATGCAATACCACCTCACACCTATGAGAATGGCTATCATCAACAAATCAACAAAGGACAAGTGTTGGCGAGGATGCAGAGAAAAAGGAACCCTTGTGCAGGTGGGAATGCAGACTGGTGCAACCACTGTGGAGAACAGTATGGAGTTTCCTCAAACTCCCATTTGACCCATTAATCCCACTCCTAGGAATATATCCTAAGAAACTAGAAACACCAATTAGAAAGGGTTTATACACCACTATGTTCATAGCAGCACAATTTACAATAGCTAAGCTTTGTATACAGCCTCCGTGCCCATCAGCAGATGACTGGATCAGAAAAACTATGGTACATCGACACAATGGAATACTATGCTGCAAAAAGGAAGGAATTCTTACCATTGCAGCAACCTGGATGGAACTGGAGAGCATTATGCTAAGTGAAATAAGCCAGTCAATGAAAGAAAAATACCACATTATCTCACTCATTTATGGATAATAAAGAACATTATAAACGGATTAACAAAAAGATAAATACAGAGGTAGTAAAGCATCAAACAGACTGTCAAATTACACTAGGAAAGTTAGGGAGAGGTGGGGTAGATAAGAGATTAATCCAAGGTCTTTTATGCATGCATGTAATCATAACCAATGGACACAAGACACTGAAGGGTTAGCGTATGCATGGGAGTGGGGGAGGCAATGGGAAAATATGTACACATGTAATACATTAATAAACAAATGTTTTTTAAATTAACAAAAGAAAGTACTGGCCTCATTTTCCTTTGTACCCTCATATGTTGATAGAACATTCCATGCTGCCAGTTTAAGAGAAAAACTATGTATTCTCTAACTCTCACCCTCATCTTCCTGGCCACAGTGGTTTTCCACCTAGTGTTTATGAGATAGAGCTGTGATATTTGGCAGCCACCATTTGCCCTGTGCTGTATCTCAATTTGTGGTTTAGTAGGGGGTGGTTTTATTGAATATTTTAATTTTATGACTTTCATAGCTCACATTTTATATAATCTTCACAGGAAGAAAGTGTATGGGAGCCCCTTGGTCCTGATCTGGGTTATCCTCTACAAACTTCTTAATCTGAGATTTTCCAGCCTGTTGTCAAATAGCAGGGACTTCTCAAGAGCAATCAGAGGCGACCTTAATTAGAGTCTAGATCTTCTGACATCTCCCTGCTGGTGAGCACTACTTTCAGAAAAAGACTGCTCCAAGCAAGGCTGCAGGCTACTATGTGTGCTTGAAGGAGAATGAGAAAAGATGACATTCGTGTGATTGATAGAGGCATAGAGCTAGGATTGCTTTTACTTTCAAGTGTTCTCCATGTATAAACACCTTTGGCAGGAGAGAATTGGACAGCTCAATAACCTCACCTCCTGTTATTTTCATTCCCTGATCGTCCTCCTACCTCCTATCCTGATAGCTTGATTGATCCAGGGAACAAAAGGGAGCCTGAGAAATAGAGAAGAAAAGGCAAATTGGAGATAGGATGAATGTAGAAAAAGCAAAGCTGATTAGCTCTCCCCCTCCCCCATTCCACTCTGCAGCTGAAAAACAGCTACTGTTCCTTTAACTTAACTCTAATCTCCCTGGCACAGGTGGGAAAGTGGTTCACACAGCAAAGCTGCTTTTAGCTTTTGCCCTTTGAAGAGGAGACAGAAAAACAGGCGACTTGTGTGTGGAAAACACTCTTCTTTATTTTTTCCCTCCAACCTTGAAAAAGAGAATTTATGCATGTAAATAAGAAAAAAATTTAAAAACGCAAAGAAAACCTTGTACTAACAAATGCATGCTCCAAATAATTCTGTAAAATAAACCTGATCTGAACAAACCAGAAATATGACCGCCAAAATGGACAGAAGAGAATAATGAAAACATTACTTATCTAAAAACCTTTGCTCCTGCAACACACATCACCTACAATATACCATCTGGTGAGCTACAGAGTCAGTATTAAGCAAGTAAAACTATTGCCATTGTAATTACTATATTTTACGGGGTTCTTAAATTTTATCAAAATACACATTTGTTTACCCAAATTTCTCTTTGCCATGTGATCCAATAATTGGGCCTGTTTCATGAGCATCATGAAGAATAATGATGTAATAACATGTTGTTCCAGAACCTGTAGCTGAGTCCAGTCCAACCTTGGGAGCTGGCCTTGGGGACTTACAGTATTATTTAAATTGTTCTCCACTCTTTCTCTCAAATCATGTGAGATGGTTTTGTATTTATCTTCAAATGGACATATTCTGTCACTCCTCATGATTGGGGTGAAAGGTCTACTCTGAGGTGGAGGTGGCTCTGCTATGCAGAGCTGGGCAGGAGCAGCCAGACGGGAACCACAGGGGTGCTCCTGACTGCCTGGCCAGACAGAAACCTCAAGTTCCATCTGTCCTTCTCTGTCATTTTTTTAAATCTTCACCAGAGGATATGTTTATTGATTTTTTTTTCCTAGAGAGAGCAGAGAGAGAGAGGAGAGAAAAACATCGATTGGGTTGAACCCACAACCTAAGTATGTGTCCTGACTGGGAATCAGCCCATAACCTTTTGATGCACCGGACGATGTGCCAACCAACTGGGCTGCAGGACAGCGCCTTCTCGTCCGTGTTGATAGTGCTTCTAGGGGTGGTGGTGATGGGGCCATGATGACACTGGCGACAAAAGGCACCTTTATTGTTCTGTCAGCTATTCAGTCACATGGTGTTCATTGCCTCCTCATGGGGTAGGCAGGTGGGGTGATTATTCTTTATATGTCAGAGATAAAGAATCAAAGCTCAGAAAGTTTAAATGATTTTTTTCCCAATTTCACAGTCATACTGCTGAATGTGTTTGGCCTGCCAGTGGCAGGATTTTTAAAACAAGGTCATATCTCCAGTATTCTGTTTAAACTGTTTTATTTAACAAGTTCAAGGTTGCCTGGAAACTACTACCAGAAGAAATGAAAAGCCAATAACACATTTTTTTTCAAATCCAAAAATTAATTGAATTTAATACTCAGATAGGAATCCTGATTTTAAAAGTCTATTTTCACATATTCTTCAGAAAAGTAGTTTCCTTTCACTTTACTAAAATTTACTTGAAATGATTTTATAAATTGACAAATGCCTTAGAGAGCTTATTAATGCCAATAATGCTTTCTGTTAATCAGACAGTGCTGGACACGTGGGGAAAGGAATATAAAATGTATTCCTTACATTCACTGTGTTTATTTAGTTGGCACCAATGCTATAATCACCAAGGAAAACTGAATGGATGAATGAAGTCTGACAGGAAGGGTTATGAGCAGGGATTCACTGATCAGCACCTGAATGCTGGTAGGGAACCCACAAAAAGTGGTGGGCCAGGACCTTTGTAGGCAAGGAAATGCACAGGCTCACAGGCATGGCAAGCCAGGGGATGAGGAATTGAAGACTGAGCTTTGGCCTGGAGGATTCCTGGAGGAAACTAGGACATTCTTGGACAGTTGTATTCAGAGGAATATGGTAGTTCAACAAAGCAACTGGGATGGACCCTTTCTAGACATGGATTCTGCCAGGTGTAATATTCCCCAGCCTTTTCCTGTCTTCCTAAGTTGAACTTTAAGGCTACCTCCATCCATCAAGTTATCCTGTCAACAAAAAAATACTTGTTAAGTGTCCAAAAATGAGCAGGAACCATCTTAGCCCAGCGATTTCCAACTTTTTCATCCCATGACACACATAATCTAATTACTAAAATTATGTCGCATGCCAAAAAATATACTTTTTGCTGATGTGACAAAAAAAATAGGTATAATTTTGATGCATCCACACTGGCTGGCTGTTGTGTTGGCTATTGTCTTTTTTTTTTTTTAATTTCATAATCTAAGGGGAAAGAGGTCAGTGCCTCTGACTATAGAGTCAGGTATTGCATGTTTTAAAAATTCTTGCAGCACACCAGTTGAAAATTGCTGTCCCAGCAATTGATTTATGGAGACCACAGTATTGATTTATGTTTTCTCTGCAGCTTCTCTCCCTGCCCTACCTTTCACTTTCACCAAGGCTGGCTTCCATGGCTCATTCCCAGAACTGTCCAACCTTGCTTTGGGGTGGTTGTTTGCATGATGTCCATTGTGATCAATTTGAAGGGAATTTCTAGGGTTAATTCTCAGAGCCACATTACCCAATGATAAACCAGCATGGGGACCTGTCCCACTTCTGTCCACCTGGTCCCCCTTCTCAAGCAGTGATTCCTAGACTATCTTTGTAGATCACCAGAGAGTTCACAATTGCCCCTTACAATAATTTACAGTTTGTTACTAAAGGCCTCTTCAGCAATTTTCCCTCTCATGTATTCTTTTTCTGTACATGAATCCTTCCTGCTTTAATGGGCAGCCAACTGCCAGTCTCACTAATAGCTTCTATTTACAAGGTCCCTGCTACTGTCCTAGGCATTTTACATTATTTCTAGATTTTGGTGCAGCTAAGGAAATGGCAGGGCAAGAACATTAATCCATCCTTCTTATCTCAGAGGCATCTGTTACACCAATTTCTAGCCTAGAATACTCTTGGAAGTCTTGAACTAAATTTTCGTGACACAGCTCACATTCTATAAGCACCCAATGTCAGCTGCTGCATCAGAAAATAGCCTAGAATCAGAACCTTTTTTTGAATTAGAAAGAATCACGAACATCATTCCTTTCAACTTCCTCTTTTTACAGATAAAGGGAAGCTCCTCTCCCCTCCCCACGCAAACCACCAGCTGTTGGTGACAGCAGTGGCACTAGCGCCCCCATGCTGCCATTCAGCGCAGAGCAGTCGCTCCTGGACACCAAGATCAGAGTCTGAGGTGGGCACTGTGAGGTCTCCTTAATTGCTTGGCATTATTTATGTCTGATTTCTAAATCATGCTGGTTGGTTGTGATAATATATCCTAAAAAGATTTTCTGCCAACTGCAATCTGGCTGACCTTTCTGCAAGTTGCCTTTGCCAGGTTCCAGGAAAATGTCCGAAGGCAAATGAACAATTAAGCTGATTTTTTTTTTAAAGGTGATACTTTGATTTTAGTTTCCAGATCACTACCATTTTAGCTCAGCTTTGGAATTTTTCCAGGTTTTATTATTTATGAACACAATACTTTCAAAACTACACCAGCAATCAGGAGAGTGTTAGAATCAATCTGTACAGCAACTAATCAGAAGATTTGCTAGACTCACTACAAGATATCTGCAAAGATGAGACTATGCCCTGAACAGGGATTTCCCCCCATTTTCTCTGTAATTTAAGATTGCATGGTTAAATAGTAAACAATTCACAGGAAATTGAAGACAGAGTATAATTTTACGCTACAGGGGTCTGTAATTTGTGGTAACGGTATTGTTACTCTGATTCTTTCCTTATACATTGGAGTGTTAACACCTCTAGTGGAAGAACCGAGAACTTGAAGCTTCCCCACAGGCCTGCAGTTTCCGTGGAGAGTCTAACGGCAATAGAGAGCAGCTGTTACCAGAAGCTTCAGGGACCGTCTTAAATTAAGCCAAAGGGAAACGGAGATATTTTGATGGTCTTTTGTGATCAATAAACCCAGTCCTATAATTGCTCTGATGTCCCGAGTACGATTCAATGGCATAGGCAGAGAGGGGCCTGGAATGGATCAGAGCACAGAATAACTTGGCATTTACAAAATGCCCACATGAAGCAAGTTTCTGGCCTAGAGTTTCTAAAAGAAAAGACAAAATTAGCAAGGTTTCAAAATGTTCCCTTTCTCTTCAGATTCCAGGGTTAAGCTCCATACGGCCGCGGGCTGGCTTGGATGGAGCAGCTGGGCGATGGGGAAGCTAATGACGGTAACACTGGCGCGAAGCTGCGGCCTCTCCCGGCAGCGCTGAGCGTTTGGATGGAGCCTGAAAGATGGAGAATGGCCCGCTGCTGGGGGGTGGCCTGGGAAGAGGGCAGGTCTTCCCTCTGTGCCCACAGGAACACAGAGCACTTGTGGTTAGCGACAGGTGGCAAAGGCAAAGCGGCGCATTTTCTCTTCCAAACTTCCTTGGGATCCTGCTGTATCTTAAAAGGGAGAAATCCTGAAGGAGATGAGGAAATGGAGGTGGTGCTGGCAGAGAGCATCTTCCTGGAGTCCTGCTCCCAGCTCAAGAAGGTCCCAGGAAAGAGGCCTGGGACGGGCCTTGGAGCCCAGGCGAGTGACAGGTGAGTGAGCCTGGGCCCTAAGGAAAGGAACGCCTGTGGAGGGACCTTGAACACCACAGATGGAGGGAGCTGCATTTCTTTCTTTTTTTTTTTTTAATTAATTTTTATTAATTTTTTATATATATCTCCCCATTTGGCCCCCGGGCGGCCAGGGGGACCCCGACCCCCCAGGGGCTGTGATCATTGGTTGTGTTTATAAGCATGCTTACAAGTCCTTTGATTGATCACTTATTTACCTCACCTAACTTTAATCTTTCTGCTATAATTTCACAGTCTGTTTGATGCTTTATGATTTTTGTCCTCCTGAGAATTATCAGTCTACTCCCTTTCTGTGCCCCTGATTCTATTATATTCACCAGTTTATTCTGTTGATCAGATTTTTAATTCACTTAATTTTTAGATTCACTTGTTGACAGATGTGTATTTGTTGTTCATAATTTTTTGTCTTTTACCTTTTTCTTCTTCCTCTTCTAAAAGGGTACCTTTCAGCATTTCATATAATACTGGTTTGGAGTTGATGAACTCCTTTAGCTTTTTCTTCTCTGTGAAGGTCTTTATCTGCCCTTCAATTCTGAATGATAGCTTTGCTGGATAGATTATTCTTGGTTGTAGGTTCTTGTTGTTCATCACGTTGAATATTTCTTGCCACTCCCGTCTGGCCTGCATCGTTTCTGTTGAGAAATCAGCTGACAGTCGTATGGGTGCTCCCTTGTAGGTAATAAACTGTTTTTCTCTTGCTGCTTTTAATATTCTCTCTTTCTCTTTTGCTCTTGGCATTTTAATTATGATGTGTCTTGGTGTAGTCCTCTTTGGGTTCCTTTTCTTTGGGGTTCTGTGTGCTTCCTCGACTTGTAAGTCTATTTCTTTTACCAGATGTGGGAAGTTTTCAGTCATTATTTCTTTAAACAGGTTTTCAGTATCTTGCTCTCTCTCTTCTTCTGGCACCCCCACAATTCTGATGTTGGTACGCTTGAAGCTGTCCCAGAGGCTCCTTACATTATCTTCACATTTTTGGATTCTTTT
>JAAGEH010000011.1:5715071-5800875 GCA_011751065.1 Lasiurus cinereus | reverse complement strand
TCCTCCTCCTCCTCCTCCTCCTCCTCCTCCTCCTCCTCCTCCTCCTCTTTTGGTGCAGCTAAGGAAATGGCAGGGCAATGCTATCTATTTTTAAAATAATATCAAATCACCTCAAGACAGTCCAGAGTCAATTAAGCCACTTTTCTTCATCATCAAAGCTCAGGAGGAGAAAGATCTCCATATGTAACTACCTGTCTTTTTTTTTTTTTTCCAAAGAGGAAATATACCCTGCTTTAGCCAAAATAATAAGGGATTCTCCAGATGAGAGTGAGAGAAGGTCGGGGGAAAGGGTTGTCCAGTTCAATCTTTATATTTAAAAGGCCATTTAAACAAAAGCAAAACAGAATTAAAACCTCCATAACTGGTCTTCAAACCAGGAATCAAGGAGTTTTTTGTTTTTGTTTTTTAAGGAAATTTATCATGTAGGATTTCCAACTGTAGGGTTTGCTATTAGACTCCCCAGGTTGCCATAACAAAGTACTGTACCACAGACCAGGTGGCTCAGAGCAACAGACGTTCTCACAGTCTGGAGGCTGGAAGTGAAATAAAAATGCCAGCAGGGCCTGCTCCTCCTGCAACCTCGAGGGGAGAATCTGTCTGAGGCCTCCCTCCCAGCTCCTGGCGGCCTTGGGAGCTCTTTGGCTTGTAGGTGTCTGTCTTCTCCCTGTGTCTTCACATTGTTTCCTTCTGTTTGTGTCTGTCTGAATGTCCCCCTTTCATTGTAACTTAATTACCTCTGTAAAGGCTCTATCTCCAAATAAGGTCAGATTCTGAGGTGCTAAGTTTAGGACTTCAATAGATATGTTTTTTAAGGGAACACAATTCAACCCATAACAGGGTTTTTGGTGTGAACATAGTGGAGGAGTGTGACACCATCACTTCACTGCTTGCACTGGAAGCTGTGACTACAGGGTTGGCCCCAGGAGTTTGTGGAAGCGCTGCCAAGCAGCTCCGGGACTGAAGGTCTCCAGGGGGCCCTGCGTCTGTCCACATCAAACCCTCTCTCACAGATTTTGAACTCAAGATTATTTTCTTCCTAGGGAATCCATCTTCAATTCTAAAAGAAAAATTAGTAGAAAAATGGGGCTTATTATCTTTCATTGAACTGCTGCATATTAAACATCAACTTAATCAGCATTTTCTCCCAAGCCCTGCTAAGATGACAGTAAGAAAATAAAATATTTTATTAAAATATTCTATTTTAAAATATTAATTATGACTCCCACTATATGACATTCTGAGGGAGAGGGGAAAGCAAAACTATGGAGACAATAAAAGGATCAGTGGTGTCAGAGGTTGGGTAGAGGAAGAGATGAATAGGCAAGAACAAAGGATGTTTAGGGCAGTGAAAATACTCTGAATGATGGATATCTGTCCAAAACCATAGATTGTTCAATAGCAATGTAAACTGTGAACTCTGGGTGATGATGACATGTTGATATAGGTTAATTGATTATAACAAGGTACCTCTCTGATGGAATATTGGTAAAAGAGAAGGCTGTGCATCTGTGGGGCAAGGGCATATGGAAAATTCTGTTCATCTTGCTGTAAATTTAAAACTGCTCTAAAAATAATTTATCAATTTTAAAAATGTGAATTAACCCCAAAGACAAAGAGCACAAAAACGAGGGACATTGTAAATGCTGTGTTGAAGGCTCAGAGTAGATGGAAGGGTAGCAAAGATGGCAGATATCAGAAGACGCACCTAAATGCTGGTGGGAATGGGGCAGGAGCATCCTAACAAAAAATCTGCTTCCCTTGTCTAAAGCAGGCAGGAGGAGAGGTTCAGACTGTGAGGATGGAAGGAGTCAGCAGCTCTCTTGCAGGGCAGCTATTTTACATGAGCTGAGATTGTCTGTCTATATCTAGGTCTTTTCTCCTGGACAAAAATCCTCTGATATATGCTTGGGAGTAAGAGCCTGGCTTCCTGAGAGCCAGATGGAGAAGGAGGATGAGGAGAGATCTCATCATTCAGTCAGCTGACACTCACTTACAATGTCACCTCACCTCCCTGAGACCTCAGGCTCTCCAAAAGGGGAGGAAGGACAGCAGCTAGGACCTAAATCTCTTTATCCCACCTTCTTGCTGTGCCTTGCTCCTAGCTCCAGTTCCAACCCACTTGCCTTCCAGGGACTTGGAGAGGCTCCTCCAATCCCTGGTCCATAGCAGGAAACCTCTTGCTCTGCCTCCTTCTTCCCCTCCTTCACTCCTCACCTCCCTCCTGTACTTCTCTATTTTGTGAATGGATTACCATTGACATATACCAACTGTAAGAAGGTGTCTCCTTTGAGCAGTTTTGCTCCTACTTCTGTATCCTTCCACTCATCCCTTGTCACACTGCAGATACCAGTTTTTATGTGTTGTTTTTTGTTGTTGCTGTTTTTGCTTTTTATTGGCCTGGCTTATTTCACTCACTGCCTTCGCAGGGAGGTAGCCTTATAGTGAGGCTTCAGATTTGCCCACTCTGTAAAATTATTTTTGACTTCTTTCCTCCTCCAAATATTTACTGAAATAGCCTATCATATCCTCTCTCATTTTTTTTCTCCTTGTGAGTTTATACTTCAAGAGATTCCAAAACGGTGGCAGAGTAAGTAGATGCTACACTGACAGACTCCCAGGACCAAACTTGAATAACAACTAAAATACAGAAAAATCATTCTGAGTAACCAACTGGAAACTAGCTGGAGAGAACCTTCATAACAAAAGATGAAAAGTGGAGACTTCATAGAGACTGGTAGGGAGGGTGGAGGTGTGAAAGGGCTGGCTGGGTTCTCACAGACAGCATCTAAAGTTCTGGAGGCATATCTCAGCTCTGATGGGTTCTCACTGAGAACTCTGGGGTCTAAACCCCAGGCTGGTCTCTCCATCCCAGAGCACTAGGACTGAGAAAGGAGTCCACACAACATCTGGCTGTGAAAAGCAGCAGGGTTGCTGTCTGCCATGAAGAGATGGCTGGAAATGCAGGCATACTCTTAAAGGGCCAACACACAAAATTTCATGTGCAGCCATCACCTTGGGCTCCAGCAGAAGGAAGGCAGAGTGGACTAGAACTGTGGAAGCAGAATCCAGGTTTGGAGGCTTTGGATTTGGAGCTTGAAAGACAGCCATCTTGGTTTCCTGCACAAGTCATTCCCTTACACTGTGGAGGACATCTCCCCCTCTTTCCCCTCTTCCCTCCGGCAGACTTGCTATCCAGGTGGTTTTTGCTTGGGGTAAGGCAGCTGCCCCCCCCCTCAAATGGAAACCCCTTTGCTCCACCCTATGGAGTTTTGGAGGCCCATTAAGAGACTGGGAATAACAACCAGCTTATGGGCAGAAGCAATTGCCCCAATCTGTTGAAAAATCTCTCATTCTACCCAGTGGCCAATAATCAGATGCTAATCAAGACTGAATACAATCAGACTGTAGACAGAAGTGAGTCTTTGGGGGCTTTGAGTCTTTGCCTGATCTAAATCAGGGCTCAGGGCTAGGAAAAGTATACCCTGATGCACATCTTGGACCTTTTCAAAGGCACCCAGCCCCTGCAGAAGGAGTCACAAGCTGTGGTTGCTGATAGGTCCAAACAGGGTACCCAGGGCTAGTCAGAAACAGTGTCTAACACTGTCTTGCACTAGAGATTGAATGGCTTAAAGTACTTACCTAATACATAGTCACAAATCCAAACTGGTGGCCAAATGGAGAGAGAGAAAACAAGCCCCAAATGAAAGAAGAGAATTCTTCAGAAGAAAAACTAAACGAAATGGAGATAAGAGAATTATCAGACATGGAGTTCAAAATAATGATGGTAAAGTGCTGAACAGCATGAGAAAAGATATAGTGACTATGAAGAATGTCATAGCACTAAGAAAAAACACAATGGAAGGAATATACAGCAGATTAGGGGAAGTCAGGGATCAGATCAGTGCATTCGAAGACAGTAGAAAAAAATCACTCAATCAGAGAACCAAAAAGAAAAAGACCATTAAAAAACAGGAGGAAACCCTAAGAAAGCTGTGAAACAACCTAAAACATAACAACATTTGCATTATAGGAGTACCAGAAGGGAAAGAAAGTGAGCAAGGAATAGAGAATGTGTTTGAAGAAATGGCAGAAAAATTCCCTAACCTGGTGAGTGGAAAAGTCACACAAGTTCAGAAGGCACAGAGAGTCCTAAACAAGAAGAATTCAAACAGGCCCACAATCAGACACATCATAATTAAAATTAAAAAAAATTAAAAACAAAGAGAGAATTTTAAAGACAGCAAGAAAAAAGCAAATTTGTTACCTACCAAGGAGCTCACATAAGGCTATCAGCTGATTTTTCATCCAAAACTCTACAAGCCAGAAGGTAATGGCATGAAATATTCAAGGTAATGAAAAGCAAGGATCTGAAACCAAGATTACTATATCTAGCAAGGCTACTATTCAAAATAGGTGGCTATATCAAGAGTTTCCACCGAAACCCATTTGGCTCAGTGGATAGAGCGTCAGCCTGTGGACTGAAAGGTCCCGGGTTCGATTCCAGTCAAGGGCATGTACCTTGGTTGTGGGTACATCCCCAGTAGGGGGTGTGCAAAAGGCAGCTGATCAATGTTTCTCTCTCATCGATGTTTCTAGCTCTCTATCTTTCTCCCTTACTCTCTGTAAAAAAATCAATTAAAATATATTTTTAAAAAAAAAGAGTTTCCCAGCCATGGAGGTCAATTCCCCCCAGTGATACCAACAACAATAAAGACAACTACAACAAGACTATACACACAGTCCACAAAGGGGTTCACAAGAGTGTCCAACTCAGGTAACTGGGGAGGCGGAGCTACTGGGCCATATAGGACACCTAGCACACAAAGCTACTCTACCAACTTAGGGAATCAGCAAAAATGAGGAAACAAAGGAACAGATCACAAACGAAATAAATGGAGGAAAACTAACGACTGCACATAGAGTTCAAAAACACGGTTATAAGGTTTTTAAATAATTTCTTAGAAAAGATGGATAAATTTAGTGAAACCCAAGAGGAGATGAAAAAGGACCAATTAGAAATTAAATATACAGTGACTGAAATTAAAAATATTATACAGAGACCTAATAGCAGACTAGAGGAACGCAAGAATCAAGTCAAAGATTTAAAATACAAAGAAGCAGAAAACACTCAACTGGAAAAGAAAAAATAATCCAAAAATGTGAAGATAGTGTAAGAAGCCTCTGGGACAACTTTAAACATACCAACATCAGAATTATGGGGGTGCCAGAAGAAGAGAGAGAGCAAGATATTGAAAACCTATTTGAAGAAATAATGACTGAAAACTTCCCCCACCTGGTGAAAGAAATAGACTTACAAGTCCAGGAAGTGCACAGAACCCCAAACAAAAGAAACCCAAAGACAACCACACCAACACACATCATAATTAAAATACCAAGAGCAAAAGACAAAGAAAGAATATTAAAAGCAGCAAGAGAAAAACAGTTAATTACCTAGAAGGGAGCACCCATACGATTGTCAGCTGATTTCTCAACAGAAAGTATGCAGGCCAGATGGGAGTGGCAAGAAATATTCAAAGTGATGAATAGCAAGAACTTACAACCAAGATTACTCTACCCAGCAAAGCTATCATTCAGAATTGAAGGGCAGATAAAGAGCCTCACAGATAAGAAAAAACTAAAGGAGTTCATCACCACCAAACCAGTATTATACGAAATGCTGAAAGGTATTCTTTAATAAGAGGAAGAAGAAGAAAAAGGTAAAGATAAAAAATAAGAACAACAAACACATATCTATCAACAAGTGAATCTAAAAATCAAGTGAATTGAAAATCTGATGAACAGAATAAACTGGTGAATATAATAGAATCAGGAGCATAGAAAGGGAGTGGACTAATAATTCTCAGGAGGCAAGAGGTGAAGAGGGATGCAGGGAGAGACTGGACAAAAATCATACACCTTTGGATAAGGACAATGGGGTGGGGGAGGTAAGGGTAGATAGTGGGATGGGAGCCGAATGGAGAGGAGCTATGGGAGGAAAAAAGAGGAACAATTATAATAATCTGAACAATAAAGATTTTTAAAAATCAATAAAATGTATTAAAACAACAAAATAAGAGTTTCCCAGCCAAAGAAAGGCTAAAGGAGTTTATCACAACCAAACCAGTACTCCAAAAAATGCTAAAGAGTCCTGGTCCGGAAGTAGTGAGTTATCATAATTGGTTGTACTCAGTCAGTTATAGGTTGAAGTCCTCCTTCCATATGCCTCCTTTCTCACTGCCACATTTGACTAGCTAGAAAAAAAATGCTAAAGAGACTTTTGTAATAAGAAGAAATAGAGAGAGAAACCTAGGCACACAGAATTAAAATGGCAATAAATAGGTACCTATCAATAAAAACATTAAATATAAATAGATTAAATATTCTAATCAAAGGACATTGCTAAATGGATATGAAAACATCACTCAAATATATTTTGTCTACAAGAGATCCTCCTCAGAATAAAAGACTCACACAGGATGAGAGTGAAGGGATAGAAAAAAGTTTTCCATGCAAATGGAAACTAAAAAATAGCTGGGGGCAGCAATACTCATATTTGACAAAACAGACTTTAAAATGAAGGCTATCACAAGAGACAATAAAGGTCACTGCATAATACTAAAGGGATTGATCCAAAAGGAGGATTTAATCCTGGTAAACATATGTGCTCCCAATATAAGTGCCCCTAAATATATAAAAACACTTCCAGAGAACTTTAAGGAAGAGATTGACAGCAATACAATAATATAATCATAGTAGGGGACTTTAACACCTTGCTGACTTTATTGGATACACCATCCAGACAAAAAAAATTAGTAAGAAAACAGTGAATCTAAAGGACACACTGAATCAGATGGATTTAATTGATATTTATGGAACATTTCACCCCAAAACTGTAGAATATACATTCTTCTCAAATGTGCATAGGTCATCCCCAAAGATCACATGTTAGGGCACAAACAAGTCTCTATAAATTTAAGAAATTTGAAATCATATAAAAAATATTCTCAGATCATAATGGAATAAAATTAGAAAACAACTAAAAACATTCAAACACATGGAGGCTAAATAGCATGTTATTAAACAATGAATGGGTTACCAATGAGATCAAGAAAGAAATAAAAACCTTCCTGGAGGAGAACCAAGATGGCGACATAAGGTATACACCTATAGGTGCTGCCTCTCACAACCACACCAAAACTACAACTAAAAGACAAAACGACTATCCCCCCAGAACCATGGGAAAGCTGGCAGAATAGAAGTTCTACAACTATATAAAAAAGAAAAAAGAGCATTGAGACCTGGTAGGACGTGCGGAAAATCAGAGGTATGGAGATGTGCGCGAATCGGGCTGGCATGCCCTTTTTTTTTTCAATTGGGAAGGAGCTACAAGTTCCCAACTCTCTGAATTCCAGTTTCCGGCAAGATTCTGAGGACCCAGACTCATACAGGGAGAAACTGGACTGTAAGCTATTGAGTCGGAAAGGGAGGGATGCTATCTTGCAGAGGTGCACACAGGAATCATTGTTTACTGCGCTGGGGCATGGGATGCAAGACACAGGACACAGACAGGGCTGACTGGCGGGAGTAAGGGCATGTGTTGGGGGGTAGGGAATCAGGTGAAGGGGAGCTATGAGGGGGGAAAAAGAGAAACATCTGTAACAAACTGAACAATAAAGATTTATTTAAAAAAAAAAACACCTTCCTGGAATCAAATGAAAATTAATGCAAAATAACCCAAAATTTCAGGGACACAGCAATAGCAGTCCTAAGAGAGAAGTTCATAGCATTAAAGGCCTACTTCAAAAATAAAACAAAACAAGAAAAATTAATAATAAACTATTTAACTCTATAATTTAAAGAATTTGAAAGAAAACAACAAAAAAATGCCCAGAGTAAATAGAAGGAAGGAAATAATAAAGATTAGAGCATAAATAAATGACATAGAGACTAAAAATAATGATATAAAAAATCAATGAAACCAAGAGCTGGTTCTTTGAAAAGATAAATAAAATTGATGAATTCTTAGCTAAACTCCTCAAGAAACAAAGAGGACCCAAATAATTAAAATCAGAAATGAAAGCAGTGAATCAACAACTGACATCACAGAAATACAAAGGATTATAAGAAGATACTATGAACAACTGTTTGCCAACAAGTTGGACAATAGAAAAATTCTTAGAAAAGTACCATTTTCCAATATGGAATCAGCAAGAATCAGAAAGCTTAAATAGGCTAATAACAATTGAGGAAATTGACACAATAATCAAAAAACTCCCAACAAACAAAAACCCTGGTCTGGGCAGATTCATAGGAGAGTTTTAGCAAACATTCAAAAAAAGAACTAATACCTATATTTCTCAAACTATTCCATAAACCCAAGAGGAAGAAATGCTTCCAAGCTCTTTTTATGAGGCCAGCATTATCCTAATCCCAAAACCAGATAAAGACACTATAAAGAATGAGAATTAGAGATCAATATCCTTGATGAACATAGATGCTAAAACCCTCACAAAACATTAGTATATCGGATCCAGCAATATATTAAAAAGATCATACACCATGACCAAGTGGGATTTGTTTTGAAGATACAAGGCTGGAACAATATTCACAAATCAGTGAATGTGACACATCACATAAACAAAATGAAATGACATGATCATATTAATAGATGCAGAAAAAGCATTTGACAAAATCCAACACCAATTTTTTTTTTTTTTTTTAATTTTTATTAATTTTTTATACATATCTCCCCATTGCCCCCCCTCCCTCCCAGGCGTACCCCGACCCCCCAGTGTCTGTGATCATTGGTTATGTTTATAAGCATGCATACAAGTCCTTTGATTGATCACTTATTTACCTCACCTAACTTTAATCTTTCTGCTATAATTTCACAGTCTGTTTGATGCTTTATGATTTTTGTCCTCCTGAGAATTATCAGTCTACTCCCTTTCTGTGCTCCTGATTCTATTATATTCACCAGTTTATTCTGTTGATCAGCTTTTTAATTCACTTAATTTTTAGATTCACTTGTTGACAGATGTGTATTTGTTGTTCATAATTTTTTGTCTTTTACCTTTTTCTTCTTCCTCTTCTAAAAGGGTACCTTTCAGCATTTCATATAATACTGGTTTGGAGTTGATGAACTCCTTTAGCTTTTTCTTCTCTGTGAAGGTCTTTATCTGCCCTTCAATTCTGAACGATAGCTTTGCTGGATAGATTATTCTTGGTTGTAGGTTCTTGTTGTTCATCACGTTGAATATTTCTTGCCACTCCCGTCTGGCCTGCATCGTTTCTGTTGAGAAATCAGCTGACAGTCGTACGGGTGCTCCCTTGTAGGTAATAAACTGTTTTTCTCTTGCTGCTTTTAATATTCTCTTTCTCTTTTGCTCTTGGCATTTTAATTATGATGTGTCTTGGTGTAGTCCTCTTTGGGTTCCTTTTCTTTGGGGTTCTGTGTGCTTCCTCGACTTGTAAGTCTATTTCTTTTACCAGATGTGGGAAGTTTTCAGTCATTATTTCTTTAAACAGGTTTTCAGTATCTTGCTCTCTCTCTTCTTCTGGCACCCCCACAATTCTGATGTTGGTACGCTTGAAGCTGTCCCAGAGGCTCCTTACATTATCTTCACATTTTTGGATTCTTTTCTCTTCTTGCTTTTCCAGTTGAATGTTTTCTGCTTCTTTATATTTCAAATTTTTGACTTGATCCTTGCCTTTCTCTAGTCTGCTGTTAGTAGTACTCTGCATAATAGTATTCATTTCAGTCAATGTATTTATTATCTTCTCTTGGGTCTCACTAAGTTTATCCATCTTTTCTAGCATATTCTTGCAAAACCTTATAAGCGTGGTTTTGAACTCTATATCCAGTTGTTTTTTTTCCTCCATTTCTTCTGCTTGTAATCCCTTCCCTTGTCTCGGCATTTTCACTGTGCCGGGGAAACTTCTGTGCTGGATTCAGCCGCAGAAGCCTCTGCTGAGCTTGGGAGGGTGGAGTCTCAGGGCTTAAGGGACCGCCTTGCCTTCCAGTCGGCCCCGCCCTCCACGGCCCCTGAGTCTCACGTGACTGGGTAATGGCTGGAGCGGTCCTTGTGCGCGCGCACCCGCAGCGCCTCCAACCGCTGCCTTTCCGGCTCCCCTGCGAACCAGGACCACACGAGTCTAGGTCCCCAGGGTTTCGCCCAAAACAGGGGCCCAGTGGACTCAGAAGTGGCACAGATCGGAGGGTCTGTCTCCCGCCCACTCGCGAAAGCCAGCGGCACAATCAGCAATCCGTCCTCCGCGTGGTGCCGTGCGCGACCAGACCTCCGATCCTTTGCAACTCCCCTAAATTTCCGTGCACTTCTCCCTTTTCACAGTCCAAACTCCCCCCGTATGAGTTTCGGCTGGATCTGGGGTTTAGTGTCGTAAGAGAAGGGGTTCAATGCCGTTGGGAGTCTCCGTTTCCCTCCCGCCAGAGAAAGCCAGCCAGGTACTCCGGCACCGCTCTCTCAGCGCGCTCGTCTCCGTACCTCAGCTTTTTGCAGCTCCTCTGGGTCTCCGTGAGCCCCTCTCTTTCCCTCTAGTTGTAGAACTTCCACTCAGCCAGCTTTCCTGTGGTTCTGGATGATGTCCGTTCTGTCTTTTAGTTGTAGTTTTGAAATTGTTGTGCGAGGCAGCAGTATAGGTGTTTACCTATGCCGCCATCTTGGATTCTCCCAACACCAATTTTTGATAAAAACTCTCAGCAAAGTGGAAATAGAGGGATCATACCTCAACATAATAAAGGTCATGTATGACAAACCTACACCCAACATCATACTCAATTGGCAAAAATTAAAACCATTTTCCCTAAGAACAAGAACAAGACAGGGATGTCTGCTTTCACCACTCTTATTCAACATAGTATTGGAAGTCCTAGCCACAACAATCAGACAAGAAGAAATAAAAGGTATCCAAATTAGAAAGGAGGAAGTAAATCTCTCATTATCCCCAGATGACATAATATTGTACACAGAAAACCCTAAAGATTACACACACACACACACACACACACACACACACACAAACTACTAGATATAATGAAGGAATTTGGCAATACAGCAGTATACAAAATTAACACTCAGAAATCAATGACAGTTTTATACCCCAATAATGTCACTTCAGAGATGCCTTGCCTTGAGATCCATCCATGGCCACTTTCTCCCTCATGTTCTCTCCTCGTAGCCTGTCTTATTTTTTTTTCTTAGTGATTATTATCAACTGGCATTATATCATACAGTTATTTGGATTCATTTTATTGGCCAGCTTCCCCCATCCCAGGAGGGGTTTTGACTACCTTATTCACTTGATTCCCTGTGCCCAGAAAAATACCTGACACATGATAAGCACTCAAGAAATACTAGGTCTAGAAATAGCAAGTAGGATTAATTTTTTTAAAGAAGGAATATATGTAATCTTGAAGAGAAAAACAGTTGTACAGAAATACCCTACATAGGGCACTTTCTCCTGGAATTTGAATCTAGGAAAAGATTTGTTTTCCTCCCTAAGGATCCTTTCCAAAATCTTAGACGGTGTATCACAAAAGCATAAAGATCCTTGCAGGAGACATAATATTAGCATCTAGCATTTCTTGTTAGACTGCTCTTAGAAACTTATCCACTGAATGAGTAAGTATAATGGTTGTCATGAAAGTTACATTGTCACTAAAAGTCAGCATTGTGAGTCAGCATGTTAGAACCCAGCCTCTGTGGACAGCTGTCCCAGTCCTGTTGTAATAGGGGGCACTTTTATCGTCAAGATGATTCTTCCCCCATATTTAGCTGTTATCTCAGTTGGTAGAACAATATTTCCCAAAGTGTGGTACATGTAAAAAAATAGTTTACTTGAAAATAAATCTTTTGTTCTGGTGTACAAAATGTAACTGATGGCCCAAGGAAGCCCGAGGCTCTTATACTCAACAAACAGAGCAAGTCATCTAGGTTTTTCCATTGGTTACTCAACTTGGAGCTCATTCTTTTCTTTATTTCTTTTTTTATTGAATGTATTGGAGTGACATTGTCCAATAAAATTATGTAGGTTTCTATAATACATCATCTGTATGTTGTATGTGTGTTCACCATCCCAAGTCAAGTCTCCTTCCAATATCATTTTTCCCCCTTTATCTTCTCCTTCCTCCCTCCTCCTCTTTCCCTTGGTAATCACCATACTATTGTCTGTGTCTATGAGTTTTTTTGTGTTTTGTGTTTTGCTTAATCCTTTCACCTTTTTCACCCAGCCCCTCCAACTCCCTTCCCTCTGACAGCTGTCAGTCTGTTCTCAGTCTCAATAAGGAAGTCATTATTTTCACACCCTAATCCTTCTCACACCTGCCTCCTCTCTGCAAAGGAGTGAGAGAAGTAATTTCCAGAGAGCAGGCGGTTGCAGCTGAGTCACAGAAGAATGCTCCTGCCACAGAGAGGGAAATCCAGACGCTGAGGTAGAGTGTGCACCCCTGGTTCCCTCTCCTTGGAAGAGCTGCTTAACAGTCTCCCCATTTCCTCAGCTCTGAAATGGAGGTAGCCAGTTATTGTTAACTCTTCCTGTCCCACTTGAACTTAAGCTTGCTGAGGGCAAAGATGTTGTCTGTTTGGGGTACAGTAGTGCCCCAGTGCCTCTCAGGGCTGCCATGCGGTGAGTGCTTATGAAAATACCTATGGCATGAACCAGTGACACATTTTAGCATAGCATGTATCCATGCAGTAGCAAAGTAGGAAGAGCAGTAACTATATCTATAGAAATGATGAGGAATTCATAGTTAATATCTGAGTTTAGATAACTACAATGGAAGAATTCTATCTGTAATTAGCAAATAAACCCGGACCTAAGGGGGGAAATTTCCATCTCTGGAACTGGATATGAAACAGTGAGAATCACATGGAGAATTCAGATCCAGGACAACAAAGAAATAAGAGTAACTTTTTCCTTGCCTTGGTCACTCCTAGATAAAGGGTACCAACTTCCTGTCTTGGATATTAAAACAAAACAAGATTTCAGTTTCCCAACTATTTGAGGCCACCAGCAGGCCATTGTTACATCTCTTTCCTCCCAATCCACATGCCCATCTTGAGACTTCAGCTGCCCCATCAGCAATTCTCAGTTTTCTTTGCCCTGCCCTCTCAATCTTAGAACTTTCTGGTTGTCCTAGCACTCAGTTCTGGATGGGTAACTCTGCATGCCAGTTGGCCAATGCTGAGAACATCAGGAGTTCCAGAAATCACACTTTTGTTACCACCACTGAGCAAGCAGTAGATGTCATGGCAACTAGTGCATTCAGCGACTCAGGGTGACTCAGGTGGAGTCACTAAACTACCAGATCTCTACACATGGAGTCTCTCAGCTCAGGTAACTGCTTCCCAGGACCAGAAGGACTGAATGAATGTCTTAGTGGGCCAGTGGAATATCTTTACTTTGGAAAGTTATATTCACATTTTTCCATTATAAAAATATAGCTATGAAACTAAAATTTAAAAAATGATAATAAAAATAATCACTCTTCTGCAATCACTGAAAAATGATTAAAAGTTTTAGAAAATTGTATGGCAGATTTTTTTCCCCATGATTCTATGGAGGTGCACGGATACCACTTAATTTTATATCCTGATTTTTCCAATGAATTTAGCATTTTCTCATAATTTATAATGGATGAATAATATTCCTTACAGGCATTTGCATTAACTTATCATTAACTATTTAAAGTGTTTATTGTTCTTTCATATTAATAAGTGGTGTTATAATATTCATAGTCTGGAATGTAGATTTTTCCAGATTTGGGGCTTATTTATTTTGGTAAATTTGCAGAGGCAAACTTACTTACACAATAAAGTAAGGAAGAGGTTGACCTTTTTACCAGGGACTAGCTAGCAGGCTGAGCTGTTTTGCAAGAAAAGAAAATCAAGTTATCCATTTCCAGAAAGATTTAAAATAATTTTTATTAAAAAAATTATTGAAAAAATTTTTTAAAGCAAATACTTTTGGGAAGCTCATGATCAAGCAAAATTCAGTAAATTCAAAAGCCAAGTTTGTTGGCTCCTTGTTGGAGCAGATTGCTGTCTCTACTCCTGCCTGACTAGTAAATAGAATGAGGGGATGAATGTGACCTTTTCTCTCTTAATACAGGGGTACTCTGAAATCTCTCACCTATGTTTCATGTTGAGAGCAGAGGAAGTGGAAGTGATAGATCCTACTTAGCACCCCCGTCCCCTTTTACTTTTGGAAGCCCATTTTAATGACTGTCAGTCTAATTGGTAAAGGGAAGGATTGCCTGGGGACACTGGACACAGAAAGTCCTGGGGATCCAACCACCCTTCCTCTGCAGGCACATCCCTGCCAGCTCTGCCCTGAGGCCAAGGAGAGGAAGCACCTGTGGAGAAGCTGGGCTGCAGGATGAGTTTATCCCCCAATGGCAACATCAGATGGTTTATAATTTCTGGGAGTCCCTTTGCTAACCATCTGTGGAAATAAACACAGAGATCAAGGCCGGGGATGAACTGTCATGCAGCTTGTCCCTCTGAGACTGGCAACCTATCAGCTCTGTTTGTCCTGCCCAGTCTGCCTTTCATCTGTGGGTTTCGGACAACCCTTTTAGGCTCTTTGACACTGATCCCTTTGCAGGTATTTATTTTGGCAAGAGGAAATGGCTGAACTTCCCGGTCAGCATGTGTCTCACTGACTGAAAGAGGGGAATTAGGGTGGGGGATATGTGGCCTGCAGAAGGGAACTTACAGGCACCAGAGGTTTCAAGCTGCCTCGTGACGTCCAGCCCATGACAGGGTGGTTTGGAATATTGGAAACCATCTGTCCTTTGCATTTCTGTCTCTGGTTTAGGAGAAAAGAAAGGCAGGCCTGGAGTAGGAAGGAGGCCGAGCCAGTGCAGGAAGATGCCTGGTTGTCTCTGGCACAGCACCTGTGTGGAGCTAGGTACTTCCTGTACTTCTGCTGTCGACTGTTGACTGAATGCTGTGTCCTCGAAACACTCACACGCTGCATCCCAGCTCCCAAGGTGATGATGGTGTTAACAGGTGGAGCTCTCATGAAGGCAATCAGTGCCCTTATAAAAGAGGCCCCAGAGAGCTTCCTTGCTACTTCCATGGTGTGAGGACAGAGGGAGAAGGCGTCGAACCAGGTAAGGTGTCCTCACCCGAATATGTTGGCGCCTTGATCTTGGACTTCCCAGCTTCCAGAATTGTGAGAAACAAATGTTTGTTGTTTACGCCATTTAGTCTGTGGCATTTTTGTTATTGCAGCCCAAACAGACTACGGCACTTACCACCCCTTGTGCAGGGCCTTGTTCCCAGGGCAGTGTTGGGAGGTGGCATGGTATGGAGTGAATGTAGACCCCTTCCTGCTACTGACTGCCCTGGTGAGCTTGGGGCAATCACTCAGACCCCCTGGGTGCTAAAATACCTAAACACATTATATAGAGTGGATCATGTGGCCTCAAAGTTCTTTTGGAGCTGGTACAGCCCGTGGTTCTGTGAGACCAGCTTTTCATTGCACGATGGGCTCAGTTGTAGACACCAAGCACAGCCCAGCAGCTCAGGCCATTTTCCATGGAAAAATAAACTGAACATTGATGCTGCTTCTTCCTGTTCCTGACAGTGAGTCATGTTTACTCACATTGTAGTAACAGAGCAGTCTTTGTGGACTGTCATGTCCTCTTGTCAGGGGTCCGAAGGACAGGTGTGATGTAGTTCCTCCTGGGGGTGGGGAGTCCTTCCCCAGGGAATACCTGCCAACAAGAAACATAGCTTCTTACTGGGCTCCTATTAGCAGTCTGAGGGCAGTTTTCTCCCGAGCACTCCATGCTTTTGAGATTCTAGTTGCACTCAACAGACATCACATGAAATCCCCACAGAGAGAAAGCACAAGGTACCCGCTGCACACATCACAGAGAGTTCGTGCTGGGGAGCAGATGGGATCTCTCATCTCCTGAGGACCTGTTGTCATCCCAGGCAGGGGCCTGAGCTGGCTGGCACCCTGCTGAAGTCAAGTCTAGAAATGGAATCTGCTTTCAAGTTGAAGAGAGCAAATGTGCTCTAGCATTTTCCCTTCTAACTTTAGGATACATTTTCTTTCATTTTTATTGGCAGGAAATTTTTATTCCTTTTTTTTTTAAGCTTATTTTTATTGTTGCCACTAGAGGCCTGATGCATGAAATTCGTGCATGGGGCTGTTTGTCCCTCAGCGCAGCCTGCACCCTCTCTAATCTACATTCCTTTCATAATCCAGGACTGATGGCTCCCAACCGCTCACCTGCCTGACTGCCTGATTGACCCTAACTGCTTCTGCCTGCCAGCCAGATCACCCCCTAACCACTTCTCTGCCAACATGATCGATGCCTAACTGCTCCCTTGACGGCCCAGTCACCTCTAACTGTTCTCCCCGACAGGCCTGATCACCCCTAACTGCTCTCCTCTGCTGGCCTGGTTCCTCCCAACTGCCCTCCCCTGCTGGCCATCTTGTGGTGGCCATCTTGTGTCTACATGGGGGCAGCCATCTTTGACCACAAGGGGGTGGCCATCTTGTGTGTTGGAGTGATGGTTAATTTGCATATTACTCTTTTATTAGATAGGATTATTACAGATATCCTGTATTTCCCTCTCCTCTCCCCCCCTCCAGCTAGTACCCCACCCCACTATTGTCTGTGTCCATGGGTTATGCATATATACACCTAAGTTCTTTGGTTAATCTCTTCCCTTCCCCCAAGTCCCTCTTCTCTGAAATCTGTTCCATGTTTCCATGATTCTGGTTCTATTTTATTCATTGGTTTATTTTATTCATTAGATTCCACATATGAGTGAAATCATGTCATTCTTATCTTTCTCTGACTAGCTTATTTCACTTAGCCTAATGGTCTCTAGGTTGATCCACGTTGTTGCAAAAGGTAAGAGATCCTTTTTTATAGCTGCATAGTATTTTATCATGTAAATGTCCCACAGCTTTTTTATCCACTCCTCTATTGATGGGCACTTGGGCTGTTTCCAGATCTTAGCTATTGTAAATAACACTGCTATAAATATAGGGCTGCATATATTCTTTCTGATTGATGTTTTGAGATTCTTAGAATATATTCTCAGAAGTGAGGTCACTGGGTCAAATGGCAGTTCCTTTTTTAAATTAAAAAAAAACTTTATTGTTCAGATTATTACAGTTGTTCTTATTTTTGCCCTCATAACTCCTCTTCACCAGGTTCACATCATACCCATGCCCTTACCATGGCTCCCACTGTCCTCATCCATAGCTGTATGATTTTTGTCCAATCTCTTTCTGCACCCCCCACACCCCTTTCCTCTCTGAGAGTTGTCAGTCTACTCCCTTTCTATGCCCCTGATTCTATTATATTCACCAGATTATTCTGTTCATCAGATTTTTTATTCACTTGAATTTTAGATTCACTTGTTGATAGATATGTATTTTGTTGTTCACAAATTTTTTTCTTTTTTCTTTATTTTGGTTTTTGTTAGTTTGTTTTGATTTAATCTTTATTGTTCAGATTATTACAATTATTCCTCTTTTCCCCCCATATTCCTCCTTCACCCAGGTCCCCCCTCCCTCTGCCCTTACCTCCCCCGCCCCATTGTCCTCATCCATAGGTGTATGATTTTTTTAATACATTTTTATTGTTCAGTTTATTGCAGATGTTCCTCTCCTCCCCCCCCCCATAGCTTCCCTCCACCTGATTCCTCACCCTCTACCCCATGCCCTTACCACCTCCCCCACTGTCCTCATCCATAGGTGTAAGATTTTTGTCCAATCTCTTCCTGCACCCCTCATACCTCCTTTCCCCATGAATTGTTAGTTCATTCCCTTTCTATGCCCCTAATTCTATTATATTTACCAGTTTATTCTGTTCATCAGATTTTGTATTCACTTGATTTTTAGATTCACTTGTTGATAAGTATGTATTTGTTATCACTTTGTTGTTCATAATTTTTATCTTTACCTTTTTCTTCTTCTTCCTCTTCTTAAAGAATACCCTTCAGCATTTCATATAATCCTGGTTTTGTGGTGATGAAGTCCTTTAGCTTTTTCTTGTCTGTGAAGCTCTTTATCTGCCCTTCAATTCTGAATGATAGCTTTGCTGGGTAGAGCACTCTTGGTTGTAGGTTCTTGCTATTTATCACTTTGAATATTTCCTGCCACTCCCTTCTGGCCTGAATATTTCCTGCCACTCCCTTCTGGCCTGCATAGTTTCTGTTGAGCAATCAGCTGACAGTCATATGGGTACTCCCTTGTAGGTAACTAACTGTTTTTCTCTTGCTGCTTTCAAGATTCTCTTTTTGTCTTTTGTCCTTGGCATTTTAATTATGGTGTGTCTTGGTGTGGTCCTGTTTGGATTCCTTGTGTTTGGGGTTCTGTGCACTTACTGGATTTGTAAGTCCATTTCTTTTACCAGGTAGAGAAAGTTTTCAGTCATTATTTCTTCAAATAGGTTTTCAATATCTTGCTCTCTCTCTTCTTCTGGCACCACCATAATTCTGATTTTGGTATGCTTGAAGTTGTCCCAGAGGCTCCTTACACTATCTTCACATTTTTGGACTCTTTTTTCGTGTTGTTTTTTTTTGTTGGGTGTTTTTTGCTTCCTCATATTTCAGATCTTTGATTTGATTTGGGGGGCCCTCTAGTTTTTTTTGTTTTTTTAAAAATATATTTTATTGATTTTTTACAGAGAGGAAGGGAGAGGGATAGAGAGTCAGAAACATCGATGAGAGAGAGAGAGAGACATCGATCAGCTGCCTCCTGCACGCCCCCCCACTGGAGATGTGCCCGCAACCAAGGCACATGCCCCCAACCAGAATCGAACCTGGGACCCTTCAGTCCACAGTCCAACGCTCTATCCACTGAGCCAAATCGGTTTCGGCAAGGTCCTCTAGTTTGCTGTTGGATTTCTGTATATTATTCTTTATTTCAGACAGTGTATGCTTAATTTCTGACTGGTCCTTTTCCTTTTTTTTTTTTTTTTTGGCATTCTCATTAAGATCCTTGAAGGTCTCACTAAGTTTCTCAGAGGTCTTACTAAGATTCTTGACTAACCTTATAAATTTGGTTTTGTACTCTAGGTCCAGTCATTTGCTTTCCTCCATTTCTTTCATTCGTGACATGTTTCTTGGTCTCTGCATCTTGGCTGCTTCCCTGTGTTGATGAAGTGGCTTTGTGTGCTAGTTGTCCTTTAAGGCCCAGTAGCTCCGCCTCCCCAATCACCTGAGGTGGACACTCTTGGTGCGCCTCTTTGTAGACTGGGTTCACAATCTTGTTGTAGTTAAGCCTTGATTGCTATTGGTACACTGGGAAGAATTGACCCCATGCCCTTACCACCTTCCCCACTGTCCTCATCCATAGGTGTAAGATTTTTGTCTAATCTCTTCCTGCACCCCTCAAACCCCCTTTCCTCCATGAGTTGACTGTAAGAAATAGCTGTGTCTATTAATGGAAAAACTGCTATGCTGGAGACACCCCTATGGGGCAGGACTTGCTTCAGTGGGGCTTTGGTGCTCACCGAGTCTGCCTCATGAGTGTGTCACTTATGTATTTGAGGAGTTGAAATCTGGTGTCATCTCACAGTGACCTCTAGGTACACTGGTTCCTGAATGTCCAAGGAGGTGCAAGTCAGCTAGTGTCTGAGGCCACCCAGCAGGAGCTACAGGGAGATTTGCAGATTTCTCCTCTTTGCTTGGAGTTTGGAAGTTTTGGAGTTGTCTGACCAGTTGCAATTTGTTAGGTTAAGCTGCCAGAGGGTTATGTAAAGGCCACTGTGCACAGCTACGTGGGTTTGTAAATTGGGTGGGGAGGGGTCTCAGGGAGTCACTAGGCTAGGGCATGGCAAACAGCAGTGGCTTTCAGTCAGCCCTCTCTGCTGTGTTCTGTTCAGTGTCTCCTGTCCTGCACCCCAGCTCAGTAAACAATGATTACTGTGAGCAACTCTGCGAGAGAGCCACTCTCCCTTTCCGACCCTATGGCAGACAGTCCTGTTTCTCCCTGTATGAGTCTGGGTCCCCAGAATCTCACCAAAAAACTGGAGTTCAGAGCAGTCAGGAACTTTTAACTCCCTCCCAATTGAGAAAAAAACAGCACACGCCAGCCAGATTCACGTGTGTCTCTGTACCTCTGCCTTTCTGAGCCTCTGCATGTCCTACCAGGTCTCAATGCACTTTTTTCTTTCCTTCTAGTTGTAGAAATTCCACTCAGCCAGCTTTTCTGTGGTTCTGGGGGATAGACATTTTGCCTTTTAGTTGTAGTTTTGGTGTGGTTGCAAGAGACAGCATGTATAGGTGTATACCTCATGTTACCATCTTGGTTCAATCCCGTTGTTCACAATTTTTATCTTTACAGTTTTTTTCTTCTTCCTCTTCTTAAAGAATACCTTTCATCATTTTATATAATACTACTTTGCCAGTGATGAACTCCTTTAGCTTTTTCTTATCTGTGAAGTTCTTTATCTGACCTTCAATTCTGAATGAGAGCTTTGCTGGGTAGAGAACTCTTGATTGTAGGTTCTTGCTATTCATCACTTTGAATATTTCCTGCTACTCCCTTCTGGCCTGCATAGTTTATGTTGAGGAATCAGCTGACAGTCATATGGGTACGCCCTTGTAGGTAACTAACTGTTTTTCTCTTGCTGCTTTTAATATTCTTTCTTTGTCTTTTGCTCTTGGCATTTTAATTATGATGTGTCTTGGTGTGGTCCTGTTTTGATTCCTTTTGTTTGGGATTCTGTGTGCTTCCTGGACTTGTAAGTCTATTTCTTTCACCAGGTTTTTACTATCTTGCTCTCTCTCTTCTTCTGGCACCACCATAATTCTGATGTTGGTATGCTTGAAGTTGTTCCAGAGGCTTCTTACCCTGTATTCATATTTTTGGATTCTCTTTTCTTTTTTCTTTTCTGGTTGGGCGTTTTTTGCTTTTTTGTATTTCAAATCTTTGATTGATTTTTTCAACCCTCTAGTCTGCTGTTGGATCTCTGTATATTATTATTTATTTCAGTCAGTGTATGTTTAAGTTCTAATTGGTCCTTTTTCATATCTTTGAGGATCTCGCTAAATTTATCAGCATTTTCTAGAAAATTTGTGAAAAACCTTATAACCATGGTTTTGAACTCTATATCCAGTTGTTTACTTTCCTCCATTTCTTTCATTTGCAACCTGTTTCTTTATCTCTGCATTTTGGCTGCTTCCCTGAGATGATAGAGTGGCTTTGTGTGCTAGATGTCCTAGAGGGTCCAATGGCTCAGCCTCCCCAGTTACCTAGGTGGACACTCTTGGTGTATCCCTTTTTGGGCTATGTGCACAGTCTCGTAGTTAAGCCTTGATTGTTGCTGATATCCCTGGGAGGAATTGACCTCCAGGACATTTGGCTGTGAGGATCAGCTATGTCTACAATGGGAGAACTTCTGTGCTGGAGACACCTTTATGAGGCAAGACTTGCTTTAGTGGGGCTTTGGTGCTCGCTGAGTTTCCTCCTGAGTATGTCCCTTATGGATCTGAGGAGTTGTAATCTGGATGATTCTACTCTGACCCCTGGGTACACTGGCTCTTGGATCTCCAAGGAGGTGCTAATTTAGCCTCTGCCTGAGGCCACCCAGCAGGAGCTACAGAGAGATCTGCAGATTCCTCTTCTTTGTTTGGGTTTTTGAGGTGCCCAGATGAGGCCAAGCTGTGAAACAAGCAAGCTGCTTTGGGGCTTTGGGCCTTCTTTTGGATGTTCTGAGTTAGCTGCAGTTTGTTAAGTAAGTTTAGATTTCAAAGGACTAGGCCATTCATGTGAAAAAGCCTCTGTGAACAGCTGGGATGAGGCAGAGTCTCAGAGCAGAGTAAACAGCAATGGTTTCCTGTCAGCCCTGCCCTCCGAGGCTCTTGGGTCTCAGTGTCCCTTGACAATTGCTGCGAGCACCTTTGAGAGAAAACCACCCTTGAGTTTTACCCGCTGCCAGACAGTCCAGTTTCTCCCCATATGAGTCTGGATCCCCAGAGTCTCACCCAGAATTGAAGTTCACAGCGGTTGGGAGCTTTTTTTTCCCTCTCACTTGAAAAAGGCAGGTGCATACTCAGTTGCCAGCCCTCTCTGAGCATGCTCAGTACTCAGTTGCCAGCCCTTTCTGTGCTTTCTGTACCTCTTCTGCAGCTCCGATGAGTCTCAGTGTGCTTTTCCCTCCCCTTCTAGTTATAGAATTTCCACTTAGCCAGCCTTTCTGTGGTTCTGGATGATGTCCGTTTTGTCTTTTGGTTGTAGTTTTAAAGTGTTTGTGTGAGGCAGCAAGTTCAGGTGTTTATCTATGCTGCCGTTTTGGTTTCTCTCTCCCATTTTTAATTTTTTGAGGAAACTTCACACTGTTTTCCACGGTGGCTGCACCAGTCTCATTCCCACCAGCAGTGTACTAGGGTTCCCTTTTTGCGCATCATCACTAGCATAAAGGTGCACTTTCAAGTCTTCAGGAAAAATAATATTCCATGTGAATTCAGGGTGAATGAACATATGTAATTTTGATCCCAAGAGTGGCTTCTTTAGGGCTGTCATTCTTCACCCAGTTCTTGCTACCAGAAAAGAAATACTTTAGACTTCGAAGTTCAGTGAATTAGGTTACTCACAAATTACTGGGCTATGAAGGGAGGATTGGGGTTTAAAGCATCTCTAATTGGCTGCCAGCCACAGTTTCACATACTATTGAAATTCAATATTAGCAATGACTTCATGGAGATAGGAAGTGTTTGAAACTGCCCTGTCTAGAAAAATGAGGGTGAATTTCTTAATATGAAGAGTAAAGACTTCTGTGCATCCATGCTGACTAACGCTGCATTGTAATTACATTGAACATGTTTTTGTTTTTCCAAGGCCAAGTCAGAACAACCAATAAACCAAACGTTTTCTCAGTCTTGCTGGGAGTGAGCTAGAGAAGCTTTCAAGCTCATTTGCTTCCTCCAAGGAGGTGTTTGAGTCATATTGGTTATTTTGGAGACAAAACTACAGGACTTGACTTTGATTTCTTTTAAACTATTAGAGATTAGGGGGTGGCCACATGTTCATCTAGTAGCATTGAGTGGCTCTCATGGGCAGGCACTGCAACCACAATAAGCAAGACAGTACCAGTCCCTGCCCTTTTTTGTTTCGTCCGGGGATGATGGCAGAGTATGGTCAGTACTAGTCTGGGGATGCTGTGGGAACGACTGGAGACAAAGCTCCCCAAAGCAAGTGAAGCAATATCTAGGGTGATACCTCGTAGATGGAAGATGGATTGTCCCTTAGCAGATGAAGGCGATATGTTATGTTCCAGAAACAGCATTGGCAAAGGCCCAAACATAGGAGAGAGCATCAAAGGGATGGGCAACAGAGAGCGGGGCTGGATGGTGGTAAGGGAAGAGGTAGCTGAAACAAGGGAGGGCATTGGAAATCCTGATATGGGGATGAAAGAATCTGGGCTTTATTCTAGAGCAGTTTTCTCAACTGACACTACTGACACTTGGGGCTGGTGACCTCTTTGTTGTGAGCAGGGCAGGAGGCTCTCCTGTGCACAGTGGCATGTTCAGCAGTAACTCCTGCTCATACCCACAGGAGCCAGTAGCATCTCTCCAGTAAACACAATTAAAAAAATGTATCCAGACATTTGCCAAATACGTCTGGAAAGCCAAAGGTCCCTTTGTTGGCAACCCTTATTCCATGGGCAATGGGGAATCATTGAAGAATTTTAAGCAGCACCAAAGGAAAGTCTGCAGTCTGAGCTGCTACAGCCGTTTCTTCATCTTCCTCCCATCGTTGGGCTGAGCTTCTTTTGCGCATAAAAAATTGTAGGAGAAAAAGAGTTAATGTGCCTTTCCATGGGTTTCTTCTCACAACTAGAACTAGAAAAAAAGTCCTCTTTTGATGAATTGGTGTAGTTACTTTTACAATACTAAGAGCCCCATACAGTTTCCCTTGTGTTGCATCAGCCTTTCTTTGTTGATATAAGTGGGAGTTGCTCCATAGAACTGCCTAGTTAGTTGATGTCAGCAAGTGGGGAGGTTGGGGACCTCCAAAAACTGGAGGCTGCACATCTCCATCTTTCCTCCAGGGGGCAGCAGCCCTTCAGCTCCAGCTGTGGGGCCATTAGGATCTTTGTGTTGTTAAAACAAAACAAAACAGGAAATTCAGATTTCTGTGGTCAAATCTTCAAATATTTAAATAATGGCAATAAATTCAGGTGTTGTAAAACATGTACCAGGCAACATCAGAGTCTCGGGGCTATTTTCTAGTCAAAGGCCTCTTTGTGACTTCTCAAAGAATATTTTTTGTTTTGATTTTTTTAGAGTATCACTTTATTTTACTAGTTGACGTTTTTCTTTTTATTCTTGCTTTATGATTTTAATTTAACCTCGGGGAGCTGTATAGGATTGTGCTAGGTGTCCTATTAACCCCACCCATATCCCTTTTCCTCCTTTCTCCACATTGTTCTGTGTCCTAAGACACAGAATAACCCCTTCATTAAACTCTTCTCAGCGTTTTTGTTTGAGATTTCTATTTGCTTCCTGCCAGGACCTGTGACTAATAAAGTATAAGCAATTCAAAGTAGAACATAGGGAACTTGGAGGGTTGTTTCTGAGAACAGAATATAAATCATAGAATGGTCTCAGAGAGTGGGTATTAGAAGTAAGTTGGGAAGCCATACTTATAAGGCACAGCGGGCAAGCTTCTACATTCCCATCTGATCACATCAATTCCACTTTAGGTGGCAGGAGTTTGCTTCCTTAGTTTAAAGTAGCTCTTGGCATTTTCATGCAGAACAGCATTCATCCCATGTGAATATTGTTTCCAACCTGGAACGCCTCCTCCTAGGGAAAGTAAGGAAGGCGTTTCACAAAGCTCACTGGCCAGTGCTTCTCAGGATGCTTCTTTCCTGTCTCCTTGGTTGATTTTTCTTCAGCCTTTTATTCATAAAAATACAGTCTGGGTCCGGGCCAGTGTGGGTCAGTGGTTGAGTGTCATCCTATGAACCAGGTCAGGCTCGATTCCCCAGTGTGGGACATGGAGGAGGCAGCCAAGCAATAATTATCTCTCGTTATTGATGTTTCTATTTCTCTCCTCCTCTCCCTTCCACTCTGAAATCAATAAAAATATATATATTTTAAAACCACACAGTCTGGGTTTTTCTAGGCAGTACGGGCAGTGGTTAAGAGCCAGAGTTTAAATTGCATACAGGGTGTGGGAGTCTCAGCTCTTGTCCTTTTTCCTGTATAGCTGTGCACAAATTCTTTCATCTCTCTAAGCTTCAATTTCCTCAGAATGCAGACCCCACAGGATGGCAGAGAGGATTAAATAAGAAAATGTAAGGAAAGTATCTAGCATTGCTCCTGGGACAGAGGGTGCCCAATAAACAGGAGAGATTATTAACAGATCAACCTGTTTCCCAGGAAGCTATTAATATTAGTATAGAGTGAACTTGGCCCTTACACAGCTAGCGCAGGGCCTCTGAGCAGTGCACGCTTCCAAATCGCCCCCTGAGGCACCAAAGAGAGATTAGGTTACGTTCTGTTTAGTGTTCAGTATACTCCCATTGTTTTCACATTTTGAAAATTCCAACATTCTCTGTCTGGAGTCCCTCGGTGCTCTTCCCATTTTGTGTTCCTTGTAGCCTGCAGATAGTGGCTCTAGACACCCCCTAGCTTCTGCATCGCGTGCCTCTACATCTAGATTCTGGCTCAGTGCAGCAGGTGGCTCCCCTCCACCTTCTCACTGATTGCAGGCCCTATGGTATGTGCTCATTTTAATGAGAAGCTTTTGCTCCCAACATAATCTTAACTTGCCAGGATAACAAATTTCACCTTAAAATCAGTATGTCACTTGCTGGGACCATAGGCCAAACTTGCTGAGTTGGGGAGAGGGAAGACTAGATGGTAGTGATGACTCAAAGCTGACGCATAGTAAAGGAAGGAATCCTGAGCCCACTCATGGTAGCCATTTACTGCTAATTTCGTATTTAACATGAGACTTGACTCTCTCTTACATAACCGAATTAGGTACCCCCTCCCCCAAATAACTCCATCCCTTAGGCCCTCTCCCAAGGATGAGTTGGTACAACTAATGACAAACCTGGATTGCAGGCTGCCCTGTCCTGTTCCACAGCTCTCAGCTTCCTATCTGAGAGTTTGACTAATAAAACCAGTAATGTCTTAGCTGGCATATATTGAATATTTACTATGCGCTAGCAATTTACAAGGATTACCACTTCCATGCTCACAAATGAAATGCAAATGTTTGTTATTGTCATTTCGGACGAAGGTCTGGGCCTGGGAGAGGTTGAGCGTGGCCTGCAGTGGCAGCCCAGAAGCCCCACCAGCACTGAGTGAAGTTACCTCTTTGCCCTTTGCTTAGAGAGACAGAAGGGCTCCCACAGCCCAGTCAAGCCCCTGGTGATGTGCAAATGAGCCATGTGTGGCTGAAGGAAGGTGACCCTCTACCGGCCACAATGCAGATCTGATAGGATGCCTGGCCCTGCAGGAAGGAAGGGAAAGAGCACAAGACCAGGGAGAAAAATGCTGGGCTGCATGTGCAAAGGCCCTGAGGCAGGAATGCCCTTGACATGTCTGAGAAACTGCAAGAAGGACCGTTTAGCTAGAACTGAGTAGTGGGGTAGGCACATTTCAAACGCTCAGTGGCCTCATGCGGCTGGCAGCTACCATATTGAATAGCACAATGCTAGGAGGTGTTGAAATCTATGGAGTTGGGCAAGTTCACTTAAGATGGCCTGGGAACAGATGCTGGTGTGGGGGGGAGGTACTGGGAAGTCCAGGTTATGGTTTCTGTGGGGGTGAACATATGGAAGGAGGAGGAAGAAAGGGTGTGATTCAATCTTCCAGAATGTGCCAGAAGGACGTGGCGGGTGAAATGGTTCTGAAACTCACATGCACATGAAAATCACAGGGAGCTTTCTCAGTATACCAACGCTGGGCCTGGCCACGGACCAATGGAATCTCTCGTTAAGTTATGAGAATCCGCATTTAAAATAACCTGCCAGGTGATTCCAATGGCATCAGCACTGGAAGGGAAACGCAGCAGTAGTGTGGGCTGTGCCATTTAAACAGTAACCCTAGCCCTAACCAGTTTGGCTCAGTGGATAGAACATCGGCCTGTGGACTGAAGGGTCCCAGGTTCGATTCTGGTCAAGGGCATGCACCTTAGTTGTGGGCACATCCCCAGGAGTGGGTGTGCAGGACGCAGCTGATTGATGTTTCTCTCTCATCAATGTTTCTAATTCTCTCTCTATCCCTCTCCCTTCCTCTCTGTAAAAAAATCAATAAAATATATTAAAAATCAAACAAAAAACACATTAACCCTGATACTAGTAGGGGTTTTCTGTTTGAATGAACATAATCTTTGATAATACAGAGCTTTGGGTGGGAGCACTCTAGTTCAGATCTTGGGGTGAGGTGGGGGGCAGTAGGGAAGTTCATGGTGGTCCTTCAGCTGTCTTAGCATTCAGATTTACAGAGGTCATCATCTTTATTATAAGATTAGAGAATAGAGGCAAGAACATTACCATCATTGCAGCCAAACTTCTAAGCCTTCTGGTTCACCCTACTGGGAGGAACCCAATTAGATGAGGATCGGACAGGTTCCGACGGAACAGCTCAGACATCCTGCCTATGGAACTCAGCTGAAGATTGTCACTGGGAAGACTGGAGAGCATATTAAAAATAACCTGAGGCTCCTAGGAAAGGAGTTTAAGGAGGAGTTTACCTGGCCAACTAGAAGAGGAGTGGATGCGTGCATCTGTTCATTTATTCAACACTCAGCTTGCGTTTGTTGAGTACTGAATATGTGCTGGACTGATGATCCTTACGAAAGGTAGGCGTTTCCAGTGTCAGTGTTTTGGTGTCTCCCACAGAAGATAGTCCCTCCAAGGAAATGAGACGTTATAGTGGGTGCCCACCGGCTGAAGCTGCACCACCTTCACCTAGATGCCAAGTACAACCAAGTCATCATCTGCCCGCCTTAGGGAAATGGGCGAGGCTGCCCAGGAACTCCACCGTGGCTGCCCTCTGGCCTCTGCATTCATTCATGTTGCTTCTCAGCTGTGCACAGGTACATTTTCAAGTCAACACCCAGGAAAAAATAAAGTATAATCAAAATTACCCTTGGAAAAAAACATCAGCGAGGTGCTATGTTGGCCCTTGAAATATAGCCTCTCAGTGAATACAACACAGCCCATTTCCCTGCAGCACTGAACAGATGGCCGCTTCGGTGGCTGAGCACCAGCGGAAGCGCTCGGCCCTGCTTGCATTTTGAGGTCATGTTGCATGAAAAACATGTATTGTGGTTATAAACACTGATGTGAGAGATGCTCCCAGCATGAGGGGATCAGAACTGGATGCAAATGTTCACACATTCACACTCCAGGGCATATGCTTATGTGGGGAAGGCTGGCAGAATCCCACACGCTATTTACATTGTTTTTTTAGTTAGTTTCCTTTCAGGCATCTACAGTTGAGTTCACTTGAGGTAAATGCACAACTGACTGGACTCAATTGCAAAGGGACAGTGCTGACACCATGTGGCCAGAGGGACGCTCTTTCAGCGAAGCGAGCAAGCCCTTCCCACTTGGCTCCAGTACTGCACGCCCTGCTCCCTGGAGTCCTCTCAGAGGATAGCCCAGGGCTTGCTCACGTCCCTCCAGGGCACTGTCCCAGATGGGCCGAACCATCCTGGGCCCTGCAGAGGGATGGGTCTGTCCATGCAATTCCCTGGGGGCTGCCCTCACGGGATGTATGGGGTCATTCCAACCCCCTCGCCTGCTTATCTTCTGACATCCTCTTGTGTCTTTCTGAGAAGCCACCGTGCCCAGCCCCATCACCTGGCAGCAGACTTCGGGACTCAGCTCCCTGCAGTTCACTGGCTCCGTGCACTGCTGGCTGAGGGTGGCAGGCATGCCACCTTACACTCCGGCTTTGCCAGACACCACTGGCCTGGCCAGCCTTGTTGGACTTTCTTGCCAGAGAAGGGGGTAAGGCAGGGTTGCAAAGACCAGCTGGTTCCCGAGGCTGTGGCAGCTCTAGATGACATATTGATTCATTTGGCTCCCAGGACCTCTCACAAGGAGTAGCCCCTAGCAAGGATCTAAAGCTGGGCTTTAGATCCCTCACCCTGCCCTGCTCAGAGGTCCCTAGAGGCACGGTTGGTGAAGATGCCTGGGGAGGCCCTGGGAGGTTCAAGGTGGCTCACTATTCCATGGAGTTTGTTTACAGAATAATTCTCACACTTGCATGGCTTACCCCTCAGCCCTGACTACCCTACAATAAACTCATCTGATAAATGGAACGACTTTTGCTGCCTCATCACTGCTGTCAGCCTAGCACCGACTTGCATCACTGCGGTTCCTGCACGTCAGCTTGGTCTGGCCGCCCCATGAGAGGGGGAAGCAGATGCCCTCCCCTACCTGCTGAGAGCCCGTTGTCTGCATGGCTGGCCCAATGTCCACCTATTGGAGCTGGCACAGACCATCTCTTTTGTTCGTTTGTATGTCATTTAGTTTTTCGTGCCTCATAAGGGGATGTGGTTAGTATACAAATGGTTCATCAACACCATTCAGGCAATTCTTTCTGAATGGAATTTTCCAACAATTTTTGTTTCCAATGTCCAAAACTAGCAAACAAAGAATATGAAAGGAACAAATGGGTGCTAATGGTTATGGGAGTTAATCATACAACCATAGAATGGAAAGCTCCTTGACAAGGCCCCAGGTTTCCTGCCTCAGGCCTCCCCTGTCTCCCTGCCCTGGCCTAAGCACCGGGCCACAGGAGAGACGCCACCCAATCTTGAGAAAGAAAGAGTCTGGAGCAGGGTTCTCTCGCCTTTGCTGCGAAGCTCCCTGCCCTCCCACTCCTCAGTTTGTCACGGCAACCTGTACCTTCATTTCTCATTACATCTTCTACATGGCCTTGAGTACTCCCAGAAGCTGCTTATGGTCTGCCCAGCATAGGAGCTCCTTGTCTGGCTCTTACCAGAGCGGCCCAGGTGGGTCTAGGCAGCAGTGGTCGGTAAACGCATTAGTCAACAGAGCCAAATAGCAACAGGACAACGATTGAAATTTCTTTTGAGAGCCAAATTTTTTAAACTTAAACTTCTAATGCCACTTCTTCAAAATAGACTCGCCCAGGCCATGGTATTTTGTGGAAGAGTCACAGTCAAGGGGCCAAAGAGCTGCATGTGGCTGACCACAGGTCTAGGGTATTTATTAAATAAAGCATTCGGGTTGCTACTTGCACAGGCAAATTGTAATTCTCCAGGGAGGGAATACACCTTGGGTGCTTCTGATATGAACTGTGGTTAATGAACATAGAAGGGGTTGAAGCTGGATCCGACGCTCTAGAGACCACCCCTCCCGGCCAGGCACCTAATCCAACTTGCCTTCTCACTCTGCATATACCTTTCACCCACTGTTGATAAACCAGAGTTAAAAAGTAAAACAGAACTAAGAAATTAACAGAAACAACAACTAAAAAATTAAAAGAAACTAAGAAATTAAAAGAAACAACAACAAAAAAGAGATTAGGAAGGACAAAATGTAAGGAGATTTTAAAAGATAAAATAATATGTATTTTAAAAAATAAGAGATAATTAAAAGCTGTTAACTTAAAGAAATTAAAGTGATTTATAAACCATAAATGATAAAAGAAATGAGAATTTTCTATATAATAAAAGCCTAAGGCACTGTTAGAGTGGAATGACCAGAACAACTGGTTACTATGATGCACACTGACCACCAGGGGGGCAGATGCTCAATGCAAGAGCTGCCCCCTGGTGGTCAGCACTGCCAGAAGCTGGACTCACAGATGTTGAGCAGCAGCACTAAGGAATAGCAAGCCAAGTGGTAAGGAGCAGTGAGCAGGCAGGTGGTAAGGAGTGAGGGATCCCGGACTGCAAGAGGAATGTCTGACTGCCAGCTTAGGCATATGCCTGAAGGCAGACATCCCCCAAGGGTTTACTGACCACTACTGCTTAGACCCACCTGGGCCACTCTGGTGAGAGCCAGACAAGGAGCTCCTACGCTGGGCAGACCATAAGCAGCTTCTGGGAGTACTCAACACTATGTAGAAGATGTAATGAGAAGTGAAGATATGGGCTGCCGTGACAAACTGAGGAGTGGGAGGGCAGACATCCCCCAAAGGCAGACATCCCCCAAGGGATCCTGAACTGCAAGAGGGTGCAGGCAGGGCTGAGGTACCCCCACTCATGCACTGGGCCTACATTAGTTAAGAGATAAAAGTTAAGACAAATATAAATAGAAAAGTTCTAAACAGGATAGGAAGGAAATTAAGACCATTAAAAATGCGTAAACCTATAAAACAAAGAGCAGAAACCTTAAAGAATTAGGTAAGTACAACGAGCAACAATTTATTTGCAAAAAATATTTTCAAACAGTGGGAAACTAAGGCTCTTGAAGATGAAGGTAATTGAAAATAAGATGCCAATCACTTGAAAGGCCTCTGACTGAGGCCTCATTGAAGGGCCTGGCAGGTGTGTCTAGGTTTGGGCGCCACAGCTCTCCACCTCGCCTCCCACAGCCTGTACCTGTTCCCCCTGCTCCTGCAGAGGTGCTGCTGAGGCCCAGGAGACCTGCCTTCTTACAGTGTTGCCTGCCACCCATCAGTCCAGGTCTGCCTCAAGCCCCAGAGCCCCCTATGATGAGTGAGAGCCTCTCCCCATGACACCCTGTGCTGCTCCTTGCAACGTGGATTCTATGCACTGCTCCTTTCAGGACACAATAAAGAAGCCCTTTGGACTGAGGAGAAGAACCAAGAGTGAGAAGATGGCACAAGGGGAAGAGGAATCCGGCTGGCACGTTACTGCATGCCAGACACTGTGCTGTTGATGTAACAACACCATTTCTCTTAGAGACACCTGGCAGCAGTGGTATGCCCATTATACAGGTGGAAATCCTGAGTCCAGTGACCTTTTCTACCCTGGTGTAAGCCTCTGCATTCACAATGAAGTGTGCTGGCCTCACAGCTTTCTTAAATGATTGTCTTTTTCTTTTTTTCTATCATTGAATCCATGTTTGTTCTCTTTTCAGGCCATAGATTTCTGGCCTGCAGTCAATTCCCATGAGTGCTGAGCCTCAGTATCTCTATACTTGTGTTAACCAGACTTTCTGTATCCCAAATATAAGAGATGAGATCTCTGGAATAAGATCTCATCTCTACCTCCATTTGCCTAGTAAACAATAAGAAAGCCTCCAGTGATCCCATGTGGCTGTGCTCCTCAAGGGGAAGGCGTCTCTGTAAATGTAACTGAATGATTCTACAGGAGGGAGCAACACTGGTCCACAAAGAGATGAATTCCCTAATTTACTCATGATTTTCCAAAGATAAGAATAAAGAAGAGAAAGTGCTAAGTCAATCCATGAACAATATTTATCAGGATCAGCATATGGGCAGGCACATGCAGTCTTCCAGACAATCCTTGAAGAGCCTGTCCTTGGATTAGGCAAGTTATGAAAGATGGGGGACCACGTGGGGTGTCATTAATTGCCAGTGGAGGTAGAGACACTGTAAACAATGAGTTCACACGCAGATCTGGACTCTCCTATGATCTTGACCACAGTTTCTGAACTTCAGGTTCCTTATTTGTAAATCAGAATTCATAATAACGTCCACTTCCAAGGGGGTGTCAGTGTTCTCTGAGCTCAGGCCTGCAAAGCATTCCTGGTACATGTAGTCATTGGATGAAGGCAACTGTGACCATGAGTAAGTCAGAAATGACAGTGTGAACAGTGCGGACTGGATGGCAAGGGCTGGACTGAGGGAGCTGCTCCAGAGAGGGTGGGCTGGGACTCTGTCTCTTCTTGATGACATTATGACCAATTCTATTTTTTCTAGCTCAGTAGTCATCAACCAGGGGCAGTTTTGATACCCCCCCCCCGGGACACTTGGTCATATCTGGAGACATTTGTGTTCTTGTCATATTCGAGGGAGGCAGAAGATATGCTCCTGGCTCTAGTGGCATGCAGCTCATTGCCTTGCCTACAGTAACTGTTTGTTGACTGGATGACTGAATGAATAAACAAGTAAGTTCAAGTACTCTGACTTCAAATTCACTTTGAGTAAGTTTTCATGATAATTCTTTGCCTCATAAGGTGTATAGAAGATGAGACAATGAAACTAAAATTGTAAGAGTTATATAAAAGGCAATATGAGCAAAGAATTGGGTTTTTGAACAACTGATTTTGAAATTGTCAAGACATTCACACCTAGTAGGGGAAAATTATCTTAATCTGTTATCCTGAACTTTCAAAAAAAAGGGAAGAATGATCTGTTGGGATTTGTTGAGGCAATTTTTTTTTTTTAATTAAAGGAGCTCTTTCAGCTATAAAGGGTTAAAAATCAAGGCTAGCATTTAAGTAAGCATTTTAAAAATTTGCCCTCTGGTGGAGAGAGGTAAGAAATGCATGTGTTAAAATGGTGATGCTTTATGTCAGCACTTCCCACACTTGCCTGAGAGCTATCTCCACTCAGAAAACAGGAGAGTGGCTGCTGTGGGCTGATTTGTGTCCACCTCCAATTCATATGTTCAACCCTAACCCAGAACCTCAGAATATGACTATATTTGGAGGGAGGGCCTTGAAAGAGGGGGTGAGGCCTAAATGAGGTCCCTGATCTAATAAGACTAAGACTGGTGTCCTTATAACAAGAGGAAATATGGACACAAGAGACACCAGCACCATGATCACAGAAGAAAGACCCTGTGAGGACACACAGAAAGCAGCCATCTGCAAGCCTAGGAGAGAGGCCATAGGAGAAACCAAACCTGCAACACCTTGATCTTGGACTTACAGACTCCAGACCTTGTGAGAAATAAATTTATCTTGTTTGAGCTCCCCTGCCCCCTGTGGTATTTGTTGTGGCGGCCCTAGCAGATCACTCACTCAGAAAAAAGCTTCCCCACTGATGAAGAAGGTAAACATTCAGTATCAGTGAAATCCTCCTCTTTAAACTTGTATCCTTCCTACCAAGGGGCTGCTTTAGGGTTGGTTGCCATCTAACTCAGGTAAAACTCCCAGTAGGCATCCCAGGAAGAGGTCATGGCTGCACGTGCTCTCATTCCAATCCAGCATTTGCTTCTATCTGCCTCCTTTCTGGACCATGATAAGGCTATGTCTCTGTTCACTAACAATTTAAATTTAAAAAAAATTTAAAGCTGTCATTTATCTCAAACTTACCAGTATATGATGATTTTAAAGGAAATATACATAAGCAAAACTAAGAAAATAAAATCCAAACATGATTTGCCTGCACCCAGAGCTGACCCCATTAACAACTGTTACTTCTCATTCACTTTGGGTTTTTTTCTTCTCTTTTTTTTTTAAAATTATGTTTTATTGATTTTTTTTAGAGAAAGTTACTGCCTACTGGGGATTGAGCCCACAACCTGGGCATGTGCCCTGACTGGGAATTGAACCGGAGACCCTTTCACACATGGGATGATGCTCAACCCAACTGAGCAACCCTGGCCAGGGCAGATTTTTCTACAATTAGGGATGCATAGTTTTAGTTCATTTACAAAGTTTGGATCATCATCTACGTATTGATTTTAACCTTTTTTCACCAATAATCCTATCTAATAAAAGAGAAACATGCAAATTGACTTAATGAACTCTGCTAGCCCTTAGGAAAGTGATGTTTACTGTGTTAGAAATGGGCCACACAATCCATAATAATAAAAGCATAATATGCTAATTAGACCGAACAGCCGAATGACCTTCCAGACGAAGTCAGGGCTGTGAGGGCCGAGCCTCTTGTGTGAATTTCATGCATCGGGCCTCTAGTTGATAATAAAAGGTGTCCTAGGAATACAGAGTACATTCTAAGAGGACTTTTCAAGCTGTGTGTGCCAGGACCTGACTTGCTGATTCCTGGTCCTAACTCCTGTCTATGATTATGCCTTTCATATCTCCTTGCTGGCCTTGGTGTCTGTCTGTGAACTCTTCTCAGCCACTTGTTGTGAGCTCATGGCCACCAACAGCTCACCCTCCTCCAAACACAAACATGCAGCACCCACTTGCTCACAGGAGCCTGTGTGGGTCTTGCTAACCCAGGAATTGCCCACACTGCCCCAGGCTGGTGGGCTGGAGAGGCGCGTGTCTGGTGTGATACATATAATGGCAGAATTGAATTAGATCCTAATCCAACCTTAAGAGACTATCCATTTTAAAATCCAGTCATTTGGGGTTCCGGACATCTAGGCAGGGAAAGTAATGAGCATTAGTTGGCAGCAGACACAGAGAGGTTTTCCCGAAAGGAAGGACTCTTGCCTGAGAAGGAAACTCAGAGGCCACATCTTATCAGGAAGTTAGGCCAATTGGTCATCTCAGATGGTGTGATGCTCCAGTGGGCCTTGTGGAGTAGGTCACAGCTGTTGTCGTCATAGGGCACATTCATGAAACAAAGCCCCAGTGCACAGCCCGGCAGGGCCTCACATGAGCTGCTGAGACCCAGGGCAAGGACCACGTAAGATGCAGAGGGAGAGGGCAGGGTGGCAGCAGAGAAGATGTGGATGGAGCACAGGTAGGAAAGCAGGACGCTGGGAGATGAGAAGAAAGTGCACACGCTGTGATTGACAGCTCTGGGCACACCAGGTGGTCAGGTCCTGAGAATTCATTTATCTGCACACATATGACTTGTAAGCTCTTCTGTATGTAAATTCAAAATAATATCTCAATAAGTAGTTTTTCAATAAAAGGTTAAATACTTATCAGTTGGAATAATACTCTTATTTCAAAGATGAAATGACTTGAATGTAATGGCAAACTTTGAATATAATTGCTTTCAGGCTGTAGGCCTTGGGGTTGTTTAAAATGAGCTCAGAAGGTAGCAAAAAAAAAATCAGAATCAAATCTGGTAGGTAATATATTCAAAGTGGGTACCGCCATTATTTTTGTTGAAGAAAATGAGATGGGGTTTCCTATGTGGCTTAATTGGACCCTGAAGGCCATAGCCAAGGAGATGTGCTCTGAGCACAGGATGGGGCATAACTTCTCAGGGGGCACATTCCAGTGGCACCTCGCCGAAGTCTGTAATTTCTTGCACAGGTGCTGACAGATCAGCTGTGTTGCTTTACAAGCACACCTGGTTAAAAAAAAGGAGGAGGAGGAGGAGGAAGAGGAAGAGGGGGAGGGGGAAGAGGAGAAGCTGGGTAGGGGAAGGAAGGGGAGGAGGAGGAAGGGGAGGAGGAGGAGTCCCCATCCAAGGCCTGTTCTGTAGGAAAGTGGTGGTTTTGTTTGACTCAATACTTCTAACTATATGCCTCTGTGAGCTCTAGATCCGGTTTGACCCACCTTCCTTTTTGCGTGCAGAGGGAAATGTCCCCACTGGCCGTGCTCTGTGCAGCTGGGCTGGAGTTATTGACAAGGTATGAAGGAGACCAGACCCAGGGAAAGTGAAAAAACATCCTGTTTAGATTATGAAGAAAATATGCACAAGTAATTCTGGCCTCTCCCGACTGAATGCTGGGATGAAGGTGATGGATGGGTAGAGGAGCTGTTGGCTGACTCCCGACACTTGCACCCATCGATGAAGTTGCCTCAGAGAGGCACAGAATGACCAACAAAACAGCCTTCTGCAGCAAAGCCCAGGGGCATCCTGTGGGAACAAAGGTGAGAGCGAGTCAGAGGGGCTCGGCTGGCTCTGACAGCAGCCCTCTCTGGTCACTGACCTGCTCTGGAGACAGACCCACTTCTAACTCCAAGCTTCAGCCTGGAAAAGAGAATGACACAACCAGGCCTGGCAGAGGGACCGCCCGGTTGGTGAGGAGCCAAGAGAGAATGACTGGATCTCTCTGAGTTTTACTTCACTGTCTCACTTCCCCAGAGCCGTATGGAATGTATAAGCATTTCAGCGATGTGTTCTACTCATCCTCAGAAGCACACTGGGAGGGGCCTGTTCTCATTTAGTTCAGCATCCAGGTGCTTATGTGAGGAACCATTTTCATAAACTATCTGTCTGTCTAGAGTTCAGCTGCTTCCCCTACCCCATAGCCTCCTTCTCACAGAAGCTTGCTCCTCTCCCTGGAGTGCAGCAGAAGCAGCCCTCCCAACTCTCCCACCCCCACCCCCGGCCACGTCCCATCTTTCCTCCCCTAGAAGCCAGAACGCTTCCAACACAGCTGCCAGCTCTTAGACTCCATGGCTCTCGCCCTGCAGTGCTCTTGTTTCCCCTGCTATTTACCTTGTCTTTCTGATGCTTTGGCATCTTGGGGACTTGATGGCTCTGGAGACACTGCCCCTCTCAGGTTGGGCCAACTCACGGGCAGAGCAAACCAGCCTGTGAGGCATCTTTCACACCCAAATCAAGTAGTCCAGCCCCACCCCACTCCTCCTTGGTGGAGCTTACACTCTGGGCCACTGCCCACCTGCCTGCCCTAATCATCGCAGGGCCAGGTGACAGACAAATAGGGGCAGTCCATTGCCCAGAGTCCCCTGAAATTATCCAAATTAGGCCAACTCTTCCTGCTTGCCCAGGACCTCCGATTCCTTCCCACAGTAACGTCTCTTGCTTAGTCTCCCCTTCACCTCTGCTCCTGGAGGGGCCTGGTGCTTCCTTGTGTGGCCCTTGTGGTGTGGTGTTTACCTTCTCTTGGGAACTGTGTTACAACTCCCTTTTCAGTGACAGTCATTCCATCTCCTGACCCACTGGCCTTGCCATGCTCGAATCTAACAAAACCTGCCCTTTAAAATACCCTCAGGGGAATACCCAGGTCTTCACATGTTCTAGATAGACACTGCTGCCCACGGAGGTAGCTGCTAATTTCATGTGGCTCTCGAGCACCTGAAAGGTGGCTAGTCAAAACTGAGGTGTGCAATAAACACTGGATTTCAAAGACAACACTGAAAAACAGGTAAGTGTCACATCAACAATTTTTAATGCTCACTCGAGGATGTGCTTGTTGATTTGAGAGAGAGAGAGAAGCATCGATGTGAGAGAGGACACCAGTTAGTTCCCCTCCGTATGTGCCCTGATGGAGAATCAAACCCACAACCTTTTGATGTATGGGATGACACTCCAATCAACTAAGCCACCCCTGCCACCTCTCATTAATAATTTTTATATTGACCACATGTTGAAATAATATTTTAGATACATTGGATTAAATAAAACAATAATGCTACTTGTTTCTTTTAATTTTTTAAGATAATTACTAGAAAATCGAAAAGTACACACATGGCTCCCATGTCTCCACTGGACAATACGAGAGTCTCTGTGATCTAACCTGCTGCCCTCAGGCTTCATCTTCTTCCCCCTCTGCCCCGCTCGTGCTGCTCCCATCACGCTGGCCTCCTCGAATGCACCAGGCAGCTCCTGCCTCAGGGCCTTTGTGCTTGCTGTTCTCCTGACCTGTAATGAGCCTCTCAGACTCCTACATGGCTGCCTCCCTCACTTCCCTCACATCTCTACCCAGCTGTCACCTCCTAAGTGCACACTGCTCTGGCCTTCCTCTGTGAAATGTCAGCACCATCCCTAAATTTCTCTCTTCTCTGCTTTGTCAGGCTTAATATGTACCTCTAGCCAATATCTTGCGTGTTTCACTTGCTTATTATCTATGTCCACACCAGCATGAAAGCTAATGAGGCAGGGATTTTAGTCGCATTTGTTCCCTGCTGGATCTTCTGTACCTAGAAAGATCAGTGCTCTGCACTTAGTAACAGTAAACATTTGTTGAATAGATGAATACAGGATACAGGCTTTTAGCCTTAGGGTCCTTGTTCCAAATGAGAGAAGTCAAATACATATGACAGATAAAAATAGGGTTGGGGGTTGAAGCAGGTGAGAGGCCTGCAGGGAGGTGGGAACGGGGCCAGCTGAGGAGGCCTGGCCATGGCTGAGAGGCACTCAGACCCACTCAGACCCGCTCACAGACCTGTCAGACGGTGGTGATGAATAAAAGGTGGAACAGGCTAGAAAGGGGAGAATGGGTAATTTGTATTTTTTAAAAAGCTTCCTTAAGGCAGAGGCTGGTGTTGCCCAGTGATTAGAATATAGGCCAAGCATCGAAGGGTCACAGGTTCAATTCCCAGTCAAGTGCTTTTACCTGGGTTGCAGGTTGGATCCCTGGTACTAGGGAGGCAACCAATTCATATGTCTCTCTCTCTCAATGGAAAAAATATCCTCAAGTGAGGATTAAAAAAACAAACAAACTTCCTGTAAGACATGTGGGGCCTACTCCCTGAGATCAGCCCCTGGTGCTGTGGCTTATTTTTACAAGTGGATGAAAAATTGGCTTGGCTTGTAGGGCAGGCAGTCCAGAAATGCTCATTAAATTCTGCGTTTAATCACTTCCCAAGTGAATCCTGTGCATATCACTCCTCAAAATGTAGTCAGCTCCATTAACAGATGGAAGGACAAACATGAAGTACACATACAATGGAATACTATTCTGCCTTTAAAAGAAAGGAAATCCTCTCACATGCTTCAACATGGAGGAGTCTTGAGGACATTGTGCTAAATGAAATAACCCAGACAGATATAAAAGGATAAATATTGTATGATTCTCCTATGAGGCATCTAGAGGAATCAAATTCATGGAGAATGGCAGTTTCTAGGACCACGAGGGAGAGTATGAAAGAATGGGGTGTTAGGGTTTCATGGGGACAAAGTTCCAATTTTGCAAAGTGAGAAGACTTCTGTGGATGGATAGTGGTGATGGTTGCACAACAATGTGAAGGTACTTAATGCCATCAGATTGTCCACTTTAAAATGATGAAGATGTTTTGTCCAGCCAATGTAGCTCAGTGGTTGAGCATCAACCTATGAACCAGGAAGTTGAATTTCGGTTCCCAGTCAGGCATATCCCTGGGATGCGGTAAGATGGTAAATTTGATGTTTGCATATTTTATCAAGTCTTCTGGGCAGGGCCTGTGACTCTGCATTGCTAACGAGATTTCTAAACAATGCTGATGCTGCCTGAGGACCAGAGGTGTAGCTGACCCAAGGAGGTATAACTCGCTGGCTCACACCATCTGGACCCACTGTCCCGCCAGGGCCAAATGCTGTGCCTGCTGCCCCTCAGGCCTAGTCTCTTCATTAGTACCCATTTGGACAATAAACACAAGCCTCCTCAATCCCTGATCCTCCCCTGGGAACCACCTCCCCCTTTAAAGGCCTCCTACCTCATAGCACTTCCGCCAGAGTGTTCACAGTAATTCCTCCCTCACACTAAGGGGAATATTCCCCGTGCAGGAGCATAGGTAGAAAGCCCATACACATCAACAAAGAATGAGAAACAGCCTCATGGGAAAATGGCTAAGAGTAGTAATGAAGAGGCATTTAATAAAATAAGGAAAACAGATGGCCCATAAGTATGAAAAGTGACAAATCTCATTTGTAATCACACAAATGGAGAAAAACATGACAAGAATGTGGTTTTCAAATATTGGGTTGGAAACATTCTTTGAAACAATAATAACTAGCGTTGGTGTCAGTGTGAGAAAAATGACCCGCATTCTTAAATTGGAGGGACTGTAAAAAGGTACATTTGCAGAGGAACTCAGCAATTTCCATCAAAACCCTTCAAAAGATACACCCCTTCATTTTATTCTACTTCCAAGAATTTGCTCTTAAGGAACAAGCAGATAAACGCACAAAGACAGATGCACAAGATTACTCACTACAGTGTTGTTCATAGCAGCAAAAACTATCCAAACCTCTTAAATAATTGGCAAAAGAAATTCTATATAAGTACTATACAGCAGTTTTAAATGGTGCTGTGGATTATAATTCTATCTTTACTTATTTGGAAAGGTATTCAGCATGTATAAGTTGGAAAAGTAATTTAAAGAGCTGTAGATAGAATATGAATCAAATTTGTTGAATAAGGATTTAGATGTACAAGGGAAGAACTTGGAATCAATGTTAGAGTGGTTGTCTCTGGAGAGAAAATTTGGATTATTTTAATTGTGTATTTGTTGTTGCTTATCTGTATTATCTAATTCTCCCCCAATTAGTATGTATTGCAAGAGTTTATTTTTTATCTCCCACTTTGGCACATGATCAGGTGTACACAAAAGAAACCATAGTTGCAAAGATTAAAGGTGTTTACCGGCTGAGCTCTTTTTTTTCTTTTATTGATTAAGGTATTACATATGTGTCCATATCCTCTTAAGGCCCCCCGCCCCCCACTGGCTGAACTCTTGTGTACCACAGCAGCATGGCAGGCAAACTGAAACAGCGATAATGAGAATGGCTATCAAGGGATAAGCCACACAGGGACGAACGGTCCCCTTGGAAGAAGCAAAGTCCCCAATGTTTACCAAGCTCTGGGCCCCAAAGCCACCAAGGACATGTCACATCTGCAAGTAGCACCAGGCTATGGGTGGAAAGGTAGTTTACCTTCTATCTTCACCAGCTGCCATTAAAGGGACACAGGCTGGGGATGGGCTTTGTCCCTGTTTCAGAAAGGGGTGGCTAGTGGGTTAGGAACCTGGATTTGAATGTAGTCTTCTTGATTCCTCCTCCCTCTATGACCCTTCACTCTCTTCCTACTACCCAGTGAGTGAGTCCTGTGTGTGAGCAAGACTCCTCGAGGGAGGGGCAGGCACTGTCTCCCAGCAACAGTCCCCCGGCTGGACACTGTCCCTTCCAGAGCTCTTTCCTGGGAGCCCTGGGAGCTGTGGAAACAGGCACTTGGCCCTGTCAATCCTGTTTATTTTGCAGCAGGTCTAAGGGGTCTGGATTTTGACACTAGAGGCCCCGCATGTTTCCACAGCAACCTGGACTCGTCCCAGCAATATTGTGAAAGACCCACAGTCCAGCTGGGGAGCAAGGTCACAGTTACACATCGCATGCCCTGGGAGGGAAGCCAGGCGCAGGCCTCCTGTGTGGTGCTGGGTGTTTTCACAGAGCAGCAAGTCTGGAGGGCCCCCGTGCCCAGCAGCCCTCCCCATCCTGCCAGCCCTACTTCAGCCTGAAACCATGCAAGAGCCAGGCGCTAGTAGAGGGTGACATTGCTATGCATTTCTTAAATGGCAATTCAGACATCTCTGGGCCCACATGCAGAACTGTGCAGGTTGTACCACTCGCTGGGCTCCTGAGGGCGCTATTCGCATAGACAGAGATGAGGGTTCTCCTGCAGTAACACTAACACAATCTATTTGGGATCCAAACAACAACTCATATGTCCAGAACTCACTTTTTCAGTAACCTCAATTGTACTGAATACAAACAAGAACCAGATGGAAGGCAGACAAGCCTTCTGAAGTAGAAACAGAGATTTCTGAAGCCAGCATTTTAAATCACCCATTAGCAAATGAATCAGACCCTGAGTAAGAGCATCTTGCTCTTTTCTGGTACAGCTTGTATCCTATATAATAAAAGGCTAACATGTAAATCAACTGAATGGCGGAACAACCAATCGCTATGATGTGCACTGACTACCAGGGGACAGACGCTCAACACAGGAACTGCCCCCGGTGGTCAGTGTGCTCCCACAGGGAGAGGGCCACTCAGCCAGAAGCAGGGCTCATGGCTGGTGAGCACAGTGGTGATGGCAGGAGCTTCTGCTGCCTCCACAGCAGTGCGAAGGACCCCTCAGTCGATGTCTGACTGCTGGCTTAGGACCTAGTACATGAATATCGTGCACCAGGCCTCTAGTTTGTTATAGCCAAGTACCACAACCGGTGGCTAACAAAAATCAGACATTTGTTTCTCACAGCTCTGGGGCCTGGAGGTGTCAGCCTGCTTAGTTTCTGGTGTGCACCCTCTTCTGGGTTGCAGCCCTCCAAATTCCCATATCCTCTCATGTTGTGGGGGTAGGGAGCTCTTTGAGGTTCCTTTTATAAGGGCACTCATCCCATTCATGAGGGCTCCACCTCATGACCTAAATTCTTCCCAACGGCCTCACCTCCTAATATCCACACATTGGGGTTTAGGATTTTAGCATACAGTTTGGGGGGACAAAAACATTCTGACCATAACACCCCCATGTCAGTTTGGTTATCAGGTTTTCTAATTAACAGAGGATAGGCCCTCCCAGGCCCCTTTCATTGGACCTGTCCCTTAACACCTGGGAATATTGGCTGGTATGGATTCACAGGTGTCCCTTTTTGGGAGAACTGTCTTTGATAGAAGCATCTTCCCATCATCACCCAGGTCGGCCCACGGTCAATAACCAACTGACCTGGAGGTACAAAGGTATGCTGCCTTGCCTCAAGATGCAACCAACCTGAGACCTCACCCTTGCCTAGCCACCCCCTGCCCTGTCCTGCTTTCTTCACTGACCTCCTTCCAAAAGCCCTCCCTCCAAAAATCTGCTGCCTCAATCTCTGCCTCTAGGAAATGGAGGTAGAACGGAGGGCTCAAAAGAGAGCAGCTGTTGACACATAGCCACCATGCACTGCTTTCAAGCCACACACTTGGGTACCATCTTTTAGCTCCTCCCTCTCTCTCACACCAGACAATACATCAGTGCTTCAAACTGCAAACCTCGCCTCTAAGCTTGAGTTTGTCCATTAATCTCCGTGCCTTGTGACACCACCCAAGTTCAGGCCACCATCATTCTCCATGGGGCTTGCTGCTACTTGTTGAACTTCTCAGTCTCTTCTCCTCCTGTCACCAGAGAGAGCCAATCAGAGCATGTCACTCCCCTGGTCAACTGCTCAATGACTTCCCTTCTATTTAGAATAGAATCCTCCTTGACAAGACCAGACTTGACCAGGGATGCTGACCACTACGCTCATCCCTCTGCCATTCTTCACTCCAAGAAGCCCAGCAATCCCACAGCCTCATCCACTCGGACATTAGAACCATTCGGAGTGTCTTGATCATATGCAGGAATCTCTGGTACCCTGGGCATGCTATCTGGAATGCTCTTCCCCACCTCTTTACCTTGGACATAATTTCCCACCATAAGCTTCCCGAATCCCTCCGCATGTCTTCTTACTGCTATGTCCTCCATTGGAACTATTGCTTATATTCTTGGCCTCCTCATGCACATAAGGTCAGGGTGGGGAATGTTTTGTTCATGGCTATACAATGGGCATTCAGTATCTTTGTCTGTAATAAATGAATGCAATGAAAGTGGGTGGCCTGATTTCAAGAACTCATAAAGCAGAGCCATCTGGGGCCACCTGATGTGGGACAATGAGCCCTGCCCGTTTATTTCCATAGCCTCTAAAGCATTCCTGCCTCAGACTCCAGAATAGTCTATTTAGACACAGAGATGGAGAAATTGGCAGGCTCTCTGGGCAACTATGATGTTAATAGGACAGGTTCCAATTCTCTGTTCTAGTCACTCTGGCCTTGAACAAGCAAGTAGGTTATAGCTCAGGCCTGGGTTCCCTCTGTTTGGGACATGTCTCCACAGGCACAGCATAGCCTGCCCCCTCACCTCTTTCCCATTTGAGGTAACCAAATGCCTCTCAGTGAGACTTTCCAGACCACACTATTTCAAATCTCAACTCTCCTGCCCCTCACACTCCAGCACCCAATTCCCTTCTATACTTGTGTTCCTCCACAGCAGGTACTACCTTCTCGCATACCAATTGTTTTATTTTTTAAAATATATTTTATTAATTTTTTACAAAGAGAAAGGGAGAGGGATAGAGAATTAGAAACATCGATGAGAGAGAAGGATTGATTAGCTACTTTGTGCACACTCTCTACTGGATATGTGCTCACAACCAAGGGGTACATGGCCTTGACCGGAATCCAACCCGGGGACCTTCAGTCTTCATGCCAACGCTCTATCCACTGAACCAAACTGGTTAGGGCCCAATTGTTTTACTTATTTGTCTTGTTTATTGTCTGTCTCCTGGTAGACTGTGAGCTCCAGGAGGGCAAGGTTTATGAATTTCTCCTGTTTTGTTCAGTGTGGTACCCCCAGTTAGTCCAGTACCAGGTACACAACAGGCACCAGTAACTCTTTGTTGAATAAATGTATAAAATCAAAGCATATAGCTAAGAACAGACACATTGGGCAGAGTAATGCAAATTTTGAGATGAGATTCAGGAAGCATAAAGTCCAGAAGCTTTGAAGCTAGGCTTGGCAGGTGGCCTTATGACAAAAGACAGCTTGGAGAAGACAGAGCTGCTCAACACTGGTTCTAGCCCTTTGTTTTATCAGTGAAAATGATCTTAAAACCTGAAGAAAAGAAAGATTATGTAACAGCGTGTATTAACTCTGAGATACTCATGAGGGAAGACAAACTGCTTTCTTCAATTTTTTTTTTTTTATCACATCAAGCCTCATCCTACCCTCCTTCCAGGATTAGCAGGAAATCAAATCTCCAAGATTTTGTGGAGGTCTTTCCAGCAGGGTTGTTCAAGAGTCCTTGGGGGTGGGGACAGTGCTTAAAAGTGCCTGCATGCCACTCAGCAGTGCTCCTTGCCTTGTGAATGAGGGGGCACGAGACCCTGGACAGCATTCTCACCCTCTCTTCTAGACCTAGTCACGGACCCATGTCAAGTCTTGGTTAACAGGGAAGTTGGTTCAAGAAAAGGAGGAAATAGGCAATTGGCATTGAAGGCTTTCCATCAATTCAGATAGGCAAGTCTAAGCAAAGGACCTCCCAGGGCGTAGGGGGAGGTGCACTGGAGGCATAGAGACAGTTCAAAATCTGAGAAATCATAGGGAATGATGAGAGGCAAAGGGACGATGGATATGCAAAGTTGGGGGCACATAACAAGGTGAATACCAAAAGTTACACACCAATGAATGTGGCCTTGCATCCCAACAAATATGTAGTTTATGGCGAGTTATTAAGCTAATGTTTCATGTACACTAACGAGAAGAATGAATGATTCTGGGGAGTTAACTTCTGTCTAGTTAACCCCACATCTCATTAATTTTTTTTGATAGATTGAAATGCATGATAAGATGCAGGATGATTTAGGAGTCTCCTTAATGCTTATCTCTATAGGCAAGTTGGGGAAATGTTGGCCAGATGTGTCATCCATACTACATACACTGTACACTAATTGTGCTGTGCTAGACACTGAAATCACAAAAATGAATAAAATATGGCCCTCACTGTGAAGAAACTCAGCCCAGTATGTAAAAAAGTAATTATGATACTCTTTGATAAATGCTGTAATTGAGTCATTTACAAAGTGCTATGTGAGACAGTACAAGCGTGACTTTGTAGTTGGTTGAAGAACATTAATTATTCAACATCAAGTTGGAGGGAGGTCTCTATTACTGCACCACAAAGATTTATATCAATCTTATGTTGTCCAAGCTCCTTTTTAAAAACTAAGATGAAGCCCAGCCAGCATGGCTCAGTAGTTGAGCATCGACCTATGAACCAGGAGGTCATGGTTTGATTCTTGGTCAGGGCACATATCTGGGTTGCGGGCTCCATCCCCAGTGTGGAGTGTGCACGAGGCAGCTAATATATATGATTCCCTCTCATCATTGATGTTTCTATCTCTCTCTCCCTCTCCCTTCCTCTCTGAAATTAATAAAAATATATTTTAAAAATTAAACTAATAATAAAAACTAAGATGAAGACATCAATGTCATGTTGATCAAATTTGCCAAAGACATTAACTTGTGGAGGACAGTTAATGCATTGGTTGTAGATCAGAATTCAGCGAAGCCTCCAAAACCTAGAAAAAGTATGTCACAATGAAAGATAAAATTGAATAAGAAAATATGTAAAATCTCCACTTGTATTCTGATCTTATTTTAAGAGAAGTTCTGTGAAAAGGTTCAGAGGGTTCAGATGCCTGCAAGGTCCATGAAAACCAACCTTCGTAAAGGACTGCTCTATGTCAAATGAGCAGTTTGGGGACCACAATATTAGCAGTGTGATATCCAGAACAAAGGTAGTAGTTCCACCCTATTCTTCACTGATTAGGCTGCTTCTGGAATATTGTACTGTATTAACTGGAGGTGCTTAATCAGGGTGGCAAAGAATTCTTGAAAACTAAGGCAACTGGAGATCTAAGGACCTGGGGCTACTCCGTCCTGGCAGCTTAGTAAAAGCTCAAAATAAGACCCTCCCTCTCCATCCCCACCCCCTCACCTCTGAATGAAGGGGCCCATTCTGGTGAAAGCCTTCACCCCATAAGTTAGTGGGAACTAGAAATCACTTTCTAGCTCTGTACTAAGGGCCCCACTCTGCTCTGACACCATAATCCAGAAGCTCCTTTTCTTCCCCCTACAATAGGGATGGAGAGCTTTTTTTCTGCCAAGAGCTATTTGGATATTTATATCATCTGAGGGCCATATAAAATTATCAAATTAAAAATTAGCCTGCTACATTTGGTCAAATATTTAAGCAACTCACCCCTAATGCCTTGGCAGAGCCAGACCAAATGATTTCTTCCAGATCAAGTGATTTCTTGGGCCCTATACAGCCCATGGGCTGGATGTTCCCCCTGGGGAAACACAGGACTTGGTTGGAAAGTCTGTAAGGAGGAATCTCCAAAAGGTCCAGGGCCTCTAGGGGAACCTTGACTAAGGTGGCAGACCATGGCTTAACTTTTCTAAACAAGTCTGAGCCCCCAAGTGTTTTACTAGAATATTTATGTTTAGACTTCAAAATGTCCTGCTTAAAGGACACTACAGATGCATGTGTCTTCTCAAGGATGCTTACCCTGCAGATGGTATCTAATAGTTAATTTTAGTTCAAGCTGTTGCTACAATAAAAATCTAAGGAGGTAGGCAAACAGGGCTGCTTTGTTGCTATAGCCAAGCAGTCCCTTAGCCTTCTCTTTCACAGAAGCTTGTGTGAGAGTAATCCATTTATCTGTCACTCAGGGTCTGCTGGTGAGTCCCAGCACATGGTTCCCTATGTGAGGACCAGAGAATGGAATGAAATGTGGCAGAACCCTCAAAAACGAAGAGGAAGAAAATGAAAGTAACTGTGCAGTAAGTCATTGGAGCTCACTTGGGATTTCCAAGTTTGAGAGAATTATTTCTCAGCTAAGGAATTCACTATCTCTGTTATGTTTCTTAAAAATGTGAGTATATTTTACATTAGAAAAATAAGCCTATTTTTTAAAGTAAGGAAAAAAAATACCTGCATTTGTTTGGGAAGCAAAGGTTTTATATATATTATTAAAATAATTATGTTAATCAAGAAGTTGATTACATGAGTAGATTATTTCATACTGTTTAATAATAATAATAATATAATAATATATTTGACTACCTTCCCAGGTTTTTAATTTTAAGATTTGCTTTTTCTCTTTATGAAGGAAATTTTATACTTAATGTATATTGAAAGCTCTGTCAAATATAAAAATGATAATTATATTCTATTTATATATGCATATTAGATTCTAATATGCTTTCATTTATAACTAATTGTTATAAGTTATAATAATGTGAAATATTGTGTTTTCCAAAAAAAGACAAGATTCTGCATAATTTGCATTAATTTATACAGTATCTAGATTTATAGAAATAATAGCAAGAAACTCAGGAGAAAAATAATTTAATTATAGGACTAAATAAACTAAAATAATTATAGTTTTAGTAATTATTGTTCTCATGGTAGTATGTTTGTTTACATGAATCCAATAAGAATCTGATTTCCTTGTAACAGGACATAAATTAGTTTACAATTGTAGTTTTATTAACCAAAACGTTGCCGGAATGTCATATCTAAAAAAGAGACATGCCAGAACTCTGGATGTCACCAGAAAGCTCTAAGGAATGAAGACTGACTTTGAAGCCAATAAACCCCTTGGATAAATAGCCTGGTACCTCGCTTTGTCACATGGTTCATGGCAGTCTTTCCTGGTAAGGAGCAAAATTTGCTTTCCTGAGAGATGGCATGAAAGAAACCTCAAGATACCTGTAGGGACTTCAACTTGAGGAATGCACTCCAATTCTGTAGGTATTGCAGGCGAAGCCTGATGGCAACTGTGTGGCTTGGTTTCTTGGCCCTAAGAGTAAACTTTTTCATGAGATTCCAGCAAAGCATAATAATAATAATAATAATAATAATAATAATAATAATAATAATAATAAAATAACCAATATAATCAACTGTTATTCTTGTTGTCTTCATACAAATGATCAGGGCAAATTATAACTAGACTTAATACAATAAGTAAATTAGTCTTTAATAAAAATAAGGGGTGATTTTAGGGAGAAAAAAATTGTTTCAACAGGAAATTATTGGAAACTGTTCTAACTTTTGCCCAATAATACTAAATTTTATAACAGTCTGTCTTTACCAGATTATAAGCCCTACTTATAGCTAGGGAATACCACCTCTAGGCACCATTGCCACCTCTTTCTATGCCCAGGCCTTATCACCCCTCTGACAGAGAGCCAGGATCTCTTGGCTCTAAGAGAAATCTTCGACCCATCTCAGCATGAAGCAGTTTCAGAGGAAGCTGGTGTCCTCTTTCCCTGAAGAATTCAGATCCAAGATTCTTGAAGGGAATATAGAAGGCAATTAGACAAACATGAGCAGAGCAAGGGCGATAGGCCAGGTAGAGGAGAGGTAGACTTTGAGACATACTTCTCACCACTCCAACTGCTCTGAAGTGAGGCATAGAGAACTAACCTTTAACCATAACTAATTAGAAGGAATTTATAGTTTTCATGTAATAGAAGATCTAGAAATAAAGGAAAAAGAAAATGAAGTAGACAAACTGAAAGGGTATGTGTACATTACAGAAGGTATATGTAAGTTGCAAAGGTTTATATAAATTGTAAAAGGTATGTATAAGTTACAGAGGATCTATACAAGTAAAGAATTAGAGTTGAGGAAGTAAAAATTGTGAGAAGGGATATAAAGAAAGGAATATAACAGTAAGAAAGGAAATTAGAGCAGGAATACTTAAGAACAATTGTGAAAATTATAAGAATGTTTATAAAAGTCATAGAAGGTTTATAGAGAAATCTTAAAAGGAATTATAAGTATACTGAATAATAAATCTGATAGAGCACATGAATGAATCTGAAAAGTAATTGTATTATTTTACATCTTAGAACACATAAATTTAGATGTGAATAAAAGGTTAAGTTTTTCTTAAAGTTTTCTTTTCAAGACCTGTGCAAAGTAATTAGGGAGGCAACTCAGCTGTGAATCCAGCAAGCAGAACCAATAAGCATGATCGGATAGAATCACCAGGAGTCAAAGCATCATCTCATCAACATTATCTAGTCGCCAGACAATAGCTGATGTCTACAGACCCCAGGCCTGCACGTAGCTACATTCCTCACCCTAACCCTTTTCCCCTTTATAATCTTGTCCCCTACATCTTGCTAGAAGGCAAGATTTAATACTTGTAAGCACCCTGTCTTCTTAATTAGACTAACCATTACTGTCATTGTAATTCTCTTTATTTTTCTTATGGTCTACAAAATCAGAACTCAAGCAGTAAATGTGCTTCATGGACCCTGATATTACAAAGCAGAAAGTTTGCCGCCTCCCTCTATCTTCTGCAGCCAGCAAAATAAGCAGGGGGGAGATGTAGGGAAGCATGCGACTTGGTTGGAAAGTCTGTAAAGAGGAATCTCTAAAGGTCAGGCAATATTTCAATACTGGGTTGTGAAAACTGGTGCCTGGGAAGAAGTGGCCTGAAAGGCACTTAACTTTTTATTTAAATGCTGTTAAAGTTTAGTACATATAGGACCATTCTTGCTATATTTCTCATTCCAAAGAAGTCTGTTTTTTACTGCGACAGTATGCATCAGTGAGAAGCATCAGGTAAAAATTGTGTAGTCTTTTAGCAGTCTCTATATACATAAACACATACAGTTTGGTGTGATACTGAAATACATCATCTGATATTTTTTTTCCAATTTTAATTAAATCTTTATTATTCAGATTATTACATTTGTTTTTCTTTTTTTCCCCTCCATAGCACCCCTCCACCCAGCTCCCACCCTTCCCTCCCTCCCGTTGACCTCATCCATAGGTGTATGATTTTTGTCCCAGTCTCTCCCTGTATACCCCTCACCTCTTTCCCCCTGAGAATTATCAGTCCACTCCCTTTCAATGCTCCTGATTCTAGTATATTCACCAGTTTATTCTGTTGACCAAATTTTTAATTCACTTAATTTTTAGATTCACTTGTTGATAGATACGTATTTGTTGTTCATAATTTTTTGACTTTAATCTTTTTCTTCTTCCTCTTCTTAAAGAGTACCTATCAGCATTTCATATAATACTGGTTTGGAGTTGATGAACTCCTTTAGCTTTTTTTTTTATCTGTGAAGCTCTTTATCTGCCCTTCAATTCTGAATGATAGCTTTGCTGGATAGATTATTCTTGGTTGTAGGTTCTTGCTATTCATCACGTTGAATATTTCTTGCCACTCCCGCCTGGCCTGCATTGTTTCTGTTGAGAAATCAGCTGACAGTCATATGGGTGCTCCCTTGTAGGTAATGAACTGTTTTTCTCTTGCTGCTTTTGATATTCTCTCTTTGTCTTTTGCTATTGGTATTTTAATTATGATGTGTCTTGGTGTGGTCCTTTTTGGATTCCTTTTATTTAGGGTTCTGTGTGCTTCCTGGACGTGTAAGTCTATTTCTTTCACCAGATGTGGGAAGTTTTCAATTATTATTTCTTTAAATAGGTTTTCAGTATCTTGCTCTCTCTCTTCTGGCACTCCCACAATTCTGATGTTGGTACGTTTGAAGCTGTCCCAGAGTCTCCTTACATTATCTTCACATTTTTGGATTCTTTTCTCTTCTTGCTTTTCCAGTTGAGTGTTTTCTGCTTCTTTATATTTCAAATTTTTGACTTGATTCTTGCCTTTCTCTAGTCTGCTTTTAGGACTCTGTATAATATTTTTTATTTCAGTCAATGAATGTTTAATTTCTAGTTGGTACTTTTTCATCTCCTCTTGGCTCTCGCTAAATTTATCCATCTTTTCTAGCATATTCTTGAAAAACCTTATAAGCGTGGTTTTGAACTCTCTATCCAGTCGTTTTTTTTCCTCCATTTCTTTTGTTTGTGATCCCTTCCCTTGTCTCGGCATTTTCACTATTTCGGGGAAACTTCTGTGTTGAATTCAGCCTTATGATACCAGACGCAAAGCCGCAGAAGCCTCTGTTGAGCTTGGGAGGGGTGGAGTCTCAGGGCTTAAGGGACCGCCTTGCCTTCTAGTCAGCCCCGCCCTCCACGGCCCCTGAGTCTCATGTGACTGGGTAATTCCTGGAGCGGTCCTTGTGCCCCAGCGTCCGCAGTGCCTCTAGACCACTGCCTTTCCAGCTCCCCTGCGCACCAGGACCACAGGAGTCTAGGTCTCCAGGGTTTCACCCGAAACAGGGGCCCAGTGGACTCAGAAGTGGCACAGTTGGGAGGGTCTGTCTCCCGCCCACTCGCGAAAGTCAGTGGCACAATCAGCAGTCTGTCCTCCGCGAAGCGCCGTGCGCGCCGCCACCAGCCCTCTGATCTTTTGCGACTCCCTTAAATTTCCGGCACGTCTCCCTTTTCACAGTCCAAACTCACCCTGTATGAGTTTCGGCTGGATCTGGGGTTTAGTGTCGTAGGATAAGGGGTTCAATGCCTTTGAGAGTCTCCGTTTCCCTCCCGCCAGAGAAAGCCAGCCAGGTACTCTGGCACCCGCTCTCTCCGCGTGCGCGTCTCCGTACCTCAGCTTTTTGCAGCTCCTCTGGGTCTCCGTGAGCCCCTCTCTTTCCTTCTAGCTGTAGAACTTCCACTCAGCCAGCTTTCCTGTGGTTCTGGATGATGTCTGTTCTGTCTTTTAGTTGTAGTTTTGAAATTGTTGTGCGAGGCAGTAGTGTAGGTGTTTATGCCGCCATCTTGGATTCTCCTCTTCTGATATTTTAATGAAGGAACTAAGACGTTTTTTATTGATCCCTCGAGGGTTCTAGGGGAACCTTGCTGAAGGTGGCAGACTCTGCCTTGACTTTTCCAAACAAGTCTGAACCCCCATGTGTTTTACTGGAATCTTAAAAATGTCCTTGCTTAAAGGACACTACAGACGCATGTGTCTTCTCAAGGATGTTTATCCTGCTGATAGTATCTAATAGTTAATTTTAATTCAAACTGTTGCCTATAAGAAGGCAGGCGAATGGGGCTGCTTGGTTGCAGAAATGTGTGTAAGAGTAATCCATTCATCCGTCGCGCAGGGTCTGCTGGTCAGTCCCGGCAGTTCCCCATCCCTGCCCAATAAGGAGGAATGAATGACTTCCTTTCCCTCAAGTCTCTTGGATATTTGGAATTTTCCCTATACTAGTTTCCTTTTCCCTGTACTAGTTTCAGCCGGCACCTGGTGCTGACTTCCTGCCCCCTCTCTTCCAGGCCCCCATTTCTGATGAGCAGGCTGTTTGCCCTCACATGGCAATTAGCCAGTCTTGTGTTGGTACTGCTCTGCTTTTGCACACTCATTCTTCCCATCCTGCCCTAATCTCTGCTTTCTTGGATCTTTGTTTTTCACCTTAATAAAATTCAGAATAATATAATAGAACCTCCCATAGTGTAACAAAATTTTTATAAAATATTAATTTAGTCTCCTTTTAATAAGTCTAATAAGTGGAAATATGTATTCTATATAAATTTTATATTTTTTTCATTAAAAAAAGATTTGTGTCCCCAAACCAGACCCACAGAATACATGCCACCTAGTTTCAGCACAGACAGCATGAGGGAGTGCAGACCGGACACTGGAAGAGTAACGAGATTCTGTTTCAGGACATTAGTAGCCACAGGCCACTCTTCAGTTTCTACAACAGTATCTATAACTTTAAACATCTCCACACTGACCCTCGAGGGATCAATGAAAAACGTCTTAGTTCCTTCATTAAAATATCAGATGATGTATTTCAGTATCACACCAAACTGTATGTGTTTATGTATATAGAGACTGCTAAAAGACTACACAATTTTTACCTGATGCTTCTCACTGATGCATACTGTCGCAGTAAAAAACACAGACTTCTTTGGAATGAGAAATATAGCAAGAATGGTCCTACATGTACTAAACTTTAACAGCATTTAAATAAAAAGTTAAGTGCCTTTCAGGCCACTTCTTCCCAGGCACCAGTTTTCACAACCCAGTATTGAAATATTGCCACACAAATTGTGTGGTTAAGGGGTCACATTTCAATACTTAAAATATTATCTAGAGTATATTTTAGTTTTATTTATATTTGAGATAATTTTTGAATGTTGAGTGTGAAATGTAAAAATAGTCACAAATATCCTTATCAAAAATAAAAATAATCCCCAATCAGTAAGTTCCAAGCAAATAAAACATTTTATAGTCACACACTAATACTGAGGTCTGTAAAAAGGCTTGGGTGAATAATAGATACACATAAAAGATATATTAGTTCTAATACTATCCTTTTTTGTTTCTATCACCATACTTTAAAAAATTGTTATACAATCAAAAAAGGCTGACATTGATAACTATTATGTGTAAAAATAGTGCACCATCTTCTTCTGCAAAGCAAATTTGCATCCTAAGAGTTGGTAAACACTTGTTTTTTAATATAGCAAAGGACTGAGACTTTGAAAAAATTAAGGTATTCAAATGGATAAAGTTGCTTATCATGAAGCATTAGGAAACTGATATAATTAAGTTCAAAATTTCTGTTAAAGTAACATGAATATGCAGTTCCATCAGGTCCACACAATGAGTGCTATAACCCCAACGTTATGGCTTTATACAAGTGCATAGTTACAACTGTAGTAAGTAGTGATATCTGATTAATGAGTATAAAAAATAAAGTGGGGAGTTTGAAAAACCCTCTTGCAGTATTACAGTGCTATCTAACTTCCTTGGATCTTGTAGGCTGCTGAGCCTGGAGGTGCCAACTCCCAAACTGGCTTCTAAATGTTAGCCTTCCTTCTGCCGCAGGCCTGCTCCAGCCAGTTCCCCAAGGCATGCAAGCATGCCTTCATGGGTACACATGCATACCCACAGTCATGTTCACAACTCACCAAGTTCCTGCCCTGGCTGTTCTCCCAACCCCTCAGATCCACAGGGCTTTGATCTGTTATGCCAAGAGGTAAACCGGGAGACGGATAAACTTTCTCTGTGACAGATTTCAGCCCAGTAAGAGAAACAATGCTGTCAGATTCTGGCTCAAGACTATTGTTGAAGGGATTTCTGTGCTTGTGGGGATTGAGACCAGACCAGAGCCCGAAATATGGTTATACACCAACTTGTTTAACTGCAGATTCCAGGGCCCACTCCACACCTACTATGTTGGAATTCAGAGTGGGAGGTAGAAATCTGTATCCTTAGTAAATTGACTGAATATTTGATATAGTCCTGAGACTGGCATCTGGATTTGATGATTGCCTGCCTCTAAAGTGAAGAACACATTTGTGCTTTTTCATAATGATGAATCTGAGAAGTCAGGAAATTGTTCAAGCCCAGCTGGTGTGGCTCAGTGATTGACTGTCAGTCTAAGAACTTGGAGATCACAGTTCAATTCCCGGTCAGGACACATATCTGGGTTGCAGGCTCAATCCCTAGTGAGGGGCATGAAGGAGGCCGCCAATCGATGGTTCTCTCTCATCATGATGTTTCACATCTCTCTCTCCCTCTCCCTTCCTCTCTGAAATAAAAAACGTATTTTAAATAAAGAAATTGTTCAAAATGTTAGAGTTTAAAAGGTTAAGTTTCAGAATTCCTCATTCCTTAACACAGCCCCGCAAAGTCGGGATTGCCACTCGTCATGTTCAAGGGTGCTCCTGGTGCTGGGGATTATTTCCTGTTTGTACAGCAACTGTAAGGTCAATTGCATTAAAGTCAGGCCTTTCCATGAATGCTGCACTCCTGGAATGCTTAAGGGGATTCCTGGGGACCAAGCATAGCCTTGCCTGGGGAGCACACCCTTGGCCATGATCTGCCTCCACAAATGCTGAACAGCCCTGAACGTCTGTTTCCCTTTTGAACTGGTGAGTCCCAGAGGTGTGCTCCCATGGGGTCAAGATTGGGAGCCAGCACATGACAAACAACTGTCTGGTTAAAGGTGCAGGAGACCAGATCCCCATCTCCACTGGCAGATCAACCCATCCTCTACCATTTCACAGCCTGACCTCGGCTTTCCTTCTCCCTAAAGCAAAGGAGTTTTAACTCCTATCATTTAGTAGCTGAGCCTAGCAGCTCTCTACAGTTATATATAGTTGTGTGTATATAAAATATAAAAATAATTATATCTATATATATGCCTGTCTATCTATCTATCTATCTATCTATCTATCTATCTATCTATCTACCTGTCTATCTATCATACCTGCCATTTATCTGCCCAATTCTTAACCCTTCTAGTAGGGGCATACAAGTTCTCTTTTTTTAATATAACACCTTGTCACAAATGAATTTTTTCCCATATCTAAAAAGAGGCTAATAACAACATTATTATAATCACAGTAGAATGATTTTACTTCTTCTACATTTTATCCCACCATACACTGAGATGCAGATAAACATATGCAAACAAACTAGAACACATTTCATTAATGCTGGATTAAAAGGAACAACTTTGTTTTTTATCATCACCCGTGGATATGTTTATTAATTGTAGAGAGAATGGAAAAGAGAGAGAGAAGACAGAAACCAAGATGGCAGCACAGGTGAATACCTAAACTGCTGCCTCGCACAACAATTTCAAAACTACAGCTAAAAGATGGAACAGACATCATCCAGAACACAGGAAAGCTGGCTGAGTGGAAATTCTACAACTAGAAGGAAAGAGAGGGGCTCACAAAGACTCAGAGGAGCTGTAAAAAGCTGAGGTACAGAGACATGCACATGGAGAGGACAGGCTGTAGAGTGCCTGGCTGGCTTCCTCTAGTGGGAGGGAGACAGAAACTCCTGACTGCACTGAACCCCAGTTCCAGGCTGGACTCATACAGGGTGAGTCTGAACTGTTGGGAAAAGGGAGGAGTGCAAGGAAACTTAGGGGAGCCATGAAAGACAGAGGTCTGGAGGTGCGCGCGGGTGCAAGTGTGCACACAGAGAGCTGACTGCTGATTGTGCCGCTGGCTTTCTCTAGTGCAGCGGTTCTCAACCTGTGGGTCACGACCCCTTTGGGGGTCAAAAGAGCCTTTCACAGGGGTCACCTAAAACCATCGGAAAATGTAGTAATGTAGTTTACTGTTGTTATATTAAGACTGTTACCGATGCTGCACCATGCTTCAAGACAAAATTTCATTTATTTGTAATTAGAAATAAATATTTCACAATATCTAATTGTGATTATCACTATGCTTTAATTATGTTCAATTTGTAACAATGAAAATACATCCCACATATCAGATATTTACATTATGACTCATAACAGTAGCAAAATTACAGTTACGAAGTAGCTACAAAAATAATTTTATGGTTGGGGGTCACCACAACATGAGGAACTGTATTAAAGGGTTGTGGCATTAGGAAGGTTGAGAACCACTGCTCTAGTGGGAGGGAGATAGAACCTTCCAACTGTGCTGAAATCCACTTCCAACTGCACTGAACTCCAGGTTCAGGCAAAACCCCAGACTCATAAGGGTCCTCGGAGCGCATAGAAACTCAGGTAAGCCAGAAAGGCAGAGATCTGGAGGTGTGTGAGCGCAAGTGCGTGCACAGAAAGTGGCAGCAATTACCGAGTGACACTAAAACCCAGCGGCCTCATACATCAGGGCTGACGGGAAACCAAGGCTGTCTGCTCAGCCCTGAGACATTGCCACATCTAAGGTGAACAAACAGGCTTTTGTAATTTTGCAAGTCTTGTATGTTAAAGCTGACTCAAGTACAGAAGTTTTCCTAACTTAGACACAGCTGATCCTCACAACCAATTGGCTTGGAGGTCAGTTCCCCCCAGTGATACCAACAACGATCAAGACTTAACTACAACAAGGCTGTACACACATTAGGGGTGCACCAAGAGAGTCCACCTCAGGTAACTGGGGAGGTGAAGCTACTGGGCCATATAGGACACCTAGCACACAAACCTACTCTACCAACTCAGGGAAGCAGAGAAAATGTAGAGACAAAGGAACAGATCACAAACAAAAGAAATGGAGGAAAACAAATGACTGGATATAGATTTCAAAACCATGGTTATAAGATTTTTCAAAAATTTCCTAGAAAAAGTGGATAAATTTAGTGAGACTCAAGAGGAGATGAAAAAGGACCAACTAGAGATGAAAAAGAAACAACTAGAAATTAAACATACACTGACTGAAATAAAAAAACATTGTACAGAGACCTAACAGCAGACTTAGAGGAATGAAAGAATCAAGTCAAAGATTTGAAATACAAAGAAGCAGAAAACATTCAACTGGAAAAGCAAAAAAGAAAAAAGAATCCAAAAATGTGAAGATAGTGTAAGGAGCCTCTCGGACAACTTCAAGTGTACCAACATCAGAATTATGGGGGTGCCAGAAGAAGAGAGAGAGCAAGATACTGAAAACCTATTTGAAGAAATAATGACCAAAAACTTCCCCCACCTGGTGAAAGAAATAGACTTACAAGTCCGGGAAGTGCACAGAACCCCAAATAAAAGGAATCCAAAGAGGACCACACCAAGACACATAATTAAAACACCAAGAGCAAAAGAAAAAGAGAGAATATTAAAAGCAGCAAGAGAAAAACAGTTAATTACCTACAAGGGAGCACCCATATGATTGTCAGTTGATTTCTCAACAGAAACTATGCAGACCAGATGGGAGTGGCAAGAAATATTCAAAGTGATGAATAGCAAGAACTACAACCAAGATTACTCTACCCAGCAAAGCTATCATTCAGAATTGAAGGGTAGATAAAAAACTTCACAGATAAGAAAAAACTAAAGGAGTTCATCACCACCAAACCAGTATTATATGAAATGATGAAAGGTATTCTTTAATAAGAGGAAGAAGAAAAAGGTAAAGATAAAAATTATGAACAACAAATACATATCTATCAACAAGTGAATCTAAAAATCAAGTAGATTCACTTGTTGCTAGATAGGTGAAAATCTGATGAACAGAATAAAGTGGTGAATATAATAGAATCAGAGGCATAGAAAGGGAGTGGACTGACAAATTCTCACGGAGAGGGGGGTGAGGGGGATGCAGGGAGAGACTGGACAAAAATCATACGCCTATGGATGAGGACAATGGCGGTGGGGAGGTAAGGGCAGGGGTGGGAGCCGGTGGAAGAGAGCTATGGTGGGAAAAAAGAGGAACAATTGTAATAATCTGAACAATAAAGATTTATTAAATTAGAGAAAGAGAGAGAGAGAGAGAGAGAGAGAGAGATCAAACAGTTGTGCTCTGACTGGGGATCAAACCTGAAAGCTAGATATGTGCTGACCAGGAATTGAACTAGTGACCATTTGGTGCACTAGACAAAGCTCCAACCAGCAAGCCACTTGGCCAGCGAAAAAGGGCAAGTTTTTTACTCAACAAGCCCCAGACAGTTGCAGAAATAACCTTCATGCTGGAAAGAGAGAGAGAGAGATAAAGAGAGAGAGAGAGAGAGCACAAGCAAAAGAGGAAACATGCAGAAATTACGCAGAGGCTTAGATGTCCCAGTAGCTCTTCCTGGGAATGAATTTCAAAAGCCAGAAATCCCACAGCAGCTGCTCAGGGCCATTGATGCTCATGAAATCCACCCACCATAAATCCCCGACCCTGGTGAGATTTATGCATGAATTTGGAGGCAAAACAAAGATTTTCTAATACCAAAATGTTAGAAGGGATCCTGAAACTTTTTGGTGCTTTTTTTTTTTTTTTAAATCTTTATTGTTCAGATTATTACAATTGTTCCTCTTTTTTCTCCCCATAGCTCCCCTCCCACCCAGCTGCCACCCCACCCTCTACCCTTACCTCCCCCACATTGTCCTCATCCATAGGTGTATGATTTTTGTTCAGTTTCTTCCTGCACCCCCCCTTCACCTCTTTCCCCCTGAGAATTATCAGTCCACTCCCTTTCTATGCCCCTGATTCTATTATATTCATCAGATTTTCAATTTACTTGATTTTTAGATTCACTTGTTGATATGTATTTTTTGTTCATGATTTTTATCTTTACTTTTTTCTTCTTCTTCCTCTTCTTAAAGAATACCTTTCAGCATTTCATATAATACTGGTTTGGTGGTGATGAACTCCTTTAGTTTTTCTTATCTGTGAAGCTCTTTATCTGCCCTTCAATTCTGAATGATAGCTTTGCTGAGTACAGTAATCTTGGTTGTAGGTTCTTGCTATTCATCACTGAATATTTCTTGCCACTCCCGTCTGGCCTGCATAGTTTCTGTTAAGAAATCAGCTGATAATCATATGGGTGCTTCCTTTTCGGTAGTTAACTGTTTTTCTCTTGCTGCTTTTAATATTCTCTCTTTGTCTTTTGTTCTTGGTGCTTTAATTATGATGTGTCTTGGTGTAATCCTCTTTGGATTCCTTTTATTTGGGGTTCTGTGCACTTCCCGGACTTGTAAGTCTATTTCTTTCACCAGGTGGGGGAAGTTTTTGGTCATTATTTCTTCAAATAGGTTTTCAGTATCTTGCTCTCTCTCTTCTTCTGGCACCCCCATAATTCTGATGTTGGTACACTTGAAGTTGTTCCAGAGGCTCCTTGGAGGTCATTTCTGCAACTGTTCTGGGTTTGTTCAGTAACTTTACACTATCTTCACATTTTTGGATTCTTTTTTCTTTTCCAGTTGAGTGTTTTCTGCTTCTTTGTATTTCAAATCTTTGACTTGATTCTTGCATTACTCTAGTCTGCTGTATATTTTTATTTCAGTCAGTGTATGTTTAATTTCTAGTTGGTCCTTTTTCATCTTACTAAATTTATCCACTTTTCTAGGAAATTCTTAAAAAACCTTTTAACTGTGGTTTTGAAGTCTATATCCAGTCATTGTTTTCCTCTATTTCTTTCGTTTGTGATCTGTTCCTTTGTCTCTGCATTTTTGCTGCTTCCCTGAGTTGGTAGAGTAGCTTTGTGTGCTAGGTGTCCTATATGACCCAGTAGCTCTGCTTCCCATGTTATCTGAGGTGGACACTGTTGATGCACCCCTTTGTGGACTGTGTATACAGTCTTGTTGTAGTTAAGTCTTGATTATTGTTGGTATCACTGGGGGGAATTGACCTCAAAGCCAATTATTTGTGAATGTAAGTTGTGTCTATGTCTGGAGACTTTCTGTGCTGGGCTCAGTCTTTAAGACTTGCAAGATTGCAAAGGCCTCTGTGCTGGACTTGGATATGGCAGAGTCTCAGGGCTGAGCAGACAGCTTTGGTTTCCTGTCAGCCTTGTCCTACATGGTGGCCCTGGGTCTCAGTATCCCTTGGTAATCGCTTCAGCCCTCTCTGTGTGCACACACGGGTGTGCCTCCAGACCTCTGACTTTTGCACATGCCTTCTGTCTTTCTGGCTCTCCTGAGTTTCTATGTGCTCTAGGGAGCTGTATGAGTCTGGGTCCCCAGGGTATCACCCAACACTGGGGTTCAGTGCAGTCGGACCTGGATTTTATTCCAGTTGGAAGGTTCTGTGTTCCTCCCACTAGAGAAAGCCAGCAGCACAATCAGCAGTCAGTCCTCTTTGCGAACCTCCAGACCTCTGCTTTTTGTGGCTCCCCTAAGTTTCTGTGCACTCCTCCCTTTTCACGACAATCCAGACTTCCCCTGTATGAGTCTCGCCCAGAACTGGGGTTCAGTGCAGTCAGAAGTGGGATTCAGTGCAGTTGGGAGTTTCTATATCCCTCCAGCTAGAGGAAGCCAGCCAGACGCCTCCCCCACCTGTCCTCTCCACATGCGTGTCTCTGTACCTCAGCTTTTTGCAGCTCCTCTGAGTCTCTATGAGCCCCTCTCTCTCCTTGTAGTTGTAGAATTTCCACTCAGCCAGCTTTCCTGTGTTCTGGATGTGGTCTATTCTGTCCTTTGGCTATACTTTTGAAACTGTTGTGTGAGGCAGCAGGTGTTGACCTATGCCACCATCTTGGTTTCTTTTTTGGTGCTTTTAAAAAAGCAAAAGCATGTGTTCAGGGTCTGCTCATCCTACCATCTGCAGGACAGGAAGGTGTGGTGTCCTCCCTCTCTGCACTGCCACCCTAAAGTCTCTGTCTCAGGCTAGAGAGGTGTGGCACACAGGAACAGGCAGTATCATATTCTGTCTGAGGCACAGAAGAGCAGACACGCTGTCCGCACTGGTCTTTGAGGCTCCTTGGCTGTCTGAACTACCTCTTAGGCAGGTGAGAGCCAGCCCCAGGGGCTGTGTATCACTCTTGCCATTTATGTTTGCCACCAGTTTTATGAGCCTGGTCTGTGAGTCCTATTGAATATCAGGTAGGTACTAAGCAGCGATGAGAGTGTGGCTCATCATCATTTCTTGGCTGCAAAGCAAGTATGTTGTTTGAGGTGAAACCAGGATGCTGCGGTGCGGACAAGGCCAGCCATACATGTAGCTGGTGGAATGGGAAGACCCTCAAAACAGTCTCCTTTCCCTAAAATATCTTTGTCAACAGGAGATCATGCGTTTCCACCATTACAGTTACTTTTTAAATTAAATGACTTCACAAAACCACTGCTCAAATGGAAGGAATAAGGAATTAATGCAGTAATTCCATGAGTACTTGTTTAGTCCCAGTTAGTTTATAAAAGTAGCTACGTAGCTCTAGCAGAGACCAAAAACAGGTATGCTTGGGAGCGAAGGAGTCAGGACCTTAGGTGTGGCTTGGAGGAAGCCTGCCCTTGCACATGCACAGACACAAGGAGAATGAAGGCACTGGCAACCAGCAGGGCAGGAGCATGGAGTGGGGTGAAGGGATGAAGGACTAGAATAGGTCACAACGGGCTTTGAGGAGACAGAAAGAAGCTAAATAGACAGGGCTAGGGGCCATAGGAGGTAGGATTTAAAACTGGGGGATCCAACTGGGTGGAGTTACTAAGGCACCCCAACTGAACAGGGAAGGAAGGGCACATGTGAGAGGTGTGAACTTTAAAATTATGAACATTGCTGAGATAGGCAACTTACAGATAGTCAATCCCAAGGCAATAAGACATATAAACCAATCCCAAGGGTGTTGTTAAGACAGAATCAGGAGCTAGCAAGGCTGCATCCACCCCCTAAATTAAAAAGTGTGCTCCCTCCCCCTCAATCTCTCTCTCTCCTCAGCACGCAATGGGTTCATGGACTAATAGACATTAACATCCGATTACATCATGGGAAGGCAGCTCTGGACTCTGGCCTGCTCCTAGAACCCAGCTGCCCCTTTTCCAGGACTAGCTTCTCCCAATAAACTTTGGTTCCGCCAACCAGTTTTTGTCATCGACTTCATTCTTCAATTTCGCGAGGAAATGAACTTGGACAAAAAAACCTCACATTTTGGTTTGAATGTCATGTGGACTTCACAAGTACAGTGGTATCTCGAGATACGAGTTTAATTCGTTCTGTAACCTTGAGGCGTGGGAAACTATGAGACACTCGAGTCGAGGTAAACTGGTGGATCGTGTGCAGCCGGCCGATCCGAGCGATTACTCCTATCTCAAATGTTGCTCATATTTCAAAGCAAAAATCGCTCGCTCGACTGCTCGTATCTCAAAAATCTCGTATGTTAGGGCACTCGTATCTCGAGGTACCAGTGTAACTTCTATCTGTTCAAAAGAAGTGGAGGGAATACAAGCAGTCTTTGTCTAAAGAGCAGCACAAAATCACCTTGATAAATAACTTGTTTTCATCACCAGAAATCATTTGTTGATTGTTATGCTCAGAATCTGAACAAAAGAGCACTGCAAATTCAATTTCCGCCTCCTTCAAAGCTTGTCAATCAAGGAGAGACACTAAGTAGGGCCCAAAGAACAGGAAAAAACATCTAAATGTGATGAGATATTTATGGCACGTGTAACTGGAATGCACTGCTGCAGTCGGCAGCACAGCTGGGAACAAGCAAGGGACAAACCCATCAGGCGACCCATCTTTCATTCAGTCCCTCAGCATTTTTAGTGCCAGCCAGGTGCCAAGGCTGAAACTAGGAATCTTGAGGTGTATAAAGAAAGAAAAATATCTGGCCCTTACTGTCAGGGAGATTGCTAGTTAAAGCATGCACTCAACTCAGCCATAACAGCACAGATGTGAAGTCAGACAAGCTGCCACCAGAATTCAATTTCATGAGCCATTCTGAGCAACTGTTTCCTCTTCAGCAACAAGAGGTATAGCTCCCACCTCCCAGGGCTGCGTAAACACCGAAGGAGCTAATAAAAATTCCTAATGCAATGACTAACCTAATAAGTGTTAGTTTTTCTCCTTCCTTCCACAAATTACTCTAATGCATGGCAGAAGGTGATGCCACAAGAGCGGTAAAGAAAAGTATTGAGTGTTCAGAGAATGAAGGTACAATTATTTACAGCTCAGGAAGCACAGAAAAGATTTAATGGAAGAGGTGAAATTGAACTTGGCTTTAAAGACTTAGATATGCAGAAACGGGGAGAGGAGTTGCAGAAGGAGGAAGCAAAGTCCAGGGTCAGGTGACTAGCTGGAGTAGCAAATGATGCTGGGAGATAACTAGGGGCCATGTCTTTGATGGCTTTGATGCGAAGCTAAGGTTAAACTTCAGGTATGAACAAAGGTACTTAAGGGGGAATGGTGACATTAGTCACGCTTTGCTTTATAATGTAAATCTTATAGCTGCACTTTTATCAATTGGGAAGGAATTCTTATGAGCTCTAGAGACTAAAAATTATGCCAAATGGTAACTAATGATGGTACTATGAAGGTGAAATTGAATAAAAGATAGCTGGGTTATTCAATAAGTAGACTATCTGGGTAAAGACCATGAAGAACTCATATCTATTTGTCATCTCAGTAATAAAAGGATGGTTGCAGGAGAAATACAAAAGGCAGAGAAGATGTGACTGTCAGGTTGCTGAAGTCTCTTCTGGACTATTCAGACTTCTGGGAAGAAGGGACCTTCAGGCAACTGAGATGCTGAATGAGAGCTCAGAAGGAGGTCTCATATAGAAAGATCTGTTTGTGAGTCAGCAACATCAAGACTGATGGAATGATGATGGGAAAAGAAGAGGCCTGAGGTCAGAGCTATGAGCCATGGGCATCATGGGGGAGGAAGAAGAAGTGGGAGAGGAGGAAGGGCATCAGAGGGACAGAAGGCCGGACAGGCAGCCAGGTGGGAGCCAAAGAAGAGAGAGCTCCTGGCAGAGGGGAGGTCGCTAGTGACCAGTGGTGCAAAAGCTAAAGAAAACGAGGAACGAGAGTAAGGTTTGCAATGCAAAGCTCAGCAACAGCATCTCTTTCATACCCTTACTCATTTTTGTGGATGGAATAAAAAAAAATATATATATATATATATTTGCTTTTGGATTTAACATGGATAGCTTTTATAACAACAAACATTACTGATGATCTTGAAGAGGTAAAACTTAGGTTGCAAAGGCCAAAGGGAGAGTCCAACGCCAGAAAGTATAGTGATAATTCTAGATTGGTTGCTCTTTGAGAAGTTTCACAATCAAGAGCAGGAGAAAGACATAGTAAGTGCAGAGCCAAGGGAAGGTGGCGGTGATGCCTAGGGCCCTCCTACCTTTGGGGGAGCCGGCTACTACATTTCCAGGAATTCTGTGAATTTGTTAAATTGGTTTGAAATACTAGCAAAATGGGAGTGTTTACACTACAGAAATTGACAAATGCTACAAATCAGCCACTTCCTCTCACCCCAGCCCGTTATAAATACTTCACTGTTAAGATGGAGAAAGCAAGCATGTTTCTAAGCTGTGTGGACAAATACAGCAAAGAGGGGAGACACTGAAAGTGGATTAGGATAGAAAGATGGGAGAGTGGCAGAAGACAGGGGAAGCAGTGCCAACGTTTAGTGAGGACCAAGGTATCACCATGCCAGGTGGAGATACTGAGGTCATGGGGGATGTGAGGTCATGAGGACAAGATGTTGGAAGGGTGATTGGGTAGACTAAGAGAAAGAGTTAATAAGCCTTGTAACCTACCCGACTTAACTGAGCTAATAGGTTTCAATTTTATGTCTCAATAACCAAAATGACTTAGTTCAAGCTTAAGTAAATATGCTTGGGGTGAAAATAACTTTAAGTGACGCTGGAAAGCCAAGCCTTTGTTGTGTTATGGTGCTTCTTTGGGTCTTGTGCTTAATGCCATGGAAGTTTCATCATTGCCAGTGTTGAGACTTGTGGTGGTAACCCCTGAGCTTTACAAATCCACTCAATCCCATTATCCAGGAGAGGAGCTCCGTCATCCACGACAAGAAAAACTGGACAAGAAGGCACATAAGTTTGAGTGAACATGACCCTCCAATATAACACTCTGCATGTCTGTAGCCAGGAGAAAATGCACAGTCCAGCTTGACACAGCCACAGCATCAGAATGTTAAAAGCAGCTTTGAAACATGGTTCTGTGGAGACTAGAACCCTAAAGCCACATTTGAAGTTTCTTCTCTCAAATAAGATGTGTGAGATCTGCTCTTTCATGACTTCTGTGATACATTCCTTGATCTTTCAGAATTTTTATTTTCTTTTATTTATTTATTTTTAATAATTCTTTATTGTTGAAAGTATTACATATGTCCCCCTTTTGACACCATTAACCCCCTCTAGCCTGCCCCTCTTTCTGGGCCCTCATCACCCCATTGTCTGTGGCCATGGACCATGTATATATGCATAAGATTATTGGTTGAGTACTTCCCACCCATCCACCCTCTCCTGCCTTCCCTCCGAGATTCTGGCACTCTGTTCCATGCTTTATTTGATTCTAAAAGGCATTATGATAAAAGTACATATTATCCTAAATATATTTGACCTTCATTATAGATTTTATTGAAGTGTTCTGTGTAGGTTCACAGGCACACACAAGGAAAGAAAGTACAAGGAAGGGTGGAGAGAAAGGAAAAAAGACAGAAAGGCAGAGAGAAGGTGGAAAAGAATGTCTTACCAGCTTGGGGATCAGGAACCAGGTGTGATTTAAGAACATGCTGTAATGATCTCACATATCCCAGGTTCCCTTCACAGGCTGTGGAAAACTAAGGAATTTCACAACATTTCAGGCTGATTGGAAAGAGAGCTACCAGCTGTTTCCTTACTTAAGACACCAGTCCCACAGGCTCCCTTGCAATGTCAGAAATGCCAGGCCCACTCCCAGGCAAATATCTCAGGAAAGACATTCTCAGGGCAGCTGAGGACACTTGGTTCTTTTTCCTTGGCATCAATAGTGTCTTTGACTAGCGTACTTGGCCCTCTGCTGCCTAGATCTCCAGCAGGAAATACTTTGCAACTCTATATGATACATCATCTGGCCCATAAATAAAAACCTGCTTTCCTTTCCTTATCCTCAAAGGAGGATAAACAGTGTCTTTAGTGGATGGAAGAGGGATGTCAGTTTTCAAAGTCAGATGGAGTCCAAGATCTTGGACTCAAAGGTTAAGGAAAAGTCAGCTTCTTTTACTAAAAGTTTAAATTAAGAAGACTTTCACTAACACAGCTCAATGGAAATAATCTGGAAAATGACATGCTATGAAAAGAAGCAAAAATGAATTGCAAAGAGAGGACTAGTAGTCATAACAGAATCTAAAAGTATGTGAAAGAGGAGTAATGAGAATTTATCAATATGACCCTGGGACTCCTGGCAGGAGGGGAACATGGTGTTTGGCCTGTGTGGCCTCCTTAAAGTGACCTGATCTCTGGTATCCTGGTTTATAAAGTGGTGTGAATCTGTGCTTACCAGAATTTGAATATATCTAGATTGTAAGAGAATTTTTGAATCTTGAAAAAAAAAAGCAATAAAAGTGATGATTAATATGTACTGAGACTCTACCATGTGCCAGGCCCTGTGCACAGAGCTTGATATTCATGGTCTGATTTAAATTTCAGAACAGCAGAATTACCTCCACCTCCACCACGATCATCTCCCCACCTTTGTAGATAACAAGATGGAGGCTCTAAGAGGTTAAATTTCTTGTCTTATGATACTTAGAAGACAGCAGCTTATAAGTAACAGAGCTGGATGAGTCTGGCCCCAAAATCCCCATGCATTTAATCACTTCCCGAAACCCCGAGGCTCAAAAAAGCTGAGTGTGAAGACACAAAATAGGGAGAAATCCAAGCCCCTTCTTTAAATGAGATTCCATGTAAAAATCACTTGTTTTTCTGAGTCTTGGTATCCTTACCGGTATCTACCTTAGAATAACTATGAGGATTAAACAAAACAATACACTTAGTCCATTGGGAAAGAGAGCCCAAGTCTCTCTGCTTCTCACTCTCTTGCTTGTTTGTTCATTCATTCATCAACAAGTTTTTGGAACCCATAATGTTCCACTGTTGTAGGAGCTAGGAATATAACATGAATAGACAATCCTTACTCTCAAAGAGTTTACAGTCAAGTTAAGACACAGGCAAGTAATGGGGTTCTGGACCAAGCAATTCTTCCAACACCAGCAGGGCACCCAAGAATTCAACTTAATTCTGACACTATCTACCTGGAGATAAATTTCATAGGTAAAGGGCTCCATCCTACAAGATGCCCTCCATTTCAGATGCCAATCACAAGCCCAGATTGTTGCCTGTGCTCCTGATCAATGGACTATAAATCAGAGGTTCCCAAACCCTTCTCCTTGGGTTTGATGAATTTGCTACAGCAATTAATTAATTTTACCTTTATGGTTATAAAGCAATTTCAGGAACAGAGAACAAGAAACCAAATATTATGACAAAAGATGCTCCCAAAGTTGTTACTACCCAGAAAATTCCAAAGGTCTTGGATGATGAGAGCCAGGAATCATGTACAAAGAGTAAGTACATATTGGAAATATATTTAAGACATCTGAATTCTGGTCAAATATGTATTTCTTATAAATCAAAGTATAACAGCAAGCAATTCTACTGTGATAAGATCATTGGTTTATTGAAAGCATAGGAGAGTGTAGGAATGTACCAGAAGGAGCCCCTAAGACTGTCTGGGAGAGCCAGAAAGAGCTTAGCACAGAGGAAAAGTTTGGCCCTGAGGCTTGAAAAACAAGGAAGAATTAGCCAGACAGAAGTGGGAAGATTCCTTCCAAGAAGAGAGAAGCACATGTGCAGGGAGCCCTGAAGGAGCCAGACAAGTCTGAGGGAGTCCAACAGTTGAGACTGCTAGACGCCCAGTGCCCCGCTCCCCACCTCCTCCCAAGTGCAGTTGTGCTGCAGCAGGAGACAGGAACCAAAGTGTGGAGATGATGAAAATACATTTGACTTTCTTGAATGAATCCTTCCAGCTCTGAAATTCTATATCCCATGAGTAACAGATGAGCTCAACTCATTTCAAATGCATTAAACAAATATCTATTGAGGGATGTTTAAGCATAATCTTTGCCCTTTAAAGAGTCTACAGGAAAAATCTTTTTTTTTAATTAAATCTTTATTATTCAGATTATTATATTTGTTTCTCTTTTTTCCCCTCCATAGCACCCCTCCACCCAGCTCCCACCCCTCCCTCTGCCCTTAGCTCCCTCCAATTGATCTCATCCATAGGTGTATGATTTTTGTCCAGTCTCTCCCTGTACACCCCTCACCCCTTTCCCCCTGAGAATTATCAGTCCACTCCCTTTCTGTGCTCCTGATTCTATTATATTCACCAGTTTATTCTGTTGATCAAATTTTTAATTCACTTAATTTTTAGATGCACTTGTTGATAGATGTGTATTTGTTGTTCATAATTTTTTGTCTTTTACCTTTTTCTTCTTCCTCTTCTAAACGGGTACCTTTCAGCATTTCATATAATACTGGTTTGGAGTTGATGAACTCCTTTAGCTTTTTCTTCTCTGTGAAGCTCTTTATCTGCCCTTCAATTCTGAATGATAGCTTTGCTGGATAGATTATTCTTGGTTGTAGGTTCTTGCTATTCATCACGTTGAATATTTCTTGCCACTCCCGTCTGGCCTGCATCGTTTCTGTTGAGAAGTCAGCTGACAGTCGTATGGGTGCTCCCTTGTAGGTAATAAACTGTTTTTCTCTTGCTGCTTTTAATATTCTCTCTTTGTCTTTTGCTCTTGGTGCTTTAATTATGATGTGTCTTGGTGTGATCCTCTTTGGATTCCTTTTATATGGGGTTCTGTGCACTTCCTGGACTTGTAAGTCTATTTCTTTTACCAGATGTGGGAAGTTTTCAGTCATTATTTCTTTAAATAGGTTTTCAGTATCTTGCTCTCTTTCTTCTTCTGGCACCCCCACAATTCTGATGTTGGTATGCTTGAAACTGTCCCAGAGTCTCCTTACATTATGTTCACATTTTTTGATTCTTTTCTCTTCTTGCTTTTCCAGTTGAATGTTGTCTGCTTCTTTATATTTCAAATTTTTTACTTGATTCTTGCCTTTCTCTAGTCTGCTGTTAGGACTCCGTATAATATTTTTTATTTCAGTCAGTGTATGTTTAATTTCTATTTGGTCCTTTATCATCTTTAGTTGGACCTTTTCCATCTCTAGTTGGCTCTTTTGCATCTCTAGTTGGTCCTTTTTCATCTCCTCTTGGCTCTCGCTAAATTTATCCATCTTTTCTAGCATATTCTTGAAAAACCTTATAAGCGTGGTTTTGAACTCTATATCCAGTAGTTTTTTTTCCTCCATTTCTTTTGTTTGTGATCCCTTCCCTTGTCTCGGCATTTTCACTATGCCGAGGAAACTTCTGTGTTGAATTCAGCTTTATGATACCAGAGGCAAAGCCGCAGAAGCCTCCGTTGAGCTTGGGAGGGGTGGAGTCTCAGGGCTTAAGGGACCGCCTTGCCTTCCAGTTGGCCCCGCCCTCCACGGCCCCTGAGTCTCACGTGACTGGGTAATCGCTGCAGCTGTCCTTGTGCGCGCACCCACAGTGCCTCTAACCGCTGCCTTTCCGGCTTCCCTGCGCACTAGGACCACACGAGTCTAGGTCCCCAGGGTTTCGCCCGAAACAGGGGCTCAGTGGAGTCAGAAGTGGCACAGTTGGGAGGGTCTGTCTCCCGCCCACTCGCGAAAGCCAGCGGCACAATCAGCAATCTGTCCTCCGCGCAGCACCATGCGCGTGCGCGACCAGACTTGATCTTTTGTGACTCCCCTAAGTTTCTGTGCACCTCTCCCTTTTCACAGTCCAAACTCCCTCGTATGAGTTTCGGCTGGATCTGGGGTTTAGTGTCGTAAGATAAGGGGTTCAATGCCGTTGGGAGTCTCCGTTTCCCTCCCGCCAGAGAAAGCCAGCCAGGTACTCCGGCACCCGCTCTCTCAGCATGCGCGTCTCCGTACCTCGGCTTTTTGCAGCTCCTCTGGGTTTCTGTGAGCCCCTCTCTTTCCTTCTAGTTGTAGAATTTCCACTCCGCCAGCTTTCCTGTGGTTCCGGATGATGTCCGTTCTGTCTTTTAGTTGTAGTTTTGAAATTGTTGTGCGAGGCAGCAGTGTAGGTGTTCACCTATGCCGCCATCTTGGATTCTCCCCTACAGGAAAAATCTTTGTCCTCCAAATAAATATAAGTAATGTTCTTTCCATTAAGTTGTCAACATTCTAGAAGCTCTACAACCTCCAGGGCAGAAATCCCTTTCCAAGCCTGATCCCTGCAGAGTCTCCTCAACAAAACTCCTCATCACACTCAGTTTGATCTAAGACACCTGAAGGTCTCCACATTTGGTTGTCCAGGACTTTGAGGCCAACGGACCTCACCCATGCCTCTCATCCTGCCATACTGTCACCAGCCATGAAGTGAATCTCACATATCATGCCCCGAACATACAGTGCCTTCTTTCCCTTGGCTTCTCTTCCTCCTAACCTATACTCTGCTATCACACAGAGCAGTTGTACCATTATCTTCAACCTCTTCCATCTCTTAGCCTTACTGGAAATCTGTCCAAGGCTCTAAACACTCCTCCCTCAACATCTCAGCTCTCAGGTGGCAGCAGCACCCTCAATCCCTTTTGCTGCTTCCAGACCATTATTCAGTTACTCCTATGTACAAACTTCTTTTTTGAAGTCCAGGCCATAACTCACCATACATAGAGCTGGCATCTGATCTTCTTATCCTCCCTTGTCCCATTCATTAAGGACTTTGACACCTTAACCATGATATTCCTTTGTACCCATGTCATCTTGCAACATCAGAGTCTGGGCATCAATGAGGTCTCCTCTCTTTCACTTCAGGCTCCCACTCCCATGACCATAGTCTGGACTTAGGCATTGTCCAGCATGCTCCCCTCTGAAATCTTATACTCCAGTACACTACTCCTGACCAGAACTTACTGTCATCATGCTCTATCAATTTATCAGTTTGCTTTCTCACTAAGATTCCCTAAATCTCGGTTCTCTCTGTATTATCCCTGTCAATTTTACCTTGATGGTTCCCCTTTTCTCCATCCAGTCTAGTTTCTGGAATTCATCACTTTCTCCGCTCTGTTAATAAATCTCTAAGTGTCCCAGCATATTGCCTTTCTACCATATCCCCCTTGTTACGTCCAAATCGTACTGGATGAATACAACAATACGTTATCTTGGTTGCCACACATAGTCAGTTCAATGCTGAGGCAGAAAAATTAGAACCATTATAGTCAGGTGACCCTACTCATGAATGGAGTCCAACCTTCAGTGCTTTGTCAATTCATAGATTAGTTCCCTCTCCAGGACCTTGCAACAGCCATTCTAACTTTCACTTTTTTCCTCAAACCTATTGTGGGATGAGTCTGAAGTCATGAATTCCCTCAACTTCCTGCCTGCAAACCTTCAAAATTATCTGTATCTGTACTTACTCTCTACTTTCTCCCTGCATTTCCAGAGGAAAAGGCATGATCTTTCTATTTCTGCCCTTTCTGTCTCCTCCACGACTAAGACCTTTCTTCATTGGGCCACTGTCTTATATTTTCAACTTCTACTCCACTGGCTTTTCTTCAGCAGCCTATAAAATTTGTTAAGTCTCTTCAATATTTTAAGAAACCTTTCTTTTTATCTACTTGCTAACTTTCTCTTCCATTTTACTGCAAGATTGCCTACTCACTGTCTCTATTTCCTTCTATTTCGTTCATTGTTTGGCCTTCTGCCACCAGGTGCTGTCACCACCACTTTAAAGCAACCACTTTTGCATCTAACACTAATCTCCCATTTGACAATTCCAATGGACTCTGTTTTGCCTTTGTTATGTTTGGTACATATATGCATTTGATGGGGTTAACCATGTTTTTCTCTAAAAGCTGCCTGTTCCTTCGTTTCGGTACACTGGTTCATCTCTGCCTCTTAAGCCATTATTTCTTAGCTTCTGGTAAGGCTTCCTTTTCTCTGCTCAGCCCTTTCATAACTACATGCCCTCCTTGCCACTCTGTGTGATCACCCTCATCCATTCCTTGGCTTCAACTGCCATCGCTGTGTGGATGACTTTGAACCACACATCTAGTCTAGAACTCTCTTCTGAATTTTACTCCTGACTATTCAATTGCCTTTTAGACACTCAACCAAAATGGACCATATAAAATTCAGCATGCCCTAAACTGAACTCATCTTTCCCTCCCAAACTTGCTCTTCTTTGCATTCACAATCTTAACAAATGTCACCATGGACCACCCAGTCACCCAAGCTGGAATGCCAAGAGTCATCTTTGATTCTTCATCATTCTCTAATGCAGCACTCCGAAACACATTCTGTTCAGTTATTCTCTTAGTGCCTGTCATAAATCCCCCCTCTGCATCTATGGAACAAAACTCATGCCTTATCTTATTTGAATGATTATAAATCTTTTAATCAGTTTCTCAGCCTTCAATCCAGCTTTTACCATCTGCCAATCTGTCTTCCTCCTTGTTTCCACGGAAATATTTACAAAACAGAAGACAGAATATGTTTATTCCAGCCTACAACTATTCAGTAGTTCCTCTTGGTTTACAAGATAAGACCTGTGTGCCTCAGTATGTGGAATGAGACCCTGCAAGCTCCTTTGCCACCCACATCTTGCTCCCTGGACAGGCTCTCTCTGAAGCCAACCACTTGCATTTCCTGGAACATGTCTAGCTATTTCCATCTTGTGAGGTTTTGTTTTCTGTTTTTGCTGCCTAAAATTGCTTTTCTCTCCTATATTGCTTGGCAAATAGCTACCTATTTTTCAAGACTTGGCTCAAATACCACCTAGCCTTCTTTCTCTCCTTAGTTAGAATCATCTCTCTATCCTGCATACATCAATGCTTTGTTGCACTTGATTTAATTACAAGCACTTGCAGACAGGGGCCATGTCTGATTCATCTTAATATGCCAGTACAGTGCTTGGCAGGTAGAAGACTTCAATGATTTTTTTGGTCAGCTTTCTTGCAAAATAATTTATAAACCAGGAAAATCACCATTTTTAATTGAACAATTCAGTAAGTTTTGACAAATGCATACATAATTTGGAGTAAATAACACTAGATTTATTGAGCTACTAGTAAAATACAGTCAGTATCACAATCATATGAAGGCCACAGAAAAGCTGATACCAAAACCAGTGTGCTAGCAGCCACAGAGGGCAGGATCTGTTCAGCCAGGAGGCAGGCAACTACCTACCTACAAGATACTGTGAAGCTTCAATGAGTCAGCACTTGAGAGACCCCTGGAACAATGCTCAGCAAAGGGTCTATGCTCAGACAGATTGGCGATTAGTAGTTTTGGGAGTGCCGGGTCTCCTGATCTTGGCGTGTTCCCTGACTGTCCCTGACCTATGTATCTCCCTAACCCTCTAGCCAGAGAATCCCTGCTTTCCACTCCATTTGAGGGCCTCACTGAATGTTCTCTCTTCTGTCCTGATTTGCTCCCACAAACCAGCAGTCCTCACCTCTTCTGCATATTTTAAAATACACTAAGGGTCTGCACCTGTTATTACATGAGTGAGGCCAGAATCTGGGGAGAGGAAGAGGCACCAGCAGTGAGTTTTAAAACATGTCTCCCTTGGGCAATTATAATGTGCAGCTGGGTGAGAATCACTGCTTTAGAACTACAATTTCAGGGAATTTGGGAGGTAGAGGGAGCCTTCCAGAGGGTTCCAGAAGTGAAACCCTTCTCTTGCTTTTCGCGTGCGTGGGCGCGCGCGCGCACACACACACACACACACACACACACACACACGGCACTCAGGTCATGGAGATCCGATCATATCAATGTGGTTACAAACTTAAACATCTTATTTCTTAGCTGGCCTGGCCCTCTGGGGCAATGGGCTCTCTACTTACTTATTACCTGTACTGAGTTTCCTATTAGCTGGCCTTCCCCTCCTGTTTCTCCTCCCTCCTATACCCTTCAAATAAGCCTCCTGCTTGAGACTCTGCCCTCTGCTGTGTGGGCTGGCCATTTTTCCAAATGAAGGACTTCCTTCCCTGAAATGCCAGCTCTTAAGGAAACACCCACCTGTGTCCTCTTCTGCTTACCTGCTGCTCTGTGCCAGCCCCTCCTCCTTGTTGCCCTGCATGCTCCTGGCCTGGCCTGCTGAGCTGAGCTGTGAAGCCTGACCTTCAGCAACCATCAGTGTCTTTAGTTCCTGCCCTTGCGAATGCCTACAATGGGCCTCAGGGTTTTCGTGTCCTAGAAGCAAGAAATGATACCCTCTCAACATCAAGCTTGCCCCACCCCCACCCCAAGAAGGAAGTTTGACTTCCCAGGAGCGGCCACAGGCTGGTGGGAGACAGGCTGGTGCACAATCCAGAGCAGTAGTGCTGCAGCGAACAGGCTGCGCCTGGGAGGTGAGGAAGTGGGGGTGAGCAGGGGAGGAGAAAATTGCTCACGTCAGGGAATAGAAGTGTTTTAAAGTTTGACCAGGAGTTGTTAGTTTTTTAAACCCTCACCTGAAGATATGTTTTTTATTTTTATTTTTTTAGAAAGAGAAAAGAAAAGGAGAGGGGAAGAGAGAGAGAGAGAGAGAGAGAGAGAGAGAGAGAGAGAGAGAGAGAGAGAGAGAGAGTATTGATAGGTTGCCTCCTGCATGCACCCTTACGGGGAATTGAACCTGTAAACTGGGTATTGTCCTGACCGGGAATCGACCCTGCCACATTTTGGTGTACAGGATGATGCTCCAATCCACTGTAGCACCTGACCAGGATGACCAGGAGGGTTTAGGGCTATGATAAGAGACTGAAGTGTCAACAGCACTCAGGGCTCCTGCCCAGCCCAGCCTGGCACAGTCCCTTGGCCCTGCTAGGCCCCCTTTGAACCACAATGACTGCTGAGAGTGGGTAACATTCAAGAACATCTCAATCTCTTATTTTCCCAGAAAACCAGGCAAATACATGGTTTGATGACAGCCCATCCCACACAGGAAATGGGAAGAGAAGGCTGAGCAACTCCGGAGATAAAAGGGCTGAGAGCCCATGGCAAGCACAGACTGTGGCTGCTTCATCTGATTCTTGGAATGGGATCTTGCCCTCTGGCCTTAAGGGGGACATGCATGGAAGGGGCTTCTCCATAACCCAGTTCGCCTGCAGAGGCCATCTAGATCCCTGAGCAGCAGAGTCCCCGAATTCTTTGCCTAATTGTGCCTCTTCTTTCACCGGCTCATCTTCAAAAAGCATCACAGTATCATCTGCAGAGCACTTTCCACACATCCTTGTTACTCCCCTCAAACCCTGGACGGCGGTATTAGTGCCTGGCTGTGAAGGGACCTACGGGTCAGAACGTCCTGGCTTCTAGGAGTCAGGGCAGACCCCAGCCCTGGTCTCTGATCTACTCCTCTGCATGGCTTCCCCAGCCCCCAGTCCTGCCTCCAGGCCTCAGTAAACCACCTCCCTGTCCTTGTTGTGCCCAAAGGTTTCCCCTTTCCTCTGGCTCCCCAAGGTGGCTTTGTTAAAGGATGGCTTTGGAGAAAGCTGTGGACTGAGATACACTGAGCACAAAGAGAGGAAATGGGACACCTGGAGCCAGGGCCTTGGGATGGGTGAGCCCCTACCTACAGTCCTACTCAGGGGCCCAGGAGCCCACTGCTGAGGCCTCCGTGGCCTGAACCCCCCTGCCCTCCTTCACACCAGCAGTTGTTCAGAGGTGTGGAGCGGCCCTGGCTCTGGCTTTGCCTCATGGCCTTGTCCTCCAAGGAGGGGCCCTGGTGGTCCCCAACCCCACCTCAGAGCGGCCTGGCAGCCCTTGCTCTTCAATCTCCTTAGCCCCGCCCTTCACTGCCCTTGGTGGAGGCTGTCTCTACGCAAAGGCTCAGACTGAGGCTGCCCATCACTTTGTCCCTAGGACACTTAACACTTTCCTGGGAGGCAGAACTTCTGCCAGTGATTTTGGTAGCAGGCAGAGCCTCTGTGAAAGCACTGGCATGTAGGGAGTGGCTATAGGGTGAAGCCTCGGACTGACCTGTTGGCAAAGCCACAAACAAGTCCCAGCTTAGAGGGCACAGCCCTCTTAGCATAATTAAGCTTGACCTTATGACTCCCCCTAGATCCTTCTTGGGTTGCTAATGGGCTCTGGGAGGTGCAGCAAGTGCTACCAAAACAAGTGAAATTCACAAGAACATTGTAACTATGGTGACCACTACCTTGTTTACCTCTGACTATAAAATAAAGCTTCAGCTTGCTGGCTGGATCTCTGTGGCCTTAGCCAGGCACAGTAGATCCCCCAGCTTATTATTCTTCCTCTGTCTTTTCTTTAATCCTTTGCTGCGCCGCGTCGCGCCCCCCTCCCGCCTCTGTGGGGCTGGACTCAGGATGTGCCACAGTGCAGATGGTCCTTGGATCTGGGCAGTGCAGCCGCCCCCTCTTTGTCCTGGCCCCCCACCCCTTCATCCAAGCCAGTGAGCCCCACTGATTGCACTTCCTTAGTATCCCCTTTCACTGTGGTAAAATATACATAAAGTTTTCCATCTTACCATTTTAAAATGTACAGTTGATGCCCCTTGCTGTGTGACCATCACCACCATCCCTTTCCAGAACTCTTCATCTTGCAGAACTGAAACTCTGTTCCCATTAAAAACAACTATTTCCCCACCCTCTGGCAGCCCCCTTCTACTTTCTGTCTCTATGTAATTGACATAAAACAAACAAGAAAATAAATAAATTTCTGTAACTTTTTTCATTGACAAAATTTAAAATGTGCCCTGGTAGGTGTGCTGAGTGGTTAAAATGTTGGCCCTTAGACAGAAGAGTCTCGGGTTTGATTCCCAGTCAAGGGAATCTGGGTTGCAGGATCAGGGTGTGTACAGGAGGCAACCAATCAATGCTTTTCTCTCACATCGATGTTCCTTTCTTTTTCTCTTTCTCCCCCTCCCTCTCTACAAATATCAATGGGGAAAAAAGTATCCTTGGGTGAGGATTACCAAAAAAAAAAAAAAAAATTTTTTTTAATGTGATGGAGATAATTAAGCACTTAAAAAAAATGACACGAGGAGGTTGGATCTGGGAGCCTAGCTCTCCAGGGCCTTTCCCTTCCCCTGGGGGAGCTAGTTGTGCTGCATCAGAGGGTGCTCACTGTCTAACCCCAAACACAGCGAGGGGCAGAGCACGAAGACACCGCTGTACCCACACAGGGCACAGGGAGTCAGAGAACAGAGTGCTATAGGTGGCTTCAACCTCCAGTTGACTCGTTTTCTGTGCCCTACAGCTGTGCTTCTCAAACTCCCCGTGCTTGGGGATCACCTGGTGATCTTGTGGAAAAGTAGATTCTGCTTCATGGGCCAGTTCCCGGTGATTCTGATGTGCCAACCCAGGGACCACCCTTGGAGAAGTCAGACCTCCCTCCACCTGGGGAACCATGACCTCCAAGCCAGGCAGGACCTCTCTGAGGTTGAAAAAGACCATGGCCAAGTCCTTGTTGTTTTTTTAATCACCTGATATACTAAAAAGTTAAGAAATGCACAGCAGTTACAAAAATATTGCCATGTTTTAAATGTTCGCAGTTTAGCAAATTAACAAATGTATCACGCCCACACAGATACAATGCAATAAATTGTGCTTTTTACAAAAAAAATACTGCATTTAAAAACTATGTTCATTCCTAGAGCACCACAGGTGTGTGGGCTGAGAAGGGGACAGGATGTTAATTAAGGTGTGTAGTGAGCACCTTCATTTCCGCCAGTTTCCGGGACTGAGTGTGACTTCCTTAGGAGGGATGTAGAAGTGTCTGAAGTGGAGGGGCCCAGAGGGGGTTGTGGCGGGCGGTCCTGCAGGCTCCGAGCACACACCTGAGTGAGGGAAGCTTGGAGACCAGGAGGCCCAGCCTTGCCAGCAGTGCCCAGTGTCCTTGTCCTGGTTCTGGGACTGCCTCTTCCCTGATGATTGGTGGTGTTTAATTTCTCCAGGAAGCCCCACCCCTCTTTCAAACAGAGCTGTGGGCAGGCTCCGTGGCCTCAGTTGGACATTGCCAAGCATGTCGCAATTAGAGGAGTTTCACGCAGAACCCCCTGGGAAGATGACTTGGACCCAAGGACACCCAGGGTACCATCTGCTGCCCCCACCCTCCAGGGGCTGAGGTGGGGTCCAGTTCCATGCGTGTGGAACTCCTTTTAAGGTATCTTGGAAGCCAAATTCAGCTGCTCTAGGGCTTCCATGCCCTCGCGGGGCCATTTCTTTAACCTCCAGTATTTACAAATGGGATGACTTTGAATTATAAAAGTTCTAATTTTAGGAAAGAAATTATAACATTTCTTTGAATAAGAAGCTAGTTTAGAATACTTAAAATATTATTAGACTTGTAACACAGGCCACCTTCCCCCATCCACCCAACAAACTCACTTATTCTCATTAATCCTTGGAAATTAACCCAGGAGCTGGCAAAGAGTAGGTCTCAATGAATGAGTGAATGCAGGTCTAAGATCAGTCCTATTAAACTCTCATACCACAGATGTGCCTGGAATTGCCTTGTGTGTGCAACAGCTCACCTTCAGGGGACAGTGCCTTCCTTCCCTACACAGCAGTGCAGGCCTGTCAAGACTCCAGGGTCAGTGTTATCTCTGCTGGTGAAGACTCCATCAGGGTGTCTGTCCTCCCGAAACTTCTGGTGCTGTCGTCCTGTTCTGGCTGAGCCTGTCCGTTAACCAGGCTCTCCACCTTGAGTGTCGAGTGTTGGGGTTGCTGTGAAGGTCTGCATTTACCCTGGTCTTTCTTCTTCAAGTCACATGTACCACAGCACTGTCTCTCCTGACTGTGCCCTGGCAGGACAATTACAGCTACCTCAACTGTCCCCACTTGGAGTGATAGGAACCCTTTCTTGCCCGCCCATCCATTTCTCCAGACAGGGCCCAGCAGTTTCCTTAGTAAATAGGTTTACCTATTTTCCAACCCCCTTGAGCACTTTCTCCCAGGCCACAGCTCAGATGCTGCTTCCTCCTGTCCTTGGAGCTGATAAACATATCGCGTGCTTCCTGGTGGACTGAGAAAGTGGGTTCTGTTTAAGGATAAGAGCATCATTTAGACAGAATCATGAATGCAAAAGAGACTTCAGCGTGGACAAAGACAGGCCGTTTCTACACCCGGCACTGCTGTCTGAATGCGGGAGGCGCTCTCCACAAGGCTGGGATTGTGCAGCTCTCAGAGAAGCACAGTAGCTTGGAAGTGAGTGTAGAAGGGCTTTGTGACCAGAGAGTAGGCTGGCAATGCACCACCAAGAAATAACTGTTGCCTCCTTCTCAATGTAGAGCCAGACAGTCTCATAAACTCAGAGGAGCATGAAATAAACAGAAGTGAAAAGATATTTTTAAATTCATGAAACCAAAAGCATGTGAACACATTTTAATCATCTATTGACATAATTTGATTTCCAACTTGTATATGATAAATATCAATTAAAACTTCATTAAAGAACATGTTCCTGCAGAGAAGAAGCTCATCTGCAAATAATTAGTAAGCAGATGAGGCCATGCTCTGTGGGTGAAGGATCCCAGACCCAGCTCGCTCCTCGTATCAATGAGTGCTTTCCACTGCAAATAGCAAAAAATCAATTCAAAATGGCTTAAAGAGTGAGAACATTGTTTATATAACTTGAAGCCCAGAGGGGGACAGGCCTCTGGGGGCGCGGGGAGGTAGGCCTACCTTAAGACTCCGTCTCCTTGTGGTTCCCCCACTCCACCTCCCGCACCCCCAGGGTCAGCTTCATCCCAAGGTTCCAAACGGGCTGCTCCTCTTCCTCCCTGCAACCCCCACCGATTTAATGGAACAACTTGACTTCACTAATCACTGCTGAGGTGAAGATGCACACTCCACAGGCAGGTGGACCTGTTTTGAATCGTGGTTCTGCCAAAAGCTGTGTATCTTAAAAGATGTAAACCTTTTAAGCACCACTCTCTTCCTCGGGAAAATAGGAAGAATAATACAGTGTTTATGTTCTAGGGTTGTTTTGAGGATTAAAAGAGATGGTGAAGTGTTGGCTGGCATATAGCAAGCACTTATAAATGTAAGTCTTTATGGAACTTAATAAATACTTGTAAAGTGAAGCACCTTGCTAGTTTACAGAGACAAGAGTGAGCGAGAATACAGACAAGTACCCAGGCTGTTGGGACACATGGTGGTAGATATCCTACCCTCAGTATCTGTACACTATGGGGGGACAAGATTAGCGACATGTTGGGCTAGCACTGTGGAAACGACAGATAAGCAGAAGGAATGGGGAGGAAAGGGACAGTGACCTCCAGTGCCACTTCAAAATCTTTAGGCTTTTCAATGTAAATCACAGATTTGTTCTCAGGTTTAATTTCCATTCAAACTCTTTTAAAAAAGAATATTACTACTCAGTGGGAGCAGAATACATTTTTAAGACAAAAAAGACACAGACAGAGACCTGATATTTTGTATCATCTGGAGACCAAAAGGACCACACCCTGCTTCAACCCATAGAACATACGTGGTGCAGAGCTATTCAAGGGAACAGGAGCATGGACATATTTCTAGTTATTTATTTTTGGAAGAAGTTAGGGTAAGTTCTCCATTGTGCTTAGAAATGTTTAATATTTTTAGTATGTATCAAAAATTAAAATGGCTAAGTAGCTTTTTCCAGGAAGAAAAAAAAAAGCAACCAAAATCTAAATGACCATAGCAATGGGGTTTTTAGTTGCCTACTACTGAACCCTTCTCCCTGCTGCCTACCATTCGCCTCCTGAATTCTGCTCGCTGAAACTGTAATCTTAAACACCACCCTTCCCAGACGAATTCGTTTTCCTGACCAGCTGGAGCCAGCACTCCTGACCTCTCCATTGCATCTGCCTCAAAGGCAGGGAGCTATCCAGTTTTCACCATCAAGTGAACCTGTCTGCCAGCCACCAGGCCATTGGGATGTATAGAAAGTAGGGGTTCCTGCTCCTATGAAACTTACAGAGGGTGGGTGGGAAATGTCAGTAGAAAGGGGGGCTGTGAGTCCCAACCCAGACCTTCTAGAAGGCGCTGCTCACCCACACAGAGATGGGCACTGGACTCCGTAAAGATGTCAGCGGCCTCAGCTTGGAATTTACCCAGCAGCCCCACGCATGTTCGTCTGGATCTGTTACTCCTTCTCCCTGCTTCACGGGGGAGCCCCTGACCCACAGAGAACCAGACTGGTTTGCCCAATGCTGCCCCAGAGACCAGCTTGGGTTAGAATAGAGGTCCCTGCCCTTTCTCCTGGGCACACTATTTCCTCGACCCATTTTTAGTCTGACTCCAAATTACACACCATCATTCAGTAGAAACTGCTGTGAAAGTAATCAAGTTATAATGGAAAGCCTGTCCAGCATCCTTCTGAGTTGGCTCAGCAGGAACTGGATGAGAAGATGCTCCGAACACTGCACCTTCGTGAACAGAGAAAGGAAAGCCCTAAGAAAAGGCCACTGGTTATGGCGCTGTTTCAGAAACGCTTTAAGAATAGTGGGCTTCGCACACATGGGATGTTCTTTGCTGTAAAAAGGAGAACTAACGTGGGAGAGGAGCTGGATGACAGGGCTCGTGGGGCTCTGGTTACTCCCCGTTGTCTGCTGGCAGAGAAAGGCCTGTGCTGGGAAGGGAAGCAGGGATGTTCTTCAGGGATAGGAATGTGTTGGGAAATTCCTTTTAAGTTGAGGTATAAAGAACTTGAATGGAGCCAGCATTCTTGACCTCCCCATTGCATCAGCCTCAAAAGCAGGGAGCTCTCCAAATCTCCTCAGACCCGAGCAGTGTCATCTGCCAAGAACAGCAGCTGCTTTTCTATATCAAGAAGAAAAAAAAAGGAAATTGCCAAATTGAAGAAGACAGGGAATATTTTCATTATGTGGAAAAGGCATTTTCAGCACATGTGGGCAAAATCTTACCCTTACCAATTGCTTAATCGAATATTCTCATGCTTCCCAGAGATGTTTTATTGCATTACTTCCAAGTTTTATCACTTTATTTCCAATTTGTATCCTTAGGGACAGAACAAAAATGATTTTCTGAATCACAGGAAATGATTCCAGCTGGGTACAGTTTGATACTAACTGAGGACATTCAGGAGTCACGAAGGAACTTAGCACTTTTTCATAGACTCTAAAATGGAATCCAAAGTGGAAAACATTATTTCCCCCCATAATTTAATAAAGTGACAGAGCAAGTTAAGTTATTAAAGATCTGACACTTCACCAGGATTCTGCAGTACAGGGGAAATTGAATTATTCTTTCTCAATAATACAGCAGGGGAAAATGAAAACTCTGTTTATGTCTCAGGATAAATTAAAAAAAAAAGCATGCTTAGTTTTATGAAGAAATTCTGTCCTCAAGAATTTTTTTAAAATAAACAAATCTGTCAATTTGCTTAAAAGGGTTCTATAATCCTAGAATCCTACCTAGATACTGCCACCTGCCATTGAAACCACCTCACAGGCTCTTGTGGCTCTGGGATGCCTGCAGTCCATGCATTCACAATGGTGGACGAGAAGATGAGACTTTTCTTTAAAAAATGTTAATATGCCAAAGAATCAGGAAGATAAGTCTTTTAATGAATATCACAATATTTTAGTTAGAATTTCCTATAATGTGAAGGAATACTTGTGGCCTGAGTGAAATTTTCAGTGAGAGTAATATATGTAACAGTCAAAAAGTGCTTTATCTCCAGCACCTTTGATGACAAAACAAGGAAGATTTGGATAAGTCAAAAAGAGATTATAACAATGACAAAATTACTAAAGACAAAGAGGCATATAAGAGGTTGAATAAGAATTTCATGTTAGTGAGAGTGGGAAAAGGCAATACTCCAAACTAACATATTATCCCAAAGACAACAGACATGTGTTGGCAAACGTGAAGAAAAGGGAATGCTGTCCACTGTTGGTGGGGTGTAAATTGGTACAGCCACAATGGAAAACAGTGTGTAGGATCCTCAAAGAATTAAAAATACAATTTCTATATGATCCAGTTATTCCACTTCTGGGTACATATCTCAAAAAAACGAAATTACTTTTTCATAGAGATATCTGCATTCCCATGTTCACTACAGCATTTATTAACAATTGCCAAGCTATAGAAATACTCTGAGTGTCCATCAATGGATGAATGGATAAAGATGAGATACACACACACACACACACACACACACACACACCGAGACCCAGTGCACATTGATTTGTGCACATTGCAAGGAAATTAATTAGAAGAAATATTTTTTTATTTAATAAATCTTTATTGTTCAGATTATTACATTTGTTCCTTTTTCCCCCCATGGCTCCCCTCCATCCAACTTCCACTCCTCCCTTTGACCTTACCTCCCCCTCGCCCCCATTGTCCTCATCCATAAGTGTAGGATTATGGTCCAGTCTCTCCCTGCACTCCCCTCACCCCTTTCCCCCTGAGAATTGTCAGTTGACACTCTTTCTATGCCCCTGATTCTATTATATTCACCAGTTTATTCTGTTCATCAGATTTTTAATTCACTTGATTTTTAGATTCACTTGTTGATAGATATGTATTTGTTGTTCATAATTTTTTATCTTTACATTTTTCTTCTTCTTCCTCTTCTTAAAGAATACCTTTCAGCATTTCATATAATCCTGGTTTGGTGGTGATGAACTCTTTTAGTTTTTTTCTTATCTGTGAGGCTCTTCATCTGCCTTTCAATTCTGAATGGTAGTTTTGCTAGGTAGAGTATTCTTGGTTGTAGGTTCTTGCTATTCATCATTTTGAATATTTCTTGCCACTCCCATCTGGCCTGCATAGTTTCTGTTGAGAAATCAAGCTGAAAATCATATGGGTGCTCCATTGTAAGTAATTAACTGTTTTTCTCTTGCTGCTTTTAATATTCTCTCTTTGTCTTTTGCTCTTGGTATTTTAATTATGATGTGTGTTGGTGTTGTCCTCTTTGGATTCCTGGGGTTCTGTGCACTTCCTGGACTTGTAAGTTTATTTCTTTCACCAGGTGGGGGAAATTTTCAGTCATTATTTCTTCAAATAGGTTTTTAGTATCGTGCTCTGTCTCTTCTTCTGACACCCTCATAATTCTGATGTTGGTACATTTGAAGTTGTCCCAGAGGCTTCTTACACTATCTTCACATTTTTGGATTCTTTTTTTTTTTTTTTGCTTTTCCAGTTGAATGTTTTCTGCTTCTTTCTATTTCAAATCTTTGACTTGATTCTTGCATTCCTCTAGTCTGCTGTTAGGTCTCTGTATAATATTTTTTATTTCAGTCAGTGTATGTTTTTTTTTTATTAATTTTTATTAATTTTTTATACATATCTCCCCATTGCCCCCCCTCCCTCCCAGGCATACCCCGACCCCCCAGTGTCTGTGATCATTGGTTATGTTTATAAGCATGCATACAAGTCCTTTGATTGATCACTTCTTTACCTCACCTAACTTTAATCTTTCTGCTATAATTTCACAGTCTGTTTGATGCTTTATGATTTTTGTCCTCCTGAGAATTATCAGTCTACTCCCTTTCTGTGCTCCTGATTCTATTATATTCACCAGTTTATTCTGTTGATCAGCTTTTTAATTCACTTAATTTTTAGATTCACTTGTTGACAGATGTGTATTTGTTGTTCATAATTTTTGTCTTTTACCTTTTTCTTCTTCCTCTTCTAAAAGGTACCTTTCAGCATTTCATATAATACTGGTTTGGAGTTGATGAACT
>JAAGEH010000011.1:5677952-5714671 GCA_011751065.1 Lasiurus cinereus | reverse complement strand
TCCCTCTAGTTGTAGAACTTCCACTCAGCCAGCTTTCCTGTGGTTCTGGATGATGTCCGTTCTGTCTTTTAGTTGTAGTTTTGAAATTGTTGTGCGAGGCAGCAGTATAGGTGTTTACCTATGCCGCCATCTTGGATTCTCAGTCAGTGTATGTTTAATTTCTAGTTGGTCCTTTTTCATCTCCTCTTGGGTCTCACTAAATTTATCCATTTTTTCTAGGAAATTTTTGAAAAATCTTTTATTTTAAATATATTTTTATTGATTTTTTACAGAGAGGAAGGGAGAGAGATAGAAAGTCAGAAACATCGATGTGAGAGAGACATCGATCAGCTGCCTCCTGCACGCCCCACAGTGGAGATGTGCCCACACGCAAGGTACATGCCCCGACCGGAATTGATCCTGGGACCTTTCATTCCACAAGCCGATGCTCTATCCACTGAGCCAAACTGATCTTGGCTTGAAAAATCTTATAACCATGGTTTTGAACTGTATATTCAGTCATTTATTTTCCTCCATTTCTTTCGTTTGTGATCTGTTCCTTTGTCTCCACATTTTCGCTTCTTCCCTGAGTTGGTAGAGTAGCTTTGTGTGCTAGGTGTTCTATATGGCCTAGTAGCTCTGCCTTCCCAGTTACCTGAGATGGATTCTCTTGGTGCACCCCTTTGTGGACTGTGTTTACAGCCTTGTTGTAGTTAAGTCTTGATTGTTGTTGGTATCACTGTGGGGAATTGACCTCCAAGCCAATTGGTTGTGAGGATCAGCTTTGTCTATGCCGGGAGAACTTCTGTGCTGGAGACAGCCTTATGATACAAGACTTGCAAGATTGCAAAAGCCTCTGTGTTTTGCTTGGAAGGGCCAGAGCCTCAGGGCTGAGCAGACTGTCTTGGCTTCCTCTCAGTCCTACCCTATGAGGCCCATGGGTCTCAGTGTCCCTGTGTAATTGCTGCAGCCCTCTCTGCGCTTTCAGACCTCTGCCTTTCTGGCTCCCCTGAGTTTCTGTGTGTGCCAGGGACCTGTATGAGTCTGGGTCCCCAGAGTCTGGCCCGAAACTGGGGTTCAGTGCAGTCGGAGCTAGAGTTCAGCGCAGTTGGGAGGTTCTGTCTTCCTCCCACTAGAGAAAGCCAGTGGTACAATCAGTAGTCAGCCCTCTGTGTGCGCACTCACACACCTCCAGACCTCTGCCTTTTATGGCTCCCCTGAATTTCTGTGCACTCCTCCCTTTTCATGACAGTCCAGACTCCCCCTGTATGAGTCTCGCCTGGAACTGGGGTTCAGTGCAGTAGGAACTGGGGTTCAGTGCAGTTGGGAGTTTTCCACTAGAGGAAGCCAGCCAGGCACTCCGCCGCCCGTCCTCTCTATGTGCGTGTCTCTGTACCTCAGCTTTTTGCAGCTTCTCTGAGTCTCTGTGAGCCCCTCTTTTTCCTTCTAGTTGTAGAATTTCCACTCAGCCAGCTTTTCTGTGTTCTGGATGATGTCTCTTCTGTCTTTTAACTGTAGTTTTGAAATTATTGTGTGAGGCAGCAGTTTAGGTGTTGACCTATGCCGCCATCTTGGTTTCTGATCTTCAGAAGAAATATTTTAATATTGTTATTTGCCCTTTTTCTATAATAGAAGTGTCAACCAAATTCATGATCGACAATCACAGATGGAAACACACTCATGTGATTGGTACCAGCAAGGGCTTTATATGTATCACGTATGCGAAAGTCAACTTAGCCTTTTATAAATATAGAATAAACTTGCTTAATTAAACCTGCTTTCTGATTTAGCTAAACTTTTTCCAGCCCAGTGAAGCACCCCAACTTCTCTTTCAGGTAATTGTCAGCAATACAGTCATAAATATCAACACAAAGCAGATTATTATTGTAGATCATACAGGGAGAATGGTAAAATATTTAACTGCAGCAGTGTTTGACTATATTCTGTGCAGTGAGAAAACCTGAAGTAATTTTCAAGATCCACCATTTCTTATTTCTTTTCATTCAGGTCAAGTTTCTAAACCTGTTTTTTTGGCCAATGAAAAGAAGATAGGATTCCACCGAGTCTCCTATATACTTACTCCATAACTTATGTAAGGATCAAATGAGATGAGGCATAGGAAAATGCTTCACAGACATTTGGTTAAATTGTGAAATGTTTGTACCTTGCTATAAAGCAAGTCATGTTCCTGGGCTGAAGACACTGCAAGGAGGCTAGTCACTAGGGAGAGGAAGCTAGGCATTGCTATGTGATGTCATTACCTGGTGCCTACAGCCACCATTTCTGGGCTGGGCTGGGCTGTTGGCTGCATTTTGTGCCACGGGGGTCTCAGCAATTTGGTGGGGTGTCACTCCGGGGTGGTGGCGGGGCCTGTTTCCCAATTGGGGGAAGCCAAGTGTTGCTTTGTGGGCACCAGGTCCATGGTGCCATTTCTCTGTGCATATCATGTCAGCTCCTGCATTGAGCATCTGCTCTCTGGTGGTCAGTGTGTCATAGAGACTGGTCGGATAGTTGGACACTTAGCATAATAGCCTTTTATATCCTAGATGCACTGGTTAACAATGTGGACTTTTTTCAATAGATGGAGTTACACATATGTTGATATATATGCGATTTGATATGTATGCTGTTTTGTTGTATTGACTACAAATGTCAAAACTTCATATGTCAAATTTGCTGAAGGTTATTAGCATCATAGATATTTTTACACTTAAAAATGTCCAATTTTGTGCCAAAAAATGAGCATTTGTGGAAAGTTTTAATTAATTACTTTATTTTGAAGAAAAGTGCTACTGAGTACTTCAGGAAGCTTATGGTGAACATGCTTCATCTCAAGACACTTGTGAACACAGGTGTAAACAATTTAAAAATGATGACTTCGAGGTGAAAGACAAAGAACATCCAGGTCAACTGAAAAAGTTTGAAGACGAACAATTATAAGCATTAGTGTATGAAATTGCCTGTCAAACTCACAAACAACTTGCAGAAAGATTAAACATTGCTCAGCAAAGAATTTCCAATGGTTTACAAGCAATGGAAAGATTTTAAAGGAAGAAAAATGGGTGTCACAACTGAATAAAAGACAAATGGAAAACTGAAAAGTCATCAATAAAATGTTCCTTCAAATGGCATGAAAGTAAGTCTGTATTGCATCAAATTGTGACTGGTGATGAAAAGTGGATTTATTTTGAGAATCCCAAATGCACAAAATCATGGGTTGATCCAGGTCAACCATCGACTGCAAGGCCAAATCACTTTGGAAAGACCATGCTGTGCGTTTGGTGGGATCAGGAAGGTGTGGTGTATTATGCATGAGCTTCTAAAATCAGGTGAAACTGTTAATACTGATCACTATTGACAACAAATAATTAATGTAAACCATGCTTTGATTGTGAAAGGACCAGAATGTTCCAGAAGACATGGCAAAGTAATTTTTCTCCATGATGACACATCATTACACACTTCAAACCCAGTGAAAGACACATTAAAAGATCTTGCCTGGGAAGTATTAACCCACCCGCTGTATTCACCAGACCTTGCTCCTTCAGATTACTACTTGTTCTGATCAATGGCACATGCACTTACTGAGCAGCACTTGAAAACATATGAAGAAGTAGAAAATTGGGTCTCTGAATGGTTTGCCTCAAAACAAGAAAAGTTCTATTGGGATGGTATCCACAAATTACCTGAAAGATGGGGAAAAGTGTAGCTAGTGATGGACATTACTTTGAATAAGGCACTTTTGATATTTCTCTTTAAATTATCATGTTTTCTTTGATTACAAAACCTGCTTTTATTAATCGGTACACCTAATATATACATATATATTCATTATATATAATAAAATATTAATCTGAGAAACAAGGAAATCCTGCTATATTTGACAACATGGGTAGAACTTGAGAGCACTGTGTCAAATGAAATAAGTCAGACAGAAAAAGACAAATACTGCAGGGTATCAATTACATATGGAATCTAAAAAAAAAAAAGAAGAAAGTCAAATTCATGGAGTAGAAAAGTGGTTTTGAGGGAATGGGGGAAGGAGGAAATAGGAAGATGTTGGTAAAAGGGTACCAACTTTCAGCTACAAAATGAATACAATTTAAAGATCTAATGTATAACATGGTGACTATAATTAATAGTACTGTACTGTGTAACTGAAATTGCTAAGAGAGTAGAACTTAAATGTTTTCACCCCAAAAGAATAAATATTTGAAGTGATGCATGTGTTAATTAACTAGATGAGGAGTCTTTTCACAATGTATCCTATCTAATAAAAGAGTAATATGCAAATTGACCATACCTCCCCTACACTCACAAGCCAGGCCCACCAGCCATGCCCACCAGCCAATCAGAGCAAGTATGCAAATTAACTCAACCAAGATGGCTATGGCCATAGAGAGAGTAGGAGGGAGGCTTGGGTTGCCCCTGGTGATGGAGGAAGCCAAGCTTTCCCCAAAGCCTGGCCAGTGTTTAAGGCAACAAAGTTTCAATAGCTGTGGGAGCAGAAGGCTTGGCTCTGCTCCAGGCTATTAAGTTTCAGTTGTAGAAGATAAATAAATCCCAGATACCAGGGCCTCCGCGTGGGTCACTGCGGGGCATGGCCAGCCTGCAAACCACCACAGGCCCCTTGCCCAGGCCACTCTATGCCCCAAGGGAACACCCCCCTTGATCCAGGACACCCTTCAGGACAAACCAGCTGGTCCCTACCCGTGCAGCAGGCCTCTATCCTATCTAATAAAAGAGTAATATGCAGATTGACCATCACTCCAACACACAAGATGACTGCCCCATGTGGTCACAAGATCCTGCCCCCATGTGGACACAAGATGGACACCACAAGATGGCTAGCAGGGGAGGGCAGTTGGCAGGGACCAGGCCTGCAAGGGCGGGCAGTTGGGGTGATGATGCCTGCAGAAGAGGGAAGTTGGGGGTGACTGGGCCTGCAGGGAAGGGCAGTTAGGGGTGACCAAGCCCATAGGGTAGGGCAGTTAGGGGCAAACAGGTGGGTCGGGGAGCAGTTAGGCATCAATCAGGCTGGCAGAGGAGTGGTTAGGGGTTGATCAGGCTGGCAGGCAGAAGCAGTCAGGAGCAATCAGCGAGCCAGGCAGGTGAGCAGTTGGGAGCCCGCAGTCCTGGATTGTGAGAGGGATATCCGACTGCCCATTTAGGCTTGATCCTACCTGGATCGGGCCTAAATGGGCAGTCGGACATCCCTCTCACAATCCAGGACTGCTGGCTCCTAAAAAACTACTTGATCCTACCTGGATCATGCCTAAAAGGGCAGTCAGACATCGCTCTAGGGGGTCCCAGATTGGAGAGTGAGCAGGCTGGGCTGAAGGACACCCCCACCCGTGCATGAATTTTGTGCACCGAGCCTATAGTATATCTATAAAATCAGCACATGGTTTACATTTTAAATATCTTACAAATTGATTAGTCAATTTTACCTTAATAAAACTAAAAAAAATTACCAGTTATACAAAGGAGCAGGAAAATATGAACCATAGTGAGAGAAAAATAAATCAACATAGACCTAAAAATAACAGAGATGAGCCTGGGCAGCTTGGCCCAGTGGTTGAGTGTTAACCTATGAACCAGGAGGTCACAGTTTGATTCCAGGTTAGGGCACATACCTGGGTTGCAGGCTTGATCCCCAGTGTGGGGTGTGCAGGAGGCAGCCAATCAGTGATTCTCTCTCATCACTGATGTTTCTATCTTTCCCTCTTTCTCTCCCTCTCTGATATCGGTAAAATTGTACATTTAAAAAAATGATAGAGATGATGGAAGTTGCAGACAAGGATTTTAAAGTAGCAGTTGTAAGAGATCCAAGATGGCGGCATAGGTGAGCACCTAAACTGCTGCCTCGCACAACCATTTCAAAACTACAACTAAAAGACAGAATGGACATCATCCAGAACCACAGGAAAGCTGGCTGAGTGGAAATTCTACAACTAGAGGGAAAGAGAGGAGACCCAGAGGAGCCGCAAAAAGCTGAGATTCAGAGACGCGCGCGTGGAGAGAGCAGGTGCCCGAGTACCTGGCTGGCTTTCTCGGGCGGGAGGGAGACGTAGAGTCCCAACTGCATTGGACCCCTTGTCCTACGGCACTGAACCCCGGGTCTGACCGAAACTCCTCCGGGGGGAGTTTGGACTGTGAGAAGGGAGAAGAAGTACACGGAGATTTGGGGAAGCCGAGAAAGGGCAGAAGTCTGCAGGCATGCACACTGCTGTGCGCAGAGGACGGACTGCTGATTGTGCCGCTGGCTTGTGGGCAGGCAACAGAGCCTACAGACTGCGCCACTTCTAACTCCACTAAACCCCAGTTTTGGGTGAGACCCTGGGGACTTAGACTCATATGGTCCCAGAGCGCAGGGGAGCCGGAAAGGCAGAGGTCTAGAGGCACTGAGCACAGGGACAGCTCCAGCTATTACCCAGAGACTTGTGAGACCCAGGGGCCGCGTAGGATGGGGCCGAGTGGAAGGCAAGGTGGTCCTTAAGCCCTGAGACTCCACCCCTCCCAAGCTCAACAGAGAGGCTTTTGCAGTTCTGCAAGTCTTGTATCATAAGGCCGAATCCAACACAGAAGTTCTCCTGGCATAGTGAAAATGCGAAGACAAAGGAAGAAGTCACAGACAAAAAAATGGAGGAAAACAAATGAATGGATATAGAGTTCAAAACCACAGTTATACGGTTTTTCAAGAATTTCCTAGAAAAGATGGATAAATTTAGCGAGACCCAAGAGGAGATGAAAAAGTACCAACCAGAAATTAAACATACACTGACTGAAATAAAACATATTATACAGAGACCTAATAGCAGACTAGAGGAAGGCAAGAATCTAGTCAAAAATTTGAAATATAAAGAAGCAGAAAACACTCAAGTGGAAAAGCAAGAAGAAAAAAGAATCCAAAAATGTGAAGATAATGTAAGGAGCCTCTGGGACAACTTCAAGCGTACTAACATCAGAATTGTGGGGGTGCCAGAAGAAGAGACAGAGCAAGATTAAAGAATACTGTCTTCTCAGGCTATATATGAGACTGTTTCTTTCCTGAGAATGTATGGCACCTTTCTAAATTCTGCCATATACACAATTGTTTTTGAATGTTCATCCCCTGCTCCAAACAAAAATCCCAAACAAAACAAACAAAAGAACAGGCGCAGCTTCACCTCCCTTAAATCTTCTGGATGTTGCTTCAGTTGGTAGAGGTTGGTACGAGGGCATCCAGACTCCTTGCCCACCCCTCAGTGATACAAGCAATACCCACAATGAAAACACAGAATCCCAGTATTTTAAAGGTCCTTATTGTCTACTTTGGCTCTAACAAGTTGTGCCAGAATTTGGATTGCTGTACCCAAATGCCTGCCACAGGATAAAAGGTAGGTAGCCACCAACACACTGACTGCTAAAATAAACTACAATTTATCAGGCAAGCTGTTCCCCAGAAGCTTTTAGTGTTTAATAAACTCCAGCATTCCAGAATCATCACTTCAGACTATTACTGCCAGAACATTTCTTGTCCAGGTGGAGTTGGATTCCTGTCAGCACCCAACTCCACCAATTTTCCTTGACATAACTCTCCTGCAGATTATATTGTAACAGAATTCATGTAGCTTTGGGGCAAGAGGAAGACTATACTATTCTATTGTCTTTTCCAGGTAAACATCAAATATTTTTTATCTTCTTTATAAATGAAGAATAATATGTTTGCCATTTCAAAAGCCACATATGAAGTGCCAGAGGCTATGCTGATCTATTCTAATAAAGATAAAACATGTAGCAAAGCAGGTGCAACTAAGGCTATTTCTTGATTCAGTTTACATTAAATTTGCATTAGTCTACCATTCACTCTGACTCTGACTTTAACAGCCTGTCTTGGATTGGTAATTGGCTAATCTGATCTTGTCATTTTATTTTAACTTTTCTAAAGCAGTTAACAATAGTGAGCCAATCTCACAATATTTTATATACTATTGTTTCAATACATTCAAGTACCACCGGCTTTTTCATAATCCAATGATTCACCTTCCACGTATAGCCCATCCCAAATTACCACAGGGAAAACCTTGGTGATTTTGATGGATGTTGCTGCAAAGCAGTTACTACCATCCACTTTCTACTAATAATGGGAATTTTATGACAACTATTTTTTTAATCCTCATCCCAGGATATGTATTTTTATTGATTTTTTTTTTGAGAGGAAGTGGGGAGGCGGGGAGGAGAAACATCTATCAACTGTCTCCTTCCCTGCAACCCCACTCCCACGCCCCGACAATGATAGAACCACAGCCTAGGTACATGCCTTGACCGGGAAGTGATCCTTTACAGGATGATGTTCTTCTAACCAACTGAGTCACCTGGCCAGGGACAAACTGCTTTAGAAGATCCATTTAAAAGCAAACTTTAAAAGTCTGGATTCCATCTTCCTCCAAAGCAGAAACTGAGACAAAGAATTGTGTGCAGGTGGTTTACTTTTATGATCTTAGGTAGCAATAATGTGAGATAAGGGAGAGAACAAGAAAGGAAGGAATGAAAATCAATACAAGGATGCACTGTTCTATTGACTGACACTGGGCAACTGGTGCTCCACTCTGTTAAGACTTCCTAAAAAGCCTTATGAAATGCAGTTCCAAACTGTTCTGCTTTGGAAATAGAAGGAGGAAATATCTACCTTTTGACTCCTTTAAAACATTGATCAAGGATGACCCTATAGGGGCCTTAGCTCCTCCTCATATCCCAGTTGTGATTTCCTGAATTCAGAATAGATCCAATGAGCATTCTGCACTGAAGGATTCAAGCTCTATGGCAGGAAAGGACACATACTTGACGAGGGCCCCAAGCAAAGCACCTCCCCAAACATTATCACAGTCCATATTTTTTTCACTGTAGCAGTGGCTAGAAGAAGAAGGGGTCAAAAGGAATTTTGAAGAGTATTATGTAACATAGTAAAAGCTTTTGATTAAATCTAGAGCCTTGTTAGTTGTCTACTTTTACTTACATATTGCACTAGAGGCCTGGTGCAAGAAATTATGCACAGGGGAGAGGGGTGTCCCCTCAGCCCTCTTTCTAATCCAGGACTCCCTGGGGGATGTCCCACAGGAATCGGGCCTAAACCAGCAGTCGGACATCCCTCTCATAATCTGGGATTGCTGGCTCCTAACTCCTCACCTGCTTGTTTGCCTGATTGCCCCCAGTTGCCCATCCCCCTCTGGCCTGGTTGCCCCTCACTGCCCACTTCTGCTATCTGGTCACCCCTCATTGCCCCCCTTGCTGGCCTGGTTGCCACAAACTGCCACCCTTGCCAGCCTGGTTGCCCTTCTCTACCCCCCTTCCCTGCTCAAACCGGCCTGGTCGCCCCATGCAGCCTGCTGTTCAGTTGTTTGGTCATCCATCACTAACCTCCCTGCCAGTCCTGGTCGCCCCATGCAGCCTGCTGTTCGGTCATCACTGTGAGGGTATCCTGACCAATTTGCATATTACCCTTTTATTAGTATAGATACTTTCTACCAGTGAAGTAACTCAACTGGAAAAGCAATTACTACATATTAATCAAGCTGATTTTAGGGCTTATTAAATGAGCATGTTTTTAAATCCATTAGTTCTGTTCAGTATGCTTTCAAATGACATTATCAGTAACTAATAAAATACAAATTATTTTTGTAGTTTGTGATGTAAGTGAGCAAACACACCTACAAGTGAGTTTATTTGTATAAAGAACAGGCCTCACTGGCAGTCCAAAAGCTTACCAATTTCATCCTCACCTGTTGTTAAACAGGACACGTCTTGTGCTCTGGACAGAGTGGTCACTTCACTATGCATGACCATCCCAAGCTTACACTTTCCTCTGGGCCCTGGAAGCTAAGGGAAAGTAAATTTGACTTTACCACATGGCTGACTGGAGTTTGAACAGATCTCTCCAAACTTCATTTTTCTCATTTGTAAGATGGGAAAAATAATACTTAACTCACAGGTATTTATGAGGAATAATAATATGTGTAAAATGTGTCACGTAGTGCACAGCATCTGCTAGGTATTCAGTGTCATTTTAGGGTCCAGCTGAGATAATAAAGTTAATATGCAACTTAACAGATATATAGCTTGCTTCACACAGTGCCTTTCAATATTTCTGTGAGTCAGTGAGAGCATCACAGTTACTACTATAGTTATTATTTACAGGGGCTTGAAAGTGGAATGACTTGACCAAGGACTCACATTAAGTAACTGGTGGGGCCATGACCCAAAAGCCTATGTTCTTCCTGATGCTCCACACCAACCCTTGCCCTGTGAAACCTTTCCCAGCATACTATTTTGTCTGCTCAAAAGAGAAACAGTTACGGTTCTTAACCTTCCATTTAGTGCCTGATCCAATAATGGCTTTTATTGTTATGTTTCCTATGTGTGTATCCTGACTCAACTAAATTAAGTTTCTTACGCATTTGAGGATAGAGATTGTGATTTGTATCAGCTCAGTCTGACCACAAGGCTTAATGACTATTAAATACATACCAAATACTTAGTAGATACCGCATAAAATCAATTATATTGCTCCTTCAAAGAATATTTTCAGTTTATGAGAAACTTCATAGCTGTGCCCAGGGGAGATGAATATTGTACAGAGTATTAATTGTTCAGTAACATTTCTGAGAAGCAGGAACCCCTAACCATTGTAGGATTTAAAGGAAAAATCTTAATAAAGCTTACTTAATTCAGAGGTACTTTTAAATATTTTAGCCCTGGGATTATCAATACTCTAGCACTCGGCTTATGCTCATGTAAAAGCTTGAAGTTGATTTATGAGTGGCTAGGAAATATTTGGCCATGAAGTGACTTAGAAAGAGTAACTTACTTGTTAGAACTAGGTCATATTTTAAGCCTTAAGAAAAAAAGTACATTCCCATGGAGAGAGAACACTAATAATAGGTAACATGTAACAAATGCTTATATGCTAGGCATGTGCTATGTGTTTTATGCCTATTAGATTTTAAACAAATCATTTTTAAGGCATAAATTACATACAATACAAATTGCCAATTTAAAGTATATAGTTTGTTGAGTTTTTCTATGGTCAGGCCTTATTAGTGTTGGTATTCCTCAGTTCTTAACTGTTATAGAATGTTTTTATATGAATGAGCTGAATTTAAAGAAAAAATGTTGTTTCATCTTTTATATTTTGTGCAGAAGAAGGGAGGGAAAATATTATTTGGGATAAAATAGTCAAATTGGTCTCAAAGAATTAGGCATTATTTTAGAAATGGAAGGCGTATCATAACTTCTTTCAATTAGAAAGCTATCTATTTCATCTTACAGTATTACAGTATTAAGTGTAACAGAAAGGAATCCACATCTACGTCAAACATCATTACTCTACAGTGGAGGCAGAAAACATAGATATTAATGAAAACTGGAGATTGACTTAGAGGCCACTTGTTAAGACACATTTTAAAGTAAAATAAAATGCATTTTGTTATATAAAAATACAGCTGACTCCATATTTTGATTTATGAAAAATAAATTTATTACATAACACCTTGTTTTTAACAATGTTCAATTTTTTTTAAATTCAGAATACTTGTGTCATTCATGTAAAATAGTTTGATACAGTACATTGTATGTTATAGGATTTATTTTTCCTCAAAAATTCTAAGGCTCTCCTACTCCTTCTCCTTTGCTGAAGTAAGGGCACCCTAAACAACGTGCGAACAAGATTTAAAAAAGAAAAGAAACTGAATAAAATTTTAATAGCACTATACCAACCAGCTTTAAAATCAGGACAAAATATCTGAATTGGATGCCGCACCTTTTTAAGGAAGTTACCATTCATGCTTTTTCATCTTAAAGCATGCTCACAAATCAGTAACACTAACAGGAAAAATAAAACACTGTCTATGACAATCATTTTAGTTTGCTGAACCAAATAGGTTTATATCAATGACAATATATTTAATTACTATCAAATAGCAGCTTTAATACCAGTCAAGTCATAGATTGAAAATAAAAACAAACTTATAAGTGAGAAATTAATCTTTGGGAGTTTTGAAACCTTTCTGGAAAAACTGTGGCTTTTTGTACTTTCAAAAAAAAACCCCAAGCAATATAATCTTGATCAAAAAACACTGATTAATGTAGAAAATGAATCAACCCACTGATAAGACACTAGGATGAAAGGTGTACCAAAATAATCTCATTTTGAGTCTCATTTATTTTGTTGAGTTAACACATACTGTATGTTTCAAGTACCAGTTAAACTTTTTGTGTGTGTACGATTGGTCAGATAATGTTACACTGAAAGATTCACCACATACAACAACAAATGCTTGCCCCTAGCACATTTCACAGCTTCAACTGCCACAGACTGTCACTGAAAAAAATGCATTGGTCAGTCTGAACCATGTCAAGTAAACTATGGAAGTAGCAAATCCACAACACAAACTGTGCTAGCACTTTCTGTTCAAGTCTAACCCCAAAACAGGTACAATTTGGAAGCCACTACCCCAGTCTGTGAAAAGTGGTGGAACTTGGCTATTGGACATTTTGAATATGTGGTTGTACAGTACATTCTCATGGCCCATACCAGGTTCCCGCAGAGAGCTGCACAGTTAGTCCGGCAGCATTAGCAACAGTGCATTGACAATATTCCAACGCAGCTCAGTACCGGTGTGTCTGATGTGAGTACTGTGGAGGCTGCTGGGAGGTAGTTGAGTAGCCCATGCTGCTCTGTGGCTGTGATGTGCTTGGTCCAGGATTGGGATAGGCAGCATGTGGATTGGAACGCTAGAAAGGAGATTGAGGGAGAGATGTAATCCATGTGTTTCTATGAGTTAGTTATATCTCAAGCCAGCATGGCTGATCATATGTGTTCAAGATGTCATTTATTTCAAGGCATTAAGAATTTAAGAGTCTTGTGCTATGTACTAAGCTTTACAATTAAAATGGCAAAACCCCAAGATCTTTTAATCCCAGTTTTTCTGTATGAAGGTCAGAAGTATTGCTAGTAAAGAATACTGAGCTGAGTCTATTGTTATGCTGTAGAGTTCATTTTTTTTCTGTAGCCTTAACGCCCTTTTCATGCTGTTTTATATCTAGATAAGTAATCGCTAATTTGTTTGAGATGTTTATATCATGAACTTAATGATGTATGCATTAAGTAAACCAAAGCAACTTACATGTTAGTCTCTTCAGTAGAAACCTTCCTTCCCAATACACACACAAATGATTAAAGAGTAAAAATGAGTATGACAAGAAAAGGTAGTACAGAATCATTTTCTTTGGCATTAAATATTTTTTATGGCCTTTAAAATAATGAATCTTACTTTTTGTATATACTACAAGGTATATACAAAAGTAAAATTACTGATATATAAAAGTGGTTTTCTCAGTTCTAAAATAGCACAAAAGGAAGGAACATTGGTAGTGTTGAGAGTCCTCTGATTTTGATGTTATGATATTATTCACATTCTTGATCTCTTTCATTCTATTAGCTCCCAAGCACTAAATTTATTACTTTCTTCTTTCAAAGCCTATTTAAATAAATCATATAATTTAAAATTCTGCCAATCCTAGCAAAAAATGGCATTTTAAAAAGGGTGGAGAGGTAATTGCTTCTGAAATCACCCACCAAAAAACAGTAACAACAGCAACAGAGAAAACAGGCAGCCTTTGCTGGTTTAAATTGCAGAGGTTAAGAGCACTGGTCTGCTTCATTCTAGGAATGTCATCACCTTAGTGTGCAAACACGCTCTGGAGCCAAGAGGGGGGCACGCTTCCCATTCAGATAGCTACCCTTGATTTCCTAATTGGACTTGCTGGACCTCTTCTTACCCAAAGCAAAGAGTCAATATCTAATTCTTGAATTACAGTAACAGGCTCTGGGAACCTTATTAGTTTAACAAGATCTCTTTTTTGCTTTTAGTAGGTAAATAATTTTAATCAGTCAAAGTTTTAGCATCCTTCCCATACTGAAACCCAGGTTATTTGGGAATATGATTAGAATAATCAGGGAAGTGGTATACAGTTTTTAAAAAAGGTCTTTCTGCAAAAGAACTGACAATGTCACTTGATAGGATCCACAAGTAGGCAATGCAGCAGCCCTTATAGTTAGATCTGAGTGGAGTCCTGGGTCTACTACCAGCTGTCTGGATGCACACATGCAAGTTAGTTAGTTTCTACAAGCCTCAGTTTTCTGAAATGACAGAAAATAATGCATGTTTCATCCTAAGTACAGTTCCTGGCATACAGTGAGTACTTATATTCATCAACAGCACCACCACAACTGTTAAGTGCTTACTGGGTATCATAAATGCTACTCAAAATTTTAATGATATGATAATAAAAAAGATACAAGTGACTCATGTAATTTTTAAGTACTTATGTCAGGCTAGCCTTACATACACATGGTGCCTTAGCTTACCTATGTTCTCTCATTTATCCTTACTACAACCTCACAGTTATCATTATTCATCTTTTACAAATGAGGAAACTGAGAACATTTGAATCACTTATTCAAGTTTACCCAAAAGTCAGTGCCTGAGCTAGTACTTGAAAGCCTGTGTTCTTCTTAGTCACTATAGTATACTGTTGTTTTAAAATAATAGAGACCATTTATCGAGCTCCTATTATAAGGTGCTAAGATTTATCATGTCTTCTCCTACAACAACTGCAAGTTATTTGTCATTCTCATTTTATAGATAAAAAACTAAAGCCAGGAAATGGTATATTACTGGCTCAAGGTCACATGGTTAATAAATGGCATAATTTAAATTCAATTATTCCAATTCTAGTTCCAAAGCCTAACCTCCCTCTACTGTATCACTGTCAGCATTTTTCATGCCAATAATACTTCCTGTCAATGTAATTCCCCAGGTACACAAAGGCCTTTTCTTAATTACATCACATTTTCCAATCGTCACAAACCCATGCAAATACTGACATGCAGGTCAATACAAAGTAATCTCGAAATACCTGATAGTCTGAGGTCATGATCAGTCCACCTGAGGTAGTGGTAGGAGGAACAACTCTCACTTTTTTCAACGGGGGTCCCTGTGTATGACTGCTGTCTTGATTTCCTGGGTGACCAGTTCCATTAGTATGGTTATTGCCCTGTTGTTGCTGCTGGTTCTTCTCAATTGGTTAAACAGAAAAATAAAGTTCAACTCAGAAGGAGAACACAACACACACAAACCTGAAAATGTTGTGGTAGCACTAAAACAAGAAGCTGCCAACTATACTTTAATACTTACTTTGTCTCCTTTATCATCAGGTTCTTCTTCTGTTAAAAATTCTCGTTTTGGGTAAGGGATTTGACAACCGGCAAAAACACTGATCACAAGAAAAAAAAAAAGAATTCTGGTATACTAATCAATATTTCAAATGCTTCATTTAAGTGGTGTTCATTTTAATATGGACTTTGTCTCCCTATTTATAATATAAAACCTTACATACAAGTGGGACAAAATGAATCTTTTTTTCTCAGCAGGTCATTTAAGTGCTTTTCATTGTATAAAAAATAATCAATAATCATCTAGAATGACTCAACTGTTTTTTCAATCATAGCATTACTCTTTTATTACTACAACCAAAATGTAGATTCAGACAAAATTTTACAATTCAAACACAAATGTTTTTATCCTCCCTAGCATATTTAAAGCAAAAGATGACACAGGGAGCACAGATTTATTGGGGATGGGATTTGCAATTGGTGCACAAACTATAACTGAAAGCAGTGAGCAATCTAAGTGAGTGTGAGTGAGCTCCATATGCATAACCAAACTCACCCAACAACTGGATGACTGCTGAAATGAATGCTAGAGTGTTTCACAAAGCACAAACAGGAACACCTCTCCACTATAAAACCCCTATGCGACACTCAGTTATCAGAGCTCATTTTTTACTTGTCATAAGGATTTCATTGGGACCCTGTATCAAAGGATGGCAACTTGGAGTTGACCACTGAAAGAAAATAGGCTTCCCCCAATTTTATCATGCTGGTGAGTTAATAAATTAATCACTTACTCTGATGTAGGAAGTGGGTCTTCTAAGAAATAGGGATCCTGCATAGCCTGTTCTGAGGTAATTCGCTTTATTGGGTCCATGGTAAGCAACTTCTGAAGCTGAAACCATAAGTCATAAAAACATTACTGCATTACTTTTCCTAGTTATACCACTTGGGTACACATAAGGAAGGTATGAATAACACCATGATTTGGAGAGCATTTATTCCTCCAAATTAAGATAAAATTATTAAATTTAATGTAGTAATTCACACTTTAGTCATTTTAATATTCATTATCTCATGTGATTCTCCCATAAGAAGTAATTAAACTTATATTTTCTTACTCTAAACCAATGATCTTTTTCCTACATTCTCTAAATTATCCAATTCAGAACAGGATTAAAAAAGTTCTAAGACAAATAATACGCTACCACATGCAGCTATTTAGACTTAAATACAAATTAACTAAATCTAAAAAGTCAATTTCCCAGTCATATCAGGTCATTTCTCAAGCTTAATAGCTCCATGTTGCTAGGGCTATCCTTATTGCAGCACAGCTCATTACAGAAAGTTCTCCTGGACAGTGCTGCACTATCTAAATAAATATGGTGATTGATATGGAACTTGGAAAGTACAGAGGTGTAGTTAAGTACAGAAGAGGTTCTGGAAAGAGGCTGCATGGGTTAAAATCCCGACTAGACATTTTTTAGTTGAGTGACTTTGGACAAATTAGTTAATCACTTTGTAACCTCATTTGTCAAAAGGAGACTAAAACTGGTACCTATTGTCATACGTATGTTTTCAGGATTAAATGAGTTGATATATGGTAAGCAATTAAATGGTGCCTGGCACAAAGAAAGCATTATATAAGTGTTGTTATCACCACCACCATCATCTTCACTACATATAGAAATGTCACACTAATGTAAAAACTCAGTATTTTTTTGGTTAAAACATAACTTACTAAAGGCTCTTTGAACTAGAGTATCATATTTTAATATGTGATTTAAGAGATTATCTAAATAGTGATCTCTTTGCTTATAGTCTCTGATGTAAGTTTTCAGATGTTATAGTACAACTAGAGGCCCAATGCACTAAGATTTGTGCAAGAATGGGCCTTCCTTCTCCTGGTCGCTGGCACCGTCTTTGCTCTGGCCAGAGCCGCTTTTCCACCTTCCCACGCTGCCCATAGGCTCGGAACAATGTGGAACGCCTGTGTCATCACCATGGCAACAACGCAAGTGTCCCGCCCGACTCCCAGCTGCTTGGTGTCTGTGCATGCAAATTAACCTGCCATCTTTGTTGGGTTAATTTGCATACTCACTTCTGATTGGCTGGTGGGCATCATGAAGGTACAGTCGATTTGCATCTTACTCTTTTATTAGTGTAGATAGAATCACCCCTGGAGCACTTCTTAAAACAGATTGTTAGACCTTGGTCCCAGAACTGCTGGTCTACCTGAGCAGGAGCCCAAAGTTCTGTGTTTTCAACAAGTTTCCAGACTATTCTAATGCTATTGGACTAGGACCACATTTTGGAAAACCAACAAACTAACAGACATAGTGAGCCTTAGAAATGGGAGGTGACACAATTAGAGGACAAGACAAAACATATTTTAAAATGCTTGGGATGGTGATACTTAAATTTAATTTTAGTATATGATATTTTAATGAAGGCACATTTTATTTTTAGAGTTGAAAAGGAAAGCATGGATTTGCTATTTAAAATACTCCACAATGGTTTTAATGGGAGTTATAGCTGAGCTTTCAGATGGGTGCACTCAAGACAGATCATTCCAGTTAGAATAAGCAAAGAAGCTGCAAAGGAGATTTATCTCTAGAATTTCAGCAGTAATGCTGGTTGCAAGTTACTTCAGACTACACTGAGTAGCAGGGAATTGGGGGGTGGAGGGGAAGAGTAATTCCCCTAAACCTATCACTATTATTATTCTGTAGAATAAATAAGTTCATACTTTTGAAGGACCTAACTTACCTTCTAATTAAGGTCCTATTGTAAGTACATTACAATAAACATTATTTGGATAACAGTATACTGTGGTAATATAAGATGTTGAACGCTGCTTTTTAAATTGCTGATATATGCTATGTAAAAATAAGTAGAAGATTCAGAAGTAGAAACAGTAGAAGGAGAAGGAAAATAGAAATAGAAGAAATGTTTTTCAACTGGCCTAAGCTATAATAAGGAAAAGTTTAATCCTTTCAAAGTAAAAAAATTCCCATTTAATAAACTCATTTAAAAATATTGGGAATAAGGAAGATGGCGGCATAGGTGAATACCTACACTGCTGCCTCGCACAACAATTTCAAAACTACAACTAAAAGACAGAACCGACATCATCCAGAACCACAGGAAAGCTGGCTGAGTGGAAGTTCTACAACTAGAAGGAAAGAGAGGGGCTCACAGAGACCCAGAGGAGACGCGCGCGCTGAGAGCGCGGGTGCCAGAGTACCTGTCTGGCTTTCTCTGGCGGGAGGGAAACGGAGACTCCCAACGGCATTGAACCCCTTCTCTTACAACACTAAACCCCAGATCCAGCCGAAACTCATATGGAGGGAGTTTGGACTGTGAAAAGGGAGAGGTGCACGAAATTTAGGGGAGCCGCAAAAGATCAAAGGCCTGGTGGCGGCGCGCACGGCGCTGCGCGGAGGACAGACTGCTGATTGTGCCGCTGGCTTTTGCGAGTGGGCGGGAGACAGACCCTCCCAACTGTGCCACTTCTGAGTCCACTGGGCCCCTGTTTCGGGCAAAACCCTGTGGACCTAGACTCCTGTGGTCCTGGTGCGCAGGGGAGCTGGAAAGGCAGCGGTTAGAGGCACTGTGGGCTCGCGGGCACAAGGACCCCTCCAGCGATTACCCAGTCACGTGAGACTCAGGGGCCGTGGAGGGCGGGACTGACTGGAAGGCAAGGCGGTCCCTTAAGCCCTGAGACTCCACCCATCCCAAGCTCAACAGAGGCTTCTGCGGCTTTGCACGTCTGGCATTATAAGGCTGAATCCAACACAGAAGTTTCCCCGACATAGTGAAAATGCCAAGACAAGGGAAGGGATCACAAACAAAAGAAATGGAGGAAAAAAAACGACTGGATATAGAGTTCAAAACCACGCTTATAAGGTTTTTCAAGAATATGCCAGAAAAGATGGATAAATTTATCAAGTCCCAAGAGGAGATGAAAAAGGACCAACTAGAAATGAAACATTCATTGACTGAAATAAAAAATATTATACAGAGTCCTAACAGCAGACTAGAGAAAGGCAAGAATCAAGTCAAAAATTTGAAATATAAAGAAGCAGAAAACACTCAACTGGAAAAGCAAGAAGAGAAAAGAATCCAAAAATGTGAAGATAATGTAAGGAGACTCTGGGACAGCTTCAAACGTACCAACATCAGAATTGTGGGAGTGCCAGAAGAGAGAGAGCAAGATACTAAAAACCTATTTAAAGAAATAATGACTGAAAACTTCCCACATCTGGTGAAAGAAATAGACTTACACGTCCAGGAAGCACACAGAACCCCATATAAAAGGAATCCAAAGAGGACCACACCAAGACACATCATAATTAAAATACCAAGAGCAAAAGACAAAGAGAGAATATTAAAAGCAGCAAGAGAAAAACAGTTCATTACCTACAAGGGAGCACCCATACGACTGTCAGCTGATTTCTCAACAGAAACGATGCAGGCCAGACGGGAGTGGCAAGAAATATTCAACGTGATGAATAGCAAGAACCTACAACCAAGAATAATCTATCCAACAAAGCTATCATTCAGAATTGAAGGGCAGATAAAGAGCTTCAGAGAGAACAAAAAGCTAAAGGAGTTCATCAACTCCAAACCAGTATTATATGAAATGCTGAAAGATACTCTTTAAGAAGAGGAAGAAGAAAAAGATTAAAGTCAAAAAATTATGAACAACAAATACGTATCTATCAACAAGTGAATCTAAAAATTAAGTGAATTAAAAATTTGATCAACAGAATAAACTGGTGAATATACTAGAATCAGGAGCATTGAAAGGGAGTGGACTGATAATTCTCAGGGGGAAAGGGGTGAGGGGTATACAGGAAGAGACTGGACAAAAATCATACACCTATGGATGAGGTCAACGGGAGGGAGGGAAGGGTGGGAGCTGGGTGGAGGGGTGCTATGGAGGGGAAAAAAAACACAAATGTAATAATCTGAATAATAAAGATTTAATTAAAATTAAAAAAAAAAGTATTGGGAATAGTCTGGCTAGCGTGCTTCAGTGGTTGAGCATTGACTTATGAACGAGGAGGTCATGATTCACTTCCCGGTCAGGGCACATGCCTGGGTTGTAGACTCATTCTCCAGTGTGGAGTGTGCAGAAAGCAGACAATCAATGATTCTCATCATTGATGTTTCTATCTTTCTCTCCCTCTCCCTTCCTCTCTGAAATCAAAAAATATATATTTAAAAAAAAATATTAGGAATAAAGGAGTAAAAGGATTTTAAACAAAGCAAAATAAAAACTGATTCCTCAGATTCCCCCTTTTATGGTCTCTAGCTTCTTTTAAAAAACATAAAGTGAAAAAACATTTTTAATTTTTACAGCATAAAAAAATTGAAATATTTTAAATAAATTTAAGTTGGCAATAGTTGAATAAAACTACATCTTTTTAAAAAATATTTCTGAATGGTGGGGTTATTTTCTTCTTGTTTCTTCTCTGAAATTTTTAAATAACTGATGAAACCTAGTAATTTTTAAAATGTTCTTGATAGACTTGGTATAACGACTATCTTCAGAAAATCTAATCTAACCAGGTCAAATCATACTATGGGTTTGGACAAATATTTTTATGTCTTTACTAGTATTTATTAACAAGATCTCCACATTTACTGTTCAAGTACTCTAAATGTGCTGAGTAACTATATGAACTGACCCAATAAAGCCTTAGAATGGGCTAATCAATTAGGGGAGAAAAATACATTTTATTAGTACTGTTTGCTAAAGCTTACCAAGTGGAATGCTTTACTATCTGGTTTCACTTTATGTTTTTCCATATACTTGATAAGGCTGCAGTTGGTATACCTGAAAGAGAAATACTATAAGATATCTACATTAAATTTGAGGTTAATTTTACATTGGCTGAAGTTTTTCCACACAGAATTCTTTTCATCATAATCAATATAGAATATATATTGAAAATGGTATAATTAGAATAAAGAGTGGCATTAAATCAATTTTATACTTCCCTGAATATTCACACTGTTCACTTTTGAATGGATACCACTGATTACATGCAAGATAATTTCATTAATAATATATACTGAATAGTTTTCACATGCATGTTATCTCAAAAGTTATCTTAAATAACACATGGATCAAAAGTTTAACTCAGCCTTAAATAAATAAAAAGAAAAAAAATTTGTTATAAGTCTATATACTGCCCTCTTCCAATCCCCTGATCTTGCATTGTAAACACATGAAATATTCCTTCTTTTCTATTAAAACTTGTTTAAAATTACCCAACTTAGATGGCTAGGCAAGTGGCTATTTGCAAGGCTTATTTATTTCAGTCTCTTACTGCCTAGAATTACTTTCTACCAATGCTTCCAGAAAGTAATGAATATGGAAAAAAAATAAATTTTTTTTTCATATCCAAATCAGCTGCTAATATTAGATATTCACCTTTCTTACATCATTTAAATATCTTAAGAAATGATGATGGTCATAATGTAAAAAATATATACTAGAGTATATGTATATATAATTATTTATTAGACTAATACTATGTTGCATATTCTATTATGTTGAGTATTCAATCTTCTGCTGAGTACTCTGGAAAGGCAAAACTCAACTGAAGGTCTATTTTCTTTCCAACTTACGTATTTCTTCTGAAATCTTTCATTAATGTTGAATGTTCAGGCATCTTTTTTATATCTTCCCAATCTTTATCTGTGAAATACATTGATAAAATTTTATGTTGTGTAGGTTCCTAATCTCCAAGAAGTTCAATAAAGGTCATCTCAGTTTCATTACATTTCCTATACTTTTAACCTCCATGAAAGCACAGACTTCAAATAAATGGTCAGCTACAGTAAACATCTTATCTTGCATTGTAAATATAACTCCACCTTGTATAGAATTAGACCTTTCTATCTTTCTTCTTAATGCCTACTTTCTACATGTTTGACTATGTTTACGTGACCTAAATTTCTATAACTAGAGGGTAATGTTATAAATATTTCTATTATTAATTTTATTTCTCTTTGTAAAATCAACATTTTTCTTTTTTTATCAAATTTCTTTCTTAAATCAGTAACCAATCTCTTCAATAATAAATGTAATGTCTACCCCTCAGCAGCTTTAAGGTACACTTCTTTTTATATGGCCCTCCTTTATTGTCACCTTATTAAATACATTGCTTTTACATCAGCATTCTATGTAAGCAATAGTAATTATTTGAAATAGAATAGAGGAGGATATAACTAGTATATTAATTAGCTGTTGGCTTTGGCTAGTTTCAATAACATAACAAAAACAATCCCAGCTACTAATATATTAGGTAGAAAATGTTTCAGTTAGTTTTGCTGGCATTAGAGTTATTCAAACAACGCATGCTAAATAAATAACTTCTTTTCTACATCATTATCAATGGACTTTTACTTTGATAAAGTAAAAGAGAGTCTACTAGGTGCATAGCACTATAATGGTAGCTGAACAGCATCATTAGCTTTTAAATAGCCTTTAGAGGTCCGAGTTTCTTTCAATTTACTTGTAAAAATATTTGCTACCTTCTTCCACATATTTTAAAGTAAACTGAATATATATTTTAAGCTCCTAAGTGGAATTTTCTCAACTATTTTCTTACTTTATCTATTTTGTAAATTTCTCAAGCTAGAAATCTTGAGATAATCTTTCCCCTTTTCCTTCAATGATACACTTGCTATTAAAATGATACATTTGTCCCTTAGTACTATTATAGGCAAACAGCTGGTTCCCCTTACTAAAGTTACTAGTTTTTCATTGATTTTTATTAACCACTGCCTTTCTAATATCTTTTTAAAAATGTAACATAAATCATACTCCTAATTCTCAAAATTTTACCATGGAGTCTCACTCTTTAGCATAGCAAATCTAAATTCTGCTGCCTGTTCTTCAAGTTCCTTGTAAGCTGAGCCTAGCCTAACTGTTGAACCACACATTAAGAATCATCTCCTAAAAAGGCCTTTTCCACTTCCACCCCGTCTTAAGCCATGTTCCTTTCTCTGGTGGACCCATTTAGAAATGGGAAGCAAAGGCCACTCTTCTCCATCTACTCAAACCATACATATTCTTGAAACAGAAAATGTAAACTTGAAAAAAGCATGAATCATATCTAAGTCCACAATATTTTATATTTAACACAGTGCCTGGCACATAGCAGGTATTCAGTAAATATTCAGTGAATAAATGAAATTCCCATCACAACAAAGCAGTCTTTGCAACCAATTTTGGAGAAAGGCAGTATCTGTATAGTTATTCTGCATTTACTGATAATTAACATCCTTCTAAGAGAATGTGAAATTATAAACTCTCAGATATATGTGTATTAGATTTGAGATATAGTGATCTGAGAAAAAATTCCAATAAACAATTTCTAGTAAGTACTCGACTACCCAAAATTACAAAGGTGCTTTAAACAAATTTTCATTATTCTGGACCACTGGGAAGGTTTAGTGACTGATGAACTATCATTCTGTGGTATAACAAAGGAATGGGATACAGCTGGAGAAATCTAATGCCCATGATGAGACACCTAAACAACTTTCTCCCTGCTGCAAATCAGTGCAAGCAAGGTTGTTGGAATGCTCAACTTTCAGCTACATTCTGACTGTTCTAACACAACTTTTAAAAGGATGTTCTTATTGATAAAATTATAGAGAAAAAAATGCTATTATTCCATACAATGTGATTCTGTACAGTGCCCTATATAAAAATCAGGTTCAAAATTTATATTCAGGTGCCAAGATTAATGGCAGCATAGTATGTGCTTCCAGGCAAAAATGCATGCTACTGAATTTTATTTGCAGTTCCTACTGGTAAGAACTAAAGACACTTTTTAAATATAGATATTGCAAATATTTTATCATTTCAAATATTAAACAACAAAACAAAACAGAACAACAAGAAAACCAAAAATACACCTGCAAGTTCAAGAAACCCATAAATATTTTTTGCTGAAACGTGAACTCCACAAATTTTGCTATTTCTATGGATCTTTGATTAAGACAAATCTCATAAATATAAAGAATCAAGTAAGAATAGCTTTTATTAGTTAAAAATATACACCTTTCCAATGAAGATACCTAAGTTCAAACAACAGTGATTTAAAAACAAAAACATAATGTGTACCTGCAGGGAATCCCATTACATTGAATATTCTGTCCAGCTGGTCATGGTGATAAGGATTACTAGTTTTGATGTCCTCTTGTCGACAGTGAAATATTGGTTCTGACGTTAGTAGTTCTGCAAATATACACCCTATAGCCCAAATATCTTTAAAATAAAAAGACAAAAAAAAAAAAAGAAAGAAAGAAAGAAAAAGAAAAACAAAAGGAAAAGAAAAAAGAAAAAGAAAGGAGGAAAATAAAGTGGTTCTTTCCAAAAGAAAATGCATTTTTATTTTGGTGGGGAGTGTTTTTCTTTCCTTTCTTTCCCTAATAAGTTATATTAATTCCAAAGCAATTATAATTATAAATATCACAGAATATGGTCTGTAAATATAGGTTCTCATTCCACCTACCCCAATTTTTCATTCCCTGTTATACCTCCACCCCACCCACTGGTTTCATTCCAAATTTAAATCAATTATTAGCTATATTTTGGGTGAGTTTTAAATGCTTCAAACATTACTTTATTTATGAAATACATACAAAGCTATATATGGAGCATGGGAACCACAAACAAACAAAACTAAACAAAAAATAAATAAACCAAAAACCCAAACAGCCCCCGAAATGGGGCACACTTGCCAAAAATAATCAGTACAATTTTTTGTGGTTAAAAAATATTTTTTAACTATTTAATTTGTAAAGTCTAATAATTATGCTCCCATGTTAACACTATTTAGCAAGGTGTGATTACAACAAGAAAAAGACAGCGACTAAACACAAATATCCTAATGAAACAGTATTTCTACTTAAAGAGTTTTTCATTCAAAGTGTTTTTTTTCCTCATAGAAATGTAGGTTTATTTCGATAGAGACATGGTGAATACAAAGGGCTGAAATAAATGAGTAATCATTAAAATAAAATAATTGAACATTTTAATAAAAATTAATATTTTTTCTTTTTTAAAAATTTTTGATTGATATTTTAATCAATAAAAATATATCAATCAAAATTTTTCTTTAGAGTATAACAAGTGTCAGCTGATTTTGCAAGGTCAAGTATTTAATAGGAACAACAAAAAAAAAGGGGGGTAAAATACTACCTTTAAATGGGTACTTTAACTTTATAAAAATACTTATAAAAGCCAGGTTAAATGGATTTCTCTGTACACAACAAATTCCCTTCATTTGCATTAAGATACAAACTAACTTTCATTCATATTACATTTTTACTCAATAGAAAGATCTATATACCAATTTAGAATTTGAAGCTGAAAGCAACAAATCCCTAAAATGACAATGTTAAACTTCTTTACATAGCAGATACTCAGCCAGGGGTTTTGAATGATCTAACCAATACAACTATAGTGGGGTAAAAATGACTTTTATTAAAACTGATTGTTCACCTATGTTATTAGTTGTCATTTAAATGGAAAAATGAGAAAAAAATTTAATTTTTAAATAACAGAATTCTTATACTACAAAACTGAAATGTAAATATTTAATTTAAAATAAAATGATCATATTTACATTTCAGAGTAACAAGTTAATCATCTATTTACTTAAATATATACACCCTCACTATCAGCAAGTGATTTTTTAAAATGACATTATTTACTTATCCATTTTACCCTACATTAGAGAACCAAATCTAGCCAATACCATACGAAGAAGTCTCATCAAGAAATATAAACCAAGCTCTTTCATTTTTAGTAAATATAGATTCCCATTCCACCCCCACCAGTGTCAGGAAGTAAAATGGGAACATTAGGAAGTCTGTGCTTAATTCTTTTTACATGGGTACCCTTTGACAATCTTAAAAGATAGGCAAGCTAAAGCAGGATCACAAAAAGGGCTGAAAGATCAGCTTGCATGTTTAAAATCCTACTCATAGCACATAAAAGACAATGTAACAAACCCTTCTGGTTAGCGAGGCAAAACTCTAAAGAAGAAAATAAAATACGTAAAGAAAGATGAAAGATGAGTAAAGAATCTAAGCATCTCTAAAGCACACCGATTTTACAATAAAAAATCAGGAAAGTAAGAATAATCTCACCCTAAAACCTCTTTTTTTATATCTCTTATTTTTCACTTTTATCAATTTCACCAACTTTCTTTCCTGCAAAATTCTGATGCAGACATGAATCATGAATTTGAGTTTGCTGACCTGGTTATTATTTCAGACAAATTCTAACATTTTAAATAGTCTCTCCTTCCTACCATGCCTATTTTGTCAGATTTTACCAAATTCAGGGCAGAGTCCTTTCCTATTCACCTACCTGCTTACCTCCTTCTAGAAAGATTTCCATTTAAATTAAAAATATATAAGTTATATCTACTTCTCAAAATCTGTGATGCTCATGTATAGCTATTGAACTAACCAGACAAAGTAGACCCAAATGGGGAGAGAAAAAGATTTGTTAAATAATATTTTAATCAGGAGGAAGGGAAGATGGCTGCCAATGGGAAGGCAGACTGTAAGATAATTGTGTGAGAGAAGAAAGGGAGAGTGTGTGGTCGCACAGGGAGTGTTTGTTAGTGAGTCAAGGGACAGCTATACTCCAGGAGACTGTGGGGGATGGCCGGACGGGGTTCCCCTGACCAGGTAGCCCCCACTGCTGCTGGGTTCCCTCTTGGAGTGACCAGCTCTGACACCGAGACCGTGCCATCTTGAAGGGGAAAGTGAACGTTATCAGAAGCCTAAAAATCTACAACTAAGGCACCTAGCGAACAGCTATGAACCTGAGAACACCGGTTCCCAAGTGACATGAGCAAGTGAATTCAGAGGAGCTCTGCACTCCCGCAGGAAAGGTCAGATTTCACCTGGGATAAGGTGAGGACTATGGTCCAGGCAGGAGAGAGAAACGCGCACTGTGGGAGCTGGAGGACCTGGGGAAGTCTGTGACCAAAAAAATCCATGGCCGTTGGGACTGGTGTGATCTGTGAATGCAGAAGGGGTTCCACAGAGCTGCTAACAGAAGGGAAATCTGACCTTTCATGAGGGGGTGCAGAGCTCCTCTGAATTCACTTGCTCATGTCACTTGGGAACCAGTGTTCTCGAGTTCACAGCTGTTCACTAGGTGCCTTAGTTGTAGACTTTTAGGCTTCTGATAACATTCACTTTCCCCTTCAAGATGGCGCGGTCCAGTGTCAGAGCTGGTTGCTCCGAGAGGGAACCCAGCAGCAGTGGGGGCTACCTGGTCAGGGGAACCCCGTCCGGCCATCCCCCACAGTCTCCTGGAGTATAGCTGTCCCTCATAGCTGAACTGGGCGCAGAAGGACAGCCTAGAGGTTTTGGGGGTGTGCTGGCTGTTTGGACCCAAGGGGAAAGGAGAATGCGCAGAGTTGCGCACAGCAACCAGGGTTTACGCACTTGCTCTGGCTCTTCTCTCTCTCTCTCTGTTTGGATCCTTGCTTCTGATTGCTGAGCCCAGTTAATAGGATCACCCAATTGGGGACACTCTAGGAGACTGTAGGGAAAAGTTGTTTTTGTGGAACCTGGGGATCAGAGTGGAGAGTGGCAATTGGAGAACCAGCTCTGGGGCAGCTCTTCCCCCAAAACCAATAATTGCCATAGGGAAAACAAAATCTAAACACTAGCTAGAGAGGACCTATAGACCCTAAGGTCAATCCAGAAACCCTGCTACCCAGGGGTTGATTCACAAATTCACTCTTGTTTAAACACAATTAAAGGAATATAAGAAATAAAAATGTACTGCCTGTTTGAAAATCAGGCTGTGGCCTACAACACTGAGGAGCAGTGGAATGCAGGGAATTGTAATACTGTACTAACTAGGAAATGGGCATGCCAAACAGAACAGTAGAGGAAGTGAATGACCTTCACTATTGCACATTTTTATTTTTTTCATCTTTTACTTAAGAAACTAAATTTTTTTCCTCATTTCATTTTATTTTTTAATTATAACATTTTTATATTCAATCAGTATTATTACTACTACTATTTTACCTTTTTTAAGAAGTGTCATTTTATTTTATCTTTATTTTACCTTGGGATTAGTATTCTATATTCTATTTTCATCTTTCTTTAGCACCATTTTACTCTATCTCAACTGTACCTTTATGCCAATACTTTCTTCCTAACTTTTCCCCTTTGTTGTCCTATTTCTTACCAAATTCCTGCTTTAGATTTTCCCTATTCCTTCTTTTTACCCCTTGTTAAAATTTCATCCTATTTAAATATATAATTTCCAATCCCATGCTCCAAGTCCATACATCTTTCTCTTCTCTTTCTTCACTATCCAAAATTTCTTTCCTCTCTCCTTTTGTTGTTTGTTTGCTTTATTGTTGATCATAATGATTTTTTTATGCTTGTTTGTGAGAATGTTTACTTTTTGTTGTTTTTTTTTTTTTTTTGCTTCTCTTTTCCCTCTCCTCGCTTGTTATTAGTAGTTGTTTGGAGTTTGCACTCACCTCTAGGTATTTGTTATTGGCTTTTGTTGGGATTAGTGACTGTAATATTGGAGTTTTCTCACCATATAAATAGTTTTTTCCCATTTTCTTTTTTATTCTCTTTCTTTACCCTCTTACTTTTTTTTCTTTTTCCCAATTTCATTTTTTGCACTCCTTTTTTAAATTTCCCTCCCTCCCTCCTTCCCTCCTTCCCTCCTTCTTTCCTTCCCCTTTAATTTGCCTTTCTCTATGGTCACCTTTATTTGCGGTTATTAATATTGTGAATACATTTGTGTTCAGTGCCTTGTGCATTGTGCCTTGTTGTGTTGTATTTTGTGCCTATAAATCAATGCAGGAGAGAGAGAACTACATAACCAGACACAGGGAGAAGAGAGGCCATGGGGAGACAAAGAAACAGCCTGTATATGAAAGAAAAGCAGGCATCACCAGAAAAGGAAGGAAACAAAATAGAGGAAAGCAACCTGCCAGAGAAATAATTCAGAGAAATGGTCATAAGATGGATAACAAGAATGAAAGACAAATTCAACAATATGCATAAGAACCAAGAGGAAATGAAGAACCAAGAAGAAATGAAAAAATGACATTGCTGCTGTAAAGAACTCAGGAAAGCATCAAGAGTAGACTAGAAGAAGCAGATCACATCAGTGAGTTAGAAGACAAGGTAGGAAAAAATACCCAAGTAGAGAAGCTTCTAGAAAAAAAAAATTAAAAAGCAGGAGGGCCTAAGGGAAATTTGGGACAACAGGAAACAAAACAACATGCACATAATAAGGGTTCCAGAAGGAGAGGAAACTGAGCAAGGAATAGAAAACCTTTTTGAAGAAATAATGACAGAAACCTTCCGTGATATAGGGAAGAAAAAACCCACACAAATTCAAGAATCTCACAGAGTCCCAAGCAAAATGAACCCCAAAAGATGGACACCAAGGCACATTATAATTAAATTGGCAAACACCAACAACAAAGTAAGAATCTTAAAATCCCCAGAGAGACAGAAAATTATCTACAAAGGATCCCCCATCAGACTAGTAACTGATTTCTCAACAGAAACTTATCAGGCCAGAAGGGAATGGAATGAAATATACAAAGTCATGCAAAGGAAGGGTCTGAATCCAAGAATACTGTTAACCAGCAAGGCTATCAATCAAAACTGAAGGTGAAATCAGGAGCTTCACAGACAAAAAAAGACTAAGGGAGTTTAGTACCACCAAAACAGCAATGCAAGAAATACTAAAGGGTCTGCCGTAAAAAGAAGAAATAGGAAGCAAAGAAGGAACACAGGGGTAAAGAATAAAAATGGCGACAAACAAGTACCTATCAATAATAACTTTAAATGTAAATGGGTTAAGTGCCACAATCAAAAGACATAGGAAAACTGATTGGATAAGAAAACATGACCCATGTATCTGCTGTCTATAAGAAACCCACCTCAGAAAAAGAGATGCACACAGACTGAGGGTGAAAGGATAGAAAAATGTTTTTCAGGCGAATGGAAATAAATAAAAAGCTGTGGTAGCAATACTTATATCTGACAAATTAGATCTCAAAGTGAAAGACATAACAAGAGATACAGAAGGCCACTTCATAATACTAAAGGGAGCAATTGAAAAAGAAGAAATGAATCTGGTAAACATATATGCATCCAATACAGGAGCACCCAAATACATAAAAAAAAAAAACTTCTTGAGGATATCAAGGAAGAGATTGACAGCAATATAATAACAGTAGGGGGCTTTCATACCCCACTATCACCACTGGACAAATCCTCTAAACAATTAATCAGAAAAGAAACATCAATCCTAAATGACTCAGCAGACCAGAAGGCATTAATTGACATTGTCAGAATATTTCACCCCAAAGCCACAGACTATACACTATTCTCAAGTGCACATAGGCTATTTTCAAAGATAGATCATATATTGGGTCACAGGCAAAGTCTCTTCAAATTCAAAAAGATAGAAACCATATCAAGCATCTTCTCAGATCACAATGGCATAAAATTGGAAATCAACTACAATAAAAACAAACAAAAAACAAACAAATGGAGACTAAATATCATGTTATTAAACAATGACTGGGTTACCAGAGAGATCAAAGAAGAAATAAAAAAACATTATGGCAACAAGCGACAATAAAAACACAACAATCCAGAAATCTATGGAACACAGAGAAAGCAGTCTTGAGAGGGAAGTTCATAGCCTTACAAGCCTACTGCAAAAAAAAACAAAAAAAAAACACAAGAAACCAAGGGAATAAACTACCCAACCCTACAACTCAAAGAACTAGAAAGAGAACAACAAGAAAAGCCCAGTGTAAGCAGAAAGAAGGAAACAATAAAGATCAGAGAGGAGATAAACAACATAGAGTTAAAAAAAATAAAGATCAACAAAACCAAGAGCTGGTTCTTTGAAAGAATAAACAAGATTGATGAACCTCTAGCCAGCCTCACCAAGAAGCAGAGAGGAGCCAAATAAACAAAATCAGAAATGAAAGAGGAGAAATAACAACAGACCTCACAGAAATATAAAGGATTGTTAAAAAATACTATGAACAACTCTATTCCAACAAACTGGACAACCTGGAGGAAATGGACATATTCCTAGAAGTATACAACTTTCCAAAATACAATCAGGAAGAATCTAAACATCTCAATAGTCCAATAACTATGGAAGAAATTGAAGCAGTTATCAAAAAGCTTCCAGCAAACAAAATCCCGAGGCCAGAAAGCTTCACAGAAGAGTTTTTCCATAGTTATTGGACTATTGAGATGTTTAGATTCTTCCAGATTGCATTTTGGAAAGTTGTATACTTCTAGGAATATGTTCATTTCCTCCAGGTTGTCCAGTTTGTTGGAACAGAGTTATTCATAGTATTTTTTAACAATCCTTTATATTTCTGTGAGGTCTGTTGTTATTTCTCTTCTTTCATTTCTGATTTTGTTTATTTGGCTCCTCTCTCTTTGCTTCTTGGTGAGCCTGGCTAGAGGTTCATCAATCTTGTTTATCCTTTCAAAGAAATAAAAGCTATTCTGCTCAGATTATTCAAAAAAATTCAAGAGGAGGAAAAACTTCAAAGCTCATTCTATGAAGCCAGCCTCATGCTAATACTAAAACCCGATAAAGATAACACAATGAAAGAGAATTACAGGCCGATATCCCTCAGGAACATAGATACCAAAAATCCTCAACAAAATTCTAGCAAATTGGATCCAGCAGTACATCAGAAATACCATACACCATGTAGGATTTATCCCAGGGATGCAAGGATGGTATAATATACGCAAATCAGTAAATGTGATACATCACATAAACAAATAGAGATATAAAAATCACAGTCATATAAATTGATGCAGGAAAAGCACTTGACAAAATCTAACACCCTTTCTCGATGAAAATGCTCAGCAAAGTGGGACCAGAAGGATCATATCTCAACATAATAAAAGCCATATGTGATAAACCCACAGCCAACATCATACTCAATGGGCAAAAACTAAAACCATTTCTCATAAGAACAGGAACAAAACTGGGATGCCCATTCTCACCACTCCTGTTCGACATTGTACTGAAGTATTAGCCACTGCAATTAGACAAGAAGAAGAAATAATAGGCATCCAAATTGGAAAAGAAGAAGTAAAGCTGTCCTTATTGGCAGATGCCATGAAACTGTACATCAAAAACCCTAAAGACTCCATCAAAAAACTACTAGACTTAATAAATGAATTCGGCAATGTAGCAGAATACAAAATTAACTCCAAGAAATCTATGGCATTTCTTTACATCAATAGTGAACTTACAGAAAGAGAGACTAAAAAGGCAATTTCATTTACCATCCCACCAAAAAAATTAAGATACCTTGTAATAAACTTAACTAAGGAGGTAAAAGATCTATAAGCAGAAAATTACAGGACACTGAAAAAAGAGGTAGAGGAAGACAAAATGAATAGAAGACTTAAACATAAGATGGGAAACTATAAAAATACTAGAGAAATCCACAGGCAGCAAAATCTCAGACATATGCTGAAGCAAGTTCTTCACCATTACTGTTCCTAGGGCAATGTAAACTAGGGAGAAAATAAACAAATGGGAGTAATTCAAAATAAAAAGGGTTTGCACAGCAAAAGAAACCATAAACAAAAAAACAAGAAAGCCCACTATATGGGAGAATATACAGTGGTACCTCGAGATACAAGTTTAATTCGTTCCGTAACCTTGAGGTGTGGGAAACTATGAGATGCTTGAGTCGTGGTAAACTGGTAGGTCGTGTGCAGCCGGCTGATCCGCGCGATTACTCCTATCTCAAATGTTGCTTGTATTTCAAAGCAAAAATCGCTCGCTCGACGGCTTGCATCTCAAAAATTTCGTATATTAGGGCACTCGTATCTCGAGGTACCACTGTATTTGCAAATGTTATCATTAATAAAGGATTAATCTCCAACATTTACAGGGAACTCATACAACTTAATAACAGGAAGATAAACAATCCAATTAAAAAAACGGACAATGGAACTAAATAGAAAGAAGACAGAAGGCCAAGAGACATATGAAAACATGCTCAAAATCACTAATCATCCGTGAGATGTAAATCAAAATGACAATGCGGTAACATCTCACACCTATCAGAATGACAATCATCAACAAATCAACAAACAACAAGTGCTGGTGAGGATGCAGAGAAAAAGGAACCCTCGTGCAATGCTGGTGGGACTGCAGACTGGTGCAGCCACTGTGGAGAACAGTATGGAACTCCCATTTGACCCAATAATCCCACTTCTAGGAATATATCCCAAGCAACTAGAAACACCAATCAGAAAGGATATATGTATCGCTATGTTCATAGCAGCACAATTCACCATAGCTAAGATTTGGGAACAGCCCAAATGCCCATCAGCAGATGAGTGGATTAGAAAACTGTGGTACAGCTACACAATTGAATACTATGCTGCTATAAAAAAAAAGAATTCTTACCATTTGCAGCAGCATGGATGGACCTGAAGAGCATTATATTAAGTGAAATATGCCAGGCAATGAAAGAAAAATTCCACATGATCTCACTCATTTATGGAAAATAAAGAACATTATAATCTGATGAACAAAAAGATAGACACAGAGGCAGTAAAGCATTGAACAGACTGTCAAATTAGCGGGAAGGCTGGGGAGTATTGCGGAAGGGGGGAAAGAGATCAACCATGGATATGTGCAAGCATATAAGCACAACCAATGGACATAAGACACTGGGGTGGGGAGGGATGAAGATATGTGACAGAGGATAAAGGTGGCTGAGGGAAGGTCAATGGGGGGGGGGGGAAAGGAGATATAGGTACTACTATATGTAATACTTTAAACAATAAAAAAAGTGAAAAAATGTTTTAATCAATAAGTGTACAAGCTTCTAGCTAGCTTAATAAAAGTGTCAATTCTCATTCTCCCTATGTTATTGTATACTTCCCATTTAATAGAATGCTACATAATCAGCAGGCATTCAGCTATTTTATGACAAAAATCTGAGCTTGAAAATCCATACTTTAGTAAAACTTGAGACTCCTTTACTATTAGTAAAAATAATCCCCTTTCAGCCCCTCCACAAAGTCAATCAAACTAAAACTCTAGATGCTTAAAATGATTAACTTTGTCCAGGGAGTACAATGTTTTCAACCATCATTTCCTTTCTCTGATTTAATGATTCAGCTTACAGTTCTGAACAATGGAAAAAATGACCACAGGACTAAAATCTGTTTTTAATAGAAAGTGGGAACATAGTAGTTGGATGTTCAGACTTTTTCCCTATGATCTTTTGCTGTTTCTTATTAGTCTTTAGTTTAAAATAATCCACCAAACTCCACTAGCAGACTTAACTTTTCTAAATGATGCCAAAGGTAAGTTTATGTATAAATTCAACTACACAAGTTCATCTACCAACTTCTTACACTACAAGTATTTGACAGGGAAATCAATCTGCTACGGAAGCTCTTGGTACATAGCTTTCACTGTGGTGTGGGGAACCTGTTGATTACTTTAATGGACTCTTTGGCTACCTATATAGGTGATGGGAAGAATGGGATTGTGTGGGAGAGATTAAAATCAAGGAATAAATTTAATTTTTTACTTCTATTTTTTAAGACTTACATGAAAAATAGTTTATGTGTAATTTCCATCTCTAACAAAAAATAAAAATACCACTATAACTTTTTTTGTGCTAATGTTTTGATAAAAGATTGTTCTTGGCCAAGTCAGGTGGACACGAGGTGGGGAGCACCATTGGAGAGGGACTATCACTGACCTGAGTTTCAACCCAAGTTAGTAACCTTTGTGATCTTCCTATCTCAGAAGGCAGTCCTTTTTACCTAAAGTCATAGAGCTTTCAGAGTTGATGGAGATCTAAGAGATGAGTTAGGTTAAATTTTTATTTTGCCTAAACACACATACCCTCCAGAGTGATAGAGTTAAGGCTACAAGTCAGGTTGATAGTCTTTGTTACTTCTATTTAAAGATGACAAATTATTTTACACATATATTGATACTATTTTCTCAACTGGACATTCCTTAAACTACATAATTTGTATTTATTTTGGTTTCTCTTAAGTTTTTAAAAGTTTAAGTTATTCAATAAATTTTAATATTGATGAAATGAAGAGGGAAAAGCTATGAAGAAAGGCATTCTCTTTCCCCAAGTACAAAATCATTTGACTAAAGGAATCTACCTAACTGTTGTAGTTTGCTTTATGACAAAGAGTCCTTGCATTAAAGCTGTTAGATTGTAGAATTAGTGACTATCAGGCTATACAAATCTTAATGTTCACAGTAAAATATAAGTTTACTAAGAAAAAAGAAAAATATAATAATGAATCAAAGTCCCAAGCTTTTGTGATAGCACATTTTTTAAAAATTGTATTTATTGATGAATTTTAGGGAGAGAGAAAAAGAGGGAGGGAAGAAAGGAGGAGAGATTTGTTGTTCCCCTTATTTATGTACAGTGCTACCTCGAGATACGAGTGCCCTAACATACGAGATTTTTGAGATACGAGCCGTCGAGTGAGCGATTTTTGCTTTGAAATACGAGCAACATTTGAGATAGGAGTAATCGCGCGGATTGGTCGGCTGCACACGACCCACCAGTTTACCGTGACTCGAGCATCTCATAGTTTCCCACGCCTCAAGGTTACGGAACGAATTAATCTCGTATCTCGAGGTACCATTGTATTTATTGGTTGCTTCCCATATGTTCCCTGACCTACATTCAAACTTGAGACCTTGGTATATCAGGATGATGCTCTAACCAACTGAGCTACTTGACTAGGGCCAATAGTATATTTCTTAATTTATTTAAGTGATTTCAAAGCCTCAAGTTTTCAGTTAATAGCAGCTAACACCAGTAATCACTTTCTATTTGTATGGTCTTTTAACATACCTTACCAAAAGTAACACTATTTTGAAATATTCATTTTCTAGGTGGAAAAATAGCGATGGATCATATTAGTTTATATGCTTTTTTGTACATTTAGAATGTACTTGTAAAAAGACAACCAGATGTGTGTTTAGTTAATTATATGTAACTCAAAAACAGAACTACCTTTAATAATCTTTACTTTTCCTCCTGACTTTAATAAACATATGCATTTTATTTTGGAATTATTTTAGATTTGTAGAAAACTCACAAAGATAATTGAGAAATCCCCATATCAAGCTGACTTAACTTTATCTACCTTTACTTTTCTATAAAATAAAATGTGATCTCAATGCTGGTACTAAGAGTAGTGAACATAAAGATTTTTTGAAAAAAGACATGTTGGATTCAAGACTGATATGGGGAAATGATCACAAGTATTTCTCCTTTTACCTTTTTGAGTATATACTGAAATGGCAATAAAGTAATAAAGATATAAACCCGAGGAGAGATCCAAGATGGCGGCATAGGTAAACACCTATACTGCTGCCTCGCACAACAATTTCAAAACTACAACTAAAAGACAGAAC
>JAAGEH010000011.1:5616731-5677552 GCA_011751065.1 Lasiurus cinereus | reverse complement strand
ATACACATCTGTCAACAAGTGAATCTAAAAATTAAGTGAATTAAAAAGCTGATCAACAGAATAAACTGGTGAATATAATAGAATCAGGAGCACAGAAAGGGAGTAGACTGATAATTCTCAGGAGGACAAAAATCATAAAGCATCAAACAGACTGTGAAATTATAGCAGAAAGATTAAAGTTAGGTGAGGTAAAGAAGTGATCAATCAAAGGACTTGTATGCATGCTTATAAACATAACCAATGATCACAGACACTGGGGGGTCGGGGTACGCCTGGGAGGGAATGGGGAGATATATATAAAAAATTAATAAAAATTAATAAAAAAATAAATAAAATAAAATAAAATAAAACTTAAAAAAAAAGATATAAACCCACAATAATGACAAGAACAGGAGGAGCCTCCCAGAGACATTCATTCACTTACTCAACAGAGTACTAAGTTACTACTATGTGCTATAGACACTGTCTATAATTGGAGAACCGTTCAGACAAGTCGATCTGTTTTAGTGGATTTTAGGCACTGTTTGATGCTATCAAGATAGTAAGACAGAACTCTGATGAGGAAGGGAGGGTGGTTACTTTAGACTGTGATCAAGGGAGTTCTCTGTGAAGAGGCAATATTTTGACTAAGATCTGACTAAAAAGAAAGACCGGCCATGTGAAGATCTGATCTAGGCAGACATATATAAAAATATTTCTGGGACATGAAAGGTCGACGTAACCGTACAGAGATCTAGGCCACAGTATTATTGTTAAGTAGGAAGCAGTATTGTCCTGCACAACTCTGGGAGATTTTGTACTTCGAAATACCAACTACAACAAGTCTGTACATATTTGTGATTCGAAATTAGGAATCCAAGTGTGTGTGTGTGTGTGTGTGTGTGTGTGTGTGTGTGTGTGTGTAATTATTTTTTTAAATTGATTTCAGAGAGGAAGGGAGAGGTAGAGAGAAAGATAGAAACATCAGTGATGAGAGAGAATCACAGATCAGCTGCCTCTTAAACACCCCCTTACTGGGGATTGATCCCACAACCTGGGCATGTGCCCTTGACTGGAATCAAACCCAGGACCCTTCAGTCTGCAGGCCGATGCTCTATCTACTGAGCCAAACAGGCTAGGGCGGGAATCCAAGTATATGGAGGGCCACCAATTTATATGTGAATTTTTATTGTTTGGGTGGTTGTTGCTCCAACCCCTGTGTTGTTCAAGGATCAACTGTATTTTTTTTCTTTTTCTGTTTTTAATAACAATGTGGATTATCAACGAGTCCTCCTAGATCTTATCCACTGACTATTCTCACCACCATTTGAATAGTACATGGAGTATGCAGCTAAGGTACAGCATTCAGTATGGAATCCTTTTAAATGATTTCCCTCTAATATCAACTTGCTTCTCTCCCAAACATCACATCTTCCAGCCACACTAACTACTCCTATCCTCCATTCATACAACACACCTGAAGGTTTCCAACTGGTTCCTCCTGCCCAGAATGCCTTTTCCTCTCTACCATCCTGGCGATATCAAACCCACCCTTTGAATAAACCTGTACAATAGCACTCAGCTCATAGTAACAGTTCAATGTCTGCCTCCCCTGAAAGGCTGTAAACTAAATGTGGAACCTCTGGAGCCTTCACATAGAACATGGGATCTGTGATTATTTGTTGAGTTAAAAGAAAAAAAGTCTTCTAAAATACATTTCATTACACCTTAACTTTACTGGCTGCAGCCTGCGGCTCTCCAAAATGTCAGAATGGTCAGAGGGGATCAGAGGCCTTTCAATGTCAAATGCTCCAGGGCAGAGCAACCAAGCTTGGTCAACACTATTGGGTCCTATGTGGTGGCTTAATTCAGAGGTGAATCTTCACACGAAGGCCAGCATCCTGCCTCAATGTCTCCCTCTACCTCTGCCATCTATCTGGCTTCCCTGAAATTCACAAGACTTCACCATTGCCACAGGACTTCAGTATATCTTCTCTCCAAGACCAGTTTTCACTAGTCTCAACTGTATTTTGAAGAGTTGATCCTCCCCCCACCACTCTCCTCTACTGCCTCAGGGCTATCAGGAACACAGATTGGGCCAAAGTGGGAGAATTCTTCCTTTAAAGAATTTGAATGGCCTTAAAGCAAAGACTGGTGTATAATGGCATGTAGGGTTTCCTCAGTTAATGGCAATTCTCTGCTGGATCACCCTAAAGTAAATGTACACAAAGTTCCCAAACAACTTTCGATAATCAGATTCTTAAATATGAAGAGACAGTCAAGGGTCAACTGTTGAAGAACAATTGCCACATGGAAGGAAGTAATCAAGACATATAAATAAAAAGAATGCTTATAGAAAAAGGATTATTATTCCAGAAATACAGCAAATTACAAACAATTAAAAAGCACTGTTATCACTATCTTAGATAATTGAGAAGATTTTCTTTTTATAAAACAATACAAGATGTTAAAAGAAATTAATAATCAGAGAATAAGAAGGGGCTCTTGGAAATAAAAGACAAAGGCAGAAAAAAATACATGAGAAGAAAAGTGGTATAAAGTATAGAAGTCTTACATCTGTCTACACTTAGTTTAGGAGAGAAAGAAATAGGGAAATAAGAAATGAACTTCAGATCGAATGTGTCTACCAAGTAGCCAGCAGATCACTGTGAAATATCAGGATGAGAAATCCTATTTTGTTTTAAGAAAGACAAAAACCCCAGGCAATATACCAATAAATGAGAAGAAGGTTGGCATGAGACATTTCATTAGCAACACTGATGCTAAAAGACAATGGAAGAGCATCATCAAATTCTGAAGGAGAATTATTTTGTATCTAGACAAATAATTTTGCACTCTGACAAATTGTCAAGTATGATAAAGGCATTTTTCAGAAATACAAAAACTTGAAATTTTATCTCTAAGATATTCTTTTTAAAGACTGTTACTTGAGAATATGCTGTAGTGAAATAAGGAATGAAATAATGAAATTCAGAAAGAAATATACCCAACCCATAGAAATTAAAAAAGAAAAAAAAAAGAAAAAGCCAGGATGAAATACAATCCAGAATAGAGCAAAACACAGAAAACTTCAGGATGGAGTTATCCAAGAAAAGAAAGGTAGGTTTAATATCATATACAGAACAAGTTAAGTAACCAGTAAAAACATACCATAAAGGCAAAAAGAGGCAAAGCACATAATCCTGCGGTAAAAGGAGTATGGTAGCTAAACGTTGAATCTATTACAATATCGGATCTAAGTTAAACCATGGGAATTATGGCTTGCAAACAGAAGTTAAAGACTGAAATCATCAACAAAGTAGTGAAACTAATGATATTACTAATATAGCTTATAAAATGAGAGGTAGGTTAGGGATGAATTATAAAAGCACTAATTTCCTCATACATCATAATAGGGAGGTAACCAATACTATAAAATTTTTTAAAGTGAATTAAGGTATTCTAGATTACTACTTTTAAAAATATTTTTTCCCTTAACTTTAAGGGAATCTTTCAGGAACTAGTATTTGAAAAAAATAATTGTCTGAAGTTCAATGACTTAGACATTTTACTGTACTTATTTCTCCTTTCAAGTAAAATTTAAAATATTTTTTACTTAGAATGCATAGTATGATCTCAAATTATTTAAAATGTTTTTAATATCTATTTATCTATCAGAGAGGTATGTCTAGAATGATATACCCCTAATGTCAATGATGATATTTCTAGATAGTATAATTTTAGGTTAGTTTTTGCTCTTTTATAATTTTCTGTTACTTGATTCAAAAATATATAGAAATATTTATATTTTACAACAATAAAGTCAATTTTAAAACATCACAGGATCTTAATTTAATTAGTTCTACTCACCAATAGCTTTGGTATAATGTCTTGCTCCGAGAAGTAATTCTGGAGCTCGGTACCAGAATGTTACAACTACTGGATCCAAATCTGCTAAAGGCTTCAAAGGTGAATTAAATAATCGGGCAAAGCCCATATCAGCTGTAAAACACACACATACATACACACACACACACACACACACACACACACACACACACAACAAACAAACAAACAAAAAACCCAAAGAAGAATGTTAAGTAAATAGATTTTAACAAATTCAATTGATTACTCTAATTTTATCACTGTTACCTAGTAAGATATGAAAATGTGCTGAATTCTGGGAGATAAAAACACAAAACCTAAAGGTAAAACAAGTCTGAGTTCTTCATTCTTTGCAAACTATTGTCAATCACTCTTCAACTAGGTTAGAGACATGCTGTGCTGGCAGAGGTCAAGGGTGACCCTACTCCTCTAGACAGATTTCTTTCTATCTGCCATACCACCATTGGGGACAGGATTGTTAAGCTGCATTTCCATTTTTTGCATTGGTCAAGAACCACTAAGAAATGAGATAGAAGTAAAGCTTTCCATCATTGCATCAATAAGTCTGTTCACTGGTATAATCAAAAGTTGACTATACAGTATGTTAACACTATTTCTCCCCATTTATTTGGGTTGAATTTTACTAACTTAAGAGTCACAGTATTTTGTTAAGCTGGAAAAGACTGTAAAGTCATGTAATTCAATTAATCACCTTCTTTTCCAAATGACAACACTGAGATTAGAAGAAATTAAGTGATTTGATAAATGCCATCACTCATATTCGAGCTGGAGCTGTGGTGGGTGAGAAACAGTTCATAGTACTTAACATGGTTTAATATGAGGCATGGCTGTTTATCCTACTACAGTGCAATCCTGTTAAATGCAAAAATTGTGTCTTTTTCATTTCTCTATTCTTTTTAGTATCAAGTATGGTCTCATTACACATAGCTTTTGGCAAATACATGTTGAATAAAAAATCACTACCATACCACCAATTTAAAAATTTCAAGATTCATCCACCATTTGTTAATTTTGTTCTAATATACATTTTTAATGAAGTAGATACTAGCCTAATCTAGTTAATTATGGAGTTTGAAAAAAACACAGACATTTGGCAAAGAATTAAAACCATGAGTCAGCTACTAAGTACTGGTTTATAGAAGACTATTTACTTCTTCTTAAATGTGAATGCTCTTAAGCCGTTAGTGCCCTCCTCCCCAAACCTGCCAATATGATATACATTACATAGAAATATACTCCCAAACTAGATTACTTTAGTATATGTTTCCCCCAAATTTTACAGTAAACAACACATCTGTCACTACTATTTGCGTCTTTTACATTTTGCATGCTTTCAATTTATATTTTAATTTGTTGCCACCAAACAGGACTGGACAAAATTCTTTAAAAGCACAGGTTAGGACTTTAATATCATTTGATGATAGCACTAACAACAGGGCTTGGTTCTCTAGGGAAATCAATGACTAGGAGTACTTTGAGGTGTATCAAATATTATCACTACTAAAAAGTTTGCAAGGCTTATATAAAAAAAGAGTATATTTGAGTCTAATTAAAAGTGGGAAGTGAGATTTGGGGCATTTCTAGAGGAGGAGAGGGAAGAAGAGTTAACACCTATGTTTTTCTTTGTTGGAGAAGTGGTTCAAATCAGCTTATAATTCTTATTCGTATTAAATCATGCAATCAGAAATTACTATTTAACTTTGTTAAATGGTTCCACAAACCTGCTGCCTTTAAATTCATCCAATTCAGTTGCAACATTTCTACCCACACACAAAACAAACTAAATGTGACGAACACAACTTAGAAATTAATTTAATTCTATCCTTATAAATTATTAAAAATGGGTAAAATTTTGTTTGGATATGTTTTTATAAAGCTATTAAAAAACATGCCAAAGTACAGAATGCTCATTAATTTTTTTTTTTTTTTTTTTTTTTTTTACCATTAGGCAAGGGCCTACTACAAGGCAGGCTTGTTAGAACTTTCGGTTCTGTATCTATCTGGCCTCAGTGGTTTTCCTGGTTTGTAATTCCTAATCTAGATGGGGTCAACAGAAGCATATGTTCTGATATAATCTGGTTCAGGTGAACAGACCTGATGGTTTAATTATCAGTATGCTGTATGCCCTTGGGACTAAAGGTGAGGCTGCTGGTCCAACATAAATAGAAGCCACTCACTACAGGCTTTTTAAAAAAAGTATTTTCTTTAATTTTTCATTTTATTTTAAAATTATTTTTTCTTTTTTTCTTTATTGATTAAGGTATTACATATGTATCCTTATACTCCCATTAGCCCCCCTTACCACCATCCCCACTCAACTACAGCTATTTTTAATGAAGGTAAAAGTTTTTAAAAAGTTTGCATGGCTTATTTTATAATCAAAACAGTCTCTAAAGATTGTGTGATACCTTTAAGAGTGTGAAACACTTTTCACTTTTAATGTATACTTTTTAAAAATGGCTTCAATCACATGGAGGTACATGAATATAGGCATATTATTAAAGCAAAAATTAGAAGTGATAGAGCTGCCTACAAAAGTCTTAAAAGAGTTCTACACTGTGACTTATCAAAGATATAACATACCAATTTTTACTCTTCCTCGCTCAGGACCTTCACCCATAACTAAAATATTAGCAGGTTTCTGTGGAAACAAAATAGTGTTGTTTTTTCAGTAGACAATAGTGGTTTCTTTCAAATAGACAATATGCCAATATAATACAAATCCACCCTTTAAAATATCTCATCTACTCAAAATTTAAGATCAAATACAGAAACTCACCAAAAAAACGTTATGTGTACATCATATGCAAAGCAATATACAATCTTAATAAAGGCCCAAATATGGCAGTGCTCTCTCCATGCACACCTAAGGCTTTTTCTGGCCCTTTTATCAGTCTGTTTTCACAACTGTGGATCATCTAAGTTATGATGTGGTAGTTCCTTTCAACTCTTTCAATTATATAAAACACCCTGCAACTTTAAAAAATAATAAAATTTCAAAGATGATTTAATACTAAATAGCAAATTAACTGTAGGAAAGGAGCCTCCTAATACCCTTTTTTGAAAACAGTAAGGTATTATCTGTTTCAACCAAAAAAGTATAGTGAAATCAATTTAATAAAGTCTTTTCTAAATGTGTTAGTGAAGAGGAATTTTCCATGACCTGAACAGTATTGAGGTTTTTATTTTTAAATAAAAAAGAAAGCGAAAGTTTTAAAGTGAGATTGTACAGGAGTAATATTTTAAACAGTTTTAACTCTCTAAAAATATAAAGTATTAACTGTCATTTAAAATCTGTTCTAATGGTATGTACTAGCTATAATGATAAAAGCGTAATATGCTAATTACACCAGATGTCCTTCCGGACAACCTTCCAGATGAAGCCGGGACTGTGAGGTAAGCCTGGATCCCAGGTGCCTGCTGGCCAAGAGAAAAGCCCAGGTCCCGGGTGCCTGCTGACAGGTGAAGGGAAGCCCTGGTCCTGGGTGCCAGAGGGAAGCCAGTGCCAGCAGCTGGGGGAAGGAAGGCCTACACTTGCACGAATTTCATACATCGGGCCTCTAGTACTAACATAAAAGGGTTGGTCCCCTCTTCAAGAAGCAGGACAATAAAGATGGAAGAAAAGGGAGGGGCACAGAGGCAGAGGGCGGAGAGGGGAAGAAAGAAATAATCCCCGCCCCTTACTCATTCTGCTATACTAATTCTACCAGTCTTCTAAGTAAATGTGAAACTAGATTAGAATGTTTTTTGATTATGGATCAAAGCAACCTTAAAATCAAAATGGAGATTTCTGGTGATAACTAGTTCAAAGTGAAGCCTGTTTTTAGTGATAATAGGTTCTCAGGCTTCCTTAACCTGCTTAGTGATAGTTCCTGTACTATTAAGGATAAAACGTAACTTATAGTATGTTATTTTATCAACTACTAAGATCAAAATTATTTTTTATCATCAACAAAAATAAAAGATACTGCTGAAGTAATAACACACATTTTCAGAGGTTAAAAATTCCTACATTTTTAAAGGTGTGGAGACTAGGCACCAGAGAGATTAAATGACTTGCTTTAAATATAAACAAGACTCTGGGGGAGCAGCATAATTTACCCCATCTGGGAACAGTCTAGTGCTTCCTTCCCAAATATATATTTCTGAACTTTGTGTAGCAAGTTTTAAATTAATATGTATTACTGTAGTAACAATGATAATGTTTTATTCAAGAAAAAGTTTTCAAAACCTGCCATCACTACCCACACACACACACACTCCAGACCACTGAAATAATTGACTAAGTACTAAAAGGAAGTACAGCACTAACAATATCCCATGCTTTTGTGCACTGTTAATGGATCAACAGTGGTTTAGTTTCTGCAAAGACTCAGAGTTCAGCCTACTTCAAAATGAAACCAAGTCTCTGAGACTTATACAAAATGTTGAAGGCAGTATTTCTATTTGGCTGATGGGTAAGGCTTGCTCTTAACTTACAATGTGGACTCAGAGAGGTAATTTCTTGTTTGCTAGAACTGTCTTCTCATGGTCAGGAGCCCCTAAACATCTCTTAAACACATACCCTATTTTTTTTTAATTAAATCTTTATTATTCAGATTATTACATTTGTTTCTCTTTTTTCCCCTCCATAGCACCCCTCCACCCAGCTCCCACCCTTCCCTCTGCCCTTACCTCCCTCCCATTGACCTCATCCATAGGTATATGATTTTTGTCTAGTCTCTCCCTGTACACCCCTCAGCCCTTTCCCCCTGAAAATGATCAATCCACTCCCTTTCTGTGCTCCTGATTCTATTATATTCACCAGTTTATTCTGTTGATCAAATTTTTAATTCACTTAATTTTCAGATTCACTTGTTGATAGATATGTATTTGTTGTTCATAATTTTTTGGCTTTTACCTTTTTCTTCTTCCTCTTCTAAAAGAGTACCATTCAGCATTTCATATAATACTGGTTTGGAGTTGATGAACTCCTTTAGCTTTTTCTTTTCTGTGAAGCTCTTTATCTGCCCTTCAATTCTGAATGATAGCTTTGCTGGATAGCGTATTCTTGGTTGTAGGTTCTTACTATTCATCACGTTGAATATTTCTTGCCACTCCCCTCTGGCCTGCATCGTTTCTGTTGAGAAATCAGCTGACAGTCGTATGGGTGCTCCCTTGTAGGGAATGAACTGTTTTTCTCTTGCTGCTTTTAATATTCTCTCTTTGTCTTTTGCTCTTGGTATTTTAATTATGATGTGTCTTGGTGTGGTCCTCTTTGGATTCCTTTTATATGGGGTTCTGTGTGCTTCCTGGACTTGTAAGTCTATTTCTTTTACCAGATGTGGGAAGTTTTCACTCATTATTTCTTTAAATAGGTTTTCAGTATCTTGCTCTGTCTCTTCTTCTGGCACCCCCACAATTCTGATGTTGATACGCTTGAAGCTGTCCCAGAGGCTCCTTAGATTATCTTCACATTTTTGGATTCTTTTCTCTTCTTGCTTTTCCAGTTGAATGTTTTCTGCTTCTTTATATTTCAAATTTTTGACTTGATTCTTGCCTTTCTCTAGTCTGCTGTTAGGACTCTGTATAATAGTTTTTATTTCAGACAGTGTATGTTTAATTTCTAGTTGGTCCTTTTTCATCTCTAGTTGGACCTTTTCCATCTCTAGTTGAATCTTTTGCATCTCTAGTTGGTCCTTTTTCATCTCCTCTTGGCTCTCACTAACTTTATCCAACTTTTCTAGCATATTCTTGAAAAACCTTTTAAGCGTGGTTTTGAACTCTATATCCAGTCATTTCTTTTCCTCCATTTTTTTTGTTTGTGATCCTTTCCCTTGTCTCGGCATTTTCACTATAACGGGAGAACTTCTGTGTTGGATTCAGCCTTATGATACCAGACTTTCAAAACCGCACTCTTTTGAGCTTGGGATGGGTGGAGTCTCAGGGCTTAAGGGACCGCCTTGCCTTCCAATCGGCCCCGCCCTCCACGGCCCCTGAGTCTCATGTGACTGGATAATCGCTGAAGCGGTCCTTGCGCGGGCGCGCCTGCTGTGCCTCTAGACAGCTGCCTTTCCGGCTCCCCTGCGCCCCAGGACCACACGAGTTTAGGTCCTCAGGGTGTCACCCGAAACTGGGGCTTAGTGGAGTTAGAAGTGGCACAGTTGGGAGGGTCTGTCTCCCACCCACTCTCGAAAGCCAGCGGCACAATCAGCAATCTGTCCTCTGTGCATAGTGCTGTGCGCGCCATCAGGCCTCTGATCTTTTGCGACTCCCCTAAATTTCCGTGCACCTCTCCCTTTTCACAGTCCAAACTCCCCTCGTATGAGTTTCGGCTGGATCTGGGGTTTAGTGTCATAAGATAAGGGGTTCAATGCCTTTGAGAGTCTCCGTTTCCCTCCTACCAGAGAAAACTAGCCAGGTACTCTGGCACCCGCTCTCTCCACGTGCGCGTCTCTGTACCTCAGCTTTTTGCAGCTCCTCTGGTTCTCCATGAGCCCCTCTCTTTCCCTCTAGTTGTAGAATTTCCACTCAGGCAGCTTTCCTGAGGTTCTGGATGATGTCTGTTCTGTCTTTTAGTTGTAGTTTTGTAATTGTTGTGCGAGGCAGCAGTGTAGGTGTTTACCTATGCCGCCATCTTGGATTCTCATGAAGGGTAATTATCCATACCCTATTTTTTAACCCTATTTGGTTCTCTTCCATCAAGTCCATCTTCCCTAGTGATGCCAGAATTATCTTTTTAAAAGACAAAGCTGATCATGTCATTCAGTTACTTAAACTCTTCCAAAGTAACATAAAAAACTATTACAAGATTAGGGGAAAAGAGCAGAACACGAAGTGTTACATAAACTATTATTATAACTGTTTTTAAAACGTGCTCAGTAGGACTAGAACAAAAACCAGACAGAGGTATGGATGAACCTTTTCAAAAATGTCTTTGTATGATTTTGCTATGCTTTATTATTATTATTACTAAAATTGGTCTCTCATCAATTGTGAACAAAGCCCGAAGTCCTTGAGGGGATGCAAGGTACCTGTAAACTCATTCCTACCAATTTCTGCAGACTTATATTCCACCACTTCACACTGTCCAGCCACATGTATATTTTCAGTGTTCTGTGACTCAACTTTTCACAACTTTATCATTGCTATCCCATTATTTCTGTCCCAAAAGACCTTCCTTTATGCTACTTGGAAAAACCCAATTCTTTTTCCCCCTTAAAGACATAAATAATACATGAATACATTCTGACTATAATCAATTCAAAATATAAAGTCACATACAGTTAAAAGTTAAAAGACCCTTTTGCCACCATAATTCCTTCACCACACCCCAATTCCCACTCTCTTATCCAAAGGATACAAGTTAACTGATTTGCTGTGATAGATTTTTCTATCACGAGAGTCCTCAATCCTAAATTATTATCTTCCAAACCTGGCAAAATCACAAGTATACATGGGCATTTCTCTCCTACTTCTATTTGGATTATTCATTTAGCAGCTGAGTCCAGAACTAAGAAGTCCTGAGATGGAAGTTATTGGTTAGCCTGCTACTGGGCAAAGAGGAACAAAATCCCTCTCTTGTTCTTCATTTTATTTTAGACTTACTGGACTTGATCCAGTTCCAAACTTGGATCTGAGAATTGGTGGAGAGTAAACAATTTCTTTGTCAAGGTCTGCCCTAGTATTAGGGTTTAAGTCCAAAGTTCTAGTTAATGAAAAATTAACTTACTAGGTAACTCACTGCCTACAGTATGAATGGAAGGAGATCTTCAAAGCTATATCTACTTCTACTTAAAAGTATCTCTGCCTAGAAATGCAAATTAAAACCATAATGAGTTATTACCACACACTATCAGAATTGCTATCATCAGTAACTCCACAAACAAGTGTTAGTGAGAATGAGGAGAAAAGGGAATCTTTGTGCACTGTTGCTGGGAATGTAGACTGGTGCAGCTACTATGGTAAACAGTATAGAGGGTCCTTAAAAAAAATAAAAGCAGAACTGCCTTACATGACCCAGCAATTCCCCTCTTGGGTATATAACCAAAGAAATCCAAAACACTAAATCAAAAGAATATATGCTCTCCTATCTTCATTGCAGCATTATTTACAATAATCAACACATGGAAGCAACCTAAGTGCCCACTGATAAATGAGTGGATAAAAATGTTGGGGCACATATGTATATTTCAATCATGAAATCTTACCACCTGCAACAGCATGGATAGGCCTAGAGAGTATTATGCTAAGTAAAATAAGTTAGTCAGAGAAAGACAAATACCATATAATTTCACTTATAGCGTATATGGAACCTAAAAAACAAAATAAATGAACAAACAAAATTGAAACAGATTCACAGACCCAGAAAATGATTGATGGTTGTCAGAGGGGAATAGAGTTGGGGGACTGGGTGAAAGTGGTGAAGGGACTAAGAAGTAATTGGTAATAACAAAAAACTCATGAGGATATAAAGTACAACCTAGGGAACTTAGTCAATAATCTCTATATATAAAAAGCCAGTGACCGGAATGCCATAAAGCCCATAACAACCAGTTGTTATGATGCCCTCTGCCTCCAGCAAACTGACTGAATTAGGGAGTAGGGTCGGCCGGGCAACCTCCTGCAGCCACTCCCCCGCACCAAGCCCCAGCCCATATTGGTTCCCCAATCCTGATCAGGAACAGGGCCAGCCACAGCCAACTGCCTATGGCCTCATCCCCAATCGGCCTGCAGCCCTCCCCCAAGCCATTTCCACAAATGATAGGACCCCCACTCCTATCAGGGCCAAGACCAGCCAGCCAACCTCCCAACAGGTCTGGCCCTGATCCACCAGCTGGCCCACTGCCCACAGCCCCTCCCCACACAGTCTACCCCACACCAATCACCTCCCATCCCAATTGGAGGCGGGGCCCCCCAACTGGCCAGGCCCTAATTGGCCCCAATTGGGGTAGGCCAGCTGGCCAACCTCTCATTGTCTCCTCCTCCCAATAGGCCTGCCCCCAATCCGCCAATTGGGGCTGGGCCGGCTGGACCCTACCCATGCACGAATTCATGCACTGGGCCTCTAGTATTATAATAATTATGTATGGGCCAGGTGAGTACTTTAAATATAGGGGGAAACACTTTGTAAAGTATATGATTGCCTAACCACTATGCTATACAACTGAAACTACCATATTTTCCAGCGTATAAGACAACCCCCAACTTTTCCAGTTAAACTATAGAGTTTGGAATATACTCGCCCTATAAGACGACACCAGCATATAAAACGACCCCTGACTTTTGAGAAGATTTTCCTAGGTTAAAAAGTCATCTTATATGCTGGAAAATACGGTACTACAAAATAATATTGAATGCTAACTGTAATTGAAAAGTAAAATTTTAAGTTCTTAAAAAAAAGGTACCTCTGTCTTTAAGTGAATTTAAATTAGTGTAGATATACTTTATAGTCATAAATAAAATGTTTTTAAGTCTTGTTTAATAACACTGTTTAACAAACAATGCCCCCCCTGCTCCCACTCCCCATCCTGTTATTTTCCATAGTAGCATTCCATATGCTCCTGGGCATGAAATTCAGGTTAGCAGACAAATCAACACTAAATTTCTTTTGTACATGTAACCTAATGGAAATCTCACTAGAAAAAGGGAAAAAGACCCTAAAGATCATGAATAATGAATACTCTTATCAGCATTTGTTTCATTGCTTAATCAGTATTAAGGAAAGCTTCAAAAGACTTGATGGACAATTTTTGTTTTAGTACTTAATGATACATTGAAATAATATTCTGTTCTTCAAAAAAGTTAATTTCTTTTTTTCTTTACCTATCAGTAGGAGGATTTGGTAGCAGTTTTTGACTTTAAAGCCCAAACTTCCAATTAGTTGGTGATAATAAATGAAACAAAGAGTAATAACTATAATTATAGTAAATGGTCTATAATATTTCATACGCAATTAAACATAATGACCACGAAAGAACATGTAGAACCTTTCTGGTGACATTTGATGAGGCATTTACTCCATCAAACTATATTTGTTGCTATGAAGATCAGAGGTCCAACATAACTTAAAAGAGTTATAACATCATGGCAACATTTTTAAGTATAGTTATACAAGGCACAGAAATGATTACAGAACACGGTTTATTGCCTGCTGAACAATGAAACGTATCAATTTTTTGAAGTATATTTGTTTGAAACTATGATATTCCTTATCTTATTGTTTTATTCCCCCTCAACAAACAAAAAAATTATAAGCATGGTTTAATTAAAAACATGTCCTTGCTTTGTAATCTCATGGCATTTCTTCTTGCTTTCTATTGTTATGCTCAAAACAAACAGAAACTCATTGATATTTCTTAAAGCAAGATTTTTGTACTGCACACACAAGCATTCTTATAGAGGCTTTCTATTCTCCAGAATTTACATACTTAGCATACAGCAGGAATAATAAATTGGTTTTATTTAAGAAGCCAACTCTGATTTTAAAAAAGTAAGTACTACAGGGAATTCTTTTCTTGAAAAAGAACAGAAAAATTGGGCTGATGAGGACACTGCTATCATCACTTAGAGGTATCAGATATAGGTGTAGAAGCAGCTGGCATTCATTCATTCAACATACTGAGAGCATATTATGTACTGTCCTTGGCATATGAGATAGTGGTTAACAAAATAGACATGATCCCTGTCTAACTTACATAGATCTGTTATTATTTCCTTTTCTAATACAGATTTTGTTGTTTTTTAAATTTGCTTTTCAAACAACTGGTTTAAAGCTATATCTTTTTGCCTACTTGTATGTTCGCAAAGAGTTCTAAAATTGGGATGTGTCTTGCAATTTGCCATGAATGTATACATTTAACTTGAGTATTTTGTACTTTCAAACTCTGTATCTTAAATGGCAAATTTTTCAAATGATGCTGTCCAACAGTTAAGAAAATATAATTCTGCTTTTATTTCTAGTTCATTTTACTGTGTTCTAAGAAATTAATGGCTTTGTGCATTTATGAATACTTATTATATATATCTTTGTCTTCTAGCACACACTCAATTTTTCTAAAAAAGCAATTCCATAAATTTTGCACATTCTTTTATTTTTAAAATTGTGTCATAAATTGATGGAAAAATGCCAAGGTACATAAATACATATTTCTATTTATTTTTGTACAATTGTCAAACTTAACACAACCATAAGTTTCTTTATTGTATTTTTATTTTGCTGATATAAAATGTTTCAGTCTTTTGAAATAAAATATACTTTTTACAATATTATAATTTTTTCCCTATATTTAAACAGACATAGACGTTAGACCAACAGTTCTCAAATTTTCTCTTCCCTAAAACATTTGAAAAATATAACAGACATCTACAGAAGATTACAATAAGTAAGAGCTAATAAAGAGGCTGAAAAATAATCAGGAATATCATCAGCTGTTACTTGTGGATCCTTCACCTTCATTACCTCATTTATAAAATACTACCACCTGGTGAACAAAATTTGTGTACGGCAGGAGAGGGGGGGGGGTCCCTCAGCCTGACCTGCAGCCTCTCCAATCCAGGAGCCTTTGGTGGATGTCCAACTGCCAGTTGAAGCCTGATCCTGCATTGGACATCACTCTCACAATCTGGGACCTCTGGCTCCTAACTGCTCACCTGCCCTGACCACTCTGCCTGACACCCCTAACTGCCCTCCCTTGCCAGCCTGGTTGCCTCTATTAATGTTCTTCTTAATCTTATCCCTTTCATACACAATTGTATTTGACTTCCTTATTGGCTTCTACCCCTCACATAATTTTTCTCTCTCCTTTATTGAATACTTTTGTCTACTGACTCATCATTTATAAACTTTTCTTTCCTCCTTATTTCCTACTTCTGTTCCATCATCCTTCTTCCCATCTTTCTCCTACCTTCCTTCTCCCCTCCTACATTCCATTCCTTTTTTCCTTTATCTTTACCCCTATTCTACCTCCCCTTTTCTTTCCTTCCCACCCTAATTTTTTCTTCCTCCCTCGGACCTGCTTTGCTCCCTCCCCCATTTCTTCCTTCTTCCCATTCTCCTTTTAAGCTCTACTAGATCCCCTTTAAAACTTCTCTTCCCTCCCTCTTTCTCTCTCATTCTATCTTTCCCACACACTCTTCACTACTTCCACTGTTTTAATATCTATCTACCTGCCTAATTATCCATTAACATTTATCTTTTTCTTTTCTGAATCCTACTTTAAAAATCTGTCCCGCGTACACAACCATACATACTTGATTTTCATTATAGCTCTTAGAGTTCACTCATACATCCTGGGTTCCTTTTTTAACTCTGTTCTCTACTGACTCCTTTATAAAACTTGTTCCGTTCGGGGGAGAGAGGGATGATAACATCCAGCCCAGGGCTCAGCCCCAGCCAGGTGTTCACTCCCCCCTTCCCCAGCCTCTCCATCGCTGTCCTGCTCCCATTCCCTGCCCAGGACACCTGAACCAGCAAGGGTACCTGAGGACCCCACGGCCCGGACATTGCTGCTGCTGCTGCCGTGAAGCAGGCATGCCTCCGCCCAGAAGGCTCGGACTGTCCACCACTCCATCCTGGCTCTTTGGGCGCTTCCCTGCCAATGGCCTGCGCCAGGGGCCACTGCCCTCCTCCCATGTCTGGGTGGGGTTCTCGCCCCACCCCATGCCAGAAGCACCTGTTCCCCCCCATTCCCGCCCGTGGTTGCCACCCCCTCACATGTGCAGCCCTGCGTTTCCTTCCCTTTTCCATTCCTGCATCTTTTTCTTGTTCCCTTTCTGTATTTCTGTTTCTCCTCTCAGCCTGTCTGCATGCAGGCCTGCCTTCCTCTCCCTCTCCTTTCTTATCCCCTCCTATTGTATCCTATCCTACCCCAGGCCTTGCAGCTACCTGAGTAGAGCATGGGGGACACCACCTGCTGATCCTGTCCTGACACTGTAGTGGATAATTTGCATATTTCTCTATTATTAGTACAGATGGATAGAAATGACAACTTAATATTGTTGCTAAGATTATATGTGACAAATGCACATAAAAGGGTTAATATAATGCCAGGTATATAAACAGTCATAAAATTTTATAATGATAATTACAAAGACAGATAACAATATAATCTTTTAACAGTGATTCACTATTGCAGTGATTCTTTTTAAAAAAGCCTTCTGGAGGAGAGGATACCTATACATGATTGGACAAGGTGCCCATAATGACTTTCCTATACCACCTGATAAGATGATCCCAGTTACTCTTGATCATTTTCTAGCTTTTAGTCATTTATGACTTTTACAGATTTAAAAAGTCTATCATTAGCAACTGTTTTTAAAAAATTAAATCAAAATATATATTCGCGTCAAAAATGAAAATATAGAAAAGTATAAAGAAAGTGAAATTTACCTGAAATCTCATCTTATAGGGTGAGGTCATTACAAATATTTTGGGGGACAATATTCCAGCTTTCTCTAAATCTATATTATTTATATTTATTATACATCTTTTATAAAGGCCCTTTGGATTCCTATATATGTTCCTTCAACAGTAAACAAATAATAAATGCATAGTAACCACTACAGTTTTCCTATTTTAGGTAACCTCCCCTATCACAATTATTTAGATTATATTTGGAACAAAAGAATTCCAGAACATTCTTAAATAACAAGGAGTAATGGAAAGTTAAGATGATAATAGCTGTACACAGTCATGTATAGCTTAACAAGGATATGTTCTGAGAAATGCATCACTAGGCAATTTTGCCATTGTGCGAACATCAAAAAATGCTTTTATACAAAGCTAGTTAGTACAGCCTACTATATGTGGTATTGTCTACTGCTCCTAGACTATACACCTGTTACAGCATATTATTGTGCTGAATACTGTAGGCAATCCCATATAATAAAAGGCTAATATGCAAATAGACTGGATGGCAGAATAACTGAACAATCAGTCACTATGATGTGCGCTGACAACCAGGGCGTGTATGTGGAACATGGTGGATGTTAGCTGTGATGGGATGATGAAGCAGGTGAGCAGGGGTACCAGACCAAGGGGAGGTGCTAGTCACTGTCATCAGGTGAGTCACTGGTGGTTACTGAAAATTCTTTGCTCCTGCAGTGCTGCAGTCCTGCCCGGTGCTCACACCTGCTACCAGCACCAGAACCCCTCACACCCACTGTCTGTGCTAGCCCTGCCCGCACCTGCAGCCTTCACTTGCCCCTGCTGCCAATGCCTGGTCCTGATCACTTGGCATCATCAATGGGTGCGAACAGCAGTTCCAGGCCCTCCTCACCCCTGAGGGCTTCTCCACCTCCCTGCATTCCTGATCAGCGATTGGGGCAGCAGCTGCCACTCGCACCCACTGATGGTGCTGGCCTCAACACAGCTCCACGCTGTCAGTGGGTGCGAATGGGGCTGGTGCCATCAGAATGTGGGAGCAGTGACGGCAGACAGGAAATCAGGGGCATGGAGGGGCTGAGTGAGGACACAGAGGATGGGCTGAAACCTGCCTCTCTGTCTACTACAGCCTCATGGCCCACAGTTCTTTTCAAGGAGCTTGAATTTGTGCACTGGGCCTCTAGTTAAGAATTTATGTACCTAAATATCTAAACATAAAAAATGGTAAGAATTTATGTACCGTATTTTCCAGCGTATAAAATGACTGGATGTATAAGACAACCCCCAACTTTTCCAGTTAAAATAATAGAGTTTGGGATATACTTGCCCTGTACCCGGCATATAAGATGACCTCTGACTTTTGTGATTTTCCTGGTTTAAAAAGTTGTCTTATATGCCAGAAAATACGGTACCTAAATATCTAAACAAAAAAAGCTACAGTCAAAATATACTATAAAAGATAAAAATTGGCATACCTGTAAAGAGTCCTGTATTTTATCCCCATTATAATCTAACTAAAGGTCCAGTGCCCTCAGCCCAACCTGCACCCTCTCCAATCCGGGACCCCTCAGGAGATGTCCGACTGCCTGTTTGGGCCTGATCACACAGACAGTGAGACATCCCTTTCACAATCCGAGACTGCTGGCTCCCAACTGCTTGCCTGCCTGCCTGATTGCCCCTAAACGCTTCTGCCTGCCAGCCTGATCACCCCCTAACCACTCCCCTGCCAGCCTGATTGACATCTAACTGGTCCTCGGCCAGCCCAATCATCCCCAACTGCCCTCCCCTGACAATCCAGTCACTCCCAAATTCCCTCCCCTGCATATTCCCTCTTTATTAGATAGGATTTTTTTCTTTAACATATTGGACAGCCCTAACTGGTTTGGCTCAGTGGATGGAGTGTCGGCCTGCAGACTCAAGGGTCCCAGGTTCGATTCCAGTCAAGGGCATGTACCTTGGTTGGGGACACATACCCAGTGGGGAATGTGCTATGGGTGCTGTTATTTTGTCATGGAGTGACAGTTAATTTGCATATTATGCTTTTATTAGATAGGCCTAGTGGCCCAATGCATGAAATTTGTGCACATTAAAAGGGAATTAATATTGCTATTTTCCCTTTCTCTATAATAGAAGTATTAGATTAAAGAAAATTAGTAAAATGTATATGAAAACCTCCCTCCTGTCAGAGTCTGGGATGTACTGCGGGACCTAGAGTCGAGTTCCTGCCCACCATGTGTGCCTCGAAACTGCGTGAGACCCAGACCTGGCCGACTCCACCCTGTCAAGCCCTGCAGAGTGGTGAGGGAGCACAGCTTCAGGTCCCCCGTCAAGCCCCGCTGGGTCTGTGATGCAGCCTTAGGTCCCCCGTCAAGCACTGCTGGGCAGGGGCGAGACCTCACATCCCCTAGCCCAGCCTCAGGTCACCCAGCCCCCCAGCGCCAGGGCAGAGGGCATGGACTCAGGTCCCCTGGCCAAAACATGAGGGTGTGATGACCATTTGCATATTAGTTCTTTATTATATAGGATGGGATCACCAAAACATGTGGTCCATCATTAAACAAAACACCATTATGTGAGTACATACTTATATGTACATTCCATGCTTGGAAGTTTCTTTCTTTCCTTAATTTTATTAAGAATTTCAATCAAAAATGAAAATTAAATTCTGTCAAATACTGAAATTGAATTTTGCAAAAGTTTTACAGTTATAACTACTGACATAACCATAGTGTTACTCTCTTATCACTACTGATATGGTAAATTCTGTTAACACATTGAATCCTCCTTCCATGCTTGAAATGAGCTTCAGTTACCTATAGCATAGTATTCTTTTAATGTCCAACTGGATCTACTTGGTAACATCTTGTTTAAGATATATGCATACATATTTATATATGAACTGGTCCAGGATTATATGCATTATCTTTACCAGGTTTGTGTCAGTGTAATTCTTTATTACTACAAAGCTATTAAGGAAACACTAGTTTACACTAACTACTCTAGAAGAGTTTATATAATGTAGAATTATTTGTTACTTAAGGATTGAAGCAACAGTGAAACTATTTGCATATGTTACATTTTTCAGAGGTAGCCTTGCAACGAATGTCTTTATTTCTTCTATAATTACTGGTCCATTTACTTTTTCTACCTCTACTAGGATCAATTAGAATAACTTGTATTTTATTTCTAAGTGCTTATTTAATTTAGGGCACTGCAGAATATCTGAATAGTTCAATAACCACTAAAGAAAATTAAATGGTAGTAAAAAATCATCCATCCCCACTTCAATACACCTGAATCAGAGTTGTACAGATGAGCTTTCAAGAATAATTTCTATATTATACAACTATTATACAGACTAAAATCATTTTCTTGAAGTTGATACAATCATAACCAAACAGAACCAAGACAGTACACAAACAGAAGATTATTAACCAATTTCACCTGTGAAATAAAATATTAGCAAAGGGAATCCAATAGTGACTGAAAAAAAAAATCAGGAGCAAGCATGCTAATCCCATTAATGCAAGATGGTTCAACATTAAAAACTAAGATTCTAGCATGGTGGCTGGCAGAAATGGAATGAGAGTGTGAGTGACTGAGGGAGTGAAAGGGCGAGTGTGTGGACACGTGTGATTGTATATGTGAGGAAGTCTGATCACACAGGAGTCTCAGGGGTGGGCAGCTCAGGCTCTCATGGCCAAAGATACTTGCTACCGCCCTAGGCGCTCCCCTGGTGGGCACGGCTCTGGCTCAAAAACCACGCCATCTTGAAGCGTTTACAAGGTCCTCCTTGGAAGGAGGCTGCAGGGAGCAGCACCAGTTAGGTACCCAGCCGCACCACCACTCAGACTAGACATGGCCCGGGCCTGAACCACAGGCACCACCTGCCTAGGACCCTGCACATTCTCTCCAAGGACACAAGCCAGACGCCGGATGCAGACACAGCCCGACCACACAACTAAGTGAATGCTATTGGGACCCAAGCACCTGCAGCTGACACCTGTACACTAGCTTTGTTGGGGAAGCGAGTATAGCTCAAAACAGGGACAATCAAGGTGTGAACCTCAATACAGACTCAGCCTCTGGAGTCCCTGACTTTTGGATAACCAGGAGCTTAAATCTCTCAGATATTTTTTTTTAATTAAATCTTTATTATTCAGATTATTACATTTGTTTCTCTTTTTCCCCCTCCATAGCTCCTACATCCAACTCTCACCCCTTGACCTCATCTATAGGTGTATGATTTTTGTCCAGTCTCTCCCTGTACACCCCTCACCCCTTTCCCCCTGAGAGTTATCAGTCCACTCCCTTTCTGTGCTCCTGATTCTATTATATTTCAGTTTATTCTGTTGATCAAATTTTTAATTCTCTTAATTTTTAGATTCACTTGTTCATAGATATGTATTTGTTGTTCATAATTTTTTCTTGTTAACCTTTTTCTTCTTCCTCTTCTAAAAGAGTACCTTTCAGCATTTCATATAATACTGGTTTGGAGTTGATGAACTCCTTTAGCTATTTCTTCTCTGTGAAGCTCTTTATCTGCCCTTCAGTTCTGAATGATACCTTTGCTGGATAGCGTATTCTTGGTTGTAGGTTCTTACTATTCATCACATTGAATATTTCTTGCCACTCCCCTCTAGCCTGCATCGTTTCTGTTGAGAAATCAGCTGACAGTCGTATGGGTGCTCCCTTGTAGGTAATGAATTGTTTTTCTCTTACTGCTTTTAATATTCTCTCCTCGTCTTTTGCTCTTGATATTTTAATTATGATGTGTCCTGGTGTAGTCCTCTTTGGATTCCTTTTATATGGGGTTCTGTATGCTTCCTGGACTTTAAAGTCTATTTCTTTTACCAGATGTGGGAAGTTTTCAGTCATTATTTCTTTAAATAGGTTTTCAGTATCTTGCTCTGTCTTTTCTTCTGGCACCCCCACAATTCTGATGTTGGTACGCTTGAAGCTGTCCCAGAGGCCCCTTACATTATCTTCACATTTTTGGATTCTTTTTCTTCTTGCTTTTCCAGGTGAGTGTTTTCTGATTCTTTATATTTTAAATTTTTGACTTGAATCTTGCCTTCCCCTAGTCTGCTGTTACGTCTCTGTATAATATTTTTTATTTCAGTCAGTGTATGTTTAATTTCTAATTGGTCCTTTTCCATTTCTAGGAGGCTCTTTTTCATCTCCTCTTGGGTCTCACTAATTTTACCCAACTTTTCTAGGATATTCTTGAAAAACCTTATAAGTGTGGTTTTGAATTCTATATCCAGTTGTTTGTTTTCCTCCATTTCTTTTTTTTGTGATCCTTTCCCTCGTCTTGGCATTTTCACTATGCCGGGAGAACTTCTGTGTTGGATTCAGCCTTATGATACCAGACGTGCAAAACCGTAAAAGCCTCTCTGTTGAGCTTGGGATGGGTGGAGTCTCAGGGCTTAAGGAACCACCTTGCCTTCCAGTTGGCCCCGCCTCCATGGCCCCTGAGTCTCACATGACTGGGCAATCGCTGGAGCGGTCCCTGTGCATGCATGCACTCTCTCTCGCAGTGCCTCTGGACTGCTGCCCCTTCGGCTTCCCTGCACTCTGGGACCATATGAGTCTGGTTCCCCAGGGTTTCGCCCAAAACTGGGGTTTAGTGTAATTAGAAATGACACAATTGGGAGGGCCTGTCTCCCACCCACTCGTGAAAGCCAGCGGCACAATCAGCAGTAGGACCTCTGTGCGCAGTGCCGTGCACGCCACCAGACTTCTGATCTTTTGTGACTCCCCTAAATTTCCGTGCACTTCTCCCTTTTCACAGTTCAAACTCCCCCTGTGTGAGTTTCGGCTGGATCTGGGGTTTAGTGTTATAGGATAAGGGGTTCAATCCTGTTGGGAGTCTCCGTTTCCCTCCCGCCAGAGAAAGCCAGCCAGGTACTCCGGCACCCGCTCTCTCCTCGAGCGCGTCTCCGTACCTCAGCTTTTTGCAGCTCCTCTGGGTCTCTGTGAGCCCCTCTCTTTCTTTCTAGTTGTAGAATTTCCACTCAGCCAGCTTTCCTGTGGTTCTGGATAACGTCCGTTCTGTCTTTTAGTTGTAGTTTTGAAATTGTTGTGTGAGGCAGCAGTGTAGGTGTTTACCTATGCCGCCATCTTGTCGTGATCTCTCTCAGACCTTAATCAAGTTGTCCAGATCCAGCAAAGGACAGTGACTCACATTAACCTGCACTAGAGAAGGATAGACACACCAAGGGACTAGATTTAACATCAGAGCAAAATCCAGAGAGCTCCACAAATGGCAGACTCAAAGGTTTTGCAGTGTGCCAGTGTGGTGTGTGTGCGTGTGTGTGTGTGTGTGTGTGTGTGTGTGTGTTTTCTTCTTTTAAATTTGTTTTTCCCGCTTTTTTTCCTTTTTTTTCTTTCTTGCATATCTCTAATTTCTTTTCCATTTGATTCTATTTCTTCTTTAGTCTAGACCAGTGGTCGACAAACTGCGGATCGCGAGCCACATGTGGCTCTTTGGCCTCTCGAGTGTGGCTCTTCCACAAAATACCATGGCTGGGGTATTAGAAGTGATATTAGAAGTGATATTAGAAGATGTTTAAGTTTAAGATATTTGGCTCTCAACAGAAATTTCAATCGTTTTACTGTTGATATTTGGCTCTGTTGACCAATGAGCTTGCCGACTACTGGTCCAGACTTATTATTAATTTTTCTTATTTTGTTTTTTTGCTTTTTTCTCAATTTATCTATTTTATTTTTCCTATCTATATCTTAAGATAGCCACTTATTACTGCTTTTGCTATTTCAAAATGTTTTATTTATTTTAGAGAAAGAGGAGGGAGAGGGACAGAGGGACAGTATCATCAATGAGAGAGAAACATCGATTGGCTGCCTCCTGCCTGACCCTCACTAGGGAATCAAGTCTACAATCCGGGCTTGTGCCCTGACTGGGAATCAAACTGATAATCTCTTGGTTCATAGGTCGACACTCAACCACTGAGCAACTCTAGCCAGGTTATTTCAACATTTTAAATTCATTATTATTATTTTGTTTATTTTCTGTTAACTCTAACTTTTTTCCTCCTATAATAAATAGTTCTTTAAGTTTCCTCCTTGCTTCCATATAGCTATTGTTTCGTCTTTTTTATATCTCCTCTCAGTCTTTGGTCATGTATCTTTTAGTTTGTTTGTTTATTTTGCTTTGCTTTCTCTCTTTTTTCCTTTCATAGTCATTCTTGCTGTTGTTGCATTGAGCAGCTTGATTTTTGTGGTGTTTTGTTGTGTCTTATTCTGTTCTGTCAGCATCTGTATAACAGCTGGCACGCTGATAATGGAGTTGAACCTCTTTGGCAGCAAGTTGGAGGGTACATCAACAATTAAGTCCCAATTACAACAAGAAAGCCCAATTAATGCACACAAGGGGCATTCCTAGAGCACCCAGGTCAGGTGAACAAAGAGACTGCACACCGGAGCCTTCTACCTAAGTCCCTCCCACAAAGACTGGGAAGCATAACAATTCTATATAATACATAGAAGCAAACAACAAAAAGACAACTAAAATGGAGAGACAAAGACACAATCCCGAAATGAGGGTAAAGAAGGAATCTCCAGAAAAAGAACTAAATGAAATGGAGGCAAGCAACCTATCAGACATAGAGTTCAAAGAAATGGTTATAAAGATGATTAAGTGCAAATTACAAAAGCATAAAAAAGAAAATAGTGACTATGAACAAGAACCAGACAGAAATGAGGAATGATATATCTGACATCCAGAACAAAATGGAAAAGTAGACTGGATGAAGCAGAGGATTAAAGCAGCAATTTGGAAGACAAGGTAAAAATAAATATTCAATTAGAGCAGCAAATAGAAAAAAAATTAAAAAGCAGGAAGATACCCTAAGGGAGATGTGGGACACCATGAAATATAATAACATCCTCATTATAGGAATACCAGAAGGGGAAGAGGGTGAGCAAGGAACAAAGAACCTGTTTAAAGAAATGACAGAAAACTTCCCCAAACTAGTGAAGGAAAATGTCACACAAGTTCATGAGGCACAGGATCCCAATCAAGGTGAACCCAAAGAGACCCACATTATAATTAAAATGACAAATGTTAAAGGTAAAGAAAGAACCTTAAAAGCAGCAAGAGAAAGACAGAAAATTACCTATGAAGGAGCTCCCCTTAGAATGTTAGCAGGTTTCTCAATAGAAACACTTTAGGCTAGAAGTAAGTGTCATGAAGTATTCAAAGTAATAAAAACCAAGGTCTACATCTAAGGCTATTGTATTCAGCAAGGCTATCGTTTAAAACTGAAGGTGAAATAAAAAGCTTTCTTAAGGAAAAAAAAAAAAGAGTTAAAGGAGTACATTACCACCAAATCAGCAATGCAAGAAATGTTAAAGGACTGCTTTAGGGAGAAGAAGAGAGAGAGGATAATAGGCTTAGAGAAAATTAAAATGGCAATAAATAAATATGTAAGTGGATTAAATGTTACAAAGGACATGGAGTGAATCAATGGATAAGAAACATGAATCATATATATGCTGTCTACAAGAGACCCACCTCAAAACAAAAGATATACACAGATTGAGAACGAAGAAGGCATGGAAAAATATACTCCATACAAATGGAAAGGAAAAAAAGCTGGGATAGCAATACTCACATCAGACAAAATAGACTTCAAAATAAAGGCCATAACAAGAGACAAAGAAGGTCACTGCATAATACTAAAGGGAATGATTTATAACCCTTATAAACATATATGCACCCAATAAAGGAGCACTCAAGTACATAAAAAAACGCTTGATGTACTTTAAGGGAGAGATTGATAGCAATACAGTCATAGTAGGTACTTTTAACATCTCACTAACATCAATATATAAATATTTCAGACAAAAAATTTAACAAGGAAACAGAGGCCTTAAAGCTATTATTCAGAATTGAAGGGCAGATAAAGAGCTTCACAGATAAGAAAAAGCTAAAGGAGTTCATCAACTCCAAACCAGTATTATATGAAATGCTGAAAGGTACTCTTTAAGAAGAGGAAGAAGAAAAAAGGTAAAAGACAAAAAATTATGAACAACAAATACGTATCTATCAACAAGTGGATCAAAAAATTAAGAGAATTAAAAATTTGATGAACACAATAAACTGATGAATATAATAGACTCAGGAGCACAAAAAGGAAGTGGACTGATAATTCTCAGGGGGAAAGGGGTAAGGGGTGTACAGGGAGAGACTGGACAAAAATCATACACCTATGGATGAGGTCAACAGGAGGGAGGTAAGGTTAGAGGGAGAGGTGGGAACTGGGTGGAGGGGAGCTATGGAGGGGAAAAAAGAGAAACAAATGTAATAATCTGAATAATGAAGATTTAATTAAAAAAAAGAAAAGAAAAAAACTCCTGGAGGATATCAAGGGAGAGACTGACAACAATACAATCATAGTAGGAGACTTTAAATACTCCAATATCACCATTGGACAAATCCTCCAAACAAATAATCAGTAAAGAAACATCAATTCTAAATACTCAGTAGTCCAGATGTAGTTAATTGACATCTTCAGAACATTTCACCCCAAAGACACAGAATATATATTCTTCTCAAGTGAACATGGGGTCATTTTCAAAGATAAACCATATGTTGGGTCATAAGCAAAGTTTTTTGAAATTCAAGGAGATAGAAATCATTTCAAGCATCTTCTCAGATCACAGTTGCATAAAACTGAAAATCAACTACAATAAAAACAATCCAAAGAAATCAAACACATGGAGACCAAAGAGCATGCTATTAAACAATGACTGGGTTACCACAGAGATCAAGGAAGAAATAAAAAACATCAGGGCAACAAATGACAATGAAAACACAACAATCCAAAATCTATGGGACACAGCAAAAGTAGTCCTGAGAGGGAAGTTCATAGCTCTAGAAGCTTACTGTAAAAAACAAGAAACAATGGTAATAAATTACCTAACCCTACAACTCAAAGAGCTAGAAAGAGAGCAACAAGAAAATCCCAGTGTAAGCAGAAGGAAGGAAACAGTAATGATCAGAGCAGACATAAATAACATTTGACAAAAAACAAACAAAACAAAACAAAACAAAAACAAACAAACAATACAAAACATCAACAAAACCAAGAGCTGGTTCTTTGAAAGAATAAACAATATTGATGAACAGCTAGCCAGGCACATCAAGCAGCAGAGAGAGGACCCAAATAAACAAAATCAGAAATAAAAGAGGAGAAGTAACAATAGACCCCATAGAAATACTAAGGATTGTTAAAAAATACTATGAAAACTCTATTCCAACAAACTGAACAACCTGGAGGAAATGGGCATTTTCCTAGAAGTATACAACCTTCCAAAATGCAATCAGGAAGAATCTAAATATCTCAATAGGCAAATAACTATAGAAGAAATTGAAGCAGTCATCAAAAAGCTTCCAGCAAACAGAGGCCCGGGGCCAGATGGCTTCACAGAAGAGTTTTACCAAACATTCAAGGAAGAAATAAAACCTATCCTCCTCAGACTATTCCAAAAAATTCAAGAGAAAGGAACATTTCCAAGTTCATTCTATGAAGCCAGCCTCATGCTGATACCAAAACCCAATAAAGATAACACAATGAAAGAATCACAGGCCAAAATCCCTCATGAACATAGATGCCAAAATCCTCAACAAAATTCTAGCAAACCGGATTCACCAGTACATCAGAAAGATCATACACCATGACCATGCAGGATTTATCCTAGGGATGCAAGGATGGTTCAATATCTGCAAATCAATAAATGTAATACATCACATAAACAAACTGAATGATAAAAATCACAGTGATATCAATTGATGCAGAAAAAGCATCTGACAAAATCCAACACCCTTTCATGATAAAAACTGTCAACAAGATGGGACTAGAAGGATCATACCTCAACATAATAAAAGCTATGTATGATAAACCCACAGCTAACATCATACTCAATGGGCAAAAACTAAAGGCATTTCTCCCAAAACAGGAACAAGACAGGGATGCCCACTCTCACCACTCCTGTTCAACATAGTACTGGAAGTATTACCGATTGCAATTAGACAAGAAGAAGAAGAAGTAAAAGGCATCCAAATTGGAAAAGAAGAAGTAAAGCTGTCATTTGCAGATGACATGACATTGTATGTAAAAAACCTGAAAGGTCAATGGGGAAAAAAAAGGAGATATATATATACTAATATATGTAATATTTTAAACTATAAAAAATATTGAAAACAAAAGAAATCAAAAATACATTAACAAATAGGATGCAGCAATATATTATAAAGATCATAAACGAGGATCAGGTGGGATTTATTCCAGTGATGCAAGGCTGGTACAATATTCCCTATTCAATAAATGTGATATATCACTTAAACAAATTGAAAGATAAAAATCACATGATCATATCAATGGATGCAGAACAAGTATTTCACAAAATCCAACAATCTTTTTTGATAAAAATTCTCAGTAAAGTGGGAATAGAGAAATCGTATCTCAACATAATAAAGACCATATAAGACAAAAACCTACAGCTCATATCAGACTCAATAAGTAAAAAGTAAAAGCATTTTTCTTAAGAACAGAAACAACATAAGGATGTCTGCTTTCACTACTCTTATTCAACAGTAGAGGCCCGGTGCACAAAATTCATGCATGGGGGAGGGGTCCTTCAGCCTAGCCTGCTCCCTCTCCAATCTGGGATGCCTTGATGGATATCAGACTGCCCGTTTAGGCCCAATCCAGGTAAGAACAGGCCAAAAGGGGCAGTCTGATATCCCTCTCACAATCCAGGACTGCTAGTTCTCAACTGCTCACCTGCTTGCCTTCCTGATTGCCCCTAACCCCTTCTGCCTGCCAGCTTAATCACCCCCTAACCACTCCCCTGCCAGCCTGATTGATGCCTAACTGCTCCCTAGCCTGTTTGCCGCTAACTACTTTCCCCTGTGGGCCTGGTCACCCCTAACTACCCTCCCCTGCAGGCCTGGGTCCCTCCCAACTGCTCTTTCCTCCAGGCCCAGTCACCCCCAAATTCCCTCCTCTGCTGGCCTGGTTACCCTAACTGCCCTCCCCTGCAGGCTTGATCACTCTCAACTGCCCTCCCTTGCAGGCCTGGTCCCTTCCACCTACCCTTCTCTGCTGGCCTGATTGCCCACAACTGCCCTCCCTTGCAGGCCTGGTCTCTCCCAACCTCTCTCCCTTGCTGGCCATCTTGTGTCCACATGGAAGCAGGATCTATTGACCACATGGGAGCAGTCATGTTATGTGTTGGAGTGATGATCAATCTGCATATTACTTTTCTATTAGATGGGACAGAGGCCTGGTGAATGGGAGTGGGCCTGCTGGTTTGCCCTGAAGGTTGTCCTGGATGAGGACGACTGTTCCCTTGGAGTGTGGGATGGACTGGGCGAGGGGCCTGTGGTGATCTGCAGGCCGGCCACGTCCTCCCCCAACCCAAGTGCAGACCCTAGTATCTGGGATTTATTTATCTTCTACAATTGAAACTTTGTAACCTGAAGTGGAGCTAAACCTTCTGCTCCCACAGCCATTGAAACTTTGTTGCCTTAAGTGGAAGCCTGGGCCTGCCACAGTGTGCAGAAAACTTGGATTCCTGCATCTCCAGAGGAAACCCAAGCCTCTCTCCTGCTCTCTCTGTGGCCATTGCCATCTTGGTTGGGTGAATTTGCATACTTGCTCTGATTGGCTGGTGGGCATGCCTGGTGGATGTAGGGGGGGTACAGTCAATTTGCATTTTACTCTTTTATTAGATAGGATAGTACTGGAGGTCCTAGCCACAGCAATCAGATAAGAAGAGATAAAAGGCATACAAGTTGGAAAGGAGGAAGTAAAACTGTGATTATTTCCGGATGACTGATATTGTTCATAGAAAATCCTAAAGACTCCATCAGAAACTAATAGACTTAAATGAATTTGGCAATGTAGCAGGATACAAAATCAATATCCAGAATCCAAAGACACTTTTATCCACCAAAAATGAATTCTCAGAAAGAGAAACTTAGAAAGCAATCCCAACAACAACAAAATAAGATACCTAGTAATAAACTTAACCAAGGAGGCAAAAGACCTGTAGTTGAAAAACTAGAGGACACTGGAAAAAGAAACAGAGAATGATACAAGCAAATGGCAATGTATACAATGTTCAAGGATTAGAATAATTAACATCATTAAAATGTCTATACTATCCAAAGCAATTTATAGATTCAAAGCAATCCTATTTACATATCAAGGGGATACATCACAGAACTATAATACTACAAAAATTTATATGAACCACAAAAGTTGCAGAGAAAGAAGAAAGAAGTTGGATAACAAACTATACTAGAAAGCCATTATAACCCAAACAGCCTGGTACTGGCAAAAGTACAGGCATATACATCAAAGGATCAGATCAGAGACCCCAGAAATTGACATACCACCAGTCAATTAATATTTGACAAAGGAGGTAAGAACATAAAATGTAGTCAAGACAGTCTCTTCAACAAATGGTGCTGGGGAAACTGGACAGATACATGCAAAAAGATGAACCTATATCACCAACTTCTACCATCCATAAGAATAAACTCAAGATGGATAAAAGACTTAAATATAAGGCATGAACCCATAAAAAACTTAGAAGAAAACACAGGCAGTAAAATCTCAGACATCTCACATAGCAGAATTTTTGCCGATACATCTCCTCGAGCAAAGGAAATTAAGGAGAAAAACAAATAGGACTACATCCATATAAAAAGCTTCTGCAAAAGTTACCTACAAAGGAATCCCCATAAGACTAGCTACTGATTTCTCAACAGAAACTCATCAGGCCAGAAGGGAATGGAATGAAATATACAAAGTCATGCAAAGGAAGGGTCTGAATCCAAGAATACTGTACCCTGCAAGGATTTCAATAAAAATTGAAGGTGAAATCAGAAGCTTCACAGACAAAAAAGGACTAAGGGAATATATTACCACTAAACCAGCAATGCAAGAAATGTTAAATGGTCTGCTGTAAAAAAAAGAAATAGGAAGCGAAGATGGAACTCTGGGATAAAGACTAAAAATGGCGACAGATAAGTACCTATCAATAATAACTTTAAATGTAAACGGATTAAATGCTCCAATCAAAAGACATGGAGTAACCAATTGGATAAGAAAACATGATCCATATATCTGCTGTCTGCAAGAAACCCACCTTAGGAAAAGAGATGCACACAGATTGAGGGTGAAGGGATGGAACCTGGTATTTCAGGCAAATGGAAATAAAAAAAAGCTGGGGTAGCAATACTTATATCTGACAAATTAGATCTCAAAGTGAAAGACATAACAAGAGATAAAGAAGGCCACTTCATAATACTAAAGGGAACAATCCAACAAGAAGAAATAACTCTGGTAAACATATATGCACCCAATATAGGAGCACCTAAATACATAAAAAAACTCTTGGAGGATATTAAGGGAGAGATTGACAGCAATACAATCATAGTAGGAGACTTCAATACCCCACTGTCACCATTGGACAAATCCTCTAAACAAAATATAAGCAAAGAAACATCAATCCTAAATGACTCACTAGACCAGATGGAATTAATTGACATCTTCAGAACATTTCACCCCAAAGCCACAGAATATACATTCTTCTCAAGTGCACATGGCTCATTTTCAAAGATAGATCATATGTTGGGTCCTAAGAAAAGTCTCTTCAAATTCAAGAAGATAGAAATCATATCAAGCATTTTCTCAGACCACAGTGGCATAAAACTGGAAATCAACTATAATAAAAACGATAGAAAGAAATCAATCACATGGAGACTAAACAGCATGCTATTAAACAACGACTGGGTAACCAAAGAGATCAAGGAAGAAATAAAAAACGTCATGCAACAAATGACAATGACAACACAACAATACAAAATTTATGGGACACAGTGAAAGCAGTCTTGAGAGGGAAGTTCAAAAAGCTTCTGCAGAGCAAAAGAAACCACCATTAAAATGAAAATGGAATCCACTGTATGGGAGAACATATTTGCCAATGATAAATCTGATAAAGGATTAAAATCCAAAATATATAAAGTACACAGAAGTTAACAAAAGGAAGACAAACAATCCAATTAAAAAATGGGCAGAAGACCTAAACAGACATTTCTCCAAAGAAATACAAATGGCCAAGAGACATGACAAATGCTGAAAGTCACTAATCATCAGAGAAATGGAAATTAAAATCACAACAAAAAATCACCTCATACCTGTCAGGATTGCTATCAACAAACGAGTGCTGGTGAGGATGTGAAGAAAAGGGAACCCTAGTTTATTCCTGGTGGGAATGTAGACTGGTGCAGTCACTATGGAATTTCCTCAAAAAATTAAAAATGGAACTTCTGTTTGACCCAGTGATCCCACTTCTGGGAATATATCCTAAAAGTCCCAAAATACTAATCAGAAAGAATATATGCACCCCTATGTTCATAGCAGCGTTATTGCTAAGATTTAGAAACAGCACAAGTGTTTATCAGTAGATGAATGGATAAAGAAAGCTGTGGGACATTTACACAATGGAATATTATGCAGCTGTAAAAAGAAGGGATGTCTTACCCTTTAGCACAGCATGGATGGACCTGGAAAGTATTATACTAAGTGAAATTAGCCAATCTGAGATAGATAATATAATATGATCTCACTTATTTGTGGAATCTAATGAACAAAAAGAATTGACCAATAAAATAAGACCCAAAGCATGGAGGCATAAAACAGACTGAAATACCACGATTTGGGGATGGGGAGATGAGAAGTCATGAAATAAGAATCTATATACGTACTTATATGCATAATCCATGGACACGGACAATAGGGAAGTGAAAACTTGGTGGCAGTTTGTAGGAACTGGGAGAAGGGGGGTAAAGATGGGGAAAACAAGAGATATTTATATTATCATTAATAATAATCCTATAAAATAAAAGTCTAATATGCAAATTGTCCCCTCAGGTGATGGTTTGACTGGGAGTATGACCATTTGCTATGACGTGTGCTGACCACGAGGGGGCAGCATGGAACATGGCGGGCATCGATGATGCACTGCGACCTCTTGCCAGCTACCTGGGGGCAGGGTTGACCAGGACGCAGGTGCAGTGAGAATGCAGGGTGTCCGCCAAGCTTGCTCTCACTCCCTCTGCTACCATCCCCCAGGACACCAGGGCTAATGCCCCTGTGCTCAGGTGACAGGCGTTCACAAGAAGCCCACCCCGCACCCGTGCAACGCGGCCTTCTCTGGGTGAGCTGGGCCACAGCCACTGGGACCACTGAGGCTAATTGGGTTCTTTGTGTGTTCATGCAGGAACTGGTCTGCCAGGTCAAGCAGGAGAGAGCGTGCTACCCGTTCAGCTTCCTTGCAGTGCCACTGAGTGGCCTAGAGCCTCCTGCTGAGGCCCGGCCTGCAGCATCTGGCCATGCTCACCACTTCTCTGTGTGGGAACTCAGGTGCCGTGACTCAGATAAAGGAGGGCATGCAGAGTTCAGGGGCCCAGATGCTTGCCCAGGGCCCAGAAGTCAGCTGCCCTTCCATGCCAGGCACTTGCACTTTGTGCACAAGAGCTTTAGTATATATATATAGAGAAAAATAGTAAGGAAAGCATGACTTACAGAAGAACTGTGTGGCTTCTTCATAGAACAAACTTATGAGCACAGCGTAAGTCCAGACTAAATTTGTGAATATTGTGAACAAAACAAAACAAAGTAATAGTTTCCTATATAATAAAGAATATACAAATTGACCATCATGCCATCACACAAGATGGCCGCCCCCATGTGGTTAAAGATGGCTGCTACAAGATGTCCACCAGAGAAGGATAGTTGTGGGCAATCAGGACAGCAGAGTAGGGCAGTTGGGGGCAACCAGGCCTCAAGGAAGGGCAGTTGGGGGCAATCGAGCCAGCAGGACAGCAGTTATGCATCAATCAGCCTGGCAGGGGAGTGGTTAGGGGTGGATCAGGCTGGCAGGCAGGCGAGCAGTTAGGAGCCAGCAGTCCTGGATTGTGAGAGGGATGTTCGACTGCTGGTTTAGGCCCGATCCCTGTGGGGTCCCAGATTGGAAAGGGTGCAGGCTGGGCTGAGGGACACCCCCCCTCAGTGCATAAATTTTGTGCACCAGCCTCCAGTATATATGTAAGTTGCCACATTAACAGATTAAAGGAAATAATCATATGACCATCTCAAAATATGCAGAAAATGCATTCTTAAGAAACAATCATATATAATAAAAGCCTAATATGCTAAGTGTCCGGTCAACCAGTCAGCCATTCAACCAGTCATATTATGATATGCTAATGATATGCTAAGGCCACTCAACTGCTCGCTATGATGTGCACTGACCACCAGGGGGCAAACAGTCAACCAGTCGCTATGACTACCAGAGGACAGAACTTCTGATTGGTAGATTAGCTTGCTGCTGGGGTCCAACCAATCGGGACAGAGTGAGACAGGCCAGATACACCCTGAGCCCCCCTGCAATCCTTCCCTAGCTGGCCAACCTCCCACGTTCCTCCCTGGCCTCGTTCATGCACTGGAAAGGTCCCTCAGTCTGGCCTGCGCCCTCTTGCAATCTTGGACTCCTTAGGGCAGCGGTTCTCAACCTGTCGGTCATGACCCCTTTGGGGGTCGAACGACCCTTTCACAGGGGTTGCCTAAGACCAGCGGAAAACACATTATTTCCCATGGTCTTAGGAACCAACACACCACTCCTCAGTGTAGCAAAGTATAGAAATGTAGTTTACTGTTGTCATATGAAGACTGTTACCCATGCTACACCACGATTCAAGATAAAATTTCATTTATTTGTAATTAGAAATAAATATTTCACAATATATAATTAAATATTGTTTTTGTGATTAATCACTATGCTTTAATTATGTTCAATTTGTAACAATGAAAATACATCCTGGATATCAGATATTTACATTACAGTTCATAACAGCAGCAAAATTACAGTTATGAAGTAGCAACGGAAATAATTTTATGGTTGGGGGTCACCACCACATGAGGAGCTATATTAAAGGGTTGCAGCATTAGGAAGGTTGAGAACCACTGCCTTAGGGGATGTCAGAGAGCCAGTTTCAGCCCCATCTCACAGGCCAGGCTGAGGGACCCACTGATGCACAAATTCATGCACCAGGTCTCTAGTTAATTACAAATAAGGAACATTTTTAACCTGATAAAAGGTACCCACCAAAACCCCAGAGGAAAGTTAAGAATTACCATTAAAGACAGAAATAATAGTCTTCTCAATTATTTTCTATTGTATGAGAAAATATATATCAGCAATTTTCCATTACCAAATGGCAAGGAAAATGTGTTTCATGGATTCCAATTTTCAGTTTCTTTTTAATTTTAACATTTCTTTAATTGGGTTATGTCTTATAACCTCTGTGGTGTGATAATCAAATTTGCAGCATGTTTTCTCTCTTAGTGATACATAAAACAATGTCGCAGTTTTCAGCTTTCCAATATTTGCAGTAAAAAGACATACTATGATACGTTTGGTATAGATTTTGAGTGTATCAGTCTCACAGGTGGGAAACTTACAAAATTTTAGGTAGTCCTAAATGACATGATTGATTTACTATATAGATATTAGGTCATAAAAACATAAGACTAAAAATCAGGAAGACCACTTGAGAGTTTTGCATTAATCCATATGACCTTGATTAAAATCACAGTGACAGAAATGATGAGAGGCAATCCAAAAAAGTTCAATAATGTGCTCAGCCAGTGTGGCTCAGTGGTTGAGCTTCCAAGAACCAGGAGGTCACAGTTAGTTGACTCCTGGTCAGGGCAGGTGCCTGGTTTGCAGGCTCAATCTGCAGTAGGCAGCCTATCAATGATTCTCACTCATCATCGATGTTTTTATCTCCCTCCTCGTCTCTTCCTCTCTGAAATCAATAAAAAATATATTTTAAAATTTTTGAAGAAAAAAATTCCACAGCGTAAACTGAAAGGCTAGGTTATTGTAAACAGAAATTAATGAAATGATCAAATGAGTCTGTATAATTAGCAGTCCTCGAAATCTACATGCAAAATCCAAATCTATGTCCTGGCAACAAAGACTTTTGGAATCTTGTTATTAGTTGTTACTTGATTTTTTGGATTGATCCAGGGATACTGAGCTAGAATTGCAGAATCTCTGCCAAATTTGCCCTTAAAATTATTTAAAAGATGAACTGAAATACGTATTAGTTTTTTTTAAATTAATTTTTATTAATTTTTTATACATATCTCCCCATTGCCCCCCCTCCCTCCCAGGCGTACCCCGACCCCCCAGTGTCTGTGATCATTGGTTATGTTTATAAGCATGCATACAAGTCCTTTGATTGATCACTTATTTACCTCACCTAACTTTAATCTTTCTGCTATAATTTCAGTTTGTTTGATGCTTTATGATTTTTGTCCTCCTGAGAATTATCAGTCTACTCCCTTTCTGTGCTCCTGATTCTATTATATTCACCAGTTTATTCTGTTGATCAGATTTTTAATTCACTTAATTTTTAGATTCACTTGTTGACAGATGTGTATTTGTTGTTCATAATTTTTTGTCTTTTACCTTTTTCTTCTTCCTCTTCTAAAAGAGTACCTTTCAGCATTTCATATAATACTGGTTTGGAGTTGATGAACTCCTTTAGCTTTTTCTTCTCTGTGAAGGTCTTTATCTGCCCTTCAATTCTGAATGATAGCTTTGCTGGATAGATTATTCTTGGTTGTAGGTTCTTGTTGTTCATCACGTTGAATATTTCTTGCCACTCCCACCTGGCCTGCATCGTTTCTGTTGAGAAATCAGCTGACAGTCGTATGGGTGCTCCCTTGTAGGTAATAAACTGTTTTTCTCTTGCTGCTTTTAATATTCTCTCTTTCTCTTTTGCTCTTGGCATTTTAATTATGATGTGTCTTGGTGTAGTCCTCTTTGGATTCCTTTTCTTTGGGGTTCTGTGTGCTTCCTGGACTTCTAAGACTATTTCTTTTACCAGATGTGGGAAGTTTCAGTCATTATTTCTTTAAACAGGTTTTCAGTATCTTGCTCTCTCTCTTCTTCTGGCACCCCCACAATTCTGATGTTGGTACGCTTGAAGCTGTCCCAGAGGCTCCTTACATTATCTTCACATTTTTGGATTCTTTTCTCTTCTTGCTTTTCCAGTTGAATGTTTTCTGCTTCTTTATATTTCAAATTTTTGACTTGATCCTTGCCTTTCTCTAGTCTGCTGTTAGTACTCTGTATAATAGTTTTTATTTCAGTCAGTGTATTTATCATCTCCTCTTGGGTCTCACTAAATTTATCCATCTTTTCTAGCATATTCTTGAAAAACCTTATAAGCGTGGTTTTGAACTCTATATCCAGTCGTTTTTTTCCCTCCATTTCTTTTGCTTGTAATCCCTTCCCTTGTCTCGGCATTTTCACTATGCCAGGGAAACTTCTGTGCTGGATTCAGCGGAAGAAGCCTCTGTTGAGCTTGGGATGGGTGGAGTCTCAGGGCTTAAGGGACCGCCTTGCCTTCCAGTCGGCCCCGCCCTCTACGGCCCCTGAGTCTCACGTGACTGGGTAATCGCTGGAGCGGTCCTTGTGCGTGCGCGCACTCGCAGTGCCTCTAACAGCTGCCTTTCTGGCTCCCCTGCGAACCAGGACCACACGAGTCTAGGTCTCCAGGGTTTCACCCGAAACAGGGGCTTAGTGGAGTCAGAAGTCGCACAGTTCGGAGGGTCTGTCTCCCTCCCACTCGCGAAAGCCAGCGGCACAATCAGCAATCTGTCCTCCGCGTGGTGCCGTGCGCGACCAGACCTCCGATCCTTTGCAACTCCCCTAAATTTCCGTGCACTTCTCCCTTTTCACAGTCCAAACTCCCCCCGTATGAGTTTCAGCTGGATCTGGGGTTTAGTGTCGCAGGACAAGGGGTTCAATGCCTTTGAGAGTCTCCGTCTCCCTCCCGCCAGAGAAAACCAGCCAGGCACTCCGGCACCTGCTCTTTCCGCGTGCGCGTCTCCGTACCTCAGCTTTTTGCAGCTCCTCTGGGTCTCCGTGAGCCCCTCTCTTTCCCTCTAGTTGTAGAACTTCCACTCAGCCAGCTTTCCTGTGGTTCTGGATGATGTCCGTTCTGTCTTTTAGTTGTAGTTTTGAAATTGTTGTGCGAGGCAGCAGTGTAGGTGTTTACCTATGCCACCATCTTGGATTTCTCCCCCGTATTAGTTTTATATACACTTTTTCAGAGTATAATTTAGAGATTCCTGAACTCTTTTGAAAGAAAAAAAAATATTTCCTGGTATTCTGACTACACACTGTATTCTCTTTTGCAAATGTAAAAATTTAAAGGCACAAAGAAATAAAGTGGGCGGAGGGTTCATCATTAACACCATCTATATTAATAAAAGGCCTGCGACCGTAGCACCATCACGACCAAATGAGCAGAGGCTCTTACAGCAGGCGGAGCATGAGAAAAACATTTATAAAAATAAACACATGGGTGGGGTGCATGCTCTATTATTAAATAAGGTAATAGCTTATATCAGAAGTAGGCAGAAAGTGGTAACTTCTTGTCTCCAATAACATGATTCAAAACTCTTTTAAACAAAACCACCCCAAATCTGTCCTATTTGTGGAAACACACGGCTCTGGATGATAGTAAATTTTATTTATAAAAATGGGAGCAGTTATGTAAACCACATAATGATGTATCACAACAATTATGTAAAAGCAGAGAAAAGATGTATCTGACTTACAACTCAGATAATTCTTTATTTCTGGTTAATTTTCAGGATCATCCAAAAATATTATCTTAAACTCTATTTTTTTTAATAAAAAAAACAACTTGATGAGCTTATTTATAATAACTACTCTTAATTGGTCAGAAATCAGACTAAAAAAATTCTAGCATTGTGCTGATAAAGTCTCTGAAAGACTAATTCAGATCTAAGAAAAAGTAGAATTGAAGCAATCTGTAAACTAAATGGTATGTTTTTATTATCATCTTGTAATATATCCATATAAATAGGTATGCTATTTGCAGTTGTGCCATTTAGTAAAATTAAATGAGCCACTTTTTTTGTTATTTACAACTAATAAAACATAGTACATTGTGTAAGCTCAATATCACTATAAAAATTAAGCAAATGTAGCATTTATTAAGAAACTTAATGGATTGTTTACAATCAGATACTGTTAAGCAGGAAATACTCTAGAATAACCACAATATTCATAATGTTAAAAAAATTAATGAAAACCTCATTTAAGTTTGTCTTAACCAGTTGTTATCAATAAACCCTTTGTTTTATCTGCAAGCCTAAATTTTATGGATGCAATTTTATGTTTTACTAGTTATACAATAAAGTAAGAAAATCAGAGTAAATCCCAGGAGTTCCCAATAAATGAAGCAAATCACAAGTAATAAGCAATGATTAAATCTGATCATTACAAAGTAGTTTTCTTCCATGAAGCTGTGTGTTAAGGAAGCATGCTTAATATGTTCCTAACACTCACTTCAAAGAAGCTAAAGCACAGAGAAAGGGCAAAACAGAGAACAAGAATGCAGGTTCCTTTCTCCCCAACTATTCAATTACTTTGTTGCTTTATCTCCTTTAGTAAATGGATAGTCTTAGGCCCTTTCTGCTTCTTCCCTCCTAAAGAATTTACTAGCCCCCTTTAAGGTTGCAAGTGTACTCATGGTTTTTTATATTTAATAGCAACAACCCTTTAACATAAAATATACTAAACTACACTGAATATTATGTATAAACTTTAATAACAGACTAAATAGACATTTTCCTCAAAAGTTTTATTATATAGTTTTTATTGTTGACAGTATTACAGAAGGCCCCCATTTTCTCCTGCAGTGTCCCCATCCACCCAGCCCCTGCACCACCCCAGGCCTTCTGTAATACTGTCATTGTCTGTGTTCACAACTATCCTATCCAATAGAGGGAATATGCTAATTTACCGTCATGCCCTCACAAAGATGGCTGCGCCCACAGCCAATAAGAAGGAGATATGTTAATTGACTGCCATGCCCTCAAATATGGTGGCACCCACAGCCACAAGATGGTGACACCCAGTCCCCTCAGCCCCACTGGTGCGGCAGGTGCGAAGCATGGCCAGGCCTGTCCCCAGATGGGTGTGTCCATTCTGTGCACCTGCCTCCAGAGTCCCCCTCATCCCCCTAGCCGCGCAGGGCCAGCCCGAGGCATAGACAAGCCTCTGATGGTGGCTGCCCAGCCACCAGGGCCATCTGAGGCTCGGTAACCAGGGCCGGCCGAGCATGTGCTGCCAGCAGAAGCAGCAGCAGAGGTGTGATGGGGGAGTTGCCATTCCCTGATTGCCAGGTTGCCTCCTACCCCTGAGGGCTCCCGAACTGTGAGAGTGGCAGGCTGGGCTGAGGGACTTCCTGTCCAGTGCATGAATTCTCATGCACTGGGCCTCTAGTATAAATTGTTTGGTTAATCTCTTCCTGTTCCCACCATACTACCCCTCCCCTCTGAGATCTATCTGTCTGTTAAACATTTCTTTTTCTGGCTATCCTATCTAATAAAAGAGTAATATACAAATTAACCATCACTCAGCTACACTCACAAGCCATGCCCATCAGCCAACCAAGAAGGAGTATGCAAATTAACCCAACCAAGATGGCTATGAACAGGAGGCTTGGGTTGCCCCCAGTAATGAAGAAAGCCAAGCATTCCATACACCCTGGCCAGCCCAAGCCTCTACTCAAGGCTATAATGTTTCTATTATAGAAAATAAATAAATTCTAACAAAAATGGTTGTGGCCAAGAGAGAACAAGAGACTTGGGTTTCCCCAGTGATGGAGGAAGCCAAGCTTTCCGCACACCCTGGCCGGCCAAGGCCTCCACTTAAAGCTACATAGTTCCAATTATAAAAGATAAATAAATCTCAGATCCCAGGGCCTCCACTTGGGTCGCTGGGTGGCGTGAGCAGACTGCAAACCATCACAGGCCCATCGCCCAGGCCTCCCACACCCCAAGGGAACCCCCACCCTGATCCAGGACACCCTTCAGGGCAAACTAACTGGCCCCCACCCATGCACCAGACCTCTATCCTATCTAATAAAAGAGTAGTCTATAATAATAAAAGTATAATATGCTAGACAACCTAGCGGATGAAGCCAGGGCTGCTAAGGAATTTCGTGCATTTGGACTCTAGTAACAATATAATCATATATGTTAACTGCAAACTATGCAGACAATTTAGAAAGGCATTAAAGGAAGAAAATGGAACCTGCCTGAAATTCTCCCACCCAGATATGGCCCTACTCACAAAAGTATATTCTATAAAGGGCAGTATTCAAAAAGATTTTATAATCAATGTCAAGAAGTTTGCATAAAACAGTAAACTACTAAGTATTTCCTAAAGATTTAACTAAGTTTTTCCTTTGATATTCTCTTTCAAATATCATTTGGAAAAGAGCCTAGTGTAGTGGCTTTCAAACCTTTTTGAACACAACTCACAGGAAGAAAATAACTTAATATTACATGATCATATTCACATTGAAACATATGTAATTGAAAAGAAGTTTCATGAAACATTGCCTTAAAATACATACGATGCACTTTGATATTCTTGCTCGAAATAAACATATAAAAGTCTGGTTGTATAGTGTATTTTCCTAACTCAATTATGACATACAATCTGGAATTAAAAATCACTGACCTCGAGGAAAAATCCCTTAAAATTTAGTGGTCCAGCTTGATTAGAGTTTTTTAAGTAACCAGAATTAAGTCATTTAACTCTTTGTTGCTCAGTTTCTCTTGTACAGTTCAGTAGACATTAAGAAAGTGCACCATAAACAAAAAACTTTATAATCATGAGGAAACACTGATATTAGTAAGCAAAACTAGTAAACAAGGCAATCTTTCACACGAATATAAAGAATCAGATCCAGAATACCACAATAATTTATCATGCTATCATCAATACATAATAAAATAACATATCTTGACAAAACAGATCCTATGAAATTAAGTTTTAGGGTTGACTTCTGAGAGTTCAATCTTACTTACCGGTTACTAGGAAACCAGAATATCTTTCACCAAGGACAGCTCAAGCATCACCAAATGATTCTAAGTTACCCAGTATAATTAAAATAAACTGCAGGACAGCAGTACTATCAGATATTTAAAAAATAAGTTAGATTAAAACTTTGAAATAGTTCCAGCATCTTTTAAATATGTTTAGCACTGGTCCCCAGGGCTATTTCACATCCCCACTGAAATACGCCCAAAGAAAATTTCTGTAGAGATTTATTTCCTAGGAAATTTTACTATGGCATAAAAAAAAACTATTTTGAATTGGTTAAGGACAGGAGTGACCAACTAGCAATAGATGCAATACTACAAAACACTCCAAATTTCATATACAACCTTGTAATTCATGTTGATAAAAAAAAAAACAACACACCATGATGAAAAGTTATATTATAGTATACCTCACTTAAAATTATACTCCACTTATGCAACAAGGCCAAATACAACCCTATGTGTCTGGCAGTTCCAAGTTAGCTATCACTATGGTTAAAACCATTAAAGAAATCATTAAAATGAAAATTTGGATATTGAATTTTTTAAAAAGTAGAACATATTAATGAGAACTTGATGAATACAATAACAAAAAACAATGATAAATAGGCCATTCATATTAACTACTCGTTACTTTCTATTAAGTTCCTTAGAAAATATGTCAAAAGCTCAAGTCTTTATTATTTTACTACCTAGAGTCTGATTTAAGTGTATATCATTTCAATGATCTGTTATAGCTTCACAAATATTTTTTTTAATATATTTTTATTGATTTTTTACAGAGAGGAAGGGAAAGAGATAGAAAGTCAGAAACATTGATGAGAAAGAGACATCGATCAGCTGCCTCCTGCACGCCCCACTGTGGAGATGTGCCCGCAAGCAAGGTACATGCCCCCAACCGGAATCGAACCTGGGACCTTTCAGTCCGCAAGCCGACGCTCTATCCACTGAGCCAAACCAGTCTTGGCGCTTCACAAATATTTGACAAAAAGCATAAAATCCAGTCAACACTGAGTGCACTAATACATTAAAAATGAACAATTACTAGCTAGAAATTATTTACATTGATAAACTGGCCAGTTAAATGTTGTATAAAAGTGGAATATGAGAGTTGCAAATTCAGAACAGCTAGTATGTTTAGGAGTCTATAGGTAATGCCCCCTTATCTATAATTAAAGAATAATTGAACAAGAAGGAACTCTAAGATGTTTCTGGAAGCAAAGTGAGGGATGTGAATACATTATGACAGAGCTATTCTAACCTTAAGATTAAAGAGAGCATCAGAAATAAGCAAAGGGTCAGGAAATAGGTTTTATTGAGTTAAACAAAAATATTGGGTAGAGGAAGAGTGTGATAAAAGAGAATAATAGATCAATATCATTAGTTGAAAGGTCTTTGAATTGATGGTAACAGCTGAGCATTTTTAAATAGAAACGAGGAGTCTGCTAAAAGGACTAAAACGTAGTATGAATAGAAAAGTTTTTCTGTAGTGTTCTACTGCAGTAAATCACAGCAGAGATAAGAAGACAGTGTAAAAATAAACACTTAACAAAGTATATGTGTATCTGCAGATTTGGTGAAGCATCAGGTTTATTATCAGAAATAACCTATACAAAATAACTGTGGAAGCCACTTTATTTCTTTTATAAATTAACTAATTCACTCATTCAACAAATATAAGCAATATTGTATACACATATGTATTCTGCTAGGCATTAGTAGAAATACAAATAATTAATAAGCCACACTTCTTGCCCTCAAGAGCTTAAAATCAAATACAGAACATGTTACTAAAACTATTAAGTGCCCCTTGGGCAATTCAAAGTAAGTGCTAGAGGATTCTAGATTTCCAGATTTGGTAATTAGGTAGGGCAGTGGTCAGCAAAGTGCGGCTCGAAAGCCGCAGTGTGGAACTCTGTTGACATGAGTTTGCTGACCACTGACCTAGACTCTCGATTCCAATAATTACAGGCTGTTGTTGTTCCTTGTGATTAAGCCCCTATCCCAGTGGTCAGCAAACTCATTAGTCAACAGAGCTGCAAACCACGCTCACAAGCAGCACATGACAGAGGGTTGGAGGAGCTTTATTGATAAGGTAGTAGGAGTGGAGCTTTAAAGGATAAATAAATATCAAGTGCTGGACATTAAGGTAGGAAGGGATTTAAGTAGGCAGGACAAGCTCTGGGCTGGCTGAAAAATATGAGATGGAAGAAAAAAGGAAATAGGAGCCAGACACTACTGTAAGTTTTCAATTCACAAATATTAGCATGCATAAATATGCTAATTTTTAATTTTTAATTTGTCACAGAATTTTTCCTAGCAAAAGAAAAATTAACTGACTTTGAAATTTATTTCACAAACTACACAGGAAAACCATTTCTAAATTTATAGAGTTTTATAAAAAATAATCATTTCTACTGAAAGAGGTCAGATAGACAGTGAATGAATTGGCTGATATCCTCAAAATGGTCACAACAGAGGCACTGGAAGTGAATACTTTTCATGCACCTGCCAATGGCTTTTTTTTTTTTTTACATAGATTTTATTGACTTTTCACAGAGAGGAAGGGAGAGGGATAGAGAGCCAGAAACATCGATGAGAGACATCGATCAGCCGCCTCTTGCATGTCCCCTACTGGAGGTGTGCCCGCAACCAAGGTACATGCCCCCAACCGGAATCGAACCTGGGACCTTTCAGTCCGCAGGCCGACGCTCTATCCATTGAGCCAAACTGGTTTTGACAATGGCTTTTAACTTAATACAGAAGGACCACCATTTCAGAAGTGTTCAGACACCACTGTTAAGTCAAACCTTGGCCCTGTACACAAAAAGTATCAAATATGACTTTGATGCTTCATGTTTTTTTATTTGACTGGACTCAGGAAAACCACCAAACTCAATCCAATCAATCTAATGCACTTCAAACTTTTCCTTACTTTGAATCACTTAAACATATTTTTATTTGAAGTTTTCATTAAGATTTCATACTTAGTTCCTTTTGATAAAGGGATAAAAATTATTCATAGTCCATAACCCAACACTCATATTTTATATAAACAGGTAACTTGTGGGGGTGAGGGACCTGAAATAACTTGTCCCACATTACTTCAACTGGTGCCTCTGTTTACTCCTTTATAGGACTAGAGGCCAGGTGCATGGATTCGTGCATGGGTGGGGTTGGGAGGGGGTCCCTCAGGCTGGCCTGTGTCTTCTCACAATCTGGGACCCCTTAGGGAATGTCTGACTGCTCGTTTAGGGCCTGCAGTGCACCAAGCAGCGGGTGGCCAGGGAGGAGCCCAAACTGGGGGTGGGTGCCATGCCAGTCATGCTAACCCTGGACCATTGTGTCTACCGTCGCCACTCGCTAGCGCTGCTGCAGAGTTGGGAGAGTCTCCTGCCTCCACGGCTGTGCTTGCCAGCCATGAACCTGGCTTCTAGCTGAGTAGTGCTCCCTCTGTGGGAATGCACTGACTACCAGGGAGCAGCTCCTGCATTGAGTGTCTGCTCCCTGGTGGTCAATGTGCATCATAGCAACTGGTTGACTGGTTGTTTGGTTATAATGATCACTTGGCTTTTATATATATACTAGAGGCCTAGTGCATGAAATTTGTGCAGGGGTGGTGGTATCCCTCAGCCCAGCATGCACCCTCTCTAATCTGGGATCCCTCTCGCAATCCAGGACTGCTGGCTCCCAACTGCTCGCCTGCCTACCTTCTGATTGCCCCTAACCACTTCTGCATGCCAGCCTGATCATCCCTTAACCACTCCCCTGCCAGCCTGTTTTCCCCTATCTGCCCTCCCCTCCAGGCCTCGTCACCTCTAATTGCCTTCCCCTGCAGGCCTGATCCCACCCAACTGCTCTTCCCTGCAGGCCTCCTTCCCTGCAGGCCTGGTCACCCCCAACTTCCCTCCTCTGCTGGCCTGATCAACCCCTAACTGCCCTCCCCTTCAGGCTTGATCGCCTCCAACTGCCCTCCCTTGCAGGCCTGAACCTTCCCAACTACCCTCCCCTGCTGGTCTGATCGCCCACAACTGCCCTCTCTTGCAGGTCTGGTCCCTCCCAACTACCCTCCCCTGCTGGCCATCTTATGGTGGCCATTTTGTGTCCACATGGGGGGCAGGAATCTTGTGTGTTGGAATGATGGCCAATTTGCATATTACTCTTTTATTAGATAGGATACTAGCGACCCAGTGCGTGAAACTGTGTGAGACCCAGACCAGCAGAACATCGAGCAAGACCTGGAACCCAGAGTCAAGTCCCTGCCCATCCACTCATGCCTCATCATACACCCACATGCACCTCACCATGTACCAGCCTCCTAGTGACCAGTTTTTGGTCATTATGGCATTACGACTATTGAGTTTTTATTATATAGATGATAATTTTACGTGTCAACTTGGCTGTGTCATGGTGGTCAGATATTTGGTCGAACATTATTCTGGAAGTTTTCTGTGAAGGAGTTCTTGAATATGATTAACATTTAAACTGGGGGGTCTGAATGAAGTTGTACCCTCCATAATATGGGTGGACCTCATCCAGCCAGTTGAACAGCTTAATGGAAAAAGGCTGATCTCCGCTTAGCAATAAGTAATTCTTGCAGTAGAATGCCTCTGAACTCAACTGCAACTCTTCCTTTGGGTCTCTGGACTGCCAGCCCACCTTATATATTGATATTTTACTTTTCAAAAACTAAAAAGTTTGGTTTGGATTCTTAAACCATCTCACAAAAATAAGTAGTGTTTCCTTTCTAACTCATCTTTCTTTCTTTTTTTAAAAAAATATATTTTATTGATTTTTTTACAGAGAGGAAGGGAGAGGGACAGAGAGTTAGAAACATCAATGAGAGACATCGATAAGCTGCCTCTTGCACGCCCCCTACTGGGGATGTGCCCGCAACAGGATACATGCTCTTGACAGGAATCGAACCCGGGACCTTTCAGTCCGCAGACCGACGCTCTATCCACTGAGCCAAACCGGTTTTGGCCTAACTCATCTTTCTTAAAACATCCATAAATATGCACTTATTATCACCATCAGCCCAACACAGGTTCCAGAATTATTAAATCTCTATTTCCCATTAAGAATGACAAACCCCAATTACTGATCTGCTACTATGTGATGATTAATAGTGACAAAATCTTTACTAAATAGAATTATTAATTGTTCAAGTTCAATTTCACGTATGAAACAAAAAAACTTCATTAACTCTACAATCTCAACCAGTATTTCTATTAATAATAAAGTTAATTTTATTAAAAGCTTCAATAACATTTTGGAATATTAAAATGGTGTTTTTAAGGAATCTGTGCCATTTATCCAAATTAGTATTAAGTTTCTTGTGGCTAGTGAGAAACTCAACCAACCTGTTAAATTCATAAATCTATGTAGACATGTTAAGGTTTCATGTAAAACTGACTGAAAAAAGACAAAGAATATAATTAATTATTAATTATATTTGTTCAATAGGGTAAATATTTCATCTGAAAATAACTAATATTTGAAAAAGGTATAAAAATCAAGTTTTACATCTTCTGAGAGCTACATATTCTTCAGAGTAAATGCTTTATTACTACATATATCTCATATAGCTATAGTTGAAAAATTATATAAATTCAAAACACCAAAATATAATTATCAGTTGGCAGGATGGTTGACATATTAAAAACAAACAAACATGAAAATAAATCTTTCCTGTAAGAACTGAAGAATAATTCAAGAATTAGGCAGCTGAACCATTAACATGCAGATTAGGGTCAGAGATTATCACTGGACACAATGTTTCAGTGGGCCTCTGTGTGCCTATATTCAGAAGAGTTACATGTTTAGAAAGAGCACTAAGAAGTAATACACAGGCAGTGCAGGAAATTTCACTAAGAAAAATAGGAAAATCAAGGAAGCAACAGTAGACAAACAATATATTACAGTTTGGAAAATATTTTTGACTAAGAGATTACTAAATAGATGGCCGAGGCATATCAAGAGGGATTGGTTTGCCTTAGCTGAATAGAAATATTTTATTACTGATATTATTCAGAATTGGCAGCACATGGTGATACTAAAAACTACTTTTAGCTTGCTTGATTCATTATTATTTTAGGATCATCTACAAACAGTACATGCTCCTGTTGCCTTGAGTGTACTGCTCCCATCACATCCAACTCTTGATACGGCACTAACAATACAGACAACTAAATAACCTGTTTTATACTATTTCTATGTCAAAGAAAAGTTGTTTAAGCCACTTTAACAGAAAGCATTCCCAAAAGAGAGGTAAAAGAATTTAGACTGCATGATTATCTTTGCTACTATCTACACTAATAAAGGGTAATAGGCTAATTAGATCAGACAGACCAACATCCTCTGGACAACATTCTGAATGTCCTTCCTGACAAAGTCAGAGAGGCGTGGCCAGCCTGCAAACTACCTGCTGCCCCTCGCCCAGGCAGGGCCCACCCCCAGTGAGCCCCTTTCACCCCGATAGATGCATGGCCAGGCTGCGAACTGCCTGCTGTCCCTTGCCCAGGCTGGCTACACCCCCCAGCAGAGACACCCATCCCAATCGGGGGCATGGCTGGCCTGAAAACAACCTGCGGCCCCTCACCCAGGCTTGCCCTGACCCCAGCAGGACCCCTCACCCTGATCTGAGGCCCTCTTCAGGGCAGGCCAGCCAGCCCCCACCGGTGCACCAGGCCTCTATCCTATATAATAAAAGGGTAATATTGCCCTAACTGGTTTGGCTCAGTGGATAGAGCATCGGACTGTGGACTCAAGGGTCCCAGGTTCGATTCCAGTCAAGGGCATGTATCTTGGTTGCAGGCACATCCCCAGTAGGGGGTATACAAGAGGTAACTAATTGATGTTTCTCTCTCATCAATGTTTCTAATTCTCTATCCTTCTCCTTTCCTCTCTGTAAAAAAATCAATAAAATAATTTTTTTTTAAAAAGGGTAATATGCAAATTGATCCTAACGGCAGAATGACCAAAATGACCACTGGACCAGTCACTATGAGGTGCACTGACCACCTCTTAGTCCCTTTCCCCAGTTGTCAGGCTTTGATTACCTGATGGCCACCTATGGAAGGGATAGGACTGGCGAGCAGGAGGGGAGAGCAGACCTCTCGGTTTCTTCCCCCCTCCATCATGAAACGATCACCCAATGGTGAACGAGAAACTGGGAGTGGTAGGGGTGGAGGGGGGTGGGGACTGGCTACGGGCAGCTGGGGAAGATGGCCCTGATCACAGGCCAGGCCTAGGGACCATACCTGTGCATGAATTTTGTGCACTGGGACTCTAGTCCTATATAATAAAAGCCTAATATGCTAAGTGTCTGGTCATCCATTCAACCAATCAAAGAAGAATATGCAAATGTATGCTAAGGCAACTCACCATTTGCTATGATGTGCACTGATCACCAGGGGGCAGACACCCTGACTGGTAGGTTAGCTTCCTGCTGGGGTCCAGCCAATTGGGACTGAGTGAGATGGGCCAGACATGCTCTAGAGCCCTCCCGCAGTCCCTCACCACCTGGCCAAGTTTCCGCATCATTCCTCAGCCCCAGTTGTGCACTAGTGGGGTCCCTCCGCCTGGCCTGCACCCTCTTGCAATCTGGGACCCCTCAGGGGATGTCAGAGAGCCAGTTTCAGCCTGATCCTAGAGCCAAGCCAAGGGACCCCTCTGGTGCACAAATTCATGCACTAGGCCTCTAGTAGTTAATACTACTCTAAGTGGTTCAAGTACATTATACATTAACATAAAAACTTTAGGACTGGTTTAAAAATCAGTTTGTATTCATCTAAGAAACATATTTTCATGATGAAAATGTAATTTACAATAAAATGCAACATTATCTCTATGGGAGAAAAATGCCCCTTTAGGCCCAGATTTTATTCTTTTAGAGATCATAAGAAAGGTCAGTAGCTCAAAAGTAGTTATAGTTTTTCCCTATGCTGACTCCACTCCTTAAAAGCAGGAATTTTCAGCTTCATAAAGACTAAAAGAATTTTTTATTTTTGTTTTGTAAATCTATTTGTAAATAGCTTATTCTAATTCTAATAAATATAAAGGTTGCATAAGGAAAAAATTCTTTCAACCAAATTTCTGATGTGTTACCAGTCTTGGTCTAAATGCTTTCTAGATATGAGAACTGAAGATGAAATAACTACCATTAAATATACTTCCAGATTTATTGAAGGTAAATGAAATATGATATTGCAACATTTGATTTGAAGGAAGAAGTTAAATGCATTAAATATAGAGCAAAACGGTTCAGTAGGCCTCTGTGTGCCTGTCTACACATGAGTAGAAATCAAATCATTTCCAGCACTGTGTTTATAATTGTTTGAAATGAAGGCTGTTATAATCTTTACTATAGTTGCTACTTTCACAAAGAAAAACAAAAGTACAACAATGTAATTATGTAATAGAGAATTTGAGTTTTAAGTAACTTAAACCTATTAAGTTTTAATAAACAATTTCATGTTAATAGTAAAGGAAAAAAAAAGCAAAACCTATTCTGCCACATAAAATAAAATCCAATTTCTGAAGTTTTTAAATTCTTAAAATTTAATGCACTTTAACATGGCAAGGCTTCTCAATGATGTACTCAATTTTAATTAATAAAGACTTAGTGGCATAAATGCTACTAATATAGTGGATTAATATCTCCTCTTCTAAGAGGTAATTTTGCAAGCAGTTGCCTCCAAGTTTTATTTTCAAGTTATTCATAAATATGTCAATTTCTAGAGTTTGCCCAGCTTTTAATAATCAATGAAAACAAGTGAATTCTTAATTTACAGACCTAAGAAAAAACAAAAGCTTAGGAAAACAAATGTGTTCTCTTTCGTGAAATCTTCAGTAGATGACAGCAAGCTATGTCAGAAAAAGACACATTATATAAAAAGCTCAATGCAAAGCTATGTTGAGATTGCAGCACTCACTCCCACTCTCTCTTATAAGGTTTACAGGCCTATATACACTGATTGATATCTAGACATAACTAGAAAATACTCCAAATATAAATGCATCTTTCTTGCTTAAATGTAACTACATATCAACTTACCAAATCTCTATGCAACACCCAGTTAGCATGCAGGTAGTGAATCCCATCTAGGATCTGATATAATAGTGACTTCACCATTCCCCGAGGTAACTGAACTGGCTTCTTATTTGCTTTAGAAGCTCTGTGAAACTTGATTATATGCTGGGGGGAAAAAAAGAAAAACATCAGCAGATACTTAGAAAAGAGGGGATGATAATGTGATGTATAATATTTTCCTAAAAGAGAAAGAAACACAGGGATTTCCAAATACATTGAAAAAATAATTTTGAATTCGGCTGAATAACAAATCACTTATAAACTTCCTAATAACTGAAGTTAAATTTTTATTTCTAATCATAAGATAAATGATTGTAAAAGAGAAGTAGGAAATAACTGATTTTATTTTAAAGTACTTAAAAATTACTTTTAGATTATATTTAACCTAAGTTTGTCTAATAGGAAAATATCCAAAACAGAATCATTTGTTTTTTCTGTAGTGACTAAATGAAAAGAAAAACAGAAAAAAATTCAAGAGATACTTTGGCATAAATGTGGTACCTATTTATGATATATTGGTTAAAGAAAGCAAATAGGAAAATAGTTCAATAAAATATATAGCATGAAGAAATAACATGTAAATGATCAGTTCACACTGAAATATTTAGAAATATGAAAAATTTTGATTAAAAAAAAAAGTCTTGTACCAACTGTCAAAGCTTTCTAGGTAAAGTATTAGTGGACATCCAAGAAAACACAATACCACTTCATAAATAGAAAAATGATCACTATAAATAACTATATCTCAACGGAAATAAGACCCAATATTTCAAAATCTCTTGACAGATTTCTTCATTTTAATTAAAGCATTCTCAAACTGCAAGAAAATATAGAGCTCAGTTGCAGTCAGCTCTGTGGTGTGCACCACTGTGCATATGCACAAGAGCAGACTGGAACAGGACTTGTGAGTGGAAATTAAGCATGCGCTTGAAATTAGTAAACATCATTAAAACAAGAGTGAGATATTTAATATTATAGGGTAACAGATTTTTACTTCCTATTTTCTTATGATATAGGAATAATGAGTGAAAGCATATTACCTTCCAAAGATAAAATAGACATCAAAGACTACCTGGTGGGAAGTATTATTTAGCACATATATAGCATGATTAATATATATTTTATTAGTAGCATTATATTACTTTAATTTTCTCCTCAATCATTTTTTTCTAAGCATTTAAGAGCAGGCAAAGAAAATAATAATCTAGAATGTGGCAATCAAGTCTCTTCAGTTTAGGATGAGCTAGTGGCTCTCCGAGCTTAATAAAATTAAATTGAAATACATCATCTTTTAAAAATGTAAAACCCGCCAGAATGAAAGAAACATATACAAGGGGAGGTAAGATAATCACTTAATGCTACATACATTTCTTCAGTTAATGCTTTCCCCTGGGTTTTACAAATCACTTGTTACCAAACTACAAAAAAAGTGTGAACATTTTTACCTTTAATTTTATTACAGGGCTATATAACAAATTTAAGGTACGCACATTATGAAAATTCACCAACACTTAAGGGATTTTATAAATCACTCTTTTACTAACTATTTTTTGGTTACCCTCTGCTATCTTATATTCCAGCTCATTCATTAAAATATTCTAATTAGAAGAAGAAAATAGAGTAAAGCAGGTTTTATTAAAGTGAATTGTCATTTGGTTTTCATTAAAATGAACATTAAAAGTACTTATCTGTCTTAAAAGAGTATTAATAAGATGATAAAGCCAATGTTCACTATCTATACACATTTCGCAACATTACATACAGTATAATTTGTAAAGGTATGATTAGTATACCTTCCTGTAAAGTGAAATATTATGTACCAGCATTCTAGAAATCACAGAGAATACCAACCATTATTTCCTATGCTCAACTATGTTTTACTACAAATCATGTTTAAAAACTAGCCTGTAGGAGAATCCAAGATGACGGCATAGGTAAACACCTACACTGCTGCCTCGCACAACAATTTCAAAACTACAACTAAAAGACAGAACGGACATCATCCAGAACCACAGGAAAGCTGGCTGAGTGGAAGTTCTACAACTAGAGGGAAAGAGAGGGGCTCGCGGAGATCCAGAGGAGCTGCAAAAAGCTGAGGTACAGAGACTCGCGCGCTGAGAGAGCGGCTGCCGTAGAACCTGGCTGGCTTTCTCTGGCGGGAGGGAAACGGAGACTCTCAAAGGCATTGAACCCCTTATCTTACGACACTAAACCCCAGATCCAGCTGAAACTCATACGGGGGGAGTTTGGACTGTGAAAAGGGAGAAGTGCACGGAAATTTAGGGGAGTCGCAAAGGATCGGAGGTCTGGTCGCGCACAGCACCACGCGGAGGACAGACTGCTGATTGTGCCGCTGGCTTTCGCGAGTGGGCGGGAGACAGACCCTCGCAACTGCGCCACTTCTGACTCCACTAAGCCCCTGTTTCGGGTGAAACCCTGGAGACCTAGACTCCTGTGGTCCTGGTTCGCAGGGGAGCCGGAAAGGCAGCGGTTAGAGGCACTGCGGGCGCACACACAAGGACCGCTCCAGCCTTTACCCAGTCACGTGAGACTCAGGGGCCGTGGAGGGCGGGGCCGACGGGAAGGCAAGGCGGTCCCTTAAGTCCTGAGGCTCCACCCATCCCAAGCTCAACAGAGGCTTCTGCGGCTGAATCCAGCACAGAAGTTTCCCCGGCATAGTGAAAATGCCGAAACAAGGGAAGGGATTACAAGCAAAAGAAATGGAGGAAAAAAACCGACTGGATATAGAGTTCAAAACCACGCTTATAAGGTTTTTCAAGAATATGCTAGAAAAGATGGATAAATTTAGTGAGACCCAAGAGGAGATGAAAAAGGACCAACTAGAAATTAAACATACACTGACTGAAATAAAAACTATTATACAGAGTCCTAACAGCAGACTAGAGAAAGGCAAGGATCAAGTCAAAAATTTGAAATATAAAGAAGCAGAAAACATTCAACTGGAAAAGCAAGAAGAGAAAAGAATCCAAAAATGTGAACATAATGTAAGGAGCCTCTGGGACAGCTTCAAGCGTACCAACATCAGAATTGTGGGGGTGCCAGAAGAAGAGAGAGAGCAAGATACTGAAAACCTATTTAAAAAAATAATGACTGAAAACTTCCCACATCTGGTAAAAGAAATAGACTTTCAAGTCCAGGAAGCACACAGAACCCCATGTGAAAGGAATCCAACGAGGACTACACCAAGACACATCATAATTAAAATACCAAGAGCAAAAGACAAAGAGAGAATATTAAAAGCAGCAAGAGAAAAACAATTCATTACCTACAAGGGAGCACCCATACGACTGTCAGCTGATTTCTCAACAGAAACGATGCAGGCCAGACGGGAGTGGCAAGAAATATTCAACGTGATGAACAGCAAGAACCTACAACCAAGAATAATTTATCCAGCAAAGCTATCATTCAGAATTGAAGGGCAGATAAAGAGCTTCACAGAGAAGAAAAAGCTAAAGGAGTTCATCAACTCCAAACCTGTATTATATGAAATGCTGAAAGGTACTCTTTTAGAAGAGGAAGAAGAAAAAGGTAAAAGCCAAAAAATTATGAACAACAAATACACATCTATCAAGAAGTGAATCTAAAAATTAAGTGAATTAAAAATTTGATCAACAGAATAAACTGGTGAATATAATAGAATCAGGAGCACAGAAAGGGAGTAGACTGATAATTCTCAGGAGGACAAAAATCATAAAGCATCAAACAAACTGAAATTATAGCAGAAAGATTAAAGTTAGGTGAGGTAGATAAGTGATCAATCAAAGGATTTGTATGCATGCATATAAGCATAACCAATGATCACAGACACTGGGGGGTTGGGGTATGCCTGGGAGGGAGGGGGGCAATGGGGAGATATGTATAAAAAATTAATAAAAATTAATTTAAAAAAATAAATAAATAATAAAAACTAGCCTATAAACCCTATCTAATAAAAGAGTAATATACAAATTGAGCATACACCTCTGCTACACCACCAGCCAATCAGGAGCAAGTATGCAAATTAACCCCAACCAAGATGGCTGTGGCCAGGGAGCGAGTACGATGGAGGCTCGGGATTCCTTGGCAATGGAAGAAGCCAAGTGTTCTGCACACCCTGGCTGGCCCAGGCCTCCACTTAATACTACGAAGTTTAAGTTATAGAAGATAAATAACTTCCAACAAAAATAGCGGCAGCTACAAAGCTGAAGAGAGCAGGAGGCAAGGGTTGCCCCCAGTGATGGAGAAAGCCAAGCTTTCCGCAGCCCTGACTTGCCTTGGCCTCTGATTAAAGCTACAAATTTCAATTCTAGAAGATAAATAAATCCCAACAGAAATGGCTGCGGCCACAGAGCAAGCAGGAGGCTTGGCTCCACTGCAGGCTACAAAATTTCAATTGTAGAAGATAAATAAATCCCAGATACCAGGGCCTCCACTTGGGTCACTGGGGGGCATGGCCAGCCTGCAAACAACCACAGGCCCTTCTCCCAGGCTTCCCCACACTCCAAGGCAACTCCCACCCTGATCTGGAACACCCTTCAGGCAAACCATCTGGCCCCCATCCATGCACCAGGCCTCTATCCTATCTAATAAAAGAGTAATATACAGGTTGACCATCCTTCCAACACACAAGATGGCTGCCCCCATGTGGTCAAAGATCCTGCCCCCATGTAGACACAAGATGGCCACCACAAGATGGCCCACAAGGGAGGGCAGTTGTGGGTGATCAGGCCAGTAGGGGAGGGCAGTTGGGAGGGACCAGGCCTGCAAGGGAGGGCAGCTGGGGGCAATCAAGCCTGCAGGGGAGGGCAGTTAGGGATGACCAGGCTGGCAGAGGAGGGAAGGTAGGGGTGACTGGGCCTGCAAGGAAGAGCAGTTAGGGGGGACCCAGGCCTGCAGGGGAAGGCAGTTAGGGGAAAACAGGCTGGCAGGGAACAGTTAGGAATCAATCAGGCTGTCAGGGAAGTGGTTAGGGGGTGATCAGGCTGGCAGGCAGAAGGGGTTAGTGGCAATCAGGAAGGCAGGCACGCAAGCAGTTGGGAGCTACCAGTCCTGGTTTGTGAGAGGGATGGCAGTCAGACATCCTTCGAGGGGTCCCATATTGGAGAGGGTACAGGCTGGGCTGAGGGACACCCGCCTGCCCACTGTGCATGAAATTCGTGCACCGGGCTTCCAGTCTATAATAATAGAAGTGTAATATGCTAATTAAACCAGATGTACTATCGGATGTCCCTCCAGGACAAAGCCAGGGCTGTAGCCACAGGATCGAGACAGCCACCACGGCTGCGAGGGAGGGATCCAGGCAGCTGCAGCTGCAAAGGCCTACTCTTGCATGAATTTCATGCATCAGGCCTCTAGTCTTCTCATAAATCTGGAATTACATTTGATTTCATTTTAGGCTTGAGGATGTAGTGTTCAACTTGATGTTGACCACTTGATTTACTGAATTTGTATTAAAAGTACCCCATGATGAGATTAGATATCTTTAAAAAGAAAAAAAGCTAACAATAAAAGAAAAATATTTACAATGAACCTTGGACAAGTTTCATAAAACAGAAAATTTCATGTATCTAATTTTCTGTTTGAAATAATTATTTCCAGATAATGTATAAAAACAATTTGAATCATATCACATTTAGTATGGAAAATTAAAATCTACAAGGTGTGAAACTATTTCTTAAAAATCTGAAAGCATATAACCCTAGGTCAGTAGTCGGCAAATTCATTAGTCAACAGAGCCAAATTTCTTTTGAGAGCTAAATTTTTTAAGCTTAAACTTATTCTAATGCCACTTCTTCAAAATAGACTCGCCCAGGCTGTGGTATTTTGTGGAAGAGCCACACTCAAGGGGCCAACAAGCTGCATGTGGCTTGTGAGCCACAGTTTGCTGACCATGGCCCTAGAAGGTTTGTCTCAGTGGATAGAGCATCAGCCTGTGTAATGAAGGGTCATAGGTTAAATTCTGATCAAGAGCACATGCAGGTTCTATTCTCAGTGTAGGGCATGCAAGAGGCAGCTGATCGATGATTCTCTCTCATCACCAATGTTTCTATCTTGCTCTCCCTCTCCTTTCCTCTCTGGAATCAATTAAAAAGAATTCTGAAAGCATATAAAACCCACATAAGATTCAATTTCTGAAATCTGTTAAACTTAAAATTGTGTAAGTAAGGCTAATTCTGAAAATTAGCAAGAGTTTGAAACTATTTTACTATTTTGGAAAGTGAGTTTACTGTAAACAGTTTTCATGAATTTGTGCTTGTTTTACTTCAAAATTTAGTACTTACAAATATAATTTACTAGAAGCCCAGTGCACAAATTCATACAGCAATGGGGTCCCTTGGTCTGGCCTGTGGGATTGGTCTGAAACCAGCTCTCTGACATCCCTTGAGGGATTCCAGATTGCGAGAGGGCACAGGCCAGGTCCAGGGACCCCTCCACTGCACGACTGGGGCCAGGAAAGAACATGGGAGGTTGGCCAGCCAGCAAGGGACCACGGGAGGGCTCCAGGGCATGTCTGGCCCATCTCACTCAGTTCTGATCAGTGGAACCCAGCAGCAAGCTAACCTACTAGTTGGAACATCTGCCCTGATGGTCAGTGCACATTATAGCAACTAGTCAAACAGCAAATTGTCTGCCCCTGGTGGTCAGTACACATCATAGCGAGTGGCCTTAATATATTATTCACATATTATGCTTTGACTGCTTGAATGGACAACTGGACAATTAGCATTATTATGCTTTTATGATGTAGGATAGCTAAATGAAAAATGTGAATTATTTTGAAGATTCCTGAGAGTGAGCCAGGATATTATAATCCTTTACATGTTAATATAAATATAGGATGTGGCAAAGTAGGTTTACAGTTATGAATATGAGAAACACACATTGTGTTCTTGTATTATTATTGAAACAGATATTATTCATTAATCATTGTATTATTTTTCATGCAAACAATTATAAATCTAATTTTGCCAAACCCTGTATCTTTATATATCTCAATAAATGCACTGCTATAATAAACTTAGCAAATACAGACCACCATGCAAAACACAATGAAGTGTTTAAAGACCTTATTACTTTTAAATATCAGAAAAAAATATATAACTCACAATAGTGAAACAATTGATAATGAATTAATGCAATATATACGGGGTTTTGTTTACTTGTTTTTTAAATTGTAATCAGATCCCACTTTGTCTCCCATTGCCCCTACCACCCACAAACCCCCCACACCAAGCCTTCAAAACCATGTTGTCTGTGTCCATGGGTAATGTAAGTATACATATAGGTTCTTTGGTTAATCTCTTCCTGCCCTTCCCTTCCCCTTTCCCTCTGAAATGTGTCAGTCTGTCCCATGTTTCCATACTTCTGGTTCTATTTTATTCATCGTTTATTTTGTTATTAGATTCCCTGTTTATTTATTTTTATTTTTAGAGTCAATTGCTGATAGATATGTATTTATTGCCATTTTATTGTTCAGATTTTTTATCTTTTTTTTTCTTTATACATAACTGATCAGGATATAAGTTTTGTGGGTATATTTCAAAATTATTTTTGCCTATTCTGTTATATATTTTCATAATATACACTAGTGGCCTGGTGCACAAAATTCATGCACAGAGGAGATGGTTCCCAGCCTGCACCCTCTCCAATTGGGGACCCTTTGGGGGCTGTCTGATTCCTGGTTTAGGCCCAATCACAACTGTGAATTTGCAGGAAACAGACAAAGTCTCTGAGAGAAGAGGGACTAAATATGAGTTGTATTACTAAGTAGGGGTCAAACTGAGAAGAAAATGTATTAATCCAAACTTTTTCAGATTCCAGATTTTAGCACCAATTAAATTCCTCTCCCATGTCTGGCCCACTTGTAAACAGCTGCCCTGTCCTTACCAGCTTTGTTCGAACCTTCCTGGTTTTCCCAGGCAATGCTTCTGAAGGAAGCTTACTTAAATCCTAATTGGCAATAAAACAATGAGAAAATATTAATCATCGAATTCATAGGAAAAAAATTGTGATTTTAAAAATTAGTTCAATGTAAATTTAATAGATGAAATATGTCATTCATCAAGCAACTAGAAAAGTGGAAGGTGAGTTTTGCAAAGCAAATATGCTAAATTCAAATGCATGTGCCTAATGGTCTCCTCATCACTTTGGGTGTTGATGTTATTGTTAAATATTAGCTTTTCTGGCTGCAGCAGGAATTATAGGAGATGCGTGTTTCTAGGCTCTTAAACAGATACAAAGTGCTGGTTCATTTCTTCTTCCTTGAAATGAAAATGTTTCTCTCTCCTACACACAGGAATATAGAATTCCCCTGGAAGCATCGTAAACCAATGAGAAAGGTTTAGACACAGAAGAAAATGTGCAGCAGAAAACTATTTTCCCAACTGTAGCTGCTCCCCTTTGTCCCCCCAAGACTAAAATATTTGTACTTAGTATAAATTACACCTTATAGATTCTGATTTCTTGAGAATAAGGAAGGTATACTTAAACCAGGTATTTGAAATTTTTTACTTTGGCAGCTAAATTACTCCAATTTTTACCAAATTTGAAAAGGTCTTGAGTGTGCGTCCAATGATGTTATATATGTACTAGTGGCCCGGTGCACAAAAGTCATGCACAGGGGGCATGGAGAGGGAGTTCCCTCAGTCCAGCCTTCACCCTCTCCAATTGGGGATCCCCTGGGGTATGTCTGACTGCCGGTTTAGGCCTGATCCCATAGTTGAATATCCCTCTTACAATTTGGAACCACTGGCTCCTAACCGCTCACCTGCCTGCCTGCCTGATCACCCCTAACTGCCTCTGCCTGACTGCCTGATCAACTCTAATTGCCCTCCCCTGCCAGCATGATCTCACCCCAAACTGCTTCTGCCTGCCTGATCACCCCTAACTGCCCTGCCAGCCAGATATCACCCCCAACTACCCTACCCTGCCAAACTGGTTGCCTCCAAATACCCTCCCTGCCAGCCTGATCTCACCCCCAATTACCTCAGCCTGCCTGATCACCTGCCTGCCTGGTTGCCCCCAACTGCTCTCCCCTGCTGGCCTGATCTCACCCCCAACATCCCTCTCCTGCCAGCCTAATCTATGCCAGTCAGCATCAAAACCTCTGCCTCCTACGCAGCCATTGGCTCCTGGCACTTCACCCAGATTTGGTTCTGATTAGTCGGTTTCTATGCCAGTCAGCATCAAAAGCTCCACATCCTACGCAGCCATTGGCTCCTCACAGTTCACCCAGATTTGGTTCGGATTGGTCAGTTTCTATGCCAGTCAGCATCTCCAGGCCTATCTCCAGGCCTGATCAGAAAGTGGGGCTAGGAAAGAAAAGAAAGAAAAGAAAGAAAGGGAAGAAAGGGGAAGAAAGGGGAAGAAAGGGGAGGAAGGGAGGAAGGAAGGAAGGAAGGAAGGAAGGAAGGAAGGAAGGAAGGAAGGAAGG
>JAAGEH010000011.1:5556594-5616721 GCA_011751065.1 Lasiurus cinereus | reverse complement strand
AGGAAGGAAGGAAGGAAGGAAGGAAGGAAGGAAGGAAGGAAGGAAGGGAGGAAGGAAGAAAGGGAGGGAAGGAGGGAGGGAGGGAAAGAAAAGAAAGTAAAAAAGAAAGGTGTGGCTGATCAGCAGCCTCTGTGGAGGCCTGGAGAGAAAGAGAGTCTTGGCTACTTGCAAAGCCAAGAGAGAAAGAGAGAAGCAACAGCTAATCAAGAGCTGCCACAGGGGCTGTGGATCAGACCCTGCCTGTCTCTCTCCTGGCTTCTTGCCAGGCCTGATCTGTTGCCCCTTTGGCTGTCAGTGCTGGGACTACAGGACTGACTTCCAGTGTTTGGTTGAGCCTTTGGTAAGTTGTAATGGAGCCTGGGTTTTTATATATAGGATATCAGAAAATCTTATCTCCAATATGGTATTTTACTTTATTTTATATTTTAATTTATCTTTATTATTGAAAGTATTACAGATGTCCCCTTTTCCCCTCTCAATGGCCCCCTCAACCCTGTTTCTGCCCTCTCCCCCGACCTTCACCCCATTATTGTCTGTGTCCATGGGTTATTTATATATGCATATAATTTAGATTTTTTTTAAATGTAACTATTATATTTAACAAAGGAGTCAATCAATTTTTAGATACTCAAGATTTTTATAAATAACAATTTTAAAAACAATCCTTTTAGTAAATACAAAATACTGAGGCAGTTGTTTGTATTTCAGTTGGACAAAGTATATTTAAATTCTTAGTTTATAATAATTTTTATCAATATAGCATCATTCTTTTCATTATATAAGCTAAACTGATCAAGTTCAATTTCTTGACTTCAAGAATCTTCAAATGTTTAAGTCTAGATATCTAAAGTTTATTCATTATAGATCAAACATTACATAACTAAAAGCCACAATCTAATCTTTCATTCTGACCTAATTTTATACTTGAGCTCTCTGCTACAAAGAATTCTTCTTATAGAAGAATATGCCCAATTCTACTAAATACAATTTTGAATTTCTGATCATGAAAATAGAAAATACATTAGAACATTGTTATTAATTGTGAATGACATTCAAATTATGATTAATAATAATTTCCTACATTTGTATCATATACTTAGTTTATAAAGCTTTTTGAATACAAAATTATGCTTTAAAAAATCCTGTAAAAAAAGGCAATAAATGTATTAAATTTTACAGATGGGAGAAACTACAGCTTCACAGCCATTAAGAGACTTGCCTAATGGCACATGACAACAGAACCACCAGATCTGTCTAGTCTTCCAAATATAACATATTTGTCTCTCTACATGAGGAGACCACCTTCTCATTTTATAAAAAGGAACTATGCTGCTTTGAAATTTTATAACAAAAGTTTATACAGATTTTTTAATTTTTATCAAAAATATAAAGCTAGGCAACAATACTGAATAGCTGTTTATACTCTTCATATTCTATTTTTTTCTGTAGTATGTTACAAAGGTCATACTAGAAAAATCAAAATGTGACACAAAGCAAAATATTCTAGACTTGGTACTATATAAACCACATTGTATGAGGTTACTTTTATTTTGAAATGTTTTTAGTCACTCTTATTACCCCTGATTAAAACTAATGACTCTATGTCAACCAGCAATTCATCTTACCCAGAGGTCATGTTCAGCGTAGTCAAACAGAAGCCATACTTTCCTGTCTGCATGAGAGAGAAACACCTTTTGAAGAGAGATGACATTTGGATGCTTAAGCTCTCGAAGTAACTGCAAAACAAAGGAAATCCACTTAAAAATCTTTGCCCAAAAATGTTTGAAAACACAATTTGTAAATCAAAGGCAATACAAACTCAATCCTAAAATCTAATGGTTTTCAATCCTAAAAAACTAGTAAGTCCCCACACAATTTTGACATGTTAATACAAGGTGCTTCAGTAATAAATGAGAAAAAATCTTTGGGGAAAAGATATTATCAGAATACATCTACCTTGTTATTTAGTTTAGTGGTTACCAACCTTTTGAACCTCACGGACCACCAGTGATCTGGGAACTGCTGGTTGGCAACTGAATGTTTAGCTCATTTTTTAAAAAAATCTTTATTGCTGAAGGTATTACAGATGATCACCCTTTTCCCCTCCATTGCTCTCCTTCACCAAAATCCCACCCTGCCCCAGACCTTCACCACCCTGTTGTCCGTGTCCATGGGTAATGCATTTATGCATATAAGTTCTCTGGTTAATCTCTTCCTGCCCTACTCTCCCCTTTCCTTCTGAGATTCGTCAGTTTGTTTCAAGTTTCCATGCCTCTGGTTTTATTTTATTCACCAGTTTATTTCGTTCATTAGATTCCTTGTTTATTTTTACTTTTAGATTCAATTATTGATAGATATGTATTTATTGCCCATATTTTTATCTTTTTCTTCTTCTTAAAGAAGACTGTTTCACATTCCATGTAATACTGGGTTGGTGGTGATGAACTCCATTAGTTTCTTCTTTTCTGTGAAGCTCTTTATCTGACCTTCAATTCTAAATGATAGCTTTGCTGGGTAGAGTAATCTCTATTCATTACTTTGAATATTTCTTGCCAATCCCTTCTGTTGAGAAACTAGCTGACAAGTGTATGGGTGCTCCCTTGTAGGTAACTGCTTTTCTCTTACTGCTTTTAAGGTTCTCTTTTTGTTTAAAACATTTTGCATTTTAATTATGATGTCTTGTTGTGGGCCTCTTTGGGTTCCTCTAATTTGGGACTCTCTGTGCTTCCTGGACTTGTATGTTTGTTTCTTTGACAAGGTAGGGGAAGTTTTCTGTAATTATTCTTCAATATCTTGCTATTTTTCCTTCTGGCAACCCCATGATGCCAATGTTGGTACACTTGAAATTGTCCCAGAGGCTCCTTACATTGTTTTCATATTTTTGGAATCATTTTTCTTTTGTTCTTCTGATTGGGTGGTTTTTACTTCTTCATATTCCAAATCACTGATTTGTTTCTTGGCAACCTCTATTCTACTGTTGATTCCCTGGAATTATTTTTTGTTTGTTTATGCTGCTTCTAAGCCCAAGGTAGCAGATGGAGCTGGAATGAGATGGGCAATTAAGAATATGCTGGCAATAGAAAAGGCTGGGCAAGGCTGCACCCAAGGGCTTCCCCCTAGAAATGATCCTTTAAAGCAGGGGTGTGGAACATCTGGCCTGTGAGCTGGATAAGACCGGCAAAATCATTTGGTCTCACCCCGTCAAAAGCAATAGGGGTGAGTTAATTAAATGTTTGACCACATATAAAAGGCTAATTTTTAAAAAATATTTTTTATTGATTTCAGAGACAAGGGGAGAAGGAAAGAGAAAAACATTAATAAGAGAATCATTGATTATCTGCACTCCCCCTACTAGGGATTGAGCTGCAACCTGGGCATGTGCACTCACTGAGAATCAAACCATGACCTGTTGGTTCATAGTTTGACATTCAACCATTGAGACATGCTGGGAGAGAGCAGGCTAATTTTTTAAAATATATTTTTATTGATTTCAGAGAGGAAGGAAGAGGGAGAAATAGAAACATCAATGATGAGAGAGAATCACTGATCAGCTTCCTCCTGCATGGCTCCACACTGGAGCCTGCAACTGGGTATGTGCCCTGACTGGGAATCAAACCATTACCTCCTGATTCATAGGTCAATGCTCAACCACTGAACCATGCTGGTCCAGCAGCACGTTTATATTTCAGTTGATCATAAAATTTATCTTCATTTCAGTTAGTGTATCCTTCATTTCTGACTGATCCTTTTTCATGTCTTTTATCTTCTAAGTTCCTTGAAGATCTCATTAAGTTCCTTGCGCATCCTTTTAACCATTGTTTGGAACTTTGTAGTTTGCTTACTTCCATTTCATTTAATTCTTTTTCTGGAGACCTCTTGTTCTTTCATTTGTGACATGGTCCTTTGTCTCCGCAATTTGGCTGCTTCCCTGTGTTTTTTTCTATGTATTCAGTAGAGCTGATATTTCTCCTGGAATTGGTAGAATAGCCTCATGTACTAGTTGTCCTGTAGGGCCCAGTGGCTCAACTGAGCACTGTAGGTGTGCCCCTATGTGGGCTGTGTGCACTGTCCCATTATACTTGAGCCTTGATTGCTGATCTTGTCACTATGAGGGACTGTCCCCCAGGCAAACTGGCTATGTGAAGCAGTTGTGACTACAGAGGAAGAGATGCTATACAGGAGACAACCCTAGGGAGAACTTTTTGGTGCTCACTAGTCAGCCCCTTGCGTATGTTGCTCATTGATGTGGTAGAGTAGTAATCTGGTGTGGTAAGGTTGTCTGAAGCTGAGTACCAGGTGCACTGAGTGTGGAGCCTCCTGGAAGGTTCAAAATCAGCTACTATCTGTGCCCTGCCACAAGCTACAGAGTGATCTGCAAATAACTGCTACTTGCGTTGGGCTTGTATGTGCCCAGGAGAGGCCAAGCTGTGCAGCCGGTTGCTAGTGTCAGCCCTAGGGCCACTTATCAACAAGTATAGGGTATGCTGAGGCCAGCTTCTGCTTATTTGAGATATTTTAGGAAAATCTGTAGCCTGAACTAGGACAGGTCATGCATATGGAAAAGCCATTGCAAACAACTTCAGTGGGACTGCAAATTGGGTGTGGCAGGCTTGCAGGGAATCACTAAGATAAGCAGTGTGGAACAGGTTGAAGGAGACTCAGATATGGTGACTGCCTGGTGGCACTGTGACGGGGAGGTCTCAGCAAAGGAACACTTACCTGTACCAGCACTTCTGTCTGGAAGAAAGCTGCCCCCAGTTCTTGCCCTGATGCCAGACAATTTAGTTCCTCCCTGCATATCCCTGGATCCTTTCAGGCTGTTACCCCGGCACTGGAGCTCAAAGAGAGTAAGTCCGAATAAGTCTATAGTGGCCCTTTAATAGGAAATGCCTGGGACTCCAGCCACCCTCTGTGTTACTCAGCCACAATCCCCACTGGATTTTACAGCCTGAAGTCATGAGTACTTCTCTTCCCAGCACTGGAACCCTGGGCTGAGGCTTCTGATGTGGCTTGGGACACCTTGCTCCTCTTGGGTACCTTCACAGCCAACATATCCCTCCTAATTAAACAAACATTACAGGTTGTGTCGAAGCAGCCCATTATGTGCCTGTGCCACTTACTAGTCTCAATGTGGCTTCTTCTTTAATTCTCTAGTTGTAGGACTTCCATTCCATCAGATTTCCAACAGTTCTGAATGTTGGCTGTCCTGTAGTTTAGTTGTAATTTTGAGGTGGTTGTGGAAGGAAGTGAGTACTGTGTTTACCTATGCCACCATGTTGAACCTCCTCCCTAGGTGATTTTTAAATGTGTTTTATTTTAATACTAGAGACCCAGTGCATGAAATTCATGCATGGCAGAGGTGTCTCTCAGTCCAGCCTACACCCTCTCCAATCTGGGATGCCTTGAGGGATGTCCAACTGCCCATTTGGTCCAACCCTACACTCTCACAATCCAGGACTGCTGACTCCCAACTGCTCGCCTGCCTGTCTTCCTGATTGCCCCTAACCACTTCTGCCTGCCAGCCTGATCACCCCCTAAACACTCCCTTGACAACCTGACTGATGCCTACCTGCTCCCCTACCTGCCTGATTGCCCCTAACTACCCTCCCCTGCAGGCCTGGTGCCCCCCAACTGCTCTCCCCTGCAGGCCCGATCATCCCCAATTTCCTTCCTCTGCTGGCCTGGTCACCTCTAACTGCCCTTCCCTGCAGGCTTGATCACCCTCAACTGCTGTCCCTTGTAGGCCTGGTCCCTCCCAACTGCCCTCCCCTGCTATCCATCTTGTCACAGCCATCTTGTGTCCACATGGGGGTAACCATCTTTGACCACATGAGGGCAGCCACCTTGTGTGTTGCAGTGATGGTAAATTTGCATATCAATCTTCTATTAGCTGGGATAGAGGCCTGGTCCACAGGTGAGGGCCAGCTGGTTTGCCCTGAAGGGTGTCCCAGATCAAAGTGGGGGTTCCTTTGGGGCATGGGATGGCCTAAGCAAGGAGCCTGTGATGGTTTGCAGGCCAGCCATGCCCCCAGTGATCCAAGTGGAGACCCTGTTATCTGGGATTTATTTATCTTCTATAATTGAAACTTTGTAGTTTTGAGTGAAGGCCCTGGCAAGGGCGGGTGGGAAACTTGCCTTCCCTCATCACTGGGGGCTACCCAAGCCTCCTGCTCTCTCCAGCTCCGTGGCTGCCATCATTTTTGTTGGGATTTATTTATCTTCTATAATTGAAACTTTGTAGCCTTGAGTGGAGGCCAGGGTTGGCCAGAGTGGGTGGGAAGCTTGGCTTCCTCTATCACTGGGGGCAACCCAAGCCTCTGGCTAGCTACAGCTCCATGGCCACCACTATCTTTGTTGGGATTTATTTATCTTCTATAATTGAAACTTTGTAGCCTGAGCAAAGGCCAGGGCTGGCCAGGGTGGGCGGGAAGCTTGGCTTCTTCAATTGTTGGGGGCAACCCAAGCTTCCTGCTTGCTCCAGCTGTGTGGTTGGCCACCATCTTGGTTGGGTTAATTTGTATACTCTCTCCTGATTGGCTGGTGAGTGTGGCTTGGTGTAGTGAAGTGATGGTTAATTTGGATGTTTCTCTTTTATTAGTGTAGATTTTATTGTGGTAAAATTTTATAACAAAAAATTATCATTTTAACAATTTTAAGTGTACAATTCATTAGTAATAAGTTCATTCTCAATGTTATACAACCATCCCCATTCTCCATTTTAGAAATTTTTAATTATCCTAAACAGAAACTTGGTATCCATTAAACAAGAAATCCCCATTTCCCTCTACCTCTCAGTCATTGGTAACCTCTATTCTTTCTGTTTCCATGAACTTGCCTATTCTAGGTACCTTTTATCAGTAGAAGTATACAGTATCTGTCCTTTTTGTGTCTGATTTATTTCACTTAGCATAATATTTTTAAGGTTTATCCATGTTGTGGCATGTGTCAGAATTTAATTCCTTTTTATGGCTGAATACATTCCTATGTGGCTTTACACCACATTTTGTTTATCTATTCTCCTGCTGATGAACGTGAATTGTTTCCATGTTTTTGGCTACTCTGAATAATGCTGCTGTTAACATTGGTATACAGGTACCTGAGTCCACTACTTTGAATGCTTTAGGTATATGCCTAGAAGTGAAATGGCTGGATCATATGATAATTCTATATTTAATTTTTAAGAACCCATCACACTGGTTTTACAGCAGCTGTACCCATTTACATTCCCATCAGCAATGCATGAGGGTTTCAAATTCTCCACATCTTCACAATACTTACTTTTTTTTATAAATAGCTGAATCCTAATTGGTATGAAGTAGTGTCACATTGTGATTTTGATTTGCATTTCCCTAATGGCTAATGATGAACATCACTGCATGTGCTTATTGATCATTTGTATATTTTCTTAGGAGAAATGTGTGTTCATGTCTTTTGCTCATTTCTGAGTTGGGTGTTTTGTTGTTGTTGTTGTTGAGCTATAATTCTTTATATAATTTGGACATTAATCCCTTAACAGACACACAATTTAGAAATATTTTCCTCACATTCTGCTAGTTATCTATGTTTTGACATCACAAAACAATTGAACTTAAAAAAATCTTTAGGTTGCAATTCTTTTAAAAATGAACTAATTAAAACATTAGAAAACACATTCATTAAAGCCAAATATCAAATGAGAATTAAGATATGTAACTTTGTGACATATAGTACTTATTTTTTTTCAGGCATTTAAATTTATGTAGTAAAGTTGATTCAAATTTTGTAAACATTTTCATAAAATACATAATTTATACAGACAGAAGCATCCACATAATACACCTTTTCATGGGTTTAACCTTTCTTATCTCCTAAAAGAATATTCTTCTATTTAAAGTCTTTTATCTCCTTATTTTATCCTAAATATTTAATAACCAAAGTGGCCCTAATTTTCCATCAGTTAAAAAGCACTCCCATCCCATCAGGCAAAAACACAAATGATATCTATAATATCAAGGAAAATCTTCTAATGAAGCCTGATATATTTTTTAGAAGTTAACTTAAACAATGCCTTCCAAAGGTATTCCAAATACATGATGGGCATGTGAGAATATCAAGGTCTTAGAACTTACAACTTCAGTACCTTTTATGAGAATACTGACACCAAAACAAAAATCAATATAATTAGAATGCTAAAATATCAGGGACTCTAAAATAAATTCAGAATGAATCGATTATACATTTTGTTACTTATATTATTCTCTAAAAGGTGATAATTATTTTATTCAGGAGAAAGATTAAATTCAAGTTATATATTTCTGCTTTTAGAATATAATTTCAAACTTATGAGAATTTAGATATTATGTACAAATCATCAAACCTAAAGGCCAGTACCTACAAGTGCCCATATCCTAATTAATAAACAAGGCAAAGTATCTGACAGGGAAAGCCCAGAGTTTAGGGTCACCCAGGATCATCCAGCTGATTGAAAGAGCTAAACCTAGTGCTAAATTCATCTCAGTTCTGGGTCAGTGTTTTCTCCATTACCTCACACTTCTTGGCTAGGCAGCTATTTCAAGTCCTTTCTGGAAACTGGCAAAGTAGAAATTAACACAAACAAATTCCAAAGTTCTGGCAAAAGTTCTCTCCAATTATTAGAAACCTACATTAAATAATGCTTCAATTTCACTTCCAAGATAAGGTTTAGTTCCTGTATTTAAAAAAAAACAAACAAAAAAAAACTAAATAGCAACCATTTTATTAAGCTTTTCCAAGCAGCCAAGTATGGTGCTAAGCATATGACATACATTATCTGAATCATTAATTAACCTATGAAATATGTATTTATATTACAGTAGACCCCTTATGCACAGTTTTACTTTCTATGGTTTCAGATACCTACCATCAACTATGATCTAAAAATATTAAGTTGAAAATTACAGCAATAATGGGTGCCAACCTAAGTAGCATGATGAAATCTCCTGCCATCTAGGCCCAGATATGAATCATCCTCCTTGTCTAGCATATCCACACTGCATACACTACCTACCCATTAGTCACTTAGTAACTGTCTCAGTTATCAAATTCATTATCATGGTATAACCATGACTGTGTTCAAGTAACCTTTATTTTACTAAATAATGACCCCAAAGCCATTTACCACCTTTTATTACAGTATATTGTCATAGTTGTTCTAGTTTACTATTAGTTATTATTGTTTATCTTTTATTGTGCTTAATTTATTAAAACTTATCATGGGTAGCTATGTATAGGAAAAAGCAGTACAGCTGACCCTTGAACAACATGGGTTTGAATTGCACAGGTCCACTTATACATGGATTTTTTTCAATAAATACCATAAATATATTCTCTTCCTTATGATTTTCTTTTAAAAAAATTTTTTTAATTGATTTCAGAGAGGAAGGGAGTGGGGAGAGACAAAAACATCAATGATGAGAGAGAATCATTTGCTTTCTGTATGCCTCACACTGGGGATCAAGCCCACAACTCAGGCATATGCCCTGACTAGAAATCGAACCATGACCTCCTGGTTCTTAGGATGATACTCAACCACTGAGCCATGTCGGCTGAGCCCTTATGATTTTGCTAATAATATTTTGCTTTCTTTATTTTAAGAATACATTATATAATAAAACATATTAAAATATGTATTAATCTAGTATTTATGTTATTCTTAACGCTTCTGGTCAACAATAAACTATTAGTTAAACTCTGGAAGGTCAAAAGCTATGCTTGGGACCTGGCCAGTGGCTTAGTTGGTTAGTGTTGTTTCGATATGCCAGGGTTGTGGGTTTAATTCCCAGTGAGAGTGCATACAAGAATCAACCAATGAATGCACAAGTAAGTGGAATAATGAATAAACATTTCTCTCTCTCCCTCGCTCCCTTTCTCCCTCCCCCTCTCTCTCTCTCTCTCTCTCTCTCTCTCTCTCTCTCTCTCTCCCTCGCGTTTTCTCAATCAATAAAAAAATAAAAATAAAAAAGTTATGCTCAGATTTTCAACTGTGCAGGACAAAGGGTGGGCACTTTCAGTGCTCCTAAATCCCATGTTGTTTAAGGGTATGTAGGGCTCGCTACTACGTGTGTTTTTTTAGACACCCAGCAAGGGAACGTAACTCCTGTGGAGAAAGGGGGATTACAGTACTTTTATTTTACAAATAAGGAAATAGTGGATTAAATAATTTGCTCAAGATCATATTTCTAGGAAACGGTTAGAATCAAGATTTAAATGCTTTAAAAATTAATTAACTTTTAAAATAGAAAGCCAATGCTCCATGGCCAATACTAACCAATACCTCGCCAAACCTAATACCCTGGGGCCCTACTTCTATTTACAATCTACACAAAGAAGGTTTAAATATATACTAGGTTATGAAATGAACAATGGGAGGTACTGTGTCTTGCTGAACATTGCCCTACTAGCTTCTAACACACAGCTTGGCACCTGATAGGTGCATATTAAGTATTTGGTACACATATAAATATATGAATACATGAATTATTAAGTCTGAAAAAGTGCCTAGGCTCCTCACCATAACCTTATGAGATACTATTGTAAGTCCTATCTTACAATTGATAAAACTAAAACAGGGAGAAACCAAGATGGCGACATAGGTGAACACCTAAGCTGTTGCTTTGCACAACAATTTCAAAATTACAACTAAAAGACAGAATAGACACCATCCAGAACCACAGGAAAGCTGACTGAGTGAAAATTCTACAACTAGAAGTAAAGAGAGGGACTCACGAAGACTCAGAGGAGCTATAAAAAGCTGAGGTATGAAGACACACTCGTGGAGAGGACAGGTGGAGGAGGATCTGGCTGGCTTTCTCTAGTGGGAGGGAGAAAGAAAATCCCAACTGCACTAAACCCCAGCTCCAGGCAAGACTCATACGGGGAAGTCTGGATTGTTGTGAAAAGGAAGGAGTGCACGGAAACTTAGGGGAGCTGCAAAAGACAGAGGTCTAGGGGTGCGCGAAAGTGAGCAGATAGAGCGCTGACTACTGATTGTGCCACTGGCTTTCTCTAGTGGGAGGAAAACAGAACCTCACAATAGCACTGAAATCCAGGTTCAACTGCACTGAATCCCAGTTTCAGGCAAGATCCTGAGGACTCAACCTCATATGGGTCCCTAAGAGCACACGGAAACTCAGGGGAACCGAAAAGGCAGAGGTCCAGAAGCTCACATGCGCGCAAGAAAGGCAGAAGTCTGGAGGTAAGCGTGTGTGCACAGACACAGCTGATCTTCATAACCAATTGGCTTGGAGGTCAATTCCCACCAGCGATACCAACAACAATCAAGAATTAACTACAACAAAACTGTACACACAGTTCAAAAAGGGGTACACCAAGAGTGTCCACCTCAAGTAACTGGAGAGGCAGGGCTACTGGGCCACATAGAACACCTAGTACACAAAGCTACTCTACCAACTCAGGGAAGCAGCGAAATATGCAGAGACAAAAGAACAGATCACAAACGAAAGAAATGGAGGAAAACAAATGACTGGAAATAGAGTTCAAAACCACGGTTATAAGGCTTTTTAAGAATTTCCTAGAAAAAATGGATAAATTTAGAGAAACCCAAGAGGAGATGAAAAAGGACCAACTAGAAATTAAACATACTCTTTCTGAAATAAAAAATATTTACAGAGACCTAACTGCAAACTCCCATATGGGAATCAAGAATCAAGTCAAAGATTTGAAATACAAAGAAGCAAAAACACTCCACTGGAAAAACAAAAAGGAAAAAGAATAAAAAAATGTGAAGATAATGTAAGGAGCCTCTGGGACAGCTTCAAGCATACCAACATCAGAATTGTGGGGGTGCCAGAAGAAGAGAGAGAGCAAAATACTGAAAACCTATTTAAAGAAATAATGACTGAAAACTTCCCCCACCTGGTAAAAGAAATAAACTTACAAGTAAACTGCCCACCCTTTGTAAACTTATAGGAAGCGCACAGAACCCTTTTATTTAAAGCAATCCAAAGAGGACCACACCAAGACACATCATAATTAAAATGCCAAGAGCAAAAGACAAAGAGAGAATATTAAAAGCAGCAAGAGAAAAATAGTTACCGTATTTTCTGGCATATAAGACGACTTTTTAACCCCGGAAAATCTTCTCAAAAATCAGGTGTCGTCTTATAGGGCGACTATATCCCAAACTGTATTTTAACTGGAAAAGTTGGGGGTTGTCTTATATGCCCAGTCATTTTTTATGCTGGAAAATAAGGTAATTACCTACAAAGGAGCACCCATATGATTGTCAGCTGATTTCTCAACAGAAACTATGCAGGCCAGATGGGAGTGGCAAGAAATATTCAACGTGATGAATAGCAAGAACCACAACCAAGATTACTCTACCCAGCAAAGCTATCATTCAGAATTGAAGAGCAGATAAAGAGCTTCACAGATAAGAAAAAACTAAAGGAGTTCATCAACACCAAACCAGTATTATATGAAATGCTGAAAGGTACTCTTCAAGAATAGGAAGAAGAAAATGGTAAAGGTAAAAATTATGAACAACAAATACATATCTATCAACAAGTGAATCTAAAAATCAAGTAAATTTAAAATCTGATGAACAGAATAAAATGGTGAATATAATAGAATTCAGGGCATCGAAAGGGAGTAGACTGATAATTCTCAGGGGGGAAAGTGGTAAGCGGGGGAGAGAGTGGACAAAAATCATACACCTATGGATGAGGACAATGGCAGGGAGATAAGGGCAGAGGGTTGGGTGAGAGCTGGGTAGAGGGGAGCTATGGGGGTGGGGGGGAAGATGAACAATTGTAATAATCTGAACAATAAAGATTTATTAAAAAATAAAAGCCAACTGTATTTCTAAGTACAGAAGCAAATACATGAAAAGTAAAAACTTTCAAATAATTCCATATATAATGTCAGAAAACATGAAGTGCTTAGGAATGAATTTAACAAAAGATGTACAAAAACTCTATACTAAAAACTATAAAACACTGAGAGAAATGAAAGAAAACATTAAAAAATAGAAAGTGCATCTTTCTAAATTCATGGCTTGGAAATTTCAATATTATTAAGGTGTAAATTCTCTGAATCAATCGAAATGATAACCCCAGCAAGGATTTTTTAGAATTAGAAATTGACTAGTCAATTAAAAATTTTATATAATAATGGAAAATTCAAACAATCCTGAAACAGAACAAAGCTGGTGCTTTTGTAAAGCCGTATTTCAAGTCTTGCTATAATGACAGAGCAAATATTTTCAACATTTTAATCTCCTGGCACACATGAACTAATTATTAAAATTCTGTGGCACACTAAAATACTATATTAATTTTTTGCTGATGTGACAAAAAATATAGGTATAATTTTGATTCATTCACACCTAATGGCTATTGTTGTGTTGGCTGTTATTTTTTTTTAATTTGACAATTTAAGGGAAAAGGTATCAGTGCCCCTGGCTAAATAAATAGGTATTGCATGTTTTAAAAATACTTGTAGCACACGGTTTAAAAATCACTGAGCTAGAATAATCTGGTATTGGCATAAGGATAGACAAAGAGATCAATAGAATGAAACAGAGCCCAGAAATGGTCCTACAGTTACAAATCCATTTAGTTTTCTACAAAGGTAGAAAAATTCAACAGGAAATTGAATAACTTTAAAAAACAACTGTATATTTATATGGAATGAGAAGAGCCTCAAACCCTACAGCATATCACAAACAAAATTTAATCATAGACTAGAAAATAAAGTTAAATCTATAAAAGCTTTTTGAAGAAAACATAATTATCTTCACAATCAGTGGATTGATAAAGATTTCTTCAGCCAGACACAGAAAACAATAGTCATGAAAGGAAAACATTCATAAATTAATCAAAATTATAAATTTCTATTCACCTTAGGCTGAAGAACCACAACTAGTACATTAAAATAAGCTTTCATATTCCTTTCTGTGCTTAAACTAAATTTATAGTTTTCAATATAAACATAAATATGTCTGTTCCTGAAATCAGTGGAGTTAAAACTTTTGGTTGAAATATAATAAACATAGAGAAAAGCACTCACCCACAAGAGCCCAGCTCAGTGAGTTTTCACATACTAAGTCCATATAACCAGACTCAGAGTAAGATCAAGAAATAGAATATTACTAGAATTCTGAAAACTACCTTGTCCCTCATCCATGCCACTCCGTCTGCTCCAAAAGTAATCATTATCATGACTCCTCATGTCACTAACATAGTTCAATGGATTTTAATCCTTTAAACTGACTATAATAGTAGGTGTTGAAGAACTGACAGTTAATGTACAGATCTGCCTCAAGATTCAAAATTATGAAAAATGTACCAATTAGGTAAAATACAATTTCCAACCTGGCATACCTTTGGCTAAGAATGTCCTCCATCTCATCCTATTCTTCCCTCATGTGGATAATCTTACATGTCCTACAAAACCTAGAACCTTTCATGACTTCTGTATTTTAGAGGTGTATACCTTCTCCCATTCTGTGTACACTTCTATCATACTCCTCTGAACACTCTATTATAAGACTAGAGGCCCGGTTCACGAAGGGGTGTCCCTCAGCCCGGCCTGCAACCCCTCCAATCCAGGACCCCTCAGGGGATGTCCACTGCCTGTGGGATTGGGCCTAAACCAGCAGTCAGACATCCCTCTAGCAATCCATCTAGGACTACTCACCTGCCTGTCTACCTACTGCTCCCAACTGTCTTCCTCTGACAGCTTGGTTGCCCACAACTGCCCTCCCATGCTGGTCTCGTCAACCCCAACTGCCCTCCCCTGCCGGCCAATTCTCCCCAACTGCTCTCCCCTGCCATCCTGATCTGAGCCCCAACTGCCTCTGCCTGTCTGATCACCTCTAACTGCCTGCTCTGCCAGCCTGGTTGCCCTGAACTGTCCTCCCCTGTTGGCCTGGTTGCCCCTACTGTCCTCCCCTGCTGGCCTGATCTCACCCCCAACTGCTCTTCCCTGCCAGTTTGATCTCGCCCCTAATTGCCTCTGCCTCAGCTCCTAGCACCAACTGGAGATGGCCGGTCAACCCAATCAATTAGCATATTACCCTTTTATTAGTATAGATTTATTAGGTTTTTTTCACCAGCATGTAAATACTTATGGCCAGGGACTCTTTACTTCTACCTACTCTAGTTCCTATCAATATGATATACAATAAATGACTGTTAGTTAAAATTCTTATGGTATAGAATTTGTTAAGTGAGTAAAATTATTTAAATTAAAGTCAGAAAAAAAACACATTTGGACCCACAGTTTTACAATATTAAAAAACTGAAGTAAAATCTCATGGGAGTAACACTCAATTTAGTTGTATGAATAGTTAGTTAGTAATGGATTAACATGAAAATATTTTCCTTTGAAATCAAAATGAGATTCTAGTACCATATGAAAACCTATGCTCCCAAAAGAAAAAGGCATATATGTTTATATAAATAGACAGATACTATGAAAATCAAACAATGATCTCATTTTAAGGTCACATAAGTAACAACATCATTAAAATAGAAATATTAATTTTATATGAACATACGATTTTTATTATACTAGATTAATGGTCTGCAAACTTATTAGTCAACAGAGCAGCAAACCGCATGTGGCTCACAAGCCGCAGTTTGCCGACCACTGTACTAGGTGTGAAATAATAAGAACTAAACCCTTAACTATTTAGTGATTTTTATTGGGGGGGGAGGGGAGTGTGTGTGGGGTTGGTGTGTGTGTGTGTGTGTGTATATTTATATATATATATATATATATGTATATTATATCACAAATTGATTTAATACCAATAAAATAAATACAAATATAGAAATGTTTGTTAGATTTACATGACACCTCTACATAATGAATATATTCTTCTACATGTAGTTAATATGAAAATATTTACTAACTTTCAATTAATGTGTATATATGAAATCACAATTCAGAGATCTACATAACTGACCTTCTAAGCCAGCTGGTAACAATGATGATAAAAAGAGCTCCACTTACTGCTATTTCTCTACATGCCGACATAGAGATTCCGGTTCCTTCTATTTGTTTTAAAGCATAGTCTTTATCATCTTTCCTGCAAAAACAAAGTTATTTTAATATGCAGATAAATATAAATTTGTATGTATTTTAGTAAAATAAAAAATAAATAAAAATTACATAGTTATACATTTAATACCTCTCACATATATTTGGAGTATTATACAAGAGAAATGTTTTTAGACAATCTAGTCCAATCCCATTATTTGAAGAGGGAAGTTAGATTCAAAGGAACATAAAGATTTGTCCACAGAAGACAATGGAGTTTCTGACTTCCAATAATAGTTTTTTTCTGCTCTTATTTATGTATACACTTCCTTTCTATGTACAATACACACATAAAAGAAAACTTGCTTTCTAAAACTCATACCATTCACATATAAGTAGGTTAAAAAAACAAATGCATCACTAAAGCACAAAACGGTTGTAATTTATAGCATGGTGTTATCATTACATTCTCAAATTACCTTCAAGGAGATTCACCCAATATGTTTATTAAGCACTTGCTATATATTCAGAACTGTAGGTACCAGGGTTACAATGGAATTTTCTCTTTTAAGCTTTCTGTACTGACTAGACTAGATAGGTAAATAACTAATCTACTACAATAAAAAATAATAAACACTATAACCAGGCAAGTACAAACCACAGAGAGTATGTGTGTTAGTTAAGAGGAGAAACAGTGGGAAGACCTATGAAGTGAGAGAAAAGCAGTTGAGGAAAAAAGCAAATATACTAAACAACTGGAGATGAGGCTGGGGATATAATAAGAAAGCAGAACATGAAAGTCATTTCACTCTATGAACAACAGAAAGCACTCCATTGAAGATTTTTAACCTGAGAATCCTATCTAATAAAAAGAGTAACATGCAAATTAACCATTTAATGGTTACACCCACCAGTCATGCCCACAAGTCACACCCACCAGCCAAATGGGAACAAGTATGCAAATTAACCTCAACCAAGATGGCCACAGAGCAAGCAAGAGGGAGGTTTGGGTTTCCCCAGCTTGGTTTCCTCAAGCTTTCCACACACCCTGGTGGGCCCAGGCCTCCACTCAAGGCTACAAAGTTTCAATTATAGAAGATAAATAAATCCCAACTAAAATGGCAGCAGCCTCGGAGCTGGAGAGAGCAGGAGGCTAGAGTTGGCCCCGGTGATGGAGGAAGACAAGCTTCTGTAGCCTTGGCCTTCCTTGGCTTCTGCTTAAGGCTACAAAGTTTCAATTGTAGAAGATAAATAAATCCCAAATGGCTGCCACCACAGAGCAAGAAGGAAGCTTGGCTTTGCTCTAGGATTCAGTTTCAATTGTAGAAGATAATTAAATCCCAGATACCAGGGCATCTGCTTAGGTTGCCAGCCTGCAAAACACCACAGGCCCATCGCTCAGGGTGCCCCATGCTCCAAGGGAACCCCCACCCTGATCCAGGACATCCTTCAGGAAAAACCAGCTGGCCCTACCTGTGTACCAGGCCTCTATCCTATTTAATAAAAGGGTAATATGGAAATTGACCATCACTCCAACACACAAGATGACTGCTCCCATGTGGTCAAAGATTCTGCCCCTAGGTGAACACAAGATGGCCATCACAAGATGGCCAGGAGGGGAAGGCAGTTGGGAGGGACCAGGTCTGCAAGGGAGGGCAGCTGGGGGCGATCAAGCCTGCAGGGAAGGGGAGTTAGGGTGACCAGGCCTGCAGGGAAAGGCAGTTAGGAGTGACTAGGCCTATAGGGGAGGACAGTTAGAAGCAAACATGCTGGGGAGCAGTTTGCCATCAATCAGTCTGTCAGGGGAATGGTTAGGGGTGATCAGGCTGGTAGACAGAAGTGGTTAGGGGCAATCAGGAAGGCAGGCAGGCGAGCAGTTGGGAGTCAGCATTCCTGGATTGTGAAAGGGATGTCCGACTGCCTGGTGGGATAGGGCCTAAATGGGCAGTCAGATATCCTTTGAGGGGTCTCAGATTGGAGAGGGTGCAGCCTGGGATGAGGGACATCCTGCCCTTCTGTGTACAAATTTCATGCACCAGGCCTCTAGTATTCATTATGTTTTGTTTGGGAAAAATATCTTTGTCTTTTGAATGATTAGGGAGAGTAAATAAGAACAGGAGGCAGGGAATCCAGTAAAAATAATAGTATTAAAATTTCTCAGATGAGAAATGATGGTGGCTACTATAGCATGGTGGGTTACTATAGAGAGTAAACAAGCAAGACCAACTTGAAGTAAAACCAATAGCATTTGGTAATTGAATATTAGAAATAATATACAGGAATCAGATAATTTCTGCCTCTGGCAACAGGTCACTGGCAACATCATGGACTGGAGTAAAAAATATAGCAGGAGAAAAAGATTTAAGGAAACAGGACAATGACTGTTCCATTTTGGGTACATGTGAGACACCTAAATGAGAATGGCAAGCTAAATAAACACATCTGAAGCTTAAAAAAAAAAAAGTTTCTGTAAATAGCATTTACATAGTAATGTAAAACATGAGCATAGATGTGACCAATGGAGAAGAGCAAGAAAAATTTTTCAAAAAGGGTACAAACAGTACTAACAGTTGCCAAGAAGTCTAGTAAAAGATGGACTAAGAAGAATATTCTGGGGGAAAAATAAAGAGTCTGCTGATTTTAGAAATGATGAAGTCACTACTGGATAGTGGATGAGGCTAAAATAGTTGCAGTGACATAGTAGCAGAGTCTACATAGCAGAAGACTAAGGAATGAATAGGACATAAGTAAAATGAAACAATATATGTAGATAATTCTCTGAAGGGGAGAAAATAAGGCAGCAGCTAAAGTAATACACAAGGTTAATGGGTTGTTTTTTTAAGATGGAAGAAACTTGAGTACGTTAAGTACTATCAGGAAGAAACCAGAGAAAATAAGCTGCTGATACAGAAAACAGAGAAAAAGATTAAGAAAACAAAGACTGAAACACTGAAGAGATATTAGTGTCTAGAAAGAGAAATACTTCTTCCACTGTAATGGAAAGATGATAAAGAAAAGGATAAATATGGATGCAAAGAAGTTGGTTCAGAGGCAAAAAAAAAAAGTGAAGAAGTTATTGTGACGACTTTTGTACTTTTTTGATAGTAGAAATGAGGTCATATACTAAAACAAGGGCAGAAATGGTAGAACTGGAGACCTAAATAAAGTAAAGGATTCAATGAACAAATGAGTAACTCCTTATAAAATCTATTCATTTAAGTCCATTTAATATTTTAAATAATTATTAAAACCTACATAGTTTTATCTTTATTTTTAAAACATATTTTACAACCAAACCTTAGTTGAGAAAACAAATCCCAATTACAGTATTATTTTTCTGGACAAAGATTTGTTTTATTAAATCAGCTTTTTCATATACTTTCTAGTAATGCACCACAGGCTTTCATATTAAAAATACAATAAAAATATCTGTATTTGATGTTCACTAAGTCTGAATGAGTTCTGAAAGACTTGAAGTTAAAGAGGGTGACAAAAATAAAATGAAGGGACTAAAAAGTAGAAATTAGTAGTTACAAAACAGTCATAAAGATGTAGAGTACAGCATAGCGAATATACTAGCAGTCAATCCTATCTAATAAAAGAGCAATATACAAATTGACCATACCTCCACTACATCCACAAGCCGTGCCCACCAGCCAATCAGGAGCAAGTATGCAAATTAATCCAACCAAGATGGCTGCAGCCATGGAACTGCAGCAAACAGGAGGCTTGCATTTCTCTGGCAGAGGAAGCCAAGCTTCCCTGCCGCTCTGTCCGGCGCAGGCCTACACTAAAGGCAACAAAATTTCAATTATGGAAGATAAATTAATCCCAACAAAAATGGCTGTGGCCACAGAGCTGGAGAAAGCAGGAGGCTTAGTTGCCCCCGGTGATGGAGGAAGCCAACCTCCCACAGCCCTAGCCTGCCTTGGCCTCCGCTACAAACTTTCAATTATAAAAGATAAATAAATCCCAACAAAAATGGCTGTGGCCATGGAGTGAGCAGGAGGCTTGGCTCTGCTTAAGGCTACAAAGTTTCATTTATAGAAGATAAATAAATCCCAGATACCTGAGCCTCCACTTGGGTCACCAGGGGGTGTGGCTGGCCTGCAAACCACCACAGGCCCCTCCCCCAGACCCCAAGGGAACCCCATTCTGATCCGGGACACCCTTCAGGGCAAACCAGCTGGCCCCACCCATGTACCAGGCCTCTATCCTATCTTAAAAATATATATATATGCAAATTGACCATCATTCCAACATACAAGATGGCTGTCCCCATGTAGTCAAAGATCCTGCCCACATGTGGACATAAAATGGCCATGACAATATGGCCAGCAGGGAAGGGCAGTTGGGAGGGACCAGGCTTGCAAGGGAGGGTAGTTGGGGGCGATCAAACCTGCAGGGAAAGGCAGTTAGGGGTGACCAGGCCGACAGAGGAGGGAAGTTGGGAGAGACCAGGCCTGCATTCGAGAGCAGTTGGAGGGGACTAGACCTGCAGGGGAGGGCAGTTAGGGGTGACCAGGCTGGCAGGGAAGCAGTTAGCCATCTATCAGGCTATCAGAGGAATGGTTAGGGGGTGATCAGGTTGGCAGGCAGAAGTGGTTAGGGGCAATCAGGAAGGCAAGCAAGCAAACAGTTGGGAGCTAGCAGTCCTACATTAATTTGCATACTTGCTCCTGATTGGCTGATGGGCATGGCTTGTAGATATAGTGGAGGTATGGTCAATTTCCATATTGCTCTTGTACTCTACTGGGATCGGGCCTAAATGGATAGTTGGACATCCCTTGAGGGATCCCTGATTAGAGAGAGTGCAGAATGGGCTAGGGAACATATCCCCCCCATGCACGAATTTCATGCACTGAGCCTCTAATAATATTATAACTACATATGGTTCCAGGTGGGTACTGGAAATATTGAGGGGCACACTGTGTAAAGTACATGATTATCTAACCAGTATGTAGTACATCTGAAACTAATATAAAATATTGATTGTAAGTTGTAATTTAAAAGTAAAATTTAAATTAAAAGTTACTAAAGTAAATGTTATAGTAGGATTTTATACCTTTTTTGACACATGTTAATAGTATTTTTATCTACCTATCATCTATCTATCTATCTATCTATCTATCTATCTATCTATCAGAGGCCTGGTGCATAAATTCATGCACACTGAAAAAAAATTAATTAGAAAAAATATTTTAATATCGCTATTTGTTCTTTGTAACAGAAGTGTCAACCAAATTCACAATCAATAATGACAGATGGAAACAAACACATGCGACTGGCACCAGCAAGAGCTATCTATCTATCTATCTATCTATCTATATCTTTATCTATATCTATATCTATATCTAGATATATTAACTTGCTTAATTAGACCTGCTTTCTGATTTAGCTAAATTTTTTTCAGCCCAGTGAAGCACCCCAACTTTTTCTTTCATGTAATTGTCATCAACACAGCAGTAAATATCAACACGAAGAAGGAATTGTAGATCACACAAGGAGAACAAAGGGTAAAATATTTAATTGCAGTGTTTGACTATATTCTGCACAATGAGAAAACCTGAAGTCATTTTCAAGGTCCACAATTTCTTACTTCTTTTCAGTCAGGTCATGTGTCTAAGCTTTCTAAATCTCTGTTTTCCAGCTAATGAAAAGAAAATAGGATTTTACTGAGTTTCCTACATATCTACTCCAGGCCTTCTATGAGGATCAAATGAGATCACGCACAGGAAAATGCTTCACAGTTATTTGGTTAAAGTGTAAAATGTTTGAACCTGGCTATAAAGAAAGTCATAATCCTGGGCTGAAGAAACTGCAAGGAGGCTAGTGGTCACTAGAAAGAGAAAGCCAGATGTTGCTACATGTTGTCATTACCCAGCACCCACAGCTACTGTTTCTGGGCTGGGTTGGGCTATGGGCCACATTTTGTGCCATGGGGTCTCAGCAGCATCTGCTGTAATTTGGTGGGCTGTCGTTTCAGAGTAGTGGCAGAGCCTGTGTCCCACTTGGGGGAAGCCAAGTGTTGTTTTGTGGGTGCCAGGTGTGCAGCACCATTTCTCTATAAATGGCCAGTGCTCGTCACAGCAGCTTCTGCGTTGAGTGTCTGCCTCCTGGTGGTTGGTGCACATCATAGTGACTGGTCAGTCAGACACTTAGCATATTAGCCAGATAGATAGATAGATAGATAGATAGATGGATGTATATAAATATATATATATATATATATATATTTTTTTTTTTTTTAATTCTCAACCAAGGACATTTTTAGAGAGAGGATGGGAGAAAGAAAGATCTATTAGTTGTCTTCACTACACTCCCTGACTGGGGATCAAATCTGCAACCCACATATGAGCCCTGTCACAAAATAAAACCAGCAACCTTTGGGTGCATGGGATGATGCTCAACCAACTGAGCCACTCCGTGAGGCAATATTTTTTTTTAACTTTATTTATCTACTTACCATTACTATTTATCCACCTCTACCAAGTAATAATTTCTTTAATCATTTTTTATTTTTCAATTACAGTTAACATAATTTTATTACTTTCAGGTATACAACCCAGTATTAGACATTAGATAATTTACTAAGTGATAAATTTCATACCCATCCAAAATCATACATAGTTATTAGAATACTATCTATACTAATAAAAGAGAAGTATGCAAATTGCTTGTACCTTTACAATGCCCACCAGCCAATCACAGGTGAGTATGCAAATTAACCTTATCACCTCTGATAGCAGGGAGGAGGCAGCTACCAGCATGGCCTGCTTGGCCATCCCTGCGGTGACCCAAGTGCAGGCAAGTTGGCCCGCAGGCAGCACCCAGCACAGCCTGCTTGGCAATCGCCACGATGGAGAGCAGGCAGGCCCTGCAGAGCATAGAACCAGGGGAGCAGGCCTTAGCTGTCAGTAGGACATCTCCTGAGTGCTCCTGGATTGGAGAGGGTGCAGGTCAGGCTGAGGGACACCACCACTCCCATGCATGAATTTCATGCACTGGGCCTCCAGGTGATTATATTCCCTTATGCTGTACTTTACATGCCCATAACTATTCTGTAAAATCAATTTGTACTTCTTAATCCCTTCACCCTTCCATCTGGCAACCATCAAAAGATTCTCTGTATTTATGAGAATGTTTCTGTTCTGCTTGTTTATTTTAATTTTTAGATTCAATTGTTGAAGATATGTACTTACTGCCATTTTATTGTTCCTATATTTTTATCTTTGTTTTTCTTCTTAAAGAAGACCCTTTAACATTTCATACTGATTTGGTGATGATGCTCTCTATTTGCCCTTTGATTCTAAATTAGAGCTTTGCTGGGTAGGGTAATCTGGGTTGTAGGTCCCTGCTTTTCATTACTTTGAATATTTCTTGGCAATCCCTTCTGGCTGGCAAAGTTTTTGCCGAGAAATCAGCTGACAGTTTAATGGGAGCTTCCTTCTAGGTAACTAGCTGCTTTTCTCTTGCTGCCTTTAAGATTCTCTCTCTCTCTTTTTTTTAATATATTTTATTGATTTTTCAGAGAGGAAGGAAGAGGGATAGAGAGTTAGAAACATCGATGAGAGAGAGACATCGATGAGCCGCCTCCTGTACGCCCCCTACTAAGGATGTGTCCGCAACCAAGATACATGCCCTTGACCGGAATCAAACTTGGGACCTCTCAGTCCACAGGGACGACGCTCTATCCACTGAGCCAAATCGGTTTCGGCAAGATTCTCTCTTTATTCTTAACTTTTTTATTTTTACTTATGATAACTTGGTTGGGCCTCTCTGTAATTCCTGGACTTGTATGTCTATTTCCTTCATCAAGTTAGGGAAGTTTTCTGTCATTTTTTCAAATAGATTTAAATTTCCTTGCTCTGTTTCTCCTTCCAGCACCCCTAAGATACAAGAGGTTCCTTATACTACCCTCATCTTTCTTGGATTCTTTTTTCTTTTTGCTGTTCTTATTGAGAGTTTTGTTTATTTGTTTGTTTGTTTGCTTCCTTGTATTCCAAATTGCTGATTTCTCTAGGCTTCATTTACTCTACTGGTGATTCCCTATGAATATGTACATATATATTTTGTTAATCTTCATCCAAGGATATTTTTCCCATTGATTTTCAGAGACAATAGGAGTGAGGGTGGGGAGAGAGGCTGGGGAGAGGAGAGGAGACAGAGAAAAAGAGAGATGGAGGGAATCAATGTGAGAAAGACACATTAATTGGTAGCCTCCTACATGTACCCCTACTAGGGCTGGGGATCAAACATGCAACCCAAGTGCATGACTTTGACCAGGAAGTGAACCTGCAGCCTAACCATTGGGCACACAGGCCAGGGCCCATGTAATATATTCTACATTTCACTTAATGTATTTATTTCTGACTGGATCTTTTTTTGTTTTCTATCTCTGTTTTTGTTTAAGTATTCTAAGTTTATCTACTCTTCCCCTAAGTTCATGAAACATCCTTATAATCAGTGTTTTAGACTCTGCATCTAGCAGACTGCTTGTCTCCATTTTGTATAGTTCTTTTTCTGAAGTTTTGTTCTGTTAATTAGGACATGTCTCTTTGTCTCCTCATTTTGGTTACCTCCCTGTGTTTGTTTCTACGTACTAGGTAGAGCTATTACATTTCCCAGAGTTGGTAAAGTGGCCTTAGTGCCACAGCCTTCCTGACCTTCCAAGCTAGACACTCGAGGTGCATCCCCCGTGTGGGCTATACACCCTTCTGTTGTAGTTGAGCCTTGATTGCAGTTGGCACATCAGTGGGATTTACCCCTAGGCCAATAGCTATAAGGACTGGCTGTGATCACTGACCACTATGGAAGAACAGCTTTGCCGGGCCTACCCCAAAGAGCAGGACTTAACTCAGTGGGGCTCTGGTGCCTGCTGAGTCTGCCCCTTGAGTGTGTCACTTATGGAGGTGGTCGGGTGGTCTTGCTTCAACCAATGTAGTCTGAAGCTGTATACTGGGTGCTCTGGCTCTGGGGTCTCCCAGGAGTTGCAGGCCAAGATCAGTTGCTATCTATGTTCTGCCCAGGGCCACAAAGCATGAGCTACAAAGTGAACTTCAGATGACCACCACTTGTTTTAGGTTTGGAGGTGCCAGGTGAAGCCAAGCTGTGGAATAAAGACAACTACTGCTAATGTCAGGTCTGGGGCCACTAAGCGAGAGGTTTAGGACATGCTGAGGCCAAATACTGCTTGTTTGAGATTTTAGGGAAATCTGAAGCATGTGCCAAAACAGGCCATCAATATGGAAATGCCATTGGAAATAGCTTGAGTGGGCTGAAATTTTGGGTGTGGCCTTAGGAAATCACCAGGATAGGGAAAACCCTGAGTCAGGTTGATGGAGTCTCAAATATGGTGCCTGCCTGCTGGTTCTGTGGGAGGGTGGGGGAAGGGGACTCATCAGTGGAACAAAGGCCTCTGCCAGCACTTTTGTTTGGGAGAAAGCTGCTCCCTGCCCTCCTCAGCTCTTGCACTGATGCCAGACAATTCAGTTTCTCCCCATATGTCTCTGATGTTTTTCAAACTGCTGCTCCAGAGCTGGAGCTCACAGGGAGTGAGTCCAATTAAGTGCACACACAGGCCCTTTAAGAGGAACTTCCTGGGACTCCATTGTCTCCACCAGTCTCAATCCCTGCTGCATTTTCAGCCAGAAGTTACCTGCTGGCTTTTACAGCCAGAAGTTATAGGGGCTTCTCTTCATGGCATTAGAATCCTGGGCTGAAGGGCCTGATGTGGAGCTGGGACCTCTTGCTCCTCAAGGGAACCTCTGCAGCCAAGAACCCCCTCCTGGTTTTTATCTGCCACACAGGGGTGCAAGACCAGCCTGTTCCACACATCTTTGCACTAGTGTTGCTGTGGCTTCTTCTTTAATTTCCTAGTTGTAAGATTTCCATTCAGCAACATTATTGGTGGTTCTGAGTGCTGGTTATTCTTATAGTTGTAATTTTGATATGGATGTGGAAGGATTCAAGTAGCATGTTTAACTACACTGCCATCTCCACTCAAAGTTGTATTTTATTTCTTACTGCTATGCCTCCAATCTCTAGTATGGCATATGGTAGGTACTCAATAAAAAAAATGATTAAAAAAAAAAATATATATATATATATAAAATGGCTACAGAAGAATGGCTAAAAAAATGAATAATGTTTTGGTAAAATAAAATACTGAACACATATCAAACTTACAACCCTACTAAAATAAGATAAAGGGAATTTTTTAAAGATATAAATATGAAAATGGGGTGAGACTGTCCACTTTTCTAACATAAAGATTAGAAAGTGGAGAAACAGTAGTTAATGATTAATAGAATAAAAAAATTAAATAAAAACTGACAGTAAAGAATTGTGAAAACAATTAGATTTACATAACAAAGCCCTTCTAAAGCAGAAAAAGGAGAATACAAGATACCTCTAGAACTAGAATTGGCCAGATAAAAGACAAAATTGTATAGATATCTTATAAAAGAAAACAATAAAACAAGAGAAATGTAAAAGAAAAAGAAAAAAAGAGAACTCGTTCATGAAATCCAATATTCAACTACTTATAAGTTCCAGAAGGAAAAAAAAAAGAAGAAAAACTGAGAAAGAAAATTTATAAAGTAATTCAAGGAAACTTCCCAAACTGAAGGACACAATTTGGAAAGTTGGAAGAATCCAATGAGTTCCCAACACAAATAGATGAAAAGAGACCCACACAATATTTAGACATTTCCAAAAAGTGCAAAGATTTTACACGCTTCCAGGGGGGATGATAACACTTGTAGACAATCAATATGACTCAGCTATGAGAAAGAAGAAAATCCTCCCTTTTGTGGCAACATGAATGAACCTTGAAAGCATTACACTAGGTGAGAGAAATAGGATAGAAAGACAAGTATTGTATGATATCACTTATATGTAGAATTTTAAAGGTCAATATTGTGAAAACAGAGAGTAGAATGGTGGTTACCAAGGGCTGGGGCATGGAAGACTTGGGGGATGTTGTTTAAGGGTATAAACTTGCCTCCAACAGGTAAATAAGCTCTGGATATCTATATATATTTAAAAGCCTAAGGCCCTAAGCAATCATCTGACCATTCAACCAGTAACTATCATGCGCAATGACCACCAGGGAGCAGATGCCCAACACACAGGCATGGAAACATGGAACAGACTGATGAATCTCAGAGGAGGAACGGGGGAGGGCAGGAAGAGATTAACCAAAGATCTTATATGCATACTAGAGAGCCAGGGCATGGACTCATGCATCAGTGTGGTCCCTCAGCCTGGCTTGTGGGGATCAGGCCAAAATTGGCAGCCCAACATCCCCTGAGGGGTCCCAGGTCGCAAGAGGTGCAGGCCAGTGCGTGAATCTATGCACCGGGCCTCTAGTATATTTAATAATTACATAATAATTATAGACAGTTATAGTGTATTATAAGCTTTGAAGTTGCTAAAAGACAGTATTTTAATTGTTCCCACCATACATACACAAAAAAATAATTATGTGATGTGAGAGAGATGTTAGCCAACACTGTGGTCTTAATCATACTATAATGTATACAGTTTTTTATTAAATCAATACACTGTATATCATATACTTACACAATGTTATGTCAATTATATCTCAATTTAAAAAATTACAAAAAGAGAATGAATTGGGAATCAGGATACCTTTGGGCCTCTCAACAGCAGTTATATAAGCCAGAAATCCTAGACAAGCTCTACAATCAATCATGAAGTACTGATTACATTGTCAACAGCTATGCTATGAAGTTTAAGCTCTATGTAAGAATCTGTTCTGGCCCAGCTGGAGTGGCTTTGTGGTTGAACATCAATCTATGAACCAGGAGGTCACAGTTCGATTCCTGGTCAGAGCACATGCCCGGGTTGCAGGCTCCATCCCCAGTAGGGGGCGTGAAGGAGGCAGCCAATCAATGATTCTCCCTCATCGTTGATGTTTCTGTCTTGCTCTTCCTTCCTCTCTGAAATCAACTTTAATATATATAAACAAACTGTTCTGAAGAATTACATCGTCAGCAGCAATGATAGGAAAACGTTATGGAATAATCAGCCAGATCAAGGAGCTTGCACCAGAATGAAAAATCTGTCTTCCTTCATGGGAAAACTCTCTCTTTAAGGAAAAAAAACAAACAAAAAACAGCTGAACTAATCACTGAGCTTCATTATGTAGTAAAAACTGTGAATTACATAAAGGCTACTGTATGAAATTTAGATTTAATTATCTTTATTGTATGATAATTTGAAAACATAATAAGCAACTGTTAATGTGTGCTGAGTTATGATAGTTATTGAGGGGAAAGATCTGTAAGAATGCTGGATTACAGAATGAAATCTCAGTGATTATGCAAGATAATAAACCAGATTGGCCTCAACACTATAGAGATGTGAGTTGAACAGCCTGACTTGTTTTACTGTGATACTTTTGGTATTTTTAATTATCTCAGTATCTCCAACTAGGAAAAGAAAAAGCTTTTAAATATATTATTGCATCTTAGTGATATTTTAAATCATTTTTCATAAAATTTATTTATTTTGAAAGATTAAAGGTTCTAATAATTACTGTTCTTATTGATATACTTTCAAATATTGCCTGGAATTAATTCTTACCTTTGGATACCATGACTAAGGGTCATCATTTAAAACTCTTCTTGATTTTGTCTTTTGTGAATTAGGTCCCAAAATCAAAATAACAAAACTGACAAGAAGTCTTTAATAACTAAAATATCTTTTGATTTCCTATTATGAAACCTCTGTTTTCTCCAAATTCACTTATATGATAAATGAAAAGGTTATCTTAAAACTAGTTAAATGCAAATAAAATATATTCATGTATATATGTTCAGTGATTGTACACTTTAAGAAGAGGTAGACTGATGTCCATATACAAAAACTGATACAATAACTGTTTCAAATTGATTTTTGGTTCTAGGTATTAATATTCCTATCAATCAGGGACAGCCATAGTACAGTTGATGGTAGAAATTAAAGGGCAATAAATACAGGTTTGTTCAAGTCCTCACTGTTCATACTATGTTCTAACTCCCTGGATAATCACTGACTGAATCCTTATAAATTAACTAGAGGCCTGGTGCACAAAATTGATGCAGAGGAGGGGTGTCCCTTAGCCCAGCCTGCACCCTCTTCAATCTGGGACCCCTCGAGGGATGTCCAACTGCCTGGTAGAATCCTGGTGGGATCGGGCCTAAACGGGCAGCAAGACATCCCTCTCACAATCCAGGACTGCTGGTTCCCAAATGCTCACCTTTCTGCCTTCCTGATTGCCCCTAACTGCTTCTGCCTGCCAGCCTGATCATCCCTTAACCACTCCCGTGCCAGCCTGATTGATGCCTATCTTGCTCCCCTGCCAGCCTGTTTGCCCCTAACTACCTTCCCCTGCAGGCCTGGTCACCCCTAACTGCCTCCCCTGCAAGCCTTGTTCCTCTACAACTGCCTTTCCCTGCAGGCTTGGTCATCCCTAACTTCCCTCCTCTGCTGGCCTGGTCACCCCAACTGCCCTCCTCCTGCAGACGTGATCGCCCACAACTGCCCTTTCTTGCATGCCTAGTCCCTTCCAACTGCCCTCCCCTGCTGGCCATCTTGTAGCAACCATCTTGTGTCTACATGGGGGCAGCCATCTTGTGTCCACATGGGGACAGCAATCTTGTGTGGAGTGATGGTCAATTTGCATATTACTCTTTTACTAGATAGGATAGAGGTCTGGTGCATGGGTGAAGGCCAGTTGATTTTCCCTGAAGGAAGTCCCAGATCAAGGTGAGAGTTCCCTTGGGGCATAGGGCAGTCTGGGCGACGAGCCTGTGGTGGTTTGCAGGCCGGACACACCCCAGAGCAACCCCAGTGGAGGGATTTATTTATCTTCTATAATTAAAACTTTGTAGCCTTGAGTGGAGCCAAGCCTCCTGCTTGCTCCATAGCTGCCACCATTTTTGTTGGGATTTATTATCTTCTATAATTGGAACTCTGTGGAGGCCTGGGGCGACCATGGTTTGCAGAAAGCTTGGCTTCCCCCTTTCCGGAGGATACCCAAGACTCCCGCTCACTCTGAGGCCATAGCCATCTTGGTTGGGGTTGATTTGCATACTTGCTCCTGATTGGCTGGTGGGTGTGGCTTGAGTGTAGCAGGGTGATGGTTAATTTGCATATTACTCTTTTATTAGATAGGATTATGCGCTATACGTCAATAGAGGAGTCATTTTCTTCCATTCTAATAATTACAGTTAACATAGTAATATTAAAGAGCTATTTAATCTTCTCACTGATAGAATTATCTTCCCTTGCTAGAAAATCAGCTCTACACGCTCTTAGATTAGGTAACTGGCTATTTGTGAAGCATCATTAGGAAAAGACTGCACTTGAACCCCCATGGAAATGACCTTGCCATATTCTGTTAAGAACGAAAACATTAGTGAAACACCTTGTATCCATAGCATTACAGAAACATAACACATCATTAAATTACTGGAAGACTGTTCCTGCCAGAGATCTCAAACTGAGGATTCCTCGAAATTCTCTAGAAGATAATGTAAGAGAATAACACACCTTCTCCCCAAGACCATCAAATCAAGCAGCATGATCAAGCTTACATCAAGGACCCAGGGAACAAGATCTAAATAGCCAGAACCAAAGATTATCATGCTTTAATCTACATGTTCTTATTTATTCCAAAACTCTTCTCTTCCTTCTATGCTGGTTTAAATTTCTGAATTATTAACAGACACTTATCTCTAACAACGATACACATAATATTGCTCTTTGTATCCTCTAGTCACTCCCTGTATGAGTCCACTATCTGGCTACAATTTGATCATGATTTCACTAAAATATGTTGAGATTATAGCCACTTTCTTTTAGGTACAACTCAGCTCACTCTAGTTTCTGAGCAATTACACTCAACTTCTAAGCAACTCTATAAGCAGGAAACTAAAAATAGTAAACAAGACAAAGAGCCCGTTTGATGTCAAACCTAAGAAATTTTCTGTCTACTCCAAAACCCTGGCTCTTGGCTTTAGAAATAGATTAAAACTCTGTTAATAATCTTGCTCCATTGGTCAGTGATATAGTGCTCAAATGCGATTTCTAGAGTCTTAAATGGACATAGCCACGTTTGCTTCTGATGATTCAATAACTAAACTTACAACAACAAGAAGTATGCATAAAGAACTGACTTTAGTCCAACAATAGATGGGATTGTCTGAATAGTCTTCTGGTCAAGGTAATTCTAGCAATGGAGATCTGGATTTCAAAGAACAATGGTCATAAATGCTGAAACTGGCCAAAAAGAGGGACTGAGAAAGTGAAAATAAACCCCACTGATAATTAGATTGTAATAGCTCTAACAGATGAATGGCGAGCCAAGAGTAAGGAAACTAGAAAATAAAGTTTTGCTCAACTTTATAGTCCATTTCTGAGTGAGTACTACATTCTTACCAAGAAGTTCCAGTTCTCTTCACTCCTACTCTTGAACAGAAGGCTGACATACCCAACTACCAAACTGACTGCACTTATGAATGGTAGTATCCAATTCCGACTACATTCCTAGTCTTTCCTTAGAATCATTCAGCCCAAGCCAAAACCCTTGCCCACTTCCTCTTATTAAAGACACATCACAGTGCCTAGATAGATGTGTTGTCCCTTACTACAGCAGGCCAATAAACTTTGATTACTAGTAGCCCTGCGCACGAATCTGTGTGCCAGTAGGTTGCTGCCACCCTCCTGTAGCTCTCCACCCACCGCCCCGCCCTCCCTCATAGCTTTCTGCCTTGCCCCCTCCTGTAGCTCTCCACCTCTTCCTTGCTTGCTACCCTGCTCCCTCCTATAGTTCCCTGCCTCCTGCTTGCTTGCTACCCTGCCCCATCCTGTAACTCTCCACTGCCCACTTGTAGTTCACTGCCCCACCCTCCTGCAGATCTGTGATCAGGTCGTTATGCAGTTGGTCATTATGCCTCAGTGTGTAACAGATAATGAGCATATTTCTCTCCTATAGAGGATAGGTGCATTCCCTACATGGCATCTGTGAAAGAGAAAAATAAAAGAACAAAAGGATAGCTGAAGTATTGAGGAAGAAATAACTAAGAAATTGTTTAAAAAATAATATTATGAAGTGGTATGAAAAATAGCATATCAAGATTCAAAAAATATAATAGAGAACTGAAATGCATAAATATGTCACAATATACACTGAAAGGCCACATAATTATGACCTCTGAATGCACAATAATCTGGCCAGTGTATATACTAGAGGCCCGGTGCATGAATTCATGCATGGGTGGGGTCCTGCCAGCTTGGCTAGGGGGAGGGGACATGGGCGGTTGGCTGGCCTGCCTGCGGGTCAAATTCCTGGCCAAGGGGACAATTTGCATGTTAGCCTTTTATTATATAGAATATACAATGAGTGGCCAGATTATTGTGTGTTCAGAGATCATAATAATATGGCCACTCAGTGTATATTTATATACTGTATATGAGGCTCCTAGAACCATAAGAATTGCAAAATATTCACTCACTCTCAAATAATCCCTTGTAAAAATAAAACTGTCCCCTGTGGGGTTTGTGCCCCATAATGGGAACCACTTGTCTATACAGTGGTACCCCGAGATACAAGTGCCCTAACATACGAGATTTTTGAGATACGAGCTGTCGAGCGAGCGATTTTTGCTTTGAAATATGAGCAACATTTGAGATAGGAGTAATCATGCAGATTGGCCGGCTGCACACGACCCACTAAGTTTACTGCGACTTCAGCGTCTCATAGTTTCCCACACCTCAAGGTTACGGAACAAATTAAATTCGTATCTCGAAGTACCACTGTATATAGTTAAACAGAAAGAGAAAATTTTAAAAAGGAATGAGATTTATACCAGATAGAAGCCTGGTGTACAAAATATGAGCATGGGGGGAAGAGAGACCCCGCGTTCCTCAGCCTGCCAGCACCCTCGGGAGATGTCTAATAGCTGGTTTAGGCCCGATCTCTGGAATTGGGACTAAACTGGCAGTCAGATATCCCCCTCACAATCTGGGATGCTGCATGCATCATCGACCATATTTTCCATACAGGTGAAAAGCATCTTGCTGTTATATGGGCAACTACATTGTTTTGCCCTGATTACAAAAAATACTACCTAGAGGAGAATCCAAGATGGCGGCATAGGTAAACACCTACACTGCTGCCTCGCACAACAATTTCAAAACTACAACTAAAAGACAGAACGGACATCATCCAGAACCACAGGAAAGCTGGCTGAGTGGAAGTTCTACAACTAGAGGGAAAGAGAAGGGCTCACGGAGACCCAGAGGAGCTGCAAAAAGCTGAGGTACGGAGACGCGCACGCGGAGAGAGCGGGTGCCCGAGTACCTGGCTGGCTTTCTCTGGCAGGAGGGAAACGGAGACTCCCAACTGCATTGAACCCCTTCTCTTACGACACTAAACCCCAGATCCAGCCGAAACTCATATAGGGGGAGTTTGAACTGTGAAAAGGGAGAAGTGCCGGAAATTTAGGGGAGTCGCAAAAGATCAGAGGGCTGGTGGCGGCACACACAGCACTGCGCGAAGGACAGACTACTGATTGTGCCACTGACTTTCACGAGTGGGCGGGAGACAGACCCTCCCAACTGCGCCACTTCTGACTCCACTAAGCCCCTGTTTCGGTCGAAACCTTGAGAACTTAGACTCGTGTGGTCCTGGTGCGCAGGGGAGCTGGAAAGGCAGCGGTTAGAAGCACTGCGGGTGCGAGCACAAGGACCGCTCCAGCCATTACCCAGTCATGTGAGACTCAAGGGCCGTGGAGGGCGGGGCCGACTGGAAGGCAAGGCGTTCCCTTAAGCCCTGAGACTCCACCCCTCCCAAGCTCAACAGAGGCTTCTGCGGCTTTGCAAGTCTGGCATTATAAGGCTGAATTCAACACAGAAGTTTCCCCGACATAGTGAAAATGCCGAGACAAGGGAAGGGATCACAAACAAAAGAAATGAAGGAAAAAAAACGACTGGATATAGAGTTCAAAACCACACTTATAAGGTTTTCCAAGATTATGCTAGAAAAGATGGATAAATTTATCAAGTCCCAAGAGGAGATGAAAAAGGACCAACTAGAGATGGTAAAGGTCCAACTAAAGATGAAAAAGGACCAACTAGAAATTAAACATTCACTGACTGAAATAAAAAATATTATACAGAGTCCTAACAGCAGACTAGAGAAAGGCAAGGATCAAGTCAAAAATTTGAAATATAAAGAAGCAGAAAACACTCAACTGGAAAAGCAAGAAGAGAAAAAGAATCCAAAAATGTGAAGATAATGTAAGGAGACTCTGGGACAGCTTCAAACGAACCAACATCAGAATTGTGGGAGTGCCAGAAGAGAGAAAGCAAAACCTATTTAAAGAAATAATGACTGAAAACTTCCCACGTCTGGTGAAAGAAATACACTTACACGTCCAGGAAGCACACAGAACCCCATATAAAAGGAATCCAAAGAGGACCACACCAACACATCATAATTAAAATACTAAGAGCAAAAGACAAAGAGAGAATATTAAAAGCAGCAAGAGAAAAACAGTTCATTACCTACAAGGGAGCACCCATATGACTGTCAGCTGATTTCTCAACAGAAACAATGCAGGCCAGGCGGGAGTGGCAAGAAATACTCAACGTGATGAATAGCAAGAACCTACAACCAAGAATAATCTATCCAGCAAAGCTATCATTCAGAATTGAAGGGCAGATAAAGACCTTCACAGAGAAGAAAAAGCTAAAGGAGTTCATCAACTCCAAACCAGTATTATATGAAATTCTGAAAGGTACTCTTTAAGAAGAGGAAGAAGAAAAAGGTAAAAGATAAAAAATTATAAAAACAAATACACATTTATCAACAAGTAAATCTAAAAATTAAGTGAATTAAAAATTTGATGAACAGAATAAACTGGTGAATATAATATAATCAGGAACACAGAAAGGGAGTGGACTGACAATTCTCAGCTGGAAAGGGGTGGTGGTGCAGAGAGAGAGTGGACAAAAATCATATACCTATGGATGAGGTCAATGTGGGGGGAGGTAAGGGTAGTGGGAGGAGTGGGAGCCAGGTGGAGGGGAGCTATGGAGGGAAAAAAAATAGAAACCAACATAATAATCTGAACAATAAAGATGTAATTTGAAGAAAAAAGTTTAAAGTATTGCGAGAAATACAAAAGTGTCACAGAGACACAAAAAGAGCAAAAGCTGTTTGGAACAATGGCATTGAAAGATGTGCTCAATGCTGGGTTGCCACAAACCTTGAATTTGTAAAAGAACAAAAAATAGGAAAACCCCACACGTTCAATCAGTATGGCTCAGTGGTTGAGCATCAACCCAAGAACTAGGAGATCAGAGTTCGACTCCCAGTCAGGTCACATGACTGAGTTTCAGGCTCAATTCCCAGCAGGGGACATGTTGGAGGCAGGCATTCAAAGATTCTCTCTCATCATTGATCTCTCTCTCTCTCTCTCTCTCTCTCTCTCTCTCTCTCTCTGAAATCAATAAAAATACAACTAAAGACAGAACGGACATCATCCAGAACCACAGGAAAATTGACTGAGTGAAAATTCTACAATTAGAAGGAAAGAGAGGGGCTCACAGAGACTCAGGGAAGCTGCAAAAAACAGGGGTACGGAAATGCGTGTGTGGAGAGAGTGGATGGCGTGTGCCTAGCTGGCTTCCTCTGGCAGGAGGGAGACAGAAACTCCCAAATGCTCAGACCCCTTAAATTACAGCATTGAATCCCAGCTCAGGACAAGACTCATACGGGGGGAGTCTGGACTGTCCAAAGGGAAGAGTGCATGGAAATTTAGGGGAGTCGCGAAAGGGCAGAAGTCTGGAGCTCGCAAACCAATGTGCGCAGAGCGGACCGACTACTGATTGTGCTGCTGGCTCTGTCTTGTGGGCAGGAGACAGAGCCTCCCAACTGTGCCACTTCTAATTGCATTGAACCCCAGTTTTGAGCAAGACCCTGAGGACCCAGACTCATACAGGTCCTGGAGTGCAAGGGAACTGGAAAAGCAGAGGTCTGGAGGCACCCGTGCATGAGTAAAAAAAGGGCCACAACAATTACCGATTACTGAGAGACACTTGAAACCCAGGGGCCGTGAAGGGCGGGGCTGACTGGAAGCCAAGGCTATCTCTGCTCAGCTATGAGACTCCACCTAACCCAAAATGAACAGAGAGGCTTTTGCATATTTGCAAGTCTTGCATCAAAAGTCTGATTCCAAAACAGAAGTTCTCCCAGCATAGTGAAAATGCAGAAACAAAGGAACAAACGACAAATGAAAGAAATGAAGGAAAACAAACAACTGGATATAGAGTTCAAAACCACAGTTTTATGGTTTTTCAAGAATTTCCTAGAAAAGATGGATAAATTTAGTGAGACCCAAGAGAAGATGAAAACGGACCAACTAGAAATTATAAATACACTGACTGAAATAAAATAATATTATACAGAGACCTAACAGCAGACTAGAGAAATGCAAGAATCAAGTCAAAAATTTGAAATATAAAGAAGCAGAAAACACTCAACTGGAAAAGCAAAAAGAAAAAAGAATAAAAAATGTGAAGATAGTGTAAGGAGCCTCTGGGACAAGTTCCATTGTACCAACATCAGAACTGTGGGGGTGCCAAAAGAAGAGAGAGAAAGAAGATGATGAAAACCTATTTGAAGAAATAATGACTGAAAACTTCCCCTGCTTGGTTAAAGAAATAGACTTACAAGTCCAGGAAGCACACAGAACCCCAAATAAAAGGAATCCAAAGAGGATAACACCAACACACATCATAATTAAATTACCAAGAGCAAAACACAAAGAGAGAATATTAAAAGCAGCAAGAGAAAAACAGTTCATTACCTACAAGGGAGCACCCATATGACTGTCAGCTGATTTCTCAACAGAAACTGTGCAGGCCAGACGGGAGTGGCAAGAAATATTCAACGTGATGAGTAGCAAGAACCTACAACCAAGAATACTCTATCCAGCAAAGCTATCATTCAGAATTGAAGGGCAGATAAAGAGCTTCACAGATAAGAAAAATTTAAAGGAGTTAATCAACACCAAACCAGTATTATATGAAATGCTAAAAGGTACTCTTTAGGAAGAGGGAAAAGTAAAAGGTAAAGATAAAAATCAGTAACAATAAATATATATTTATTAACAAATGAATCTAAAAAGTTAATTAAAAATTTGATGAACAGAATAAACTGGTGAATATAATAGAATCAGGAAAGGGGTGAGGGGGTTACAGGGAGAGACTGGACAATAATCATACACCTATGGATGAGGACAATATAGGGGGAGGTATGATAGAGGGGTGGGAGTGGGTGGAGGGGAGCTATGAGGGGAAAAAAGAGAAACAAAGGTAATAATCTGAACAATAAAGATTTATTAAATTTTAAAAAAAAGAAAAGAAAAAAATAATTTTTGTCTTTACTGCTACTACTATAAAGTATCTCAAGATGAAAACATACACCTTATAAACCTGATATCTAAGAACTAGAATGCCTATGAAGATCAATTCTATAATTATACATCTACTAGAGGCCCGGTGCATGGGATTCATACATTGGTGGGGGGCAGAGCCTGCAGGGAGCTGCCCACTGTGGGAGCATTCTTCATCCCAGTCAGTGGGGCAACTGTGGACCTGCCCTCTGAGCAGCTGCTCCCACTGCAGGAGCAGACGCTCATCCCAGTCAGCCGAGCAGTGCTCCGAGTGTGGAGCACACTAACCCCCAGGAGGCAGCTCCTGCACTGAGCATCTGCCCTCTGGTGGTCATAGCATGTCTTAGTGACTGGTCAACAGGTCATTCCGCTGTTCAGTCACTGAGTTTTTATTATATAGGATTTTGAATTAATAGCAGTGATCTAAATATGAAACAGACCTATAAAAAACTACAAACAGGAAGAGAACTAAGATGGCCGCACAGGTAAATACCTGTACTTGCTGCCTCTCACAAACACATCAAAATTACAACTAAAAGACTGAACAACTATCATCTAGAATTGTGGGAAAGCTGGCTGAGTGGAAGTTCTACAACCAGAGAGGTAAAGAAGAAAGCGCATTGAAACTGGTAGGAGGTATGGAGGTGCAAAATGGGCAGCCACCTGGGTGTGCTGCTTTTTTAATTGGGAGGGAGATATGAGTTCTCACTTGCTCTGAATTCCAGTTCCAGGTGAGACTCTGGAGAAACCCAGATACATATAGGGAGAACTAGAATGTTTGGCATCGGGGCAGGAACTCAAGGGCGATTTTCTTTCAGATGCAGGTGCACACAGGGGTCACTGATCCTGTGCTGGGACCTCTCTGGTATAGGGTTGACTGGTAACTGTTTGCTCCACCCTGATGATTCCCTGAGACACCGCCCCACTGAATTTACAACCCCACCCAAGCTGTATGCAGCAGCTTTTGCATACAAATGATCCGTCCTTCTTAGCCTAAAACCTGTCTAACAGGCAGCAGCTGGATCAGGGAGGCCCAAAGCTATCAAAAGAAAGCCCAAGGCCTACAGCAGCAGCCTGCCTGGCTTCATGTTGTTCAGCCTTATCTGGGCACTTCCAAACTCAATACAAAGAGGAGGAATCTGCAGCTCACTCTGTAGCTCCTTGTGGGTGGCCCCAGGCAGTGGCTGACTTTGCCCCTCCTTGGAGATCCAAGAGCCAATGTACCCAGTGGTCAGTGTGAGACCACATCAGATTACAACTTTTCACATCCATAAATGACATATTCAAGGGGCAGGCTCAATGAGCACTAAAGCCCCATTAAAGCAAGTCCTACCCCATAATGGTGTCTCCTACACAGCAGCTCTTCAATTAGACACAGCTGGCCCTCATAGCCAATTGTCCTGGAGGTCAATTCCTCCCAGTGATACCAACAGTAATCAAGGCTCAACTATAGCAAGACTATGAACACAGCCCACAAAGGGGTGCACCAAGGGTGTACACATCAGGTGATTGTGGAGGCTGAGCCACTGGGCCCTATAGGACACCTACCACAAAAGGCCTCTTTAGCAACTCAAGGAGACTTGGCAGTACTCAATACATGGAAACAAACACAAGGAAGCAGCCAAAATGCAGAGACAAAGAAACATGTCACAAATTAAAGAAATGGAAGAAAGCAAACTAATGGAAATAGAGTTCAAAACCACAGTTATAAGGTTACTCAAGAATCTTCTAGAAACCTCTGAGGAACTTAGTGAGACCTTCAAGGATCTTAGTGAGAATGCCAAACAATGGAAAAGGACCAGTCAGAAATTAAGCATATATTAACTGAAATAAAGAATAATATACAGAAACTCAACTGTAGACTATAGTATCCCAAGAATCAAGTCAAAAGATTTGAAATATAAGGAAGCAAAACACACACACACACAACATCCAAGCAAAAGAGCAAAACGAAAAAAGAATCCCAAAATATGAAGACACTGTAAGGAGTCTCTGGGACAACTTCAAGTTTACCAACATCAGAATTGTGGGGGTTCCAGAAGAAGAAAGATAGCAAGATACTGAAAACCTATTTGAAGGAAATAATGAACAAAAACTTCCTCCACTTGATGAAAGAAATAGACATGCAAGTCCAGGAAGCACAGAGAATCCCCAATAAGAGGAATCCAAAGAGGACCACACCAAGACACATCTTAATTAAAATGCCAAGGGCAAAAGACAAGAGAATCTTGGAAGCAGCAAGAGAAAAATAGTTAATTACCCATACAACTGTCAGCTGATTTCTCAACAGAAACTATGCAGGCCAGACAGAAGTGGCAAGAAATATTCAAAGTGATGAATAGCAAGAACCTACAACCAAGATTATCCTACCCAGCAAAGCTATCATTTAGAATTGAAGGTCAGATAAAGAGCTTCACAGATAAGAAAAAGCTAAAGGAATTATCACCACCAAACCAGTATTATAAGAACCAGAGGTCTAGTGCACAAAATTCATGCATGAGGTGGAAGGTGTCCCTAAGCCCAGCCTGCACCCTCCCTAATCTGGGACCCATCCCTCTCACAATCCAGGACTGCTGGCTCCCAACTGCTCACCTGCCTGCCTTCCTGATTGCCCCTAACCACTTCTGCCTGCAAGCCTGATCACACTCTAACCACTCCTGTGCCAGCATGACTGATGCCTAACTGCTCCTCTGCCAGCCTGATTGCCCCTAACTGCCCTTCCCTGCAGTCTTGATCACTCAAAACTGTTCTCCCTTGCAGGCCTGGTCCCTCCCAACTGCCCTCCCCTACTGGCCATCTTCTGGCAGCCATCTTGTGTACGCCTGGAGCAGCTATCTTTGACCACATGGTGGCAGCCATCTTGTGTGATGGAGTGACAGTCAATTATTTCTTTTTTATTAGATAGCAGGATAAAGGCCTGGTGCATGGGTGGCAGCCAGCTCGTTAGCCCTGAAGTGTATCCCAGATCAGAGTAGGGGTTCCCTTGGGGCATGGGGTGGCCTGGGTAAAGGGCCTGTGGTGGTTTGCAGGCCAGCCACATCCTCCAGCGACCCAAGAAGAGGCCCTGGTATCTGGGACTTATCATCTATAACTGAAACTTTGTAGCCTTGAGCGGAGCCAAGCCTCCTGCTTGCTCTGTGGCCACAGCCAATTTTGTTGGGATTTATTTTTCTTCTATAATAAAACGTTGTAGCCTTGAGTGGAGGTGTGGACCCACCAGGGTGTGTGGAAAGCTTGGCTTCTTCCATTGCCCAGGAAACCCAAGCCTCCTGCTCACTCTGTGGCTATAGCCATCTTGGTTGGATTTATTTTCATACTTGCTCCTAATTGGCTGGTAGGTGTGGCTTCTGGGTGTAGCAGAGTGCTTAATTTGCATATTACTCTTTTATTAGCTAGGATGCTAAAGGGTATTCTTTAACACGTTAAGCGCTCAGCCTGTTTAGTCTTCTGGATGGAAAGTATAGTGTTAGAAATCCAGTGACTGACTGGGTACTTCAAGAATGAAGAAGAAGATATAGAAGAAGTAGAAGAAGAAGTAGAAATAGAAGTAGAGGAGAATCCAAGATGGCGGCATAGGTAAACACCTACATGGCTGCCTCGCACAACAATTTCAAAACTACAACTAAAAGACAGAACGGACATCATCCAGAACCACAGGAAAGCTGGCTGAGTGGAAATTCTACAACTAGAAGGAAAGAGAGGGGCTCACAGAGACCCAGAGGAGCTGCAAAAAGCTGAGGTATGGAGACACATGCGTGGAGAGAGCGAGAGACAGCGAACCTGGCTGGCTTTCTCTGGCAGGAGGAAGGCGGAGACTCTCAAAGGCATTGAACTCCTTGCCCTACAACATTGAACCCCAGATCCAGCCGAAATTCATTCGGGGGGAGTATGGACTGTGAAGGGGGAGAGGTGCACAGAGGTTTAGGGGAGTCACAAAACCATGCTTATAAGGTTTTTCAAGAATATGCTAGAAAAGATGGATAAACTTAGCGAGTCCCAAGAGGAGATGAAAAAGGACCAACTAGAGATGCAAAAGATCCAACTAGAGATGATAAAGGACCAAATAGAAATTAAACATATACTGACTGAAATAAAAAATATTACACAGAGTCCTAACAGCAGACTAGCAGAAGGCAAGAATCAAGTAAAAAAACTGAAATATAAAGAAGCAGAAAACACTTAACTGGAAAAGCAAGAAGAGAAAAGAATCCAAAAATGTGAAGATAATGTAAGGAGGCTCTGGGACAGCCTCAAGTGTACCAACATCAGAATTGTGGGGATGCCAGAAGAAGAGAGAGAGCAAGATACTGAAAACCTACTTAAAAAAATAATGACTGAAAACTTCCCACATCTGGTAAAAGAAATAGACTTTCAAGTCCAGGAAGCACACAGAACCCCATATAAAAGGAATCCAAAGAGGACCACACCAAGACACATCATAATTAAAATACCAAGAGCAAAAGACAAAGAGAGAATATTAAAAGCAGCAAGAGAAAAACAATTCATTACCTACAGGGGAGCACCCATAGACTGTCAGCTGATTTCTCAACAGAAACGATGCTGGGCAGACGGGAGTGGCAAAAAATATTCAACGTGATGAATAGTAAGAACCTACAACCAAGAATACTCTATCCAGCAAAGCTATCATTCAGAATTGAAGGGCAGATAAAGAGCTTCACAGAGAAAAAAAAGCTAAAGGAGTTCATCAACTCCAAACCAGTATTATATGAAATGCTGAAATGTACTCTTTTAGAAGAGGAAGAAGAAAAAGGTAAAAGCCAAAAAATTATGAACAACAAATACATATCTATCAACAAGTGAATCTAAAAATTAAGGGAATTAAAAATTTGATCAATAGAATAAACTGGTGAATATAATAGAATCAGGAGCACAGAAAGGGAGTGGACTGATAATTCTCAGGGGGAAAGAGGGGAGGGGTGTACAGGGAGAGACTGGACAAAAATCATACACCTATGGACTCATCAATGGGGGGGAGGCAAGGGTAGAGGGAGGGGTGGGAGCCGGGTGGAGAGGAGCTATGGAGGGGAAAATAGAGAGACAAATGTAATAACCTGAATAATAAAGATTTCATTTAAAAAAAAAGTAGAAGTAGAAGTACAAGTGAGTCTAAAAATCAGATGAATAAAAATCTGATGAACAGAATAAACTGGTGAATGGAATAGAATCAGAGGCATGGAAAAGAAGTGGACTGACAATTCTCAGTGTGGGAAAAGGGGTGTGGGCAGTACAGGAAGAGACTGGACAAAGATCTAACACCTATGGACAAGGACAGTGAGGTGGGCGTGAGGGCCTGTGGTAGGGTAGAAACCAGGTGGAGGGGAACTATGGGGGGGAAAATGAGGAACATATGTAATAATCTAAACAATAAAGATTTTTTTTAAGAAAGAGGCTGATCCAAACAATCAAAAAGAAAAAAACTACAAACAGGTAAGTTATTGCGTCCTAGTCACCCAATTCTCCAAAACATATAACCCATAGCTGCAGAGTTAACTTGTATTCTAATGAATTAAAAGCAAAGTATTTAAATTGGTGATGTTTAAAGAAACTTGAAAATGGCCTTTGGCTTGTATTTCCTAATCATAGTTTTCAAAATAAACCTGTACTAAAAATACATGTAGGAAATCTCAGATAAAAATACTTCATAAGACTTATCTCCAAAATAAAATGTGAAAGAAAAAAATTAAATAGAAAAACCATGAGGTGAATAAGAGGTTAAAATGATGGACACCTATGGTGAATTAGAAAAACAACACTTTCAAAAACTCTGACATCTTTTCCCTGGTCTTCAAACTCTAGACTTCAAAAAAAGAATTGAAGTGAAAGAACAAAAGAGTCCACAGGGATGGACTATCTTCATTCTTTTTAATTCTGTTTTTTGTTTTTTTTTTTGGTGTTTTGTGTGTGTGTGTGTGTGTATGTTTTTGGCCTCTCAATTGGGTGATTCCCTCTATCATGTCTTCTTGATTACTGAGCCATTCTTCTGCATCATCTGATTTACTGTTGAAACACCCCAGTGTATTTTTTTAAATATATTTTATTGATTTTTTTACAGAGGAAGAGAGGGATAGAGAGTTAGAAACATCAATGAGAGACATTGATCAGCTGCCTCCTGAATGCCCCCTACTGGAGATGTGCCCACAACCAAGGTACATGCCCTTGACTGGAATCAAACCTAAGACCTTTCAGTCCACAGGCCAACGCTCTACCCACTAACCCAAACCAGTTTTGGCCACTCCAGTGTATTTTTCATTTTACTTATTATATTCTTCAGTTCTGAAAGGTCCTTTTTAAAAATAATCTCTACTTATCTGCAGAGTTTAATAAGCTTATGACTATTACTTTGAACTATTCATCTAATAGACAGCTCTTTTTCTGTTTCACTTAGTTCTTTTTCTAGGGTTTTGTCTGGAAAAATATTCTTTTATTTCCTCATTTTGCCTGCTAATTCCTAGGTATTAGGTAGGTCAGCTAACCTCTGGTTTTGAAAAAGTGCACTTATTTAGAAGGTATCCTGTAGAGTCCAATAGTGGAATGCTCTTTGTCACCAGAGCCAGGTGCTCCAGAAATATTCCTTGGGTAGACCAGTATAGCCTCCTGCTGTGGCTGGACCACAACTTGTATAGCTGGCCCCTGGCCTGCTGGCTAAAACTGTTGCAGGCTCACTGGTATGCAGGGGAAGCCTTCAGTGTGGCCCAGCCACACTGTTACAGACATACTGCTGTGTGTCAGTGCTGACTGAGGCTGCCCACACAGTATGGCACGGCAGGAATCACTTTGGAGGGCTGCTAGACTGGGCGGGTTCTCAGGGAAGTGCCAGGGTGGGGTAAACAGTGTTAGCGAAGTGAATGAAGAGTGTCAGAAATTGTGCCTGCCAGTGTCAGACAAGGCAAGTTAAAGAAGGTGGGGGGCTGGGGCACCTGCCAGTACTTCTGACTCAGGAGTAAGTTCCAACAGATTCCTGTCCCTCTAGCACACAACCTAAAATTAGTCCAAGTATCACCTTCACATATGACCTAGGGTGCCTTTCAAATTGCTGCTGCTGTGCCAGGACTCAGGAAGAGAACAACCTGTGTTTTCCGATGGTCTTAGGAGACCCTGCTAGCAGTTCTCAACCTGTGGGTTGAGAAAAACACAGATATTTACATTATGATTCATAACAGTAGCAAAATTACAGTTATGAAGTAGCAACGAAAATAATTTTATGGTTGGGGGTCACCACAACATGAGAAACTGTATTAAATGGTCACGGCATTAGAAAGGTTGAGAACCACTGCTCCATGGGGACAATCTTTGTAGCTGATATTGAGGACAGCAGGTATAAAGAGGGAAAAATCTAAAATCTTTATACACACACACATATACATTCATATATATATATATTTTTTTTTATTTTATTATTATTATTTTTTTTACTGATTTCAGAGAGGGAGGGGGAGGGAGAGATAGAAACAATGATGATAAGGAATCATCAACTGGATGCCTCCTGCACATCTCACAGTGGGGACTGAGTTTGCAACCTGGGTATGTGCCCTTACCAGGAATCGAACCATAACCTCCTGGTTCATAGATCGACACTCAACCAGTGAGCCACATCAGCCGGGCTCTACTCTAGTTTTAATATATGAATGACCTTTTGCTGTGTTCAAAATATGAGATGACTTTCCCCTTTTGGGGAAAAATAGAGGAGTTGCAGACAGGGATCAGCAAACTTTCCTGTAAAGGACCAGATTATACATGTTTTAGGCTTTGTGGTCCACATAACAGTGTTGTGTTCTAGGACGGATTACATTTTTCTATTTTAGCTCAGAAAAGGGCATAAAATTCCCAAAGAGAAGTTACAATCTTAATAAAATACACTACCTAACTCATGATTTATCCTAAGGAGGTAAATCTCTTACTATTGGCAGATTAAAAATTGTTCAGAACTCCAAGGCATGTAACTAGGAACACAAAGATTCCTAGATCTCACTGACTATTATAGATAATGGGTTCCCATTTTTTAATAATTGTATGATTATTAAATGATTTAACTAAGTCCTCAATAACAAATCTCTTCCCTGGGAACCTAACCATGAACAGATCTTCTGCAATTTAAAATGAGCACTTCAACAACTCCCTACTTTGAGGTTACCTAATCATCATAAACTTTTCCACCTCTTCATTCATGAAAAATCTGAACAAGCACTTGGTGTTCTGACTTAACTTTATGAGAATCATCAGAAATCTAGAAGTTTCTTAAGTTTCTCTTGGCAAAAGGCTAACAATAGCCACGGTAAAGATCTTCTTTTAACTCCAAAATCCTTCATACTGTACAATCTTTGTAGCTCACTGAAAAGACAAAACATGTCTGAGCAAGGAAGCTTAGCTCATACAAAATCCTATTAACTTTATCCCTCACACATTTCCATTCATTGTTATAATGCTTCAGGGATCAGCATTACGACAATGAATTTGGCCCACGAGTCAAACTCAGCCCACATTCTGTTGTGGTTTTTTTTTCACTGCCCATGAGCTAAGAATGGTATTTACATGTTTAAAGGTTTAAAAAATAAAACACAACACTGTTATGTAGCCCACAAAGCCTAAAACATTTATAATCTAGTCATTTACAGGAAAGTTTGCTGATCCCTGTCTCCAACTCCTCTATTTTCCCCCAAAAGAGGAAAGTCATCTCTGCTGGTATATTGTGCCCTGAACAGACTTATCATAAACTCAGACTTAATCTTCGTTATTAATGGTTCTTATCTCAAGAACGAAACAAGAAAAAAACGAAGCAAGATATGTTGGAACAGATTTTTACTCACTCATAGAATGTGACCCCTTACTAGAGGCAAGACATGCCCAAACGACATAACTCAATGCATTCAATACACTTTGCCAGTTAGCTAGCAAATTAGCCAGAGATTAAAGGGTTAATTACATAAACGGAGAGTGGATTGCTTTGGGGATAGTTCATAATTTTGGAATGCTCCAGAAGTAATGATAGTTCTTGATCTCAACATTTATGCTTGTTAAAGGGATAACTATTATAAAGATAGAAATGCTCCCCCCCCCCTTTTTTTTTAAAGAATAGTTTATTGGCTTTTAGAGAGAGAAACATGGATGTGAGAGCACAACATGAGTTAGCTGCCTCCTGCACGCTCCATACTGGGGATCAAGCACACAACCTCCTAGTACATGTGACAACACCCAATCAAGTAAGCCACACAAGCTAGGGCAGAAGCCCTTTTTTTTTTTTTAAAGGAGATAACATTAAGGTTTAAATAAAATGCTCTGGCTGATCCTTATGGCAGACAGGTGTCCCCCACTAAGATCCCAGCCCTCATGATAAGAAAAGACCAAATCTGGGTTCAAAGAGGCTATTAAAGAATGCCAATGACTATCTCTGGAGTTGAGAGAGGAATATAGAGAGAAATTTGAGTACAGATTACTTAAGTTAACTTCCAGTGCTCCCAGGACAGTTTCTTTGTGGCCTCAGAGTTCCTCAAATGGAACCTGGAGAAATTTTCACATAAAATTATATATCCTGATAAGGAGAAATTGGTTAGTGAAGCCAATCAATGGGAGACTTTACTGAAATTGCTGAGACTTTACTCAAGTGCTGAAATTTTTATGTCTTATCTCTCACTAGCATAATCATTCGATAAAACAGAAAAAGTGAGGTATGGGCAAGAGTCCAAACCTCAAGATCCTTTTGAGCACCTCCAAATGATTTTCACACAAGGGTTTTGAATGTGCCCTGATCGTTGTTTGCTTATTCTTGGGGTAGACTTAAAGCATTTCCTTGTTGGAAATCTAAAGCTCAAACAGTAGCAAAAAACTTACTAGATTTTATGTTCCCATCCAGAGGAATAACTATCTCTCTCATGAGGGGTTACCCATTTTGCTGAAGCTATAATTAAAGTTTTCCAAAGCCCTTCCACTTACTCAGAAACTTCACTGTCCATATCACCTCTAATCTTCAAGAAAGGTAGAATAAAAGGAATTCTGAAACTATTAGCAAAGATCTTAGAACTTCTATGGCCTAAGATACTGCCATTGCCTTTAATGAAAATGAAATAGAGTAGAACCTCATTTCTTAAACTTAATTCGTTCCGGAAGGCTTTTCAAAACCCGAATCATTTTTCCCATTAGAAATCATGTAGATTGAATTAATCCACTCCAGATCCCTCAAATGATTCCCTGTTTTAACCTTTTTTATATAGAGTACATGTCTATTATACTGTTCAATCAATAAGCACTTTAAAATAAAAGGGACATTATATGTAAATGGAAATTTAACAAAAAAGAAAGGAAATATACAGTAAAAATGAAAATTTAGTAATATTAATAAGCAGCAAAAAACAAAACAAAACAAAAATATTCACAGCACAATATCCTGATATTTTAACAGTGGTAAATTGACTCATATTTATGCATTCTCTCCTTTGTTTGTCACCTGAGATGTGTAACTGATCATACAAGTATCAGTATAAAAGAATTATTACCAGATTGAAGTGAATTGTTTGAGATGGGACACACTCGAGAAACAAGGTTCCATATAAATTCCTTCTGGGGCTCAAACACTCTCCAATTATGAGTTAGTACAGACCAGCCCATACCTTTGGGACAGGGTTGAGGAACCTTTTTTCTACCAAGGGCCATTTGGATATTTATAATACCTTTTCTGGCCATACAAAAGTATCAACTTAAAAATTAGTCTGCTATATTTGGTCAAACATTTAATTAAGTCATCCCCACTAATGCCTTGGCAGGACCAGACCAAATGATTTTGGAGGTATTATACAGCCTGCAAGGCAGACGTTCCCCACCCCCGATTTAGGAAAAATCTCAGATACTGAACTCCTTACTACTGCTAGTAGACCTGGCCATATTGTCTGTCAAGAACTCATGCAATATAGCCAGTCTTACCATCAACAATATAAACAGCTTTTCCGCAAAATCCTCTTAAACAACTCCTATATAACCTGAAACCTGGAGACATGGTTTTATGAAAGATACAGAGAAAGACAGTCCTTGAATCTGATGGAAAGAACTTATTTACTGTTAACAACTAGTTTGGCAGAGCAACTGCTTGGAATCGTGTCTCTCAATTAAAAAAGTATAAGTCAGCCTTCAGTCACTGGAAGACTATTCCAATCAGACTTCAAATTGAAGATCCTTAGGAATCTTTGGAATCTTAGAAGCAGAAGGTCTTTGGAAGGAGAATACAACAACCAAAGTCTCTACAACAAGACTAGTGACTATCATGCTGTAACCTGTTATTATATTCTTTGTTTTCCTACCTATCTTCTTTCCTCTTTTGCTATTAATGTTACCTTTAACTAAGTTTACTTATAAGGCCATTATTCTTAAAATTGCTTTTTTTCATTTTTAGTCACTCCATGGTATAAGCCTGGCTAAAATTTATGCATGATTTGACTAAAAAATAGATTAGGTGCCTTTGAAACAACAGAAATTGCTCACAGTACTGAAGATTGAGAAGTCCAAGATTGAGGCACTGGCAGATTCAGTGTTTGCTGAGGGCTTGGTTCATACATAGCTAGCTATCTTGTTGCTGTATTCTCTCATGGTAGAAAGGGCAAAGGAATTATTTGGAGTCTCTTTCATAAAGGTACTAATTCCATTCATGAGGGCTTGCACACCCAAAGAGTGAACCTCCAAATACAGTGGTACCTCGAGATACGAGTTTAATTCGTTCCATAATCTTGCTCGTGTATCAAGATGCTCGTATCTCAAAGCAAATTTCCCCACTGAAATCAATTGAAATGCCAGTAATCCGTTCCAGCCCCCAAAATGCCACCCCAGTTGTTCTTGTTACGGGTTTTTGAATAAGAAAAATGTATTTATAAACGACAAATATTATATAAAATCATAATAAAAGAGAATGTAAAGGAATAAACTGGTTTTATAAAGTGTATTTACCTACTCATTACACTCTTAATGCTACACTTTATCCCTAAACTGAATGTAACTTAACTAATCTTCACTGAACTTAATTGCTACTGGTCTTTGCATTTTTGGCCGATTTTAAAAAAAAAAAACGTGTCCAACAAGGTTTGCCTCTTCCTCCCTTTCAGAATGTTTCTGAAAAGGGTGAGGCAAGTTTCAATGAATAACTTGGATGCACGACCAGTAGCAACTTTTTCGGGGTGTTTCTTTTCCACGAAGTGTGACTCCCTCTCCCACATTCCTAAGATCTCCTTTATCTCACTTGTAGAGATCTCTTCCACCTCTGCCTCCTCCTCGAAACCAATTTCTTGGAGAACATCCACATGTTACTGAGGACTGCAACTCTTGTAACTCCTCCGTGGTGAGTTCCAGAGAGTGCTCCTCAATGAGCTCATTCACGTCTCTCTCATCCACCTCCAGGCCCATGGATTTTCCCAGAGACACTATCTCCACCTCCACTGGCACCTCGAGTTTGAATCCTTCGAAGGTCCTTTTGGCTACGGCCTCAGGCCACAGCTTCTTCCATGCAGAGGTCAAAGTCCTCGTTGTAACACCCAGCCAGGCCTGATCAATAATTCTGAGGCATATCACGATGTTAAAGTGGTTCTTCCAGAACTCTTGAAGGGTGAGGTTTGTGTTCTCCATCACCTCAAAGCAGCGCCGGAACAGGTGCTTGATGTACAGCTTTTTAAAATTAGAAATCACCCCTTGATCCATGGGCTACAGGATAGGAGTGGTGTTGGGAGGTAGGTAGACAACCTTTGTAAACTTGAACTCTTCGAGGAGTTCATCTTCGAGGTTCGGTGGGTGAGCAGCAGCAGTCGAGGACGAGGAGGGCTTGCATGGTTAGGTTGTTTTCCTGTAGATATTTCTTAACAGAAGGGCCGAAAACCAGGTTTAGCCACTCCACAAAGAACTGCCCGGTGACCCATGCCTTCGGTTTGCCCTCCACATAACTTGCAGTTTATCTTTTAAAATCTTATGTGACTTAAAGACTTCAGGGTTTTCCGAATGGTATACGAGCAGAGGCTTGATCTTGCAGTCGCCACTCGCACTGGCGCAGAGTGCGAGAGTTAGCCTATCCTTCATGGGTTTGTGGCCTGGCATCGCCTTCTCCTCTGCCGTTACATAAGTCCTATTCGGCATCTTCTTCCAGAAAAGCCCTGTCTCGTCACAGTTGAAGACTTGCTGGGGGATATATCCTTTGGCTTCTATCAGTTCGGAAAAAGTTTTGAGGTAATCCTCAGCTGCCTTCACATCCGAACTTGCTGCCTCACCATGCCTGACGATGGAGTGAATGCCGGACCTTTTCCTGAAGTTATCAAACCAGCCTCTACTGGCTTTAAATGAGTCTTTCGATGCTTCGTCCGGGGAAGTGCGCAGGGTCTGCTCCAGCAAATCACCGTAAATCACTCGTGCCTTCTCGCATATGATGCCCTGTGTTAATATATCTCCTTTAAGCTGCTTCTCCATCATCCACACCATCAGGAGATTCTCCATCTTTTCATGGAGAGAGCTACGGAGCTTAGAAATTATTGTAACGCCCTTAGCTGACGTTATACCCTTTATCGACTCCTTCTGTTTAAGCACAGGGCATACCATTGAAGTACTATGCCCGTACTGCCTCGCCAAGTCAGCCACTCGCACACCTTGCTCATATTTTTCTATGATTTCACGCTTTAATTCAATAGACATCATCTTCTTCTGAGCACTGACCTTTCCACTCGCTTTCTTCAGACACATGGTTATAAAAAGAAATGTGATAAAGTATGTAAATGCACAAAAGATGCTTCGACAACGAGGTAAACAAGCACACTGACTGAGGCGTGGGAAACTATGAGACGCTTGAGTAGCGGTAAACTGGTGGGTCATTTGCAGCCGGCCGATCAGCTCGATTACTCGTATCTCAAATGTTGCTCTTATTTCAAAGCAAAAAATTGCTCGCTCGATGGCTCATATCTCAAAAATCTCGTATGTTAGGGCACTCGTATCTCCAGGTACCACTGTACCAACACTATGAATTTTGGGGAGACACAAACATTCAGTCTATATCAATGACTATTGAGTTCATACCCCATTTTCCTCTGGGAATCACCCAGCTTTCTTGGTATCATTTCCTTATAAAGAATGAATTTGGAAATGAAAGGCATCCAAATTGGGAAAGAAGAAGTAAAACTGTCCTTATTCGCAGATGACATGATACTGTACATAGAAAACCCTAAAGACTCCATCAAAAAATTATTAGACTTAATAAGTGAATCTGGCAAGGTAGCAGGATACAAAATTAAGGCCAAGAAATCTATGGCATTTCTATACACCAATAGTGAACTTACAGAAAGAGAAACTAAAAAAGCAATCCCATTTATCATCGCACCAAAAAAATTAGGATACCTAGGAATACTCTTAACTAAAGAGGTAAAAGACCTATATGCAAAAAACTTCAGGACACAGAAAAAAGAGATAGAGGAAGATATAAACAGATGGAAGAACATAGTATGTTCATGGATTGGTAGAATCAACCTCATCAAAATGTTCATTCTATCCAAAGCCATCTATAGATTCAATGCAATCCCCATTAAAATACCAAAAACATACTTCACAGACCTAGAAAGAACTCTCCAAAAATTCATCTGGAATAAAAAAAGACCCCGAATAGCTGCAGCAATCCTGAGAAAGAAGAACAAAGTAGGTGGGATCTCAATACCAAATATCAAGCTAATTACAAAGCCACTGTTCTCAAAAAAGCCTGGTACTGACATAAATCAATAGAATAGAATATAGAACCCAGAAATTGACCCAAACCACTATGCCCAATTAATATTTGACAAAGGAGGCATGAACATAAAATGGAGTCAAGACAGTCTCTTCAACAAATGTTGTTGGGAAAATTGGACAGATGCATGCAAAAAAATGAATCTAGACCATGAACCATACACAAAAATAAACTCAAAATGGGTACAGGACTTAAACTTAAGATGGGAAATCATAAAATACTAGAGGAATCCACAGGCAGTAAAATCTCAGACATATGCCAAAGGAATATCTTCACTGATACTGCTGCTAGGGCAATGGGAAATAAACAAATGGGACTACATCAAAATAAAAAGCTTTTGCTTGAAACCATCAACAAAACAAGAAAGACCACTACATGGGAGGACATATTTGTCAATGTTATCACTGATAAGGGTTTAATTTCCAACATTTACAGAGAATTCATACAACTCAACAAAAGGAAGATAAACAATCCAATCAATAATTGGGCAATGGCCGAAACCAGTTTGGCTCAGTGGACAGAGCATCGGCTTGTGGACTGAAAGGTCCCAGGTTCGATTTCGGTCAAGGGCATGTATCCTGGTTGCAGGTACATCCCCAGTAGGGGGTGTGCAGGAGGCGGCTGAGCGATGTCTCTCTCTCTCATCGATGTTTCTAACTCTCTATCCCTCTCCCTTCCTCTCTGTAAAAAAATCAATAAAATATATTAAAAAAAAAAAAAGAATTGGGCAATGGACCTAAATAGAATCTTTTCAAAAAAAGACAGAAGGAAGGCCAAGAGATATATGAAAATACTAGAGGCCTAGTACACGAAATTCATGCATGGGAGGGTCCCACAGTCTGGCTTGAACCCTCTTGCAATCTGGGACCCATTTGGGGATGTCTGACTGCCAGTTTAAGCCCTGCAGGATTGGGCGTAAAGCGGCAGTCAGATATCTCTCTCATAATCTGGGACTGCTGGCTCCTAAACACTCTCCTGCCTGCCTGATTGCTCCTAACCATTTGCCTGCCTGCCTGATCATCCCTAACCACCTCTGCCTTGGCCCCTGCACCCAGGAACCCCCTGGGTCGTGGCTTTGTCAGGAATGACGTCTAGAAGATATCCGGTCTATCTGCTTGAGTTAGCATATTACCCTTTTATTAGTATAGATGCTCAAAGTCACCAATTATCCGAGAGATGCAAAAACAATAATGGGGTACCATCTCACACTTGTCAGAAGGCTATCACCAACAAATCAATAAATAACAAATGTTGGCGAGGATGTGGAGAAAAAAAAACCCTGGTGCACTGCTGGTGGAAATGCAGATTGGTGCAGCCACTGTGGAGAACAGTATGGAGTTTCCTCAAAAAACTAAAAATGAAACTCCCATTTGACCCAGTAATACCACTTTTAGGAATATATCCCAAAAAGCTAGAAATATCAATCAGAAAGGATCTATGTACCTCTATATTCATAGCAGCACAATTTACCATAGCTAAGATTTGAAAACAGCCTAAGTGTCCATCAACAGATGAGTGGATTAAAAAACTGTGGTACTCTACACAATGGAATACTAAGCTGTGCTAAAAAAGAAGGAATTTCTACCATTTGCAACAACATGGATGGAACTAGAGAGCATTTTGCTAAGTGAAATAAGCCAGTCAGAGAAAGATAAGTATCACATGATCTCACTCATTTGTGAAATATAAAGAACAACATAAACTGATGAACAAAAACAGTTCCAGAGACAAAGAAGCATCGATGAGACCATCAAACCTCAGAGGGAAGGTAGGGGAGGGTGGAGGTAAGGAGGAGAGATCAACCAAAGGACTTGTATGCATGCATATGGGCCTAACCAATGGACACAGACAACAGGGGAAGTGAGGGCATGAGTGGCGGGGTAATAGGGGCATAAGGACACATATATAACATCTTAGTCAATAAAGAAATTTTTTAAAAAAGAATCAATTTGTTTTCTGAGTAATTGGACTCAAATGTTTAATAATTTTCTAAATGGCAAGTCCCACAAAAGGCCATTTATCATATAAGTTCATAGGAAGAAAGGTGCTGTCTCCATCAAAACAATACATAAGGATCTTTCAAAGGAGGCAGATTTTGTAACTTAACTTTCACAGATATAGGCTTGGACTAGAGAATAGATAATATATGTAATGAAGATAAATTACTTAAATCCAACCCCAAGCTTTTCTGCTTTAGAGCTACCTTAAGGTACTGACACTACAAATTCCGTTACCTGGCATTGGATCATTCTTGATAGATCACATCAAAATGTTACAATACTCTTAGACAACTCCAACAGGGGTATTTTGCCCCAACAGATCATCAAGTGGCTCTGAAAGACTGATATTAAATTTGTGGCATAAAAGTCTACCTGCCAACTAGTTAGAAATCTGGAGCCTTTGGGTGAGCCTAAAGTGGTTACTGAAATTCTTTGCTTCCATGTTGTGGTCCCGCCTGGCGCTCACACTAGCTGCCACCACCAGCTCCGCTCACACCTGCTGCTGGCACTGGAGCCACCTCTTACATCTACTGCCAGCGCTGGCACTGATCACACCAGCTGCTGGTGCTGGCCTCAATCACTCCATGCCATCAAGAGGTGCAAGTAGGGCCCATGCTGTCAGCACGTAGGATCGGTGGTGGCAAGAGCGGGGCTGCTCATAGAGAGAGGATGGGAGGACAGGAGGATAGGGGATGGGGATGGGGGTGGGGAGGGCCACAGCAGGAGGGGCCAAGTGAAGGCACGGATTAATGTTTATATATTGTGTTAGACAGGGTCAAGATTTATTTTATATATTGTGATTACTGTAACTTTATAATAAGACTTTGTAATAAGTTAGGTAACAGAAGTCTTCCAAAATGGCCTGAAGACCCGCCCCTGTGCCCACCGCAGCCTTGCAGCCCACACTTCCTTTCAAGATGCACTAATTCATGCACTGGGCCCCTAGTTTACAATAAGATAAAAGATTAGATACCTGGTTATAAATGTAACAAGAACATGTAAGAACTTCCCTGAAAACTATGAAGACTGGGAGAAATTCAAGTTCTAAATAAATGGTTTATTTACCATGTGCATGGATTGGAAGGTTCATAGTATCATAAAAGTGTTAAATATCTGCCAAATTGGTCTATGGATTCAAAGCAATTACAGTAAAAATCCCAATAGATTTTGTGTTATGGGTATGTCTGTGTGTGTTTGGTACAGATAAACTCATTCTAAAATGTGTATGGAAAATAAACAGGAGCTAGATTGGCCACAGCCATCTTAAAGAACAAATTGGAAGTCTTATATTACCTGACTTATTACAAAGTCTTATTATAAAGTTACAGTAATCACAATATATAAAATGAATCTTGACCCTATCTAACACAATATATAAACATTAATCCCAAATGGATTGTAGTTCTAAATGTTGAAAAAAACTTGAGACAAAAATTTCTTAAGTAGGACACAAAAATTGCTGCACACAAAAGAGAAAAATGATTAAATTGTGCTAAAATGAATAACTTATCAAAAGACAGTTACAAAAGTAAACATGCAAGCCACAATAGAATGACAGAAAAATTTTGCAATACATGTGTATTCAACAAAGGATACTAATTCCTACAAATTAATAAGAAAAAATAAAATAAAATAAAACAAAACAAAATAAAAAAGAAAACAGTAAAAAACAGGCAAAAGATGTGAAAAAATATTGTCACAAAAGATATTCAAGTGGCCATTAATCATATTCACTAATTATCAGTGAAATTAAACCAAAATCACATTGATGTACCACAACATAGCTAGTGGCTACTAACTTAACTGATAGACAGATAATACCAAATTTTGAGCTTCTTAACTGTTATGGAACTATGGGATCTGTATAGTTGACAATACCTATCTGACTATTTCCATATCCTTATAAATTCAGTCTCCTGGAGGCTCAGGACTCAGCTTTAATAAGAGCAGGAGACTCCAAGGAAGAATAAGTGAAATGTTCACAAAGTTACAGTCACTCAGAGTTATTTTAGTGCTATTTTTATTATATTATAGATTTAAATGAATATATGAGAGTTTATTTAAGCTCCTAAACCACCATCCATCCCTAAGATTTACATTCTATATAACAAAAGGCTAATATGCAAATCAACCAAACAGCAGAACATCCAGTCACTATGATGTACACTGACCACCAGGGGGCATATGCTCAACGCAGGAGCTGCTCCTTTGTGGTCAGTGTGCTCCCACAATGGGGGTACCATTCAGCCAGGAGCTGTGCTTGCCAGCGGACTCACAGCTGGCGAGCAGGAACCTCTTCCGCCTCTGTTACAGCACTAAGGACCCTTCAGGGGATGTCCACCTGCTGGCTTAGGCGTGCTCCCATTGGGAGATGTCCGCCAAGGGGTTCTGAACTGCCAGAGGACGCAGGTCGCACTGAGGAACCTTCTGCCAGTACACAAATGTCATGCACCAAGACTCTAGTTTAATTATATAATAAATTGTTACATATAGCTACAAAATATTCTAATAGTCATTAAAAATCATACTTCGAAAAAATTTACCATTTAAAAACTTTAAACTTAATGAAAAATTGAAGAAATAATATAGTAAATACCTACAGACTTAAGTTAAACATTTTGGGCAAGAATACTTCATAGGTAATTTTTTTTTCTTATTGCATCACATCAGAAGATGAAGATACACACACACACACACACACACATGCACACGCACACGCACACGCACACACCAGTGGTCCGGTGCACAAAATTCGTACACAGGATGGAGGGAAGTGTCCTTCAGCCCGGCCTGCATCCTCTCCATTCTGGGACCCCTCCGGGGATGTCCCTGTGAAATCAGGCTAAACTGGTAGTCGGACATACTTCTAACAATCTAGGACAGCTGGCTCCTAACCGCTCACCTGCCTGCCTGCCCAATTGCCCCTAACCACTCTGCCTGCCAGCCTGCTCACCCCTAACTGCCCCCCAGCCGGCCTGCTCATCCTCAACTGTCCCCGTTGGCCTGCTCAACCCCAAATGCGCTGCCCTGCCGGCCTCATGGTCCCCAACTGCTCTCCCTGGCTAGAGGCCCTCTGCAGCCTTTACAGAACGTTTGCCTCATCACTGGGGCGACGACACAGCCTGGCCAGAGGCCTTCTGGCCAGCCTCATGGCCCCCAACTGCCCTCCCCACCCAGAGGCCCTCTGTGGCTGGGCACAAAACACTTGATTCATCGCTAGGGCGACGATGCAAGCATTCCCCTCACCCCCACACCCCACCTCGCCGCTCCGTGCCTGCTACCCAGGGGCCCTATGTGACTGGGGTGGAATGCATGCCTCGTCGCCATGGCGATGAAGCAAGCATTTCACCAGGCTGCTCATGCTGCCCACTCTCAATGGCCGCTGCCCCCCACCTCCCCACTGGGGGACTCCAGTGGGCTGAGAGGACTGGGCACTGCCATCTTTGTGGCAGAGTGACAGTCAATTTGCATATTCCCTCTTTATTAGATAGGAGATATATATATATATAATGATGCTAAGACTGATCACTTTGTTAAGCTGGTGACTAACAGCTTAACAAAGCTATATAATTTGTGAGGTGATACTTGGAAACAAAAGGAATATTTTATTTCCCAACAAACTTTCATCAAGTGGCTTTAGCATCCATAGATGATTCCTGTCTGAATCAACTGTTACACTGGGAATTACAAAATGGTTTTTCTTATTCTATCATTCCTTCCATATTTATCAACTGGTATTTTTCTGTAAAGAACTTGCTCTTCCTAAGAGGTTTTCTAATCCAGTAAAAACCTCTTTAAGGCATCTTTTATTCCTTCTGAAATAATGTGACACCTGAAAAGATAAGATGCCATTATAGAGCAAACAGAATTCAAGACCTAAATAATTAAATCAGACAATAAAAAACAACTGAGTAAGACTGTCCCACACAGCTTCCTATCCTTTCAGCTCTTTCTCTCTCTCTCCATTAATGGCATCCCCCACCATTATCTTAATTATTCAAGCCAGAAACCTTAGAATAATTTTCAGCCCTCCTTTTCTCTTACTATTAGTTTGAGAAGGACATAGGGTACTCTGGACTGGAGCACTACCGTGTCCTATTATGGACTACATATATACTGTTTATTCTTCTTTCCATGACCATTTCATTATTTTTAAAATTTTTTAAGTATTGTTTAAAAAAATGTAAAAATTATGAGTTTGGGTCCATTAACTTTTATAGGCAAACCAAACATCTTCAGGTTTCAGCCTAACTTATTGTATTTTTCCTAGATTCAGGCCAATGTTTTCTAATGATGGTTCCTAGTATTTTAAAAATCTTAGTGCTTGGTAGGCCTATACAGTAATTTAATCTAAACACCCATCCAGTATTTGAGTTCCTTCTACAACAATTCCATCAAAGTGTCATTCAGGATATGCTTAAACCATCTGTAAAAAGATAGAATTCTTTGTTTTCCACTTTGTGTTTAGACAACTTGGGTTAAAAAATTGCTCCTGACACTACAATGCCAAAAATTGTCTTCTTTAGTGTTCAATCATTGATCACAATTCTGTATCTTGAGTCACAAAGAAACTATGTTCCTCTTCCACTTATGAGAAATAGTACCCACATGGGAAAGCATATTTATTCCCTTCAGTTAAACCTCAGAAGACTAAGGTTTAGTCTTAAAATAGCTTAATACTATTAGTAACTAACTAATAGATCCATTATTTATGAATATACCTAAATTTGCATAAAAATTCATTATGTTTTCAGCAGCAAACTAAAGTATTGCAGAGCCTCTATTTAACTGTCCTATTTCAAGATTGGGAAAGAAACAATCAACTCATAAAACTGAGATTTACAACCAAGCCCATACTCAACTTACCTGTATAATCAGTTTTAAATACTTGAAATTCATCTCTAAAAGTTGATATAAACTAAAAGTTTATATACTACAATACCCTTCCCCCAATCATTTTATTTGCCTTCTCCAAACTTGTTCTCATTCTTCTCTTCCTACAATGTGAGATTTGTCAAAAGGAATACTATAATTATTTTATACAATAATAGGATAAATTTTCTACTTTGTTTTAACACATGGTCTAAATGATACAGTGAATACCTGTTTCATGTGCCCAACTCCTACACTGAACATGTGTTTTTCTAGAATTGCTCTCCCCCTAAAATTTTCTGGAACTCATTTAAATGCTTATAATAAAAACAACCATATTTATACAACCAGATCCTAAACAATAAGTACAATTCACTGTACCAAGCTTGAAATAATGTATGAAATGGGTCATTTGCATTCAACAAGTATTTATAGTAGTTACTATTTACTCTCTATTAGCAAATATAGAAAAACCTCTTATAGCATCAGTTTTTATAACATAATGTGGCTATAACATCACCAATTAACTGGAAGGGAAAAACCACCACATGAAGGCATTATTCTAATGCAAAATGAAATAATCACAGGATAAATAAGAAAAATAATAATTGCATACAAAGAATAAGCACACATAAATTGTTTGAGTATCTGGGTGTTCTTCTGATACAGAACTGTTTAGTTTACCCAAGCATTCTTTCATGCTTTCGTTTACCCCTGGCAGTGGTAACAAACAGTACTTCAAGAAACACAACCAGTTTGGCTCAGTGGATAGAGCTTCAGCCTGTGGACTGAAAGGTCCCAGGTTCGATTCTGGTCAAGGGCACATACCTTAGTTGCAGGCACATTCCCAGTAAGAAGTATGCAGGAGGCAGCTGATCAATGTTTCTCTCTCCTCAGTGTTTCTAGCTATCTCTCTCCCTTCCTCTCTGTAAAAAAATCAATAAAATATATTAGAAAGGAAGAAGGAAGGAAGGAAGGAAGGAAGGAAGGAAGGAAGGAAGGAAGGAAGGAAG
>JAAGEH010000011.1:5365458-5556584 GCA_011751065.1 Lasiurus cinereus | reverse complement strand
AAGGAAGGAAGGAAGGAAGGAAGGAAGGAAGGAAGGAAGGAAGGAAGAAAGGAAGGAAGGAAGGAAGAAAGAAAGAAAGAAAGAAACACAACCAATGCATTACAGCAACAACACTATAGGGTGCTATTTGCACACAGACTTACCAGATGGTAAAAAGTAGGTTTACAGTTATTTGTATGGAAAATACAACTATCCTATATAATAAAAGCCTAATATGCAAATTGTCCCCTCAGGTGATCGTTCAATGGAGAGAACATTCGCTATGATGTGCACGAACCACCAGGGGGAGGCGTGGAACATGGTGGGCAAAGCCACACAGTACTGGCAGTGGGAGGCAATGGGGGCACTGTTGGCCCCCCACGGGCCCCAATGAGAGCAGGACCACAGCACGATGGTGGAGTAGGAAAGTGGGTGGTGCCAGGCCAAGACAAGTACAAGCAGGAGCCGATCGTCCCACTGATTGCCCCACAGACATTGACCAGCAGCAGCGACAGTGGATGGCGGGGCCACCTTCGGGCTCCCAGATGCTGACAGAGCCAGGCAGGATCCTGGCCTCAATCGATCGCCACACAGGCGGGATGTTGGAGCAGGTGAGGGTATGGCACCAGGCAAAGGTGGGGTACCAGGGAGGGCTGCGAGATTGGAGGCACAAGCTGGGGCCTGATCTCCATGACTACCCCAAGGGACCCCACTTGTGCATGAATTCATGCACCAGGCCTCTAGTCCTAGCTAATAAAGAGGGAATATGCAAATTGACTGTCACGCCATCACACAGATAGAGGTGCCCACAGCAGAGGTGTGGTTTCCATAACACAAGATGGCTGCACCCACAGCGGAGTTACTATAAGAAGCCTTCAGGAGTAATCAGCAGGGACCTGAGGCTGCATGGTGCTGGGCAGGGGCAGGGGACCTGAGTCTGTGCCCCCTGCCTGGTGAGGCTTGACAGGGGACCTCAGGCTAGGTCCCCTGCCCTGGCATCAGGCCGGGGGACCTCAGGCCGCATCCCTGCCCTGTCACCGGACCATGGAATCGCAGGCTGTACCCCCAGCTCCTAGGGCTTGACAGGGGATCTGAGGCTGCAACCTCCAACCAGCAGGGTAGGACAGGGGACCTGAGGCTGAACCTCTCTCCTAGTCCTGGGCCAGGGTACCTGAGGCTGCACCTCTGCCCAGTGGGGTTTGATGGGGGATCTCAGACTGCGCTTCTCACCCGGCGCAGCTTTATGGGGAAACTCAGATTGTATCCCACACCTACTGGGGCTTGATGAGGGACCTCAAGGTACGCTCCACGCCTGGCGGAGCTTTATGGGGGACCTCAAGGCACACTTCCCACCCCAGTGCCGGGCCAGGGGACTTCAGTCCACACCACGTGCCCTGGCACCAGGAGAACTGAGGGTGTGCTGGGGGACCTGGGTCCAGGTCTCTGCGATTTTGGGATGCCGCAGGTGAGCGAGGACTTGACTCTAGGTCCTGTGGCATGCCACAGACTCTGACAGGAGGGAGATTTTCATATACATTTTACTAATTTTCATCTCTGACACTTCTATTATAAAGGGCAAATAGCAATATTACAATATTTCCTCTAATTAGTCCCTTTTTAATGTGCCTGAATTTTGTGCACCAGGCCACTAGTTAATAAATAATAATACAAAAATAAACTGTGTTTTGAATACTCAAAACTGTAAACCTACTTTTGTGCCACCCTGTATTTAGAAAAATTATCTATTAACAATCTTAAATTCTTCTTTACAAATTTGAATTAGCATAGTTGAACAATGGAAAAATAGAAAATCATTAATGACTGAACAATTGAGATCAATTAAATAAATATATTAACATACATGTAACTTATATGGCCTTGTGAGAACTTTAAAATTTTGTTTACATGCATTATGGTATACAAAAAGAACTCTAAGATGAATTCCTTTTACAGATGAGAAATATGATGTGCTCAGAATGATGACAAAAACTTTAAACTCATAAAGCTAGCATACTGCATAAGATGTCAAAGTGGGGATGGATCCAAGATGGCAGCATAGGTAAACACCTACACTGCTGCCTCACACAACAATTTCAAAACTACAACTAAAAGACAGAACGGACATTCTCCAGAACCACAGGAAAGCTGGCTAAGTGGAAATTCTACAACTAGAAGGAAAGAGAAGGGCTCACGGAGACCCAGAGAAGCTGCAAAAAGCTGAGGTACAGAGACACGCACATGGAGAGAGCGGATGCCAGAGTACCTGGCTGGCTTTCTCTGGCGGGAGGGATACAGAGACTCCCAACTGCATTGAACCCCTTATCCTACGACACTGAACTCCAAGTCCAGCGGAAACTCATACAAGGAGAGTTTGGACTGTGAAAAGGGAGAAGTGCATGGAAATATAAGAAAGCCACAAAAGGGCAGAAGTCTGGTGGCGCGTACGGCACTGCGCACAGAAGACCCACTGTTGATTATGCCGCTGCCTTTCAGTAGTGGGCAGGAGACAGAGCCTCCCAACTGTGCTAGTTCTAAATCCACTAAACCCCAGTTTTAGGAGAAACCCTGGGAACCCAGACTCATATGACCCTGGAGCGCAGGGGAGCCGGAAAGGCAGTGGTCTAGAGGCACTGCGCATGCGCACAGGGACCGCTCCAGCGATTACCCAGAGATACGTGAGACTCAGGGGCCGTAGAAGGCGGGGCCGACTGGAAGGCAAGGCGGCCCACTAAGCCCTGAGACTCCACCCATCCCAAGCTCAACAGTGAGGCTTTTACAGTTTTGCAAGTCTTGTATCATAAGGCTGAATCCAACACAGAAGTTGTCCCAGCATAGTGAAAATGCGGAGACAAGGGAAGAGATCACAAACAAAAGAAATGGAGGAAAACAAATGACTGGATATAGAGTTCAAAACCACAGTTTTACGTTTTTTCAAAAACATCTTAGAAAAGATGGATAAATTTAGCGAGACCCAAGAGAAAATGAAAAAGGACCAACGAGAAATTAAACATACATTGACTGAAATAAAAAATATTATACAGAGACCTAACAGCAGGTTAGAGGAAGGCAAGAATCAAGTCAAAAATTTGAAATATAAAGAATCAGAAAACACTCAACTGGAAAAGCAAGAAGAAAAAAGAATCCAAAAATGTGAAGATAATGTAAGAAGCCTCTGGGACAGCTTCAAGCGTACCAACATCAGAATTGTGGGGGTGCCAGAGGAAGAGAGAGAGCAAGACACTGAAAACCTATTTGAAGAAATAATGACTGAAAACTTCCCCTACCTGGTGAAAGAAATAGACTTACAAGTCCAAGAAGCACAGAGAACACCAAATAAAAGGAAACTAAAGAAGATCACAACAAGACACATCATAATTAAAATACCAAGACCAGCCAAAACCGGTTTGGCTCTGTGGATAGAGCGTCGGCCTATGGACTGAAAGGTCCAGGTTCGATTCTGGTCAAGGGCATGTATCTTGGTTGCAGGCACATCACCAGTACGGGTGTGCAAGAGGCAGCTGATGGATGTCTCTCTCTCATCGATGTTTCTAACTCTCTATATCGTTCTCCCTTACTCTCTGTAAGAAATCAATAAAATATATTTTTAAAAAAATACCAAGAGCAAAAAACAAAGAGAGAATATTAAAAGCAGCAAGAGAAAAAAAAACAGTTGGTTACCTACAAGGGAGCACCCATACGATTGTCAGCTGATTTCTCACCAGCAACTATGCAGGCCAGATGGGAGTGGCAAGAAATATTCAAAGTGATGAATAGCAAGAACCTACAACCAATAATACTCTATCCAGCAAAGCTATCATTCAGAATTGAAGGGTAGATAAAGAGCTTCACAGATAAGAAAGAGCTAAAGGAGTTCATCAACTCTAAACCAGTATTATATGAAATGCTGAAAGGTATTCTTTAAGAAGAGGAAGAAGAAAAAGGTATAGGTAAAAAATTATAAAAACAAATACACATCTATCAACAAGTGAATCTAAAAATAGAGTGAATTAAAAATCTGACGAACAGAATAAATTGGTGAATATAATAGAATCAGGAGCATAGAAAGGGAGTGGACTGACAATTCTCAGAGGAAAAGGGGTGAGGGGAGTGCAGGGAGAGACTGGACAAAAATCATACACCTATGGATGAATACAATGCGGGGGCGAGGTAAGAGTAGAGGGAGGGGTGGGAGCTGGGTGGAGGGAAGCTTTGGGGGTATAAAGGAACAAATGTAATAATCTGAATAATAAAGATTTAATTAAAAAAAGATGTCAATCTCATACCTAATGTATGATAATAAAAATTAAAAAAACATAAACACTAGAACACATTCCCATCTAAAATTAAAAGGCAGGAGAATCCAAGATGGCGTCATAGGTAAATACCTACACTGCTCCCTCGCACAACAATTTCAAAACTACAACTAAAAGACAGAACAGACATCACCCAGAACCACAGGAAAGCTGGCTGAGTGGAAATTCTACAACTAGAGAGAAAGAGAGGGGCTCGCGGAGAACCAGAGGAGCTGCAAAAAGCTGAGGTATGGAGACGCGCGTGCAGAGAGAGCAGGTGCTGGAGTACCTGGCTAGTTTTCTCTGACAGGAGGGAAACAGAGACTCTCAAAGGCATTGAACCCCTTATCTTACGACACTTAACCCCAGATCCAGCCAAAACTCATACGGGGGGAGTTTGGACTGTGAAAAGGGAGAGGTGCACGGAAATTTAGGGGCGTCGCAAAAGATCAGAGGCCTGGTCGCGCACAGCACTACGTGCAGAGGACAGATTGCTTATTGTGCCGCTGGCTTTCGTGAGTGGGCGGGAGACAGACCCTCCCAACCGTGCCACTTCTGACTCCACTAAGCCCCAGTTTCGGGTGAAACCCTGAGGACCTAAACTCGTGTGGTCCTGGGGAGCAGGGGAGGCGGAAAAGCAGCTGTCTGGAGGTACTGCGGGCGTGCGCGCAAGGACCGCTCCAGCGATTACCCAGTCACGTGAGACTCAGGGACCGTGGAGGGCGGGGCCGACTGAAAGGCAAGGCAGACCTTTAAGCCCTGAGACTCCACCCCTCCCAAGTTCAACAGAGAGGCTTCTGCAGTTTTGAAAGTCTGGTATCATAAGCCTGAATTCAACAGAATTTCTCCCGGCATAGTGAAAAATGCCGAGACACGGGAAAGGATCACAAACAAAAGAAATGGAGGAAAAGAAACGACTGGATATAGAGTTCAAAACCACGCTTATAAGGTTTTTCAAGAATATGCTAGAAAAGTTGGATAAAATTAGCAAGAGCCAAGAGGAGATGAAAAAGGACCAACTAGAGATGCAAAAGATTCAACTAAAGATGGAAAAGGCCCAACTAGAGATGGAAAAGGACCAACTAGAAATTAAACGTACACTGACTGAAGTAAAAACTATTATACAGAGTCCTAACAGCAGACTAGAGAAAGGCAAGAATCAAGTCAAAAATTTGAAATATAAAGAAGCAGAAAACACTCAACTGGAAAAGCAAGAAGAGAAAAGAATCCAAAAATGTGAAGATAATGTAAGGAGCCTCTGGGACAGCTTCAAGCGTACCAACATCAGAATTGTGGGGGTGCCAGAAAAAGAGACAGAGCAAGATACTAAAAACCTATTTGAAGTTATAATGACTGAAAACTTCCCACATCTGGTAAAAGAAATAGACTTACAAGTCCAGGAAGCACATAGAACCCCATGTGAAAGGAATCCAAAGAGGACTACACCAAGACACATCATAATTAAAATACCAAGAGCAAAAGACAAAGAGAGAATATTAAAAGCAGCAAGAGAAAAACAGTTCATTACCTACAAGGGAGCACCCATATGACTGTCAGCTGATTTCTCAACAGAAACGATGCAGGCCAGATGGGAGTGGCAAGAAATATTCAACGTGATGAATAGCAAGAACCTACAAACAAGAATACTCTATCCAGCAAAGCTATCATTCAGAATTGAAGGGCAGATAAAGAGCTTCACAGAGAAGAAAAAGCTAACAGAGTTCATCAACTCCAAACCAGTATTATATGAAATGTTGAAAGGTACTCTTTTAGAAGAGGAGGAAGAAAAAGGTAAAAGTCAAAAAATTATGAACAACAAATACATATCTATCAACAAGTGAATCTAAAAATTAAGTGAATTAAAAATTTGATCAACAGAATAAACTGGTGAATATAATAGAATCAGGAGCACAGAAAGGGAGTGGACTGATAATTCTCAGGGGGAAAAGGGAAAGGGTGTACAGGGAGTAACTGGACAAATATCATACACTTATGGACTCATCAATTGGGAGGGAAGGTAAGGGTAGAGGGTGGAGTGGGAGCGGGGTGGAGGGGAGTTATGGAGGGGAAAAAAGAGAGACAAATGTAATAATCTGAATAATAAAGATTTAATTTTAAAAAAAGATTTAGGTATAAGCAAAAAAAAACTAAAAAAAAACTAAATGCAATGTTATAAAGATGGCTATTGGCATGGAATATACATAACTAATTGTTGATGGAATGAAACAAGTTTCAAAATAATAGGCACAATATAATATGATTTAAAACATGCCTAGAGCCCTATCCCGTTTGGCTCAGTAGATAGAGCATCAGCCTATAGACTGAAGGGTTCTGGGTTTGATTCACAGTCAGGGCACATGCCCAGGGTTGCAGGCTTGATCCTCAGTGTGGATGTGCAGTAGGCCATTGATCAATGATTCTCTCTCATCACTGATGTTTCAATCTCTTTTTCCTTTTTTTGAACCAATGCATTCTTTATTGCAGAATGAAGCTAAGGGCTCACACTGTGCTCTGATCTGGGGCTTCTCTGTTGCCCAGCTTTTCCAGAGAGGCCAGGGCACACTCTCCAAGCAGAGTAGGATGCAAAAGCAACCCCTTTGAAAGGTCTGAAATGAGGACCTGAGGAAGCAGCATCTTGGCATTCAGGGTTGAACCAGAAAGGGAAGCCAGGGGGCCAGGCATATCCAACCGTCATCTCCTGGGGACTACAGGTCACTCCCTTCACGGGAGTGCCACGCAGACTCTGAAAAGAGCTATGAGGCCGGGGGTGGGAGTGAAGGGCTGCTTTAGAGAGGGGGATGGACACAGACTTGGTGTTGGGGGAAAGCTGAGAAACTCCATCTTTCACTCCCAGGCCTTGCTTCTTAAACAGTAGGGTGCTTATAGGAATCCCTGGGGATTTTTTGGAGTGCGGGTTCTGATCCCAGAGGTCTGGGATTGGGTCTGGGGCCGTGTGCTTCTAACAAGTTCCATAGGTGCTCATGCATACCACACTGAGTTGCATAAAATGGTTTTTGCGTATGAAGCAAATGCACTTCTTCAACAAGGTGAAACCCCATTTCAGGCTGGGCTAGACTGCAGCTCTCACTTGTCCCCAACTGAACTCAGTAGCCCTGGAGATCTTAAATGGCCTTCTTTCCCTGAAAACCCTTTTCCCAGAGTTTGCCCCACCAGGCCTCGGAGATGAGCAAAGTGAACAGGCATCTCCTGGGACCTTGAGTTCTCAAGTGCTTGGCGACAGGTCTACAATCTCCCAAGCTATCAGCTTCTTGCCAAGAGACAGGAGGCCTGAGCAGGGCAGCCTCAGGGCTGGGGAAGGGAAAGGGGAAGAGGAAGGAAATGGGAACATTCTGAGAAAGGGTCAGTGCTCTGAGTGTGGAAGAGTGGCTACTGGCCCACGGATGTAAGATTTGTGTGGCCTGGTTTGCCCAAGTCTTGGGGACTAAGGCCTCTCCCACAGATTCCGACAAAAGTCCAGACCAGGTGGGCTCTGATGTGCTTGCTCCATAGATGAGAAGGTCAGGGGTAGATACCTGCAGAATCAAGAGGTCAAGGATTCTCCAAACCATAGGTATTGTCATAGAAAGCCAAAGTCCTAGGCCCTCACCTGGTAGAGCCACCAGTTGTCCCTGTTTGCAGATGTCCCTGTGTTAGCACTCAAAGTCCTGAGCAAACACAGATGGCAGGGCATCCTATTGCCTGGCCAGCCTCCAGGTTCAGACCCTAGAAATGATGAGGTTATCAGGGCTTTGAATGGTGACCCAGGGGCTGGCCAGCTATAATCCAATGGTCCATAGTGCCACTTGCGTCGAGGTGAACCAAGGCAGCCAATCTGCTGCCAGGAGATTGTGCAGAGGGAGGCACAGATGCAAATGGCATTCTTTCTCTCTGGGCCACTCTCCTGTAGTTCAAGGGGTGATGCCAGTTGCAGCTGGTCACTCCAGCAATTTCTTAATCATGAGGAAGGACAGAGCCACTTTGATCTGCTCCCCAGTTTCCTAGCCTGATGGCCCTGGGGCTCCTATGCAAACATTGTCAGCCCTGCTGCATCCTCCGCACTCTCTCCACCGCTTTCCCACAACTCCAGGTTCAGGTTCCTGCCAATCTAGGGATCCACAGGGCTCAGGATGGGGCACAGAGAAGGGTTGGTTCCCAGGAAGCAATAAATAGATGCAGGTTTGTCTTCTATTCATTTCATGGCAGCGTCTGGCTCTCAGCACTAGAAGCAAGGCCTCAACCCACAGGGGCCCAAGAAATGCTCAGCTACGAGCTTGCAGATACCGAGAATTAGAAGACTCGGTTGCCTGTGTTCCCTAAAAAGCCTCCAAGGAACAAAAGAAGGAAGAGACCCACTGCCACTACCACTTTCCCAAAATTATAAGTTCAGAAAGGGTGAGGGTCTGCCCAAGTTTGCACAGAGGCTATGAATGCCCAGAGTCCTGGCTCTAGCTCCAACCTCACCTCCTCCTTTGGGTATTCCAGGATTCTACAACTCTAAGCTATCTATCCTGGACCGCTGCACCCTTTCCCACACATTGCTTGGCCCACCTATCCCCAGTCCCCCAAGCTTGGCCTCCCATGGGCCCTTAGAGCTCCCTCCCCTCAGGGTGCCAGGCCAAGTGGCCTCTGTTTCTTCTGAGTGGGCATGAGGAGGGAGGGAGGCCTAAGGTGGCGGGCCTTCTGGAGACATAAGCACATCAAACTTGATGAGTGGCAGAGCAATGACACGCACCTCAGTGTTCAGCGGGTAGAAGCGCAGATTGATGCTGTGCAAGGCAGGCATGGTGGCTAGCTTCTCCACAGGCAGATCCACAATCTCATTCTCCTCTAGACTGATGGTCTTCAGTGCGGGCAGAGTGATGAGCTGTTCAAGGAAGTCGTGAAACTGGTTCCAAGACAGGTGGATGGCCCTGAGCTGCTGCAGGGCACTGACCTCATTGGGGAGGCGGTGCAGGAAGTTCTCTTCCAGGCAGAGCTCTTGAAGCTGACAGAATGTGGTCATGAACTTTCTGGTTCGGGAGTTGAGCTCATTGTTGGCCAGCTCTGATGAGGTAGATCTGGTTGGTGACATTCCTCAGGACCTTGTAGATGACGATGGGGAAAGAAACCAGCTTGCACTTGGCCAGATCCCAGGGTGCCAGAGTCACACTCCACAATCTTGTTGACCTTCCTTGCAACTCTGGCCACCACCTCACCCATTTTCCTCAGCATGCAGACTCGGGTGTCCTGCTGCCAGCCACCAGGCCAGTATGCGGCTGACAAGGGGGCATCACAGCAATAATACTTCCTAGCACCCTGTGCAGCGCAATCACACTACCACAGCTGCCGGAGGTGCCCCTCGCAACAGCGACAGGCAGCAATGTTTCTATCTCTTTATCCCTTTCCCTTCCTCTCTGAAATCAATAAAAAATATATTTTTTTAAATGCCAAGAAAAAAGTCCAGGTGACCAAAATAAGGTGAATTTTATTTTCTTCTTAGAATTTATTTGCATATTCTACTATGATACTTATTACTCCTAGTTTAAACAATATTAAGTGTCTTTTTCAAGTGACAGCTGACAAGAAGGGAAGACTAAAGGAAAACAACATAGGCAAATGAACTCTAAAAACACAGCTATTTATTCCAGGAGCCAACACATACATACATTATATATAAATTAGATAATACATTTTAGAATGATTTTCATCCACAATGATTAAAATGAAGGTTTGGTGAATGAAAGTGTACCAGTTTCCTAAAAAACTTAGTAACTTGGAACCACATATACACACACATATTAGTATTTCTAAAACATCCCAATACATTAGAAAAATGAAAGTTAATACCAGATGTACTCAGAGTTTAAATTTAATGAGCCACAGAATAGTCAAAAGAAAGAATAAAGCTAGAGGATTCATATTTCCTGATTTCAAAACACTAGAAACCTAGAGTAATCAAAACAGTGTGATAATGACACAAAGACAACCATATAGAACAATAAAATGTATTAACTAGTCCAAAAATAAACCTTCACGTATATGGTCAAATGATTTTGACAAGGGTGTGAAGGCCATACAGGGGCAAAAAAAAAAATCTTTTTAACAAGGTGCTAAAAAATGGATATCCATATGAAAGAGAATTGAAAATTAATTCAAAATTAATTTGAAATGGATCCATGACCAAAATATACATTAAGACAAAGGCTTCATGACAATGGATATAGCAGTGATTTCTTGGACCTAATACCAAAGATATAGGAATCAAAAGAAAAAATAGATTAGACTTCATGAAAATCTTAAAATTTTATGCATTAAAAGACTATCTACAAGTAAAATTGCAACCCATAGAATAGGAGAAAACATTTGCAAATCATCCTAATATATAAAAACCCTGGGTCCATCATGACAGGAGGCTCGACTAACAGAAAGTCAGTCCTGCAGTCAGCGCTGGGTTGCCATGGAGAGAGACCCACCACTGACTGCTATGGAAGCAGGCACAGTGACCCAGCACTGACTGCTGGGGGGGCTGCGAATCAGGCCTGTACAGAGGTCTGAAGAGAGAACCAGGGTCTGATCCATAGCCTCTGTGGCAACTGTTGATCAGCACTTACCTCTCTCTTTCTCTCCAGGCCTGGCCCGCAGCTGTGCCTCTGTTTCTCTCCAGGCCTCCACAAGGGCTGCGGATCAGCCCTGCCTTTCTGATCAGGCCCCATTGATAAGCCCAGAGATGCTGACTGGCATAAAAACTGACCAATCAGAACCAAATCTGGGTGAAATGTGAGGAGCCAATGGCTGCCTAGGAGGCAGAGCTTTTGATGCTGACTGGCATAGAAACTGGCCAATCAGGACTAAATTGGCCAGCAGAGGAGGGCAGTTGGGGGGGACCAGGCTGGCAGGGGAGGGCAGTTGGGGGCAACCAGGCCAAGAGGGAAGGGCAGCTGGGGGCAATCAGGCCAGCAGCAGGGGAGGTGAGAGGAGGGCAATTGGGGGTGAAATCAGGCCAGCAGGGGAGAGAAGTTGGAGCAAGATCAGGTTGGCAGGGGAGGGCAGTTGGGGGAAACCAGGTTGGCAGGGGAGGGCAGTTGGGGGAAACCAGGTTGGCAGGGGAGCAGTTAGGTGTTAATTAGGCCAGCAGGGGAGTGGTTAGGGGGTGATTAGGCTGGCAGGCAGAAGCAGTTAGGGGCAATCAGGTGAGTGTTTAAGAACTAGCAGTCCCAGATGGTGAGAGGGATGTCCGACTGCCAGTTTAGGCCCAATCAGGGAGTCAGACATCCCCCGAGGGGTCCCAGGTTGGAGAGGGTGCAGGCTAAGCTGAGGGACAACCCCCCACCAGTGCACAAATTTCATGCACCAGGCCTCTAGTTTAGTGGTCGGCAAACTCATTAGTCAACAGAGCCAAATATCAACAGTGCAATGATTGAAATTTCTTTTGAGAGCCAAAAACCAACTTCTGTGCATGGGCCACAAAGTTTCAATCACACTGTATGTGTGTGTCTGCACGTGGTATTTTGTGGAAGAGCCACACTCAAGGGGCCAAAGAGCTGCATGTGGCTCGAAAGCCAGTTTGCCGACCATTGATCTAATTTATTTTATAATGAATTAATATCCAAAATATAGAGAGAATTCCAAAAACTCAGCAACAAAAAGCTAAACAACTATATTCAAAAATGGGCAAAAGACCTCAGCAGACATTTCTCTAAAGAACACATACAACTGGACAAAAAGCATACAAAAAGTTGTTCAGTATCAGTAACTAGAAGTCCATTGCACAAATTTGTGCATGGGTGGGGTACAGCCAGCCCGCCCCCATCAGAGCTGATCTGGCTGGGCCAGCCAGGGGAGGAGACATGGGAGGTTGGCTGGCCAGCCCGCTCCCGATTAGAGTGGGGGGCCAACCGGGGGTAGGGCCAACACGGGTGGATGACAGGCCAGCCCCACCCCTGGTTGAACACTGGTCAAACTCCCTGTCAAGGGGGGCAATTTGTATATTATCCTTTTATTATATAGGATTATCAAGGAAATGAAAATAAAACTATGAGATACCACCTCACACCCATTAGGATGGCTACTTAAAAAAAACAAAACAGAAGATAGTCAATAATATTCTAACAACTATGTACAGTGTCAGAGAGTATAAGATTTATCAGAATGATCCCTTATGTTATATAATGATGATTAACCAATTATAGTTGATTATATAGTTGATATATAATATTATATTAGTTTCAGGTATGTACACCTAAAACTAATATAATATTATATATCAAATATAATTGAAAAATAAAAATTGATTTACATTTTTTTAAAAAGAACCTAGACACAAATGAAAAAATAAAACAAAACAAGGGTTAGCAAGGATGTGGAGAAAGTAAACCTCTGTGCATTGTTGGTGAGAATGTAAAATGGTACAGCCACTGTGGAAAACAATATGGCGATTTCTCAAAAAAATTAAAAATAGAATTACCATGGTACATAGCAATTCCACTCCTGGATATACATCCAAAAAATCTGAGAGCAGGGCTATAAGGAAATATTTGTACACCCATATCCAGAGCAGCATTATTCACAGAAGCTAAGATGTGGAAGCTTCCCAAATGTCTAGCAGTGGATCAATAGGTAAGCAAAATGTGATATATACATACAGTGAGATATCATTCATTCTTAAAAAGGGAATTCCAATATATGCTACAAGATGGGTAAATTATGATGATACTCTACTAAGTGAAATAAGCCAACCACAAAAAAACAAATACCATATGATTCCACTTATATGAGATATTTTATTACTGAGATATAAAGTAGAACGGGAGTTTTCAGGGGCTGGAAAGAAGGAAGAATGGGAAGTTATTATTTAGCAGATACAAAGTTTCTGTTTTTCAAGATGAAAGGAGTTCCAGAGATAGATGGTGGTGACAGTTGCATAACTGTAGGAATGTACTTAATGTAATTGACTTGTACAGTTAAAATGGTTATGATACTAAATTTTACGTTACATATATTTTACAATAAAAAATGAAAAAAAAATCTTAAAAAGAACAAAATTAAGAGAACTCACACTTCCCAATTTCAAAACTTACTACAAAACTACAGTAATCAATTCATTGTAGTACCGGGTTAAGGACAAACATATGGACCAATGGAACTGAAATGAGGACACAGGGAAAAAATCCTATGTTTACAGCCAATTCATTTTTATCAAACATGTCCAGACTATTCAAAGATGCTGGGACAAATGGACATCCACAAGCAAAACAACTTGGACCCAAACTCACAAAATACTCAAAATTGACCATAGACCTAAATCTAAGAGTTAAAATTATAAAATTCTTAGGGGAAAAAAACCCATAAGAGTTAAGTCCTTACTCTTAGGTTAGATAATGGTTTTTGGATATGACATCTAAAGCCTAAGCAACAAAAGGAAAAATAGGTACATTAGCATACATCAAAATTTAAAACTTCTGTGCTATAAACATCACCAATAAAAAAGTAAAGAGACAACCCTAAGAGTAGGGGAAAATATCTACAAATCACATATCTAATAAGGGTCTATATTCAAAATCCTGCAAGTCAATAATAAAAATGAACAAAGAATTTGAATATATTTTCCCAAATAGATATACAAATGGTCAATAAGCACATGAAAAAGTGTGTTTTAACCATTAGGGAAATGCAAATCAAAACTAAAAGAAAGAAAAATAAGTGTTAACAAGAATGTGATCAAATTAGAACCCTCATGCACTGCTGATGGGATTGTAAAATAATTCAGTGGCTAGGGTAACAGTTTGGTGGTTTGCCAAAAGTTAATCAGAGATACCACATGACTCAGCAATTCCACTCCAAGGCACCTACCCAAAGAATAAAAAGCAGGGACTCAGATACTCCTACACCAATGTAGAGCAGCAGTATTCATAATAAACGAACAGTGGAAACAATCCAAATATTCATCAACTGATGAATGAGTAAACAAAATGTGATACATGTTATATCATTGATGAAACCTGAAAACATATTAAGAGAAAGAAGCCAGTCACAAAAGAGGACATTTTGAATGATTTCATTTAAATGAAATATCCAGAGTAGGTGAATCCAGAGGTAGAAAACAGATTAGTGGTTCCCTGGGGCAGGAGGGAAAGGGGAATGACTGCTAATGAGTACAGGGCTTCTTTTAGGGGGAACAAAAATATTCTAAAATGAGATTGTGGTGATGCCTGCACAACTCTGTGAATACACTAAAAATGAGTTAACTATAAACTTTTAAGGAGGTAAACAGTATGATATATGAATTTATTCTCAATAAAGCTATTTAAAAACTTTATCCTATATAATAAAAGCATAGTATGCAGGGGCTGGGGCCTGCAGAAGGAAGGGAGGGAGACCCCAGCTGACAGGGGTGGCAGGCGACCAGTGAAAGGGAGGGAGGCCCTAGCCAGCAGCCTACAGCTGCTAGGGACCCTACCAGTGCATGGGACTCTAGTAAACTACCAATGTATAATTTCTTACAAGATATTACTAATATCACCTCCACAAAAACAACAGATTTAGTTTCTCTACTTAGTATTCCACAACTAAATCGAAACTACTTTTTAAACATTTAAAAGTAAATAACTAGAGGCAAATGTTCTTATATTCCAAAACATTTCAGGGATAATTATTGTACAGAATTTCACTAAGAAAAAATTTAATTGTGCTGTATTCTGATTTGAAAACCAGCAAGCATACTTAAACTCAGTGGCAAAGTACAATAGTAATAGAGCAAAGACACTATGTGATCAAAGTAAAAAAAAAAAAAAGTAGGTTAGGAAGTAATATGCTTGGTATTTAACTGGCTTGCACTGAAAACTTTAAGTACTTAAAGAACATCTGAAATCACCTTTTAGAATAAATGGACTATCCCCTCCCCCCAAAAAAATAAATCCAGAAGAAAAATAAAATCCAGAAATATAAGAAACACGTGTTACTTTCAAGATTTTTCTTATGTTTTCACTTATGCATTTCTGATTCTAACTCTTGCCACAAGCCTAAAGGGGATCTGCAGAGGTAGGTCACCTTGGCTAGAGTAACTTTCAGCTCCATATGTGGTTTAAATTCTTAAGCAGAGTTGAATCATTGTTGTACTAAAATAGGTTTTCAGACAAAAAAGATAAAATATGTGTGTACTAAGTCAGTCTCCCATCTATACTAATAGAGGAATATGCAAATTGTCCAGGATGCCATCACAGTAACATTAATGACCGAACAAGAGGCTGTGTGGGGCGACAAGGCCACCAGGGGGATTAGTGAGGGATGACCAAATGACTGAACAGCAGGCTGCATGGGGTGACCAGGCCGGCAGTGAGGGTTAGTGAGAGACGACTAAACGACTGAACAGAAGGCTGCATGAGGTGACCAGGCTGGCAGGGGGGACAACTGAGGGCAACCAGGCCAGCGGGTGTGGAAGTTAGGAGCAATCAGGCCAGCAGGCAGAGGTGGTTAGGAGTGATCAGGCTGGCGGGGGGTTGGGGGTGATCAGGCAGGCAGGCAAGTAAGCAGTTAGGAGCCAGAGGTCCAGGATTGTGAGAGGGATGTCCGACTGCTGGTTTAGGCCCAATCAGGGGTGGGGTCCTGGATTGGAGAGGGTGGAGGCTGGGGTGAGAGGAACTCCCCCCACTTGTCGGCGCATAAATTTCATACACCGTGCCTCTAGTCTATAAGAAGTAAGTACTTTACAACTTCTGAAAAGCATATTTATGCAGAATTATTAGTATGTTTAGCAGTACTTAAAACTTTTTTTAAGTCTCTTCCAAATTAACAAAATGCAAAAAGAAAAAAGCAATTAACAAAATACATCAGAATTGTTTTATAGACAAGTAGAGGTCCAGTGCCCGAGTTCATGAATCAGTGGGGTCTTTCAGCCTGGCCTGTGGGATCGGGCCAAAACCAGCTCTCCGACATCCCCCAAAGGGTCCCAGATTGTGAGAGGGCACAGGCCAGGCCGAGGGATCTCACCAGTGCACAATTGGGCCAGGGAAGGATGCAGGAGGTTGGCCAGCCAGAGAGGGACCATGGGAGGGCTCAAGGACATGTTCAGCCTGTCTTGCTCAGTCACAATCAGTCGGACCCCAGCAGCGAGCTAACCTACCAGTTGGATTGTCATTACATGTCATAGCAACTGGTTGACCATTTGACTGTCTGCCCCCTGGTGGTCAGTGCATGTACAGTGAGTGGTTGAGCAGCCTTAGCATATCATTAGCATATTACACATTGATTGGTTAACTGGACACTTAGCATATTAAGCTTTTACCATATTGGATCACCTGTGTGCTTATCTACCATGAATAATAATTCCACTACTAGTAGAAGCAGCTCCAGCTTCCTAATCTCTAAAGCTAAACCCAGAAATGAATACAGCTGAGATAGGTGACAAGGAACAAGGCCAAATCCAAAATCAGTACAAAACAGAAAAAGCAAGCCAAAAAAGGGAAGAAAGGAAAAGTGTCAGGCAGGGAATGAGAAGAACAAAGCTAAGCAATAGGAAATAGGGAGAGAGATCATCTAAATAAAACATGTCAACGGGCCCTGTGGCCCACAACGAGTATTTTTGGAGCCCAGACAATGTAACAGTATGTAAGAAACGTTTTAATAAAAATTCGTAACTTAATTTTTACAATACCCTATTATATATAATTATTAATAATGAACTACAACTCTCACTAATAAGAGTTGCATTCATTTATAATCATGTTGCATTTATTTCCCTTACACGTCTTATGCACAGGCGCACCATTTCTCTCTACTAATGCTAGCAGTGGCTATGTTAGCAACCAACTGCCAAGTCAGTCTTGGACTGACTTGTTTGGTGTGCACAACAGGAAATATTTTGGCTTTCGAAGAACAAGAAAAATAGGTTTATTTGCCTTATGCTTATCTATTGTGCAGTTATTCAGTGTCTGGTAAGTTAATGTTCAAGAAAAAATATTAATTTTTATTAAAATGTTTTATTATATGTTACTGAATACTCATTTATTTCAACCTTTTGTATTCAGCACATCTCTATCAAAATAAACAGAGGTTTATTTATGAAAATTGAAGCTTTTCGTTTCTTGAGGCCCACATAAACCTAAACCTTGTTTATTTGGCTGTGTTAGCCTTTGAGTTTGACATGCTTAATCTAAATAAAAGTAAGAGAGAACTAAGGACAGAGCTAAATCACTGGTTTGATGCACAATACATTAAGATAGGAACAAAGTGTGGCAGCAGTATTAAAGAAATTTGATAAAAGTAAACATAATGATTATAATTTTAAACATCCATAAGGCACTTAAAATTTTTTATCCCAACGGTTATAACTTTTCAATGTATTTAATCCCCATTACTTAAATATGTCATTTTTTATTTCCATTTCTGTACCTATTCCCATTTCTTCATTACACGAAAGTTTTGTTTTTGGAGTTTTTCTTTGAGTATAATTGGTACAGCCTTTTTAGAAGACATAAGATTTGAAGCCCAGGCCTGTTAAGAGATATATCCCTGGGAAACTGACCTGATATTCATCAGTCTTGCAGTAATGCACTGGGGTTTTTACTAGCAACTTGTGCTTCAGCATGATGATCAGTCTCTAGAACCATCCTTGATAGAAGCCAGGAGTAATAAAAACCCCTGTTGATATAGCAAGGGAGGAGCTTCTCTTGCTTCATGAAAACTTTGCTCCTTATCAATGATATCATCCACAGCAAATATCCTGTGGGAACTTTGGGGACCTGGGAAGTTCTACCTTTAGCAGAGAAGTTGTTGTATGCAAAGACAGATATAAAGAAAACTTATTGCAGTACTGTTGAAGAGCAAAAATATTAAAACCTAAATGTCCTTCCACTGGACCAGCACATTACATTATAACCGTAAAATGGAAAAAATGAGCTGATGAAATGAATTACATTGTATGTGCTGATATTAATCTCCAAAACATATGAAGTGAAAAACAATGTACAGAATAATATATATATCATGCAATTTGTGTTTAAAAATGACATACAAACCATTCTAAGGAATTAAGATACATAACCCAGCAACCATTAAAGAAATTATTGCTTCATAAAAATTAAGTTTCACATGAAAAGAAATAATGCCATAATATTGTATGTCAACTATACTTTAACAGAAATAAATTAATTTTTAACGAGAAAAATAATACCATAAACAAAGTCAAAAGATGATTGTGTGTACAAACTGGAAAACATATATAAGAAAAATCAGTATACACCTTGAGAAGAAAAAATGAATGACTGGCCAAGACAGGGGTAATGAGATGTAAGTTTTCACTTCCTTAGCCTACTTACATTTTTTCCATATGCATGTATATCTGCTCAAAATAAATAAAATATTTAAATAAATTTTAAAGTCTACCCATCCTATATAATAAAGATGTAATATGCAAATGGTTGTTACACTGCAAAGCTTAATGACCGACCACATAACAACCTGATCACGGATCAGCAGGAGGGTGGTGCAGCAACCTGCAAGTGGTTGGCAGAGAGCTACAGGAGAGAGCTACAGGAGAGAGTGGGGTAGCAAGCTATGAAGGGGTGGGGGGAGCTACAGGAGGGTAGGGCAGCAGGCGGAGAGCTACAGGAGGGCGGCCATGAGCTACTGGATACAAGCAGGCAGTGGAGAGCTACTGGAGGGGGCAGGGCAGCAAGATATAAATGGGGGCAGGGTAGGAGGCAGGGGGAGCTGTAGGAGGGCAGGGGCAGCGGGCGGAGAGCTACTGGAGGGCGGCAGCAAGTTACTGCAGAGCAACTGGCACATGGATTTGTGCACAGGGCTACAAGTGCATATATATGCTTTTATATGCATAATAGAGGCCTGGTGCATGAAAATACATGCACTGGAGGGGGAGATTCCCCTCAGCCCAGCCTGCCACCTCTCACAGTCTGGGAACGCTCAGGGTTGGGAGGTAACCGAGTGATCAGGGGAAAGCAACACTCTCATCACACCTCTGCTGCTGCCACTGCTGGCAGCACAAGCCTCGGCTGGCCGTGGTCACCTGAGCATCAGGCGACCCTGGGCGGCTGGGCAGTCACTATCAGAGGCTTGCCTGCACCTTGGGCCAGCCCTGGGCGGCTAGGGAGCTGAGGAGACTGGAGGACTCCAAAGGCAGGCACGGGGAACGGCCAAACCTGCCTAGGGGACAGGCCCAGTTGTGCCGAGCACCTGCCACCCTGGCAGGGCTGAAGAGACTGGGTACCGCCATCTTTGGTAGTCAATTAGCATACTCCCTCTTTATTGGCTGTGGGCACCTCCATCTTTGTGAGAGTATGACAATCAATTAGCATATTCCATTTATTAGATAGGATACACAATTAGCTGATGACAATGATTAACCCTAGAGAGGGAGACAGATTTTTCCTGAGTATCCTTGTGTGCTGTTTGAAATTTTTTTATCATGAGAATATATTAACTTTATAATTTAATGTTGTTTTATAATAAAAATAAAATTTTTGAAAGGATATAACCTTTGACCCTAAAATTTCACTTCAGGGTATTGATACTATGTTGGAAAACTGCAGAAATATTTTTGAGAAGCTTTGTTAACTGTAATGTTTAAAATGTGGATACTACTTCAATTCTGCCTGTCACTAGAGAATGGCAAATTAGATATATACTATGTTTACATGCACACATATGTATATAAGTTGATACCTTAAGTAATTAAAATGATGACTTTGAGTTATATTTAGCAACATGAAAGTATGCATAATATTCTTTTTTAAATATATTTTATTGATTTTTCACAGAGAGGAAGGAAGAGGGATAGAGAGTTAGAAACATCGATGAGAGAGAGACATTGATCAGCTGCCTCCTGCACATCCCCTACTGGGGATGTGCCTGCAACCAAGGTACATGCCTTTAACCAGAATCAAACCTGGAACCCTTCAGTCCGCAGGCCGATGCTCTATCCACTGGGCCAAACCGGTTTTGGCTCCATAATATTCTTGAATGGAAAAAATATAAGATCATTACAAATTTCATTATAAATTACATCCATAAGAGTTATCTGGAAAGATGGTAAGAAAAATAGTCATTGTCACCTAGTTATACAGTTAAAGCTCTCAGTTTCTGGATTATGAAGTGTTTTAACAATGAACAAATATCATCCTATATAATAAAACCCTAATATGCAAATTGACCAGCCGGCAGAACGACGGGTTGTTATGATGCACACCGACCAGATGCTCTACACAGGAGCTGCCCCCTGGTGGTCAGTGTGCTCCCCCAGGGGGAGAACCGCTCAGCCAGAAGCCAGGCTCAAAGCTGACGAGAGGAGTGGTAGTGGCAGAACCACACCTGCCTCCGCTGCAGGCGGGCAGTAAGGAGCAAGGGGTCCCAAACTGCAAGAACCCCAGACTGCAAGAGGGCGCAAGCTGGGCTGAGGAACCTCTTCCCCGCCCCCCCCACCCCAATGCTCAAATTTCATTCACCAGGCCTCCAGTCATTTTTATAATCAGTGAAAAAAATATTTTCTTAAAAAAAAGAAAGAACTGCCTTTAATAGCATGGGATGAAGAAATAAATAAATGGTATTTACAGGTTGAGCTTCAGTCACAGAGCCAATATGGAACAAAAGATGGAAATAAAGAAGATTTTCATTACTTGACCCTCAATGATAAGGCTAACCATGGGAGTATCAAAACATCCTATCTAATAAAAGAGTAATATGCAAATTGACCATCATCCCAACATAAAAGATGGCTGCTCCCATGTGGTCAAAGATGGATGCTTCCATGTGGACACAAAATGGCCACCACAAGATGGCTGGCAGGGCAGGACAGTTGTGGGCTTTTAGGCCAGCAGGGGAGGGCTCTTGGGGGAGACCCAAGGCATGTAGGAAAGGGCAGCTGGGGGGGACCAGGTCTGCAGGGGAGGGCAGTTAGGGATGACCAGGCCTGCAGGGGAGGGCAGTTTGGGGGATCAGGACTGCAGAGGAGTGCAGTTAGGGGTAACCAAGCCTGCAGGGGAGGGCAGTTGAGGGGACCAGGCCTGCAAGGGAGGGCAATTATGGGAGACCAGGCCTGCAGGGGAGGGTAGTTGGGGGTGACCAGGCTGGCAAGGGAGAAGCAGTATGGGGCAATCAGGCAGGCAGGCAAGTAATTGGTTGGGAACCAGCAGTCCTGGATTGTGAAAGGGATGTCCAACTGCCCATTTAGGCCAGATCCTGGTAGGCAGTCGGACATCCCTCAAGGGGTCCCAGATTGGAGAGAGTGCAGGGTGGCCTGAGAGACACACACTGATGCACAAATTTCATGCACCGAGCAACTAGTTTTGGATAAAATCTACAAAATGTGTTATAATATAAGCTCTGGTGTCCAAAAACAAAAAAACCTTTAGCTGAACTTTTCTTTTGTGTAAGATTTTACTTAATTCAGTCATCCCATTATATCTTTGCCCTCTGTGTGGCATAAGGTATTGCCTACCCCTCTTTTGGAAATACTCTCCATGGTAGACAGGATTCTATCTATAAGGTCCTAGTTTTTCTCCACTCTGCTGTATACAGCCAATAAGCTGTGTAGAGCACAGTTCCTGTTGCACAATGGGGGACCCTGGGTTTCCTTCTCCTCAGCATTCAATTTCTGAGCCTAAACAGAAACTATAAAATGTCAATATTTAAATGATTTAATTTTACATTTAAAAGCATCTTCAGACTGGCCAGGTGGCTCAGTTGATTAAGGCATCATCCCCTACACCAAAAGGTTGCAGGTTCAATCCTGGTTGGGGTATGCAGGAAGCAACTGATTTATGTTTTCTCTCTCTCTCTCTCTTCCCCTTCCCCTCTCTGTAAAATCAATGGGAATGTATCCTCGGATGAGGATCAAAAAATAAAAGTACCTTCAATGTTAAGTCAGCGTTAGAAAACAAATTACAAATATGCCTTACTTTGTGCTTGACATTTCCTTGGAAACTGTATAAACAGAACTTTTTACAAACTAAGTTACACCATAAATATGCCAGGAGAGCTCATGTTCTTAGAAATTGTTTTATAAAGCGAAAAAACTCCAATTAATCTATATGAATTTAAATTTTCACATACTATATTGCCTTTCTTAAAAAAGCCTTATAAAAATATTTTTTCAATACCTACCCCTTCTTTCCCCAAAATACTTTTTTAATATAAGCCATAATACCAATTATGGACGCATTTTTGTTTTCAAATATATTTTTATTGATTTCAGAGAGGAAAGGAGAACGAGACATAGAAACACCAATGATGAGAGATAATCATTGATCAGTTGCCTCCTGCACACCCCACAGTGGGGATAGAGACTGCAAACTGAGCATATGCCCTTACTGTGACCTCCTGGTTCATAGGTTGACACTCCACAAGCTGCACTGGCCAGGCAAGGATGAGTTTTTTTAATCTCTTTAGTTTTCTAGACAACATATAAACAAATTCAGGTGTACAGAAACACCCAGAGTAGGCTCTGCATCATGATGCAAAGAATTCCTCTTCTTAGGATATTATTTGCTAGAATTCATGGGCCATTATGAAGTTATTGAGAGATGAGTAACTGAATTATGTTGAGTAGTTGTTAACCTAAATAATTTTCTATTCACATAACAAAAGTAAATTTCAAGTATGAAGAAATTATGGATTAAAAAAAAATTAAATGTCAACTGTGGTCCAGAAACTATATTTTCCTTAAGTTTAGAAATATAGGTTTGATTTACATTTAAACTGATTCATTTACAAGGCATATGTCAAAAAAGCACTTTCTTTGTAGTGGCTAAATTTTTCGGGCCTTGTATTTTTTTCAGCCAATTAACAAAGTTTATCTCTGCGTTTGGCTTTGGTTTTATTCAATTCTGTTCCTGGTGCCAATATAGCTAGCCCATCAGTCTTTGCTCTTCTGGGTAAAAATCACGTGGTGCTGCTTTTTTATTCTATCATAATATGTTTAAGTTTTTAATTTAAGCAAGTTTAAAAGGAAGACTTTCAAATATGAATAACGAGGAGAATCCAAGATGGCGGCATAGGTAAACACCAACACTGCTGCCTCACACAACAATTTCAAAACTACAACTAAAAGACAGAACGGACATCATCCAGAACCACAGGAAAGCTGGCTGAGTGGAAGTTCTACAACTAGAGGGAAAGAGAGGGGCTCACAGAGACCCAGAGGAGCTGCAAAAAGCTGAGGTACGGAGACGCGCGCGCGCTGAGAGAGCGGGTGCCAGAGTACCTGGCTGGCTTTCTCTGGTGGGAGGGAAACGGAGACTCCCAACGGCATGGAACCCCTTATCCTAAGACAGTAAACCCCAGATCCAGCCGAAACTCATACAGGGGGAGTTTGGACTGTGAAAAGGGAGAAGTGCACGGAAATTTGGGGGAGTCGCAAAAGATCAGAGGCCTGGTGGCGCGCACAGCACTGCGCACAGGACAGATTGCTGCTTGTGCCGCTGGCTTTCGCAAGTGGGCGGGAGACAGACCCCCCCAACTGTGCCACTTCTGACTCCACTAAGCCCCTGTTTGGGGCAAAACCCTGGGGACCTAGTATCGTGTGGTCCTGGTGTGCAGGGGAGCCGGAGGGGCAGCAGTTTAGAGGCACTGCAGGCGCGAGCCGTGCACAAGGACCGCTCCAGCGATTACCCAGTCACGTGAGACTCAGGGGCCGTGGAGGGCAGGGCCGACTGGAAGGCAAGGCGGTCCCTTAAGCCCTGAGACTCCACCCCTCCCAAACTCAACAGAGGCTCCTTCGGTTTTGCAAGTCTGGTATCATAAGGCTGAATCCAACACAGAAGTTCTCCCGGCATAGTGAAAATGCTGAGACAAGGGAAGGGATTACAAACAAAAGAAATGGAGGGAAAAAAACGACTGGATATAGAGTTCAAAACCACACTTATAAGGTTTTTCAAGAGTATGCTAGAAAAGATGGATAAATTTAGTGAGACCCAAGAGGAGATGAAAAAGGACATATTGTGACAATGACTGAAATAAAAAATATTATACAGAGTCCTAACAGCAGACTAGAGGATGACAAGAATCAAGTAAAAAATTTGAGATATAAAGAAGCAGAAAACACTCAACTGGAAAAGCAAGAAGAGAAAAGAATCCAAAAATGTGAAGATAATGTAAGGAGCCTCTGGGACAGCTTCAAGCATACCAACATCAAAATTGTGGGGGTGCCAGAAGGAGAGAGAGAGCAAGATACTGAAAACCTATTTAAAGAAATAATGACTGAAAACCTCCCACATCTGGTAAAAGAAATAGACTTACAAGTCCAGGAAGCACACAGAACCCCAAAGAAAAGGAATCCAAAGAGGACCACACCAAGACACATCATAATTAAAATACCAAGAGCAAAAGACAAAGAGAGAATATTAAAAGCAGCAAGAGAAAAACGGTTCATTACCTACAAGGGAGCACCCATAAGACTGTCAGCTGATTTCTCAACAGAAACGTTGCAGGCCAGACAGGAGTGGCAAGAAATATTCAACGTGATGAATAGCAAGAACCTACAACCAAGAATAATCTATCCAGCAAAGCTATCATTCAGAACTGAAGGGCAGATAAAGAGCTTCACAGAGAAGAAAAAGCTAAAGGAGTTCATCAACTCTAAACCAGTATTATATGAAATGCTGAAAGGTATTCTTTTAGAAGAAGAAGAAGAAAAAGGTAAAAGACAAAAAATTATGAACAACAAATACATATCTATCAACAAGTGAATCTAAAAATTAAGTGAATTAAAAATTTGATCTACAGAATAAACTGGTTAATATAATAGAATCAGGAGCACAGAAAGGGAGTAGACTGATAATTCTCAGGGGGACAAAAATCATAAAGCATCAAACAGACTGTGAAATTACAGCAGAAAGATTAAAGTTAGGTGAGGTAGATAAGTGATCAATCAAAGGACTTGTATGCATGCACATAAGCATAACCAATGATCACAGATACTGGGGGGTTGGGGTATGCCTGGGAGGGATGGGGGGGCAATGGGGAGATATGTATAAAAAATTAATAAAAATTAATAAAAAGAAAAGAAAAAAACAAATATGAATTACAGGTATACCACAAATAAAAAAATATTAAATACCTGTCAACATTTGGCAATATGCCAGAAACTGAGGGAAACACAATTACTACCCTAGAGGAAATCTATAATATCTAACCCATAAACATTCACCAGGACATATAAACATTAACCACATATACACTGAAGTAGTTACATAATACATCTGTGAAGGATTATGTTTTCTTGGTGATGAGTAAAGAGGGAATTATCCGAGTTGTATGTTAACATAAAATAGTTAGAATTTCTGAAGCTAAATGTTAGAACATATTCCAAGTGAGAGGAAATAATTTCTAACACAAGGTAGTCAGAATGGTGGTCTGATATGATGGAGGAGGAGTTGTATTACTTTATAGTTCAGAATCACTGCAATAATATAAAGTGTGAACACTGTCCTAGCAATAGGAAGGCTAGGTGGGTCTTATAGACAAAGAACAAAGATCTTGATCCTAAAACAAAGTCAAGGTAAAGGTACTCAAAAGTGGTTCTCCAGCCACTTTGAAAAATTTTGGTAATTTCTTAAAAAGCTAAACACAGAAGTACCATAATTCCATACCTGGATATATACCCAAGAGAAATTAAAACCTGTCCACATAACACATGAAGGTACAAAAGTATTATTTATGACTAGAGGCCCGGTGTACAAAATTTGTGCACTGAAGTGGGGGTCCCTCAGCCTGGCCTGCACCCTATCGCAGTCCGGGAGCCCTCAGAGAATGTCCAACTGATGGCTAAGGCCTGCTCCAAGCTGGCAGTCGGTCATCCTTAGCACTGCTCCAGAAAGAGGCTCCCACCACTGCTGCTGCACTCACCAGCCATGAGCCCGCTACTGCATTGAATGTCTGCCCCCTGGTGGTCAGTGTGTGTTATAGTGACAGGTCATTCTGCCGTTCAGTCAATTTGTATATTAGCCTTTTATTATATAGAAGAGCCAAAAAGTATGAACAGCTCCTCTAGTGCTCGTTTTCATGAAAATTGGTGGCTGCTGAGTAGAACAAAGATAATAAGGATAGTTTCCCAACACTCCTCCTTTCTGCTCACCACCAGTTCTCAGCAAAACTGTGGTGCCACCTGATTGCTCACAGACCAGCTATTCCCAGGGGAGGGGGAGGTCCTCAACCAGTTCAGCAACAAGTACATCCAGCAGACCAAGCCCCTCACTATGGGGCATACCATCTTACTAACCTGCAACTTCTTACTAATTATACTTTTGGTACAAAAGAGCCCCTCTATGAGAAGGGCAACTCTGTGGCAGCCAGATTTCAACTCAAGAGGGAGGAATTTGATAAAACTAGATGAGAAGTTTTAGAAGGGGTTCTGATTCTTCTATATGAGCATTGGCTACCATATGTTGCTGTTACACTGGAAACAACTTCTTCAAGCTACCAAAGGAAGATGAAGATGAAGGACTAAAATGCTTAATGACAGATATAGTCGGTCATCAGGATGGAGTCCTACAAGCCTGGGTCATTGAAGACTGCATTAGTAACTGGTGGAGACCAGTTTGAACCTCCTCACTATCCATATATTCCTGCACATGATATAGAACCAAAGAAACTTAAGTTGTTTTTGGTTCAACTTCAAGAAAAGGCTTGTTTGCAGTCCCTAAAAATTACAAGCTGGTAGACACACCATTGTTTGAATTGTATGACAATGCACCAGGATACAGATCCTGTACTTCTAGTCTCTCTCAGCTTTTGAGCAGGTTCAACTTTATATACAACAGAATTCCCACACAGTGGAGAAATATGGTAAAAGAAACTGTCTGTGAGCACAGCTCTACAAAATATAGAATAGACATGATATAAATGTTTTTTGTTTTATCTCTTTCCCCAGCCCCTAAACTGTCACCTGAACTGCTAGCAGAATCACCTAAGACCATCGGAAAACACAGATATTTACATTACGATTTCTAATAGTAGCGAAATTACAATTATGAAGTAGCAACGAAAATAATTTTATGGTTGGGGGTCACCACAACATGAGAAGCTGTATTAAAGGATTGCGGCATTAGAAAGGTTGAGAACCACTGAACTAGATAGTGGTGTAAACAAATGTTATAATGTTTAATTTGCCTTTGTTTTTATTCATATGTTCTTCTTACATTAAAGGATGTGGACTTAAAATAAGAAACAGTTCAAATGTCCACCAATTGATGAATGATTTAAAAAATGAGGTATATCCATACAATGCAATATTATTCAACCATAAAAAAGAATGAAATACTCTTACATGCACAACATAGATAGTCCCTGAAAACATGTTAAGTAAAAGGCATAAAAGGCCAATACATATTATATGATTCCATTTTATGAAATATCCAGAACAGACAAATCCATAGACAGAAAATAGATTAATGGTTGCCAGGAGCTGGAAGAGGGCAATGTGGAATGATTGTTGAGGGCAAAAGAAAAGATTTCTTTTCCAGGAGAATTAGTATCTCCCCAAATTTCAGAAATGATAATAAAAACATAGTTCACTCATTTGTTAATTTCATTGGAATTTATGGATTGTCTATTATGTATATAATTCTATCATGTTTCTTGAGATCTTTCCCCATAGACTTCTAGGCACCTTTTTTTATTATTAAATATCTTTCAAATTTCGAAAATAAATAAATAAATAAAAGTCTAGAATTAGATAGTGGTGATAATTACACAGCCTTATGAATATATGTGCACAATTTAAAAGGGCAAATGTTATGGTATGTAATGTATCTCAATTTTTAAAAAGCAGTTCACAACATTATCTCTGTCATAACAAATGACATGATGGACATGACATAATTCCATTACTGAAGGCAGCTTGCTATAGCAGGAACTGATTTTGTGAATCTGACAATAACAACACTAAAGAATATTAAGAATCACTATAGTCAAGGGCCTTCAAAATAACAGATGAAAGTCACTTTTTAGTGACAACATCAAGAAATGCCTTGAGGTGACAAGAGATCTCTAAAAACAAACAAACAAACAATCAGTAACAAAGAGATGACCAAGGCCTACCTAAACTGGTGTGAATGAAAGGATTTGCAAATTGTTCTGAAGGAGGAAAGGACTGAAGGATTTTCATTCACCAGCAGCAGCTAGTCCCAAAAAAGGAATAATAACACAATGAGGATTGGACGCAACAATAAAGGCACTGTAAGAAAAATGACACCAGCTATGGGCAAATATACACTTATCAACACTAATTGGCATATACAGTTCCCAACTTACATATGGAACACATTTCAAATGTTTGTAAATCATTATTCTGAACACATTTTTCCAGAGAAACCATTTTTTTAAAAGTAGTTGTTTGCACAAGGCCTATAATAATTTATAATAATTTGTTTTTATTTCTGTTTTTCTTGCTGAAATCCAGTATGCCAGAAGCCATTTCCCTACCTTCCATCTCTTCACACATCAAAGTCCCACCAAGAGAATTCTGCCCCTCCAATCTGTTGCCACCACCATCTCAGCAGCATAGAAAAGACTGTCTACCTACTTCTCATATAGGTGAGGCCAAAGAAGTGTCATCTGCTATTCAGAAATGCAATCAAAATGGATTTCAGCCATGGCAATTTTACATATGAAAGTCTTAAATCAGACACTTGGACTTCAGAATCTCCTTGTATTCTGACTTCCAACATTCTTGTGATGGAAAACTGCCACACAGACAAAGGTGTTCAGTACATGCTGATAAATTTATCCCTGTTATTAAATAACAGAAACGTTGTCATGTCCGCTGGGTACAATGGAACATTTGTAGAGTGCATGTACTATACACGCAGCATATAAAAAATGCTGGCAACAAAAAGGAATAGGGAGGAAAGGTACAGGAATAATAAAAAAAATTAATCTCACAAAATGTTGGGGTCTGTAAGAGCATAATAAAAAGTACCCTTCTTTGTCCCATTTCTGTAAAGGCACAATAAAAAGCATCCCTCATTGTCCCATTCCTCTTGAAATACCCTTTCTGATGAGATCCTTTCATCTTCTAAGGGTCAAACAAAATGTTATTATCTTTGAGAGGCTTTTCCTGAAAACCTTAAGCAGTTGGGGGGCTTCCATCTCTATGTTCTAACAGTACTTTGTATTAATAATTATAGTTGCTTATTAAATTGCTACAGTTTATTTATGTTTGTTTCCCCCCATAGATCTCTCCTCAAATAATGGAATATTTTATTCATCTTTCCAGACCCAATACCTTGGACAGTGCTTGGCACATGGAATGGATTTCTTCAAATGTTGGGAGAAAAACTAAATGCCAGTCTTGCAAGAAAACGGGATATAAGCATGAAACCTCTAAATGGCCTAAATTAGTGGTCACCAACTGGTGGTCCATGGACCACTAGTGGTCCGTGAGGTCCGAAAGGTTGGTGACCGCTGGCCTAAACAGTGAATCTGAATGCACTGATATCTAAGGCAGATAAATTCAACTCACAGTAGATAAGAAGTAAAAGTTAAATACTCTGCTTTTCCTTTTTCATCATGCTTTCTAAAGATTATGAGGAATACTCCTTATTGCACGTACAAAATCCTCAGTAATGGGGATTATTACATGTTGTATTTGGCACTCTGACATTTAAAGAAATATTTCAATTAAACTGAATCTATATCCAGGGATAAACAGTATTCAAAGAAAAACTATTAAATTCCTTTGGGAGAAATAAAGGATTCCAACCAAGTTCATAGTTAAGGAACTAAAATAAAACTGAATAAAAGCTCCAATGCAGATTGAATCAGAAGAGTCCCTGTGCTAGCCACCAAATGAATGGTTGACAAGAGTGGAACTAGCCCATAACTCCCAACATCTTAAGAGATAAACATGAAGAAATGTTAAGGTAGTACCAGACATGTTAGATAAAGTAGCTGTTAGCTTTGTGAACTTCCTAACTTCTTTCTAGGAGTTGATGAGAACCCACATTAAAGCATGAGGCTAAGAAATATGAAGGTAAACCATGATATAAAATAAAATTTTTGTTTTCGTAGTTTTTACATAATCATGCATAAGTATTATATTTCATATTCATAACTTTTAGTTCCTTAATTCATAATACTAGAAAAGATCCTAAAAATTATCAACTAAAACCCCCTAATCTTACAAGAAACCAAGGTTTACAGGAGCAAATGACTTGCCCACAGTCATATTGGTAACAAGAGGCAGAGTGTAAACTCAAATTCAGATCTCCAGTCTTTCCAATTTTGAATTCTTTTTACTAGATGAAGAACTTTCATATCTTAACATGCTTTATAAGGGTCTGACAGACATACACATATACGTGTGTGCTATAATACACACATATATATCTACATACATATTTAAAAACAAAACAAAACACAACCTTTTCAGAAATCTACTAAAACAAGTACACCAGTTAACTGAAAAGATTAGTCCTGGGATAAAGCATTCATATTTTCAGAATGACCCACTAAAAACCAAATCTTGATGTCTATGTTTATATTTATTTTAAAATATCAATTATATGAAGCATAATAGTTAAGAGCATGGACTTTACAGTAAGAGAGCTGCTTGTAATCCTCTAATTCCGGCTCTGAAACTTTAGTAGTCACGTAATCTTGGACAAATTGGCTTAACTTTCCTAAGCCTCAGTTTCCTCACCTGCAAAACTGTTAGAGAAAAACAAAACTGACTTGATATAGTACTTGTGAAGATTAAATAGAGGATGACCTTAAAGGACTCTGCCCAGGATCTGGTACTTACACAATAACTTAGCTATTATTATCATTATCACTACCTACAAAGCTCTTGGTTTTCTATAAAAGTTTTCTATATATTTAAAACAAACATAACCACATACATACACAAGCACCCAATTATATATTATCTATTCTTTTGAACATAGGTTAAAGAAGTCTAAGAACCCTATTTAAGAAAACTCCTTTTGGCCCAGCCAGCATGGCTCAGAAGTTGATCTTCAATCTATGAACCAGGTCATGGTTCAATTCCTAGTCAGGGCATATGCCCGGGTTGCATGCTCGATCCCCAATGTGGAGCATGCAGGAGGCAGCCACGCAATGATTCTCTCTCATCACTGATGTTTCTACCTCTCTCTCCCTCTCCCTTCCTCTTATAAATCAATAAAAATATATTTAAATAAAAAGAAAGACAAAAAACTCCTTTTGCCCCAGCCAGATGGCTCAGTTTGTTGGAGCATCTTCTTGTACACCAAAAAGGTGTGGGTTAGATTCCTGGTCATAGTATATACCCACATCATGTGGTCGAATTCCAGTTGGGGTGCATACAGGAGGCAACCCATCGATGTTACTCTCACATCAATGTTTCTCTGTCTCTCCCCCTTTATCTTGTTCTCAAAATCAATAAACATATCCTTGGGTGAGGATTAAAAAAGGAAGAAGAAAACGCCTTTTGCTTTCCTTTTTTGGAGATCAAACTCTTATTCCAAATTGATTTTTAAATTCTAAAAATGTCCAGAATTCAGAATTTAAAAACATAAATTGTTTTTTGCCTTCTCAGTTTTCCATTCTTTGGAACAAAGTAAGTGTAGTTGCCTAAATTCTGCAAAGAAACAAGTACAATTGACTCAGAAAATTAATCCCCCTGCTTCTCACTAAAGTACCCTTTTGGTGTTCAGACACAAAGGACACTATCTCATTCATAATGATAGTAAGAGCAAATTATTTCCAAGATTTATGGTGCATTTGTTTTTTAACTCTATTAAAATTTGAAATCAACACAATTATAAAAAGTCCCTTTTCCATATATTTATGTAATCATCCTTCAAATAAAGTATTTCCTCCTGCATCACATTCCTAAAATGCTGAGTTTGTCTAAGTTCAGTATACTAGCAGTATAGTATTATTAATTCTTTAACTCAAAGAAATTACCTTCCAGGCGGTGTATTTTCTAATTTTTTTCTAATAATTCATGTTCTATGATGCTCTCTAGACAACTAAAATATAAAATTTATATATTCATTTCAATAGCCAAATTTGTATAAACAAAACATTTGATTTTATTGTAAATCTCAAGACTCTTTTTGAAGGTCTGGGTTCTGGGAATACTCTGAAATTTCAATTACAGAATATATAATCTAATTTGAAAGTAAATCAACACTAGAAAAATTATTTGATCAACTTTCTATAAAAGATTTAACAACTACAAACTACAAGTTTTATTTTACCAGGACTTAAATTACATTTCATTGACATAAGATCAAAAGGACCTCGCAAATACAATGCGGTATTTTACCACTGAGGTTATAAAAAACAAGCTAAACCAAAAAGTATTCCTTCTAGAAAACAAACACTGTTTTAAGTAATTTTAAAACTCTGACATTTGATCCATTTTTTAAAAAGCTCATCCTATAAACAAAATCATTAAAGGTTGCTGGAAAACAACCCCAAAGAATTATAAATAAAAAAGTAATATTTTCCCAAAATGTAATCACTTTTCGACTATCACAAATTACTAAGAAATGTTCATATACTACACATTCAGCTATTTTTAAATTGTACAATGCTTCTAAAATTATTTTCAACCTAAATTAAAACCTGACCATAAGATATAAAATGTGGTTTAAAGTACGTACCTTTTGATAACATATATTATAGTTTTTAAATAACACATAAAATCAAAGTTAATTAAATTTGCAGATTTTATTAGCTTAAATTGGTAACATATAAAAACAAAACTGGCTTCTCTCAGAGAAGTTAAAAATAATTTAAAGTCACTAGAATTTTATAAAACAAATGATAGGCTGGTCAAATGTACAACAGTGTTCAATCTCACGGAACTGGGGGTTTTATGAATATGCTAAAAAAATTATTATATTGGGGGATGGCAAGACGGTTAAATGTTTTTGAAAAATGGTGTATGGGAAATTAACAAGAATAATTTTTTAAATATGTGTTCTTACAAAGTAATACTTCAACATTCTCTCCAGACCCTGATTTCTCAAATGTCACCAGACTATTCATCCTGCTAAAAAGTACTTTTCAATACATGCAGTACCCTGAGCCTCAAGTTTTCAAATGTCTATCTTTTGCAGATATCTGTACTGCTTTGCTGTTGTATATAAACACTATTTCGCACATCCCCAAATTAGAATTACTCTATGACTCTTAGAATACATTTTAAGTTTTTTAGAAAGCTATCTCAATAAATCTAAGAAAAAAATGTTGAATATACACTTCCTTTTTCAATATCCAGAATACTAAAGTAGTTATAAATATGGCTTCCCTTCCACACCCCCAGGTAACTTACTTCAGTTTTATGAAATGTTTCATATTTTAGTACTTACATAGTTCTAAACATACCCCCTTACCTAAGGTGAGGGGGAGGGGGAAGCAATTATTTTCATTGTTAAACAGCAGCTAAGCAAACTAACAGAGATGGTCAAGTAAAGCTACTTTGTTTATAATAAAATCTAAAGATTATATAATAAGCTTTGACATGATCTTTCCAGCAACTGTCTATAATATCAAAGGCAACAGAGACAACATCCGTTTTTACAAGAGGAAAACAAGGCATTAAACACATTTTCTCCTCCACTAAGAATTGCCTTCTCTTTTGTCAATATTACAAGACATTCATCTACTGACAAAGGAAAAACGAACACTTCATTTGCCTGTTTAACAAACTAAACGGAGAGCAATACCAGACATAGACTTAACTAAGTTACTAACAGGGAGGAATATTTAAAGCAAGTATTTAAAGTTCACTGCTAGATGCTAAATTTGGGGGGAACCCGCCAGAACAAGATAACCCCGATCTGTGTCCGCCGTTTTCCCCACCACGCACCCTGCACCCAACCCCCATTGTTCTATGTCAAACTCACGCTAATGGTATCTACACAGCAATTGCTACATTTATGTTTCAGATGATTACTACGAGCAACTCTTCAGAATGGCTCTCCCTGCTGCTTTCGTTCCCCAAAATAAAATCCAAATCTGACAATAAATCAGTCACAAATTGGTAGAGCCTTTGCTCTACCACAGCTTCCCTTCCAGACTGGTGGATGTCACGCCAGGACAGGTGAGGAAATCCCCAGAAGTTTACCCAAATAAATCGACACCCCCTCCCCAAAAAAAGACTTGAGCTGACGTTTCATAACGAATTTCTTTCTTTAGACGTCCAGTCCCGAAACCCTTGAAAAGTATACAGCCCGTGGACCAGCGGCTCCCTTTCCCTACGAGCCACCAAAGGAGAACACGGAGGCGGCGGCACTCAGGAGTCAGAGTGGGCTGGCGTCGCTCATACCACTTCCGCCCCAAGCCGGGCTGGCAGGGCCGCCGCGGGTGTCGAGGGAGTGGGCGGCCGGCGCCCCAGAGCCCCGCTCGCCCGCGCGGATACCTGCCCGGGCCCGCGGGAGCGCCGCCCAGCGCGGACACCGCACCGCCACCAACACTCACCCATCTTTCCTCTTGGCTTTGTAGACGTGACCGTAAGTGCCTCGGCCAACTTTGCAGCCCTCGTATTCAAACAGGTCCTCGACCCGCTCCCGCTCGCTGCTCAGCTTCACTTTAAAGTCATAGTCCATTGTCACAGCCTCCGAGGCCGGAGAGCTGGGGTTGGGGGGCCGGGGGACCCGGGCGAGGACCGGGGAAGCACCGGCAGCCGCAGCCCCCGGGAACCCTCCCGCTCTACACCCGGCGGCCGCAGTACCGGGCCGACTGATGCGGCAAGAGCTGGAGGAGGCCCCGCGAGAGCGCTGGGGACATCCAGGGGGGCGGCGGGACAGTGGCCAGCGGGGGGCGGGGTGGGACGCGGAGGCTCCCCGGGACGAAGGAGAGCGAGCGGGGAGAGAGGGCTGGGGGTGGGGAGAGCGTTTCTCGCCCTTGTCCGCGCTGGCTCCCGGCGCCGGCTCCCGGCTCTCTCCGGCCGCGCGTTCTGCTCCCGCTGCGGGGAGCCGCCGAGCGGCCACTGCGGGTTCTCCTCTCAAACGCGCACTCACGCCTCACCCTCTCTCACACGCACGCACGCTCGCACTCACTCATTCACTCACTCTCCCATACACTCAAGCAGAAAGGCAGCTCCGCACAACAGCCGGTGCCTCCTCAGAGAGAGGAGGAGGGAGGGGACTCTCGGAACACGGCCGCGGCTGTCGCAAAAACGTCGCGAAGGCTCGGACTACCTCCGACCCTCCCTCCATCCCGCTCTGCCGTGGCTGTCTGCCCCCGCCACAGCTGGCACCGGAGGACCAAGTAGAGGGAACAAGGTAGCTACTGACCACAGCTGCAGCCAAACGCACCACGTGGACGTCCCGACGGTGGCCAGAGCCCTAGACTACAATGCCCAGAATGCCCGGGCCACTGCTGTTGCCACCCGCCCTACACTCCACCCCATACCGTGGGGAGATGGGGAGCGTTGCATGATGGGATAAGTAGTCCAAGATGAAATAAGTTTCAGTTGGGGGAAAATTTTTTTAATAGCGATATTGTTTTGAATCATAAACTTAACCGAAGGAAGTCACGTATGATGGAAGCTAGTTTGTATTAAAGTCACATTTTGTGCCACTTCCAAACTCCAGGTTTCAAAGGACATTATCATTATTTTAAAAAAAAAAAAAGTCTATATTTGTGAACAGCTCGTGGACTATTACTTGATGTATTCTTGTCGTTCACTATCTAATAAGGGCTGCAGAATGATATCAACCTACTGATACACATTACAAACATCAGTAAAAGTGAACTACTCACTAGTGTCCTTGCTAATCCTAAATAGTGTTACTCCTGACAGATGACCATCCAAATGCTTCCCATCCACTCAGTGGGGACGTTATTTTGAGTATGATCTGCACATCTGCCTATAAAAACAGCAATGTGTAGCCATGATTACAGCAGTGGATCTAAATCCATAGAAACTAATTCATTAATAATTTTAAGGTAGGGAAGGTGTCAGCTGGAGGAGTCCCAATATGTTGACAATAATCCCTTATTTGGTCTTAACATTCTTAATTAGATGTCTATTTTTTATATTAATTTTATATTTGTATTTCTCTCAGAGTTGCTATTGTTTGCTATAATGCTCCCCACTGCCCACTGAACTTATAATCTCTGCCACTTTTATTATTTTAAATATATATATATATATTTCTTTATTGATTTCAGAGAGGAAGGGAGAAAGAGAGAAAGAGAGAAACATCAATGATGAGAGAGAATCATTGATTGGCTGCCTCTTGCACATCCCCTACTGGAGATTGAGCGGCAACCCAGGCATGTGCCCTGAGCAGGAATCCAACCCGGGACCCTTCAGTCTACAAGCTGATGCTCTACCCACTGAACCAAACTGGCTAGGGCAAGTTCTCCCACTTTTAAAGCCCCTAACACTTTTTTCACCTTTCCTGTGGTATTCGTCAAATTCTGTTTATCTTTTATTTCCTATCTCTCAATAAATTATAAGTTCCTATAAGAAGTCATATTTGCATTTTCCATAATACCTATAATGCCTGGATTGTGGTACACAGGAAACATTATTGAATTAATGAGTAAATGTGTGTATTTCAAAAAAATCCATGTACAGATGATGATAATTATGCCATTTTATGAAAACTTCTCTTAAGTGTTCTCACATAAATTTTCTTGTAGAAAATAGTGAGTTCACCACTGGTTTCAATGAAGTTGTTTTTACCTAGTACATGAAATCTTTAGTGTTTAAGTGCACTGGTTAGGTGGGCCTGATTGTGAATCCTGTTTTGCCATTTATTAGCAATGGGATCCTCAGTTCCTTTCTTTGCAAAATGGAGATATAAAAGGCCCTAGCTTACAGTAGGTGCACAACAAAAAGTAAACTTGCATTAATGAGATGTTACATGTTTCTATTCAGTGATATAAATTAGGTAATTGTCTAGCAAGAGTGTTTCCTTTGCATTAAGGATAACATTTTTCCTAAATATGGATTTAGAATAGGCCGTTTCTGAAAAATACATTTTGTGTTTCTTGAGAGAGGAGGAAGGAGGGGACTTATGCATAGATCTTGAGAAAGCAAGCCACCACACTGGAGGAAAAATTGTGAAGACGCATAGAATTGCGCTTGGCCCTACACTGTGTGCCCCCACCCCATCACTCATCTTCTGCATCATCTGCATGTGATATTCACAAACCCTGAAGGTCCCAAACATCTTTTTTTATATATGCTTTTATTGGTGTTCGCAGCCGCCGTCGCTCAGCATTGCCTGCGCCGCCTCCAGCCGAGCTCCAGCCGAAGCAGAAGGCGGGTTATTAAAGAGGTCTCTGTACCTTAGCTCATACCAAGCAGACTGCCCACAAATCGATCGGGGACAAAGCCCCCAGGAAGCAGCGGGCGACCAAGGCCGCTCAAAAGAGTGCGCCCTCCATTGGAGGGGTGAAGAAACCTCATCGTTACAGGCCTGATACCATGGCACTTCGTGATCTTAGACATTATCAGAAGTCCACTGAGCTTCTGATTCGCAAACTTACCTTCCAAAGCAGACTTGCGCTTCCAAAGTGCAGCGATTGGTGCTTTGCAGGAGACGAGTGAGGCCTATCTGGTTGGCCTTTTTGAAGAACACCAACCTGTGTGCTATCCATGCCAAACGTGTAACAATTATGCCAAAAGACATCTGAGCTAGCACGCCGCATACGTGGAGAACGTGCTTAAGAATCCACCATTATGGAAAACATTTTATTCTTTTTAAAAAGTCCTCTTCTTCCTGTTATTGGTAGTTCTGAACGTTAGGGGTTTATTTTCCCATGGGGTCAAAAGGTATCTAAGTATATGATTGCAAGTTGAAAATAGGGGACAGAAATCAGGTATTGGCAGTTTTTCCATTTTCATTTGTGTGTGAATTTTTTTAATATGCGGGGACATAAAGCATTAATGCAAGTCAAATGTTTCAGTGAACAAGTTTCAGCAGTTCAACTTTCTAACAATATAAATAAATCTGTTAAATTTTTCTGGACAATGCCAGCATTTGGATTTTTTTAAAACAAGTAAATTTCTTATTGATGGCAACTAAATAGTGTTTGTAGCATTTTTAACATACAGTAGATTCCATCCATTCACTATACTTTTCTAACTTAGTTGTTCTACATGCAACTACATGTTTTTCATGTTGTCTGTCTTCTGTGCTGTTCCTGTAAGTTTGCTATTAAAATACATTAAACTATAAAAAAAAATATGTTTTTATTGTTTTGGTTTATTTTTTAGAAAGAGAGAGGAATAAAGAGATAGAAACATCAGTGAGAGAGGAGCATCATTGATCAGCTTCCTGCATGATCTCTACTGGAGATCAAACCCAAGCATGTGCCCTGACCCAGCATTGAACCAGTGACCTCTTGGTTGCTGGGTCAAAACTCAATCAATGAGCCACACTGGTAGGGCCCAGATTTCCTTAAATGTACTTTTGACTACTGTTTTGACTCAATCCATTCTGTGGATGAGGGTAAGATTTCTCCCTGAAGAAACTGAGTCTTCTTTAAAAGTAAAAATTGTATAGATTTAAAATGTACAACATGATGGTTCTTTTTGTGTGTGTGGGGGGGGGGGGGGGGGGTTTCTATTGTTGACAGTATTACAGATATCCCCAATCCACCACACCCTTTTGCCCTTTTCCACCCAGCCCCTGCCCCACTCCAGGCTTCCACCACATTATTGTCTATATCTACGGGCTATGCATATATGCATATGTGTTCTTTGGTTAATCTCTTCCCGTACCCCTTACATCTCTCCCATTTGAGATCTGGCAGTTTTTTCATGTATCCATGCCTCTGGACCTATTTTGTTCATCAGTTTATTTTGTTCATTAGATCTCACATATAAGTGAGATCATGTGATATTTGTCTTTTTTCTGACTGGCTTATTTCACTTAGCATAATAATCTCCAGGTCTATCCATGCTATCACAAAAAGTAAAACTTTCTTTGTTTTTATAGCTGCACAGTATTCCATTGTATGAATATACCACAGCTTTTTTTTATCCACTCATCTACTGATGGGTACTTGGGCTATTTCTATATCTTAGCTATTGTAAATAATTCTGCTATGAACATAGGGGTACATGTATTCTTTCTTATTGGTGTTTCAGTATTCTTAGTATATATTCCCAGAAGTGGGATCACTGGGTCAAATGGCAGTTCCATTTTTAATTTTTTAAAGAAATGCCATACTGTTTTCCACAGTAGCTGCACCAGTCTGCATTCCCACCAGCAGTATACTACTAAGATTCCCTTTTCTCTACATCCTTGCCAGCACTTGTTATTTATTGATAGTAGCCAATCTTGCAAACGTGAGGTGATAACTCATTGTAGCTTTAATTTGCATCTATCTGATGATTAGTGACATTGAACATTTTTTCATTTGTCTATTACCCATCTGTATGTCCACTTTGGAGAAATATCTATTCAGGTCCTTTGCCCATTTTTAAATTGGATTGTTTGTCTTCCTGGTGTTTAGTTGTATAAATTATTTATATATTTTGGAAATTAACCCCTTATCATACGTATCACTAGCAAATATATTCTCCCATATAATGGGTTTCCTTTTCATTTTGTTGGTGATGTATTTTTTGTTCAGAAGCTATTTTAGTTTGATATAGTCCCATTTGTTTATGTTTTCCTTTCTTTCCTTTGCCCTAGCAGAGTGGTCAGCAAACTCATTAGTCAACAGAACCAAATATCAACAGTACAACAATTGAAATGTACTTTGAGAGCCGAAAACCGACTTCTGTGCATGGGCCACAAAGTTTCAATCCCACTGTACGTGCACGCCCACACGTGGTATGTTGTGGAAGAGCCACACTCAAGGGGCCAAAGAGCTGCATGTGGCTCGCGAGCTACAGTTTGCCAATCACTGCCCTAGAAGATGTACCACTGAAAATACTGCTATGTGAGATGTCTGAGATTTTACTGCCTATGTTTTCTTCTAGGATTTTTATGGTTTCACAACTTTTATTTAAGTCTTTTATCCATTTTAAATTTATTTTTGTGTATGGTAGAGGTTGGTGGGCTTTCTTTCTCTATCTTTCTTTTTCTCTCTCTTCCTCCCTCCCTCCCTCCCTTCCTTCCTTCCTTCCTTCCTTCCTTCCTTCCTTCCTTCCTTCCTTCCTTCCTTTCTTTCTTTCTTTCTTCCATGTACTTGTCCAAATTTCCAATAAACACCATTTATTTCTTTTTTTTTAATTAAATCTTTATTATTCAGATTATTACATTTGTTTTTCTTTTTTCCCCTCCATAGCACCCCTCCACCCAGCTCCCACCCTTCCCTCCCTCCCGTTGACCTCATCCATAGGTGTATGATTTTTGTCCAGTCTCTTCCTGTATACCCCTCACCCCTTTCCCCCTGAGAATTATCAGTCCACTCCCTTTCAATGCTCCTGATTCTAGTATATTCACCAGTTTATTCTGTTGATCAAATTTTTAATTCACTTAATTTTTAGATTCACTTGTTGATAGATACGTATTTGTTGTTCATAATTTTTTGACTTTAATCTTTTTCTTCTTCCTCTTCTTAAAGAGTACCTTTCAGCATTTCATATAATACTGGTTTGGAGTTGATGAACTCCTTTAGCTTTTTCTTCTCTGTGAAGCTCTTTATCTGCCCTTCAATTCTGAATGATAGCTTTGCTGGATAGATTATTCTTGGTTGTAGGTTCTTGCTATTCATCACGTTGAATATTTCTTGCCACTCCCGTCTGGCCTGCATCGTTTCTGTTGAGAAATCAGCTGACAGTCGTATGGGTGCTCCCTTGTAGGTAATGAGCTGTTTTTCTCTTGCTGCTTTTAATATTCTCTATTTGTCTTTTGCTCTTGGTATTTTAATTATGATGTGTCTTGGTGTGGTCCTCTTTGGATTCCTTTTATATGGGGTTCTGTGTGCTTCCTGGACGTGTAAGTATTTCTTTCACCAGATGTGGGAAGTTTTCAGTCATTATTTCTTTAAATAGGTTTTCAGTATCTTGCTCTCTCTCTTCTGGCACTCCCACAATTCTGATGTTGGTACATTTGAAGCTGTCCCAGAGTCTCCTTACATTATCTTCACATTTTTGGATTCTTTTCTCTTCTTGCTTTTCCAGTTGAGTGTTTTCTGCTTCTTTATATTTCAAATTTTTGACTTGATTCTTGCCTTTCTCTAGTCTGCTGTTAGGACTCTGTATAATATTTTTTATTTCAGTCAGTGAATGTTTAATTTTTAGTTGGTCCTTTTTCATCTTTAGTTGGACCTTTACCATCTCTAGTTGGCTCTTTTGCATCTCTAGTATGTCCTTTTTCATCTCCTCTTGGGACTTGATAAATTTATCCATCTTTTCTAGCATATTCTTGAAAAACCTTATAAGCGTGGTTTTGAACTCTATATCCAGTCGTTTTTTTTTTTCTCCATTTCTTTTGTTTGTACTCCCTTCCCTTGTCTCGGCATTTTCACTATGTCGGGGAAACTTCTGTGTTGAATTCAGCCTTATGAAACCAGGCATGCAAAGCCGCAGAAGCCTCTGTTGAGCTTGGGATGGGTGGAGTCTCAGGGATCGCCTTGCCTTCCAGTCGCCCCGCCCTCCACGGCCTCTGAGTCTCACGTGGCTGGGTAATGGCTGGAGTGGTCCTTGTGCACGCAGGCCTGCAGTGCCTCTAACCGCTGCCTTTCCAGCTCCCCTGCGCCCCAGGACCACAGGAGTCTAGGTCCCCCGGGTTTCACCCGAAACTGGGGCTTAGTAGAGTCAGAAGTGGCACAGTTGGGAGGGTCTGTCTCCCGCCCATTCAAGAAAGTCTCAGCAATCTGTCCTTCGCGCAGTGCCGTGCGCGCCACCACCAGCCCTCTGATCTTTTGCGACTCCCCTAAATTTCTGGCACTTCTCCCTTTTCACAGTCCAAACTCATCCTGTATGAGTTTCAGCTGGATCTGGGGTTTAGTGTCGTAAGAGAAGGGGTTCAATGCCGTTGGAAGTCTCCGTTTCCCTCCCGCCAGAGAAAGCCAGCCAGGTACTCCGGCACCCACTCTCTCCGCATGCGCGTCTCCGTACCTCGGCTTTTTACAGCTCCTCTCGGTCTCGGTGAGCCCCTCTCTTTCCTTCTAGCTGTAGAACTTCCACTCAGCCAGCTTTCCTGTGGTTCTGGATGATGTCCGTTCTGTCTTTTATTATATTAGTTGTAGTTTTGAAATTGTTGTGCGAGGCAGCAGTGTAGGTGTTTACCTATGCCGCCATCTTGGATTCTCCTCTCAAACACCATTTATTGAAGAGACTTTCTTTATTCCATTGTATGTTCTTGCTTCCTTTGTCAAATATCAATTGACCATAATGGTGTGGGCTGATATCTGAGTTCTTTGTTCTGTTCCATTTATATATATGCTTGTTCTTGTCCTAGTACAAGGCTGTTTTGGTTTAATGGCTTTATAGTATAGTTTGATATCCATCTAACTTTGTTCTTCTCTCTCGAGACTTCTGAGCCTCTTTTTTGGTTCCATATAAATTTTTGTATTATTTGTTCTAGATCTGTGAAATATGCCGTTGGTATTTTAATAGGGATTGCATTGAATCTATAGATTGCTTTGGGTAGTAAGGACATTTTTATGATGTTAATTCTTTCATATTAATGAACATAGTTAATTCTTCCATTGCAGTAATAAATGGTATTTTTTAATTGCTCTTTCTGAGAGTTCATTATTGATATATAAAAATGCCATTCATTTCTGGGTGTTAATTGTACAACATGATGTTTTACTATCTATCATCTATCTATCTATCTATCTATCTATCTATCTATCTAGTGAAATGATTCCTATAGTCAAACTACCAATGTTCTTACTGTCAGCAATCCTGAGGCAGGAAAGGAAGCCAGCTTTAAATGGAGAAAGAGAAAAGTCTGCTTTGAAGCTAGGGTGAAAGTTAGAGGTCTGGACTTCAGGTTGGGGAAATATGTTATTATGAGGTAAGCTGGCCCCTTAACAGAGAGCATCAGGATGGAGAGTTAAGAAAAAGATAGTCACTGGCGCCCCTTACAGGGGAGCTTGGCTAATGTGTTAAGAGCAGTAATATCTGATATCAATTTTAGGTTTTTCTTTTCTACGTGATAATTAATTTCCTTATGTTATCCCCAAGCTATCAAGCTAGTCTTTTCTGTGGAGCCTGTATCCATGTTTCCATGGTGAAAGCAAAGATCAGTAGCCAGAAATTCCATTATGAAAAGTAAGGAGTGGAACCAAAGCAACGAGCTAGGAAGGACTCATGAAACATGTTAGTATTCCAAAAACCTGAGGAATGTAACCTGTTTTCAGCATGGACTTCCCATAGATCAAAGTATGAGGGCTGACACTTGTTATTTGAATGATTTAGAATTGAACATATCAAGAACATGGACATTTCAGTTTAATTTTCAACCTCAAATCATACTATCACAAATCTTTTTGCTCCATGATAAGCACTAGTGACATTATAGAGTCTATGATCTTCATTGGCTTATGTTCCAAACAATGCACAAATAGTTTTTTTATTAAATCTTTATTGTTCAGATTATTACATTTGTTTCTCTTTTTTCCACTCCATAGTTCCCCCCCCACCCAGCCCCCACCCCTCCCTCTACCCTTACCCCCCCATTGACCTCATCCATAGATGTATGATTTTTGTCCACTCTCTCTCTGCACCCCCCTCACCCCTTTCCCCCTGAGAATTATCAGTCCACTCCCATTCTGTGCTCCTGATTCTATTATATTCACCAGTTTATTCTGTTGATCAAATTTTTAATTCACTTAATTTTTAGATTCACTTGTTGGTAGATATGTATTTGTTGTTCATAATTTTTTATCTTTTTCTTCTTCTTTCTCTTCTTAAAGACTACCTTTCAGCATTTCATATAATACTGGTTTAGAGTTGATGAACTCCTTTAGCTTTTTCTTTATCTGACCTTCAATTCTGACTGATAGCTTTGCTGGGTAGAGTAATCTTGGTTGTAGGTTCTTACTATTCAATACTTTGAATATTTCTTGCCACTCCCTTCTGCCCTGCATAGTTTCAGTTGAGAAATTATATGGATACTCCCTTGTAGGTAATTAACTTTGTCTCTTGCTGCTCTTAAGATTCTCTCTTTGTCTTTTGCCCTTGGTATTTTAATTATGATGTGCCTTGGTGTGGTTCCTTTTGTTTGGGGTTTTCTGCACTTCCTGGACTTGTAAGTCTATTTCTCTCAACAGGTAGAGAAAGTTTTCTGTCATTATTTCTTCAAATAGGTTTTCAATATCTCTCTCTCTCTTCTTCTTCTGGCACCCCCATAATTTTGATGTTAGTACACTTGAAATTATTTCAGCGTCTCCTTACACTATCTTCATATTTTTGGACTCTGTTTTCTTTTTGCTTTTCCGGTTGGGCGTTTTTTGCATTTCAAATCTTTGACTTGATTCTTGCGATCCTCTAGTCTGCTGTTGGATCTCTGTATACTATTCTTTATTTCTGTCAGTGTATGCTTAATTTCTAATTGGTACTTTTTCATATCCTCGAGAGTCTCGCTAAATTTATCGACCTTTTCTAGAAAATTCTTAAAAAAACCTTATAACCGTGGTTTTGAACTCTATATCCACTAGTTTGCTTTCTTCCATTTCTGTTATTTGTGACCTGTTTCTTTGTCTCCACATTTTAACTGCTTCCCTGTGTTGATAGAGTGGCTTTATGTGCTAGATGTCCTATAGGGCCAGTGGCTCAGCCTCCCCAGTTACCTGAGGTGGACTCTCTTGGTGCACCCCATTGTGGGCTGTGTGCACAGTCTTGTTGTAGCTAAGCCTTGATTGTTGTTGGTATCACTGGGAGGAATTGACCTCCAGGCCAATTGGCTGTGAGAATCAGCTGTGTCTATGATTGGAGAACTTCTGTGCTGGTGACATCCTTATGGGGCAAGACTTGCTTCAGTGGGGCTTTGGTGCTCACTGAGTTTGCCCCTGAGTGTGTCCCTTATGGATCTGAGGAGTTATAATCTGGATGGTCCCACTCTGACCATTGGGTACACTGGCTCTTGGATCTCTAAGGAGGTGCTAATTTAACCTCTGCCTGAGGCCACCCAGCAGGAGCTACGGAGAGATCTGCTGATTCCTCTTCTTTGTTTGAGGTTTGGAGGTGCCCAGATGAGGTCCAGCTGTGAAGCAATGCAAGCTACTGTGGGGCTTTGGGCCTTCTTTTTGGATGTTCTGGGTCTCTCTGACCCAGCTGCAGTTTGTTAGTAATTTTAGATTGCAAAGGGCCAAGCCATTCATATGCAAAAACCTCTGCGCAGAGGTTGGGTGAAGCGGGGACTCAGGAAATCCACAGGGTGGAACAAACAGCAATGGCTGATCCTCAGCCCTGTCCTAAGAGGCCCCCGGGTCTCAGTGTCCTGTGGTAATCACTGCAAGCAACTCTGAAAGAAAACTGCCCTCAAGGTCTGCCCGATGCCAGACAATCCAGTTTCTCCCGTCATGAGTCTGGGTCCCCAGAGTCTCGCCTAGAGTTCAGAGCAGTCAGGAACTGTGTCTCCCTCCTGATTGTGAAAGACAACCATGTACTCAGTTGCCAGTCCTCACTGTGCACGCGACTCTGTACCTCTGCTTCCTGCAACTCCTCTGAGTCTCAGTGTGCTTTTCTCTTTCCTTCTAGTTGTAGAATTTTCACTCAGCCAGCTTTCCTGTGGTTCTAGATGACGTCCGTTTTGTTTTTTAGTTGTAGTTTTGAAGTGGTTGTGTGAGGCAGCAATTTCAGGTGTTTACCTATGCTGCCATCTTGGTTTCTCATCAAAGTGTGCTTTAAATGTGAAGTATCTAAACTCCCATTCTAAGGTGGAATGTTCATTATCTTTATCATCAAAAGCACTTATTAAGTATCTACATCTGAGTGCAGTATTAGACACAATAAAAAAATTAATTAACTTAATCAACACTCCGGATTTTTAAACTTTTCAAAGAAAATATTGTTGCAAAAAGTTTCTCAACTAACTCTATAAGCATTCAGAATGTAATTTAGACCTTAAAAATAACCAGAACCAAAAAATAAATAAATAAAATGCTTCCAAAAATAACTTTTTCTTTCTCCCCTTTATCATGTGAGTGTCATTTGTTCTTATAGTCACTTCCTCCACATTACTAGAAACATTATCTGAATTTGATATCAGATAATTCCTGTCATTAAAGAAGAATTTATTCTGTTTTTCAATTCCAGCTCTGTAAATTCTAGGAATGACTCTGGTCCAGCTAGTTCAAGGGTCCATCCTGGACCAATCCAATTTCAGAGGTCAGATGACAGAGCACTTTCATTGAGAGGGATGAGAAAAATGGAGGTAGGGAAGTGAGAGTACTGTGAAGGAGAGAAAATAGGGCAATGTGATGGAAACTTGGATAGGAAGGGGATTACTTTAGATTGTGTGGATAGCCAAGGACTCTTTGAGGTGATGATGCTTAAATTGAGGCCTGATTGATGAGAAGCAAACAGGCTAAGGTAAAGGAGCAGAGTGGTCCAGGTGGACCAGATAGAGTATAAGTGGAAAGGCTTTAATCTGAGAACAAAGCAACAGAAAGAAGGCTTTTATGATAGGAGTGACATGAGTAAGAGATAAAGTTGTGTGTCATGAAGACAAAGAGGCTGGCAGAAGCAGATTATATTGGGCCTGTTAGACCATAGTAAGAGGGTTGGATTTTACTTTTAGGACAATAAAATGCTATTGAAAGGTTGTGAGGAGGTGACTGACCAGATATGATTTAAGGTTTAAAAAGAATATCCTGGCTGCACTATTTAGAATGGATTGTATAAGGCAAAACTAAGATAGATAGATAGATGATAGATAGATAGATAGATAGATAGACAGAAAGACATACATGGGAAGTAAAGAAAAGGAAGGAGTCAAGAGGACTTGTAAGGATGTTGCCACTTATTAAATTGGGAAAGACTTGAGAGGACCAAGTTTAGGAGAAAAAAGTAAGAGCTTCATTTTGGACATGTCAAGCATGAGATGTCTCAAATATTTAAGTGAGCATAACTAGTGGGCAGGTAGATATCAGAGTCTAGAGAAAGATCCCTGATTTGTACCTTTGTTCCTAGTTTTCTTCCCCTATGAAATATTAATACCACAGATATACTGAATATTTGCTTATGTGCTGTGGCATTTTAGAGGAACACAAGCCACTGTAATACCTAAGAATATTTTAGCCCCTTCAGAACCAATTTTGACCCTTTGTGGGTGATATCACTCCATTGAGAACACACGATTCATCGATATACAAGTCATTTTTGACACTACCGTAAAAGTAGTTTTGGTGGTGAGATAAGGGTTGAAATCAGTCTGCATTGCATTGAAAGGTAAGTGTTAATTAATTAAATGGAACAATGAGTGTTAGATACATTTATAGCCGAATGGTTAAGAGAACTGACTCTCTAGCATGCAGTCTGGCTTCTGTACCCAAATCTGCAACAGGGCCTCTCTGGTGCCTCATTTTCCTCATCTATAAAATTGGAATAGTAGGAATAATTATCTCATAGGGTTGTTGTGATGGTTAAAGGCATTAGTAATATATGTAAAGTATTTAGAATTGTGCCTAGCATATGGTAAGTATTCTATACATGTTACTAGTACTTATTATTCTCATTTATGATGTTAGCTGTGAAGAAGAAATGAAGGATAGGGCCTGGCTAGTATAGCATCAGGACTATCACTGGAAGTTAACATAGGATTGAAAGAAACTTTATTAGTCAGAAGAGACTGGAGATATTTCATTTCTGAATAGATGGAACCAGTTGCAAGGGAGTTATTAAGGATAACATGTAGTTCTGTACTCCTAAAATAGCAAGAGAGAATGGGTCAGTGTATAAGTGGAAGGCCTATGCTTGAGCATCTATTTGTGGTTATAAGGTGGGAAGGATAAGAATCATTGTCGGGAGAAACCAAGTTGGCGGCATAAGTGAACACCTAAACTGCCGCCTCGCACTACAATTTCAAAACTACAGCTAAAAGATAGAAAGGACATCATCCAGAACCACGGGAAAGCTGGCTGAGTGGAAATTCTACAACTAGAGGGAAAGAGAGGTGCTCACAGAGACTCAGAGGAGCTGCAAAAACTGAGGTACAGAGACACACACATGGAGAGGATGGGCAGCTGAGTGCCTGGCTGGGTTCCTCTAGTGGGAGGGAGACGGAAACTCCTGACTGCACTGAACCCCAGTTCTGGGCGAGACTCCTATGGGGGGAGTCTGGATTGTTGGGAAAAAGGGGGAGTGTACGGAAACTCAGAGGAGTTCCGAGAGGCAGAGGTCTGGAGATGCGCGCACTACTGTGTGCAGAGAGGACTGCAGCAATTACCGAGGGACACTGAGACCCAGGGGCCTCATAGGGAAGGGATGATGGGAAGCCAAAGCTGTCTGCTCAGCCCTGAGACTCCACTCCATCCAAGCCGAGCACAGAAGCTTTTGCAATTTTGCAAGTCTTGTCTCATAAGGCTGTCTTCAGCACAGAAGTTCTCCTGGCATAGACACAGCTGATCCTCACAGCCAATTGGCCTGGAGGTCAATTCCTCCTAGTGATACCAACAACAATCAAGACTTAACTACAACAAGGCTGTACACACAGTCCACAAAGGGGTACATCAAGAGAATCCACCTCAATGAAATATTAATACCACAGATATACTGAATATTTGTTTATGTACTGTGGCATTTTAGAGGAACACAAGCCACTGTAATACCTAAGAATATTTTAGCCCCTTCAGAACCAATTTTGACCCCTTGTGGGTGATTTCACTGGGGAGAGGGAGCTATGGGACCATATAGGACACCTAGCACACAAAGCTACTTTACCAACTCAGAGAAGCAGTGAAAATGTAGAGACAAAGAAACAGATCACAAATGAAAGAAATGGAGGAAAACCAAGGACTGGATATAGAGTTCAAAACCACAGTTACAAGGTTTTTCAAGAATTTCATAGAAAAGGTCGATAAATTTAGCAAGACCCTCAAGGATATAAAAAAGGACCAACTAGAAATTAAACATACAATGACTGAAATAAAAAAAAATATTAAACAGAGACCTAACAGTAGACTAGAAGACTGCAAGAATCAAGTCAAAGATCTGAAATATAAAGAAGCAGAAAACACTAAACTGGAAAAGAAAAAGAATCCAAAAATTTGAAGATAGTGGACAACTAGGACAACTTTAAGCATACCAATATCAGAATTATGGAGGTGCCAGAAGAAGAGAGAAAGCAAGATACTGAAAACATACTTGAAGAAATAATGACTGAAAACTTCCCCCACCTGGTGAAAGAAATAGACTACAAGTCCAGGAAGCACACAGAATCTCAAACAAAAAGAATCCAAAGAGGACCACACCAAGATACATCATAATTAAAATGCCAAGGGCAAAAGAGAAAGAGAGAATATTAAAAACAGCAAGAGAAAAACAGTTAATTAGCTACAAGGGAGCACCCATACGATTGTCAGTTTGATTTCTCAACAGAAACTATGCAGGCCAGATGGGAGTGGCAAAAAATATTCAAAGTGATGAGTAGCAAGAAACTACGTCCAAGATTACTCTACCCAGCAAAAGCTATCATTCAGAATTGAAGGTGAGATAAAGAGCTTCACAGGTAAGAAAAAACTAAAGGAGATCATCACCGCCAAACCAGTATTATATGAAATCTGAAAGGTAGTCTTTAAGAAAAGGAAGAAAAAGAAAAAGGTAAAGATAATAAAAATTATGAACAACAAATACATATCTATCAACAAGTTAATCTAAAAATCAAGTGAATTAAAAATCTGATGAACAGAATAGTCTGGTGAATATAATACAATCAGGGGCATAGAAAGGGAGTGGACTGACAATTCCCAGGGGCAAAGGGGTAAGAGGGGTGCGGATAGTGACTGGACAAAAATCGTACACCTATGGATGAAGACAATGGGGGGAGGTAAGGATAGAGAGTGGGGTAGGAACCAGGTGGAGGGGTCCTATGGGGGGATAAAAGAGAAACAATTGTAGTAATCTGAACAATAAAGATTTATTAAATTAAAAAATAAAATGAACACCTAAAAAAAATAAAAAAGAATTATTATCACATATTCATCTAATGCTGCCATACAAACAACTCTGAAAGGTAAGCCATAAAACAATGAATTATTATTTCTTACAATTCCATAGGTTGGCTGGGCTTAACTGAGTGGTTCTGTTGGTCTCACCTGAAGTTACTCATGTGGCTGCAGGCAGTTGCTAAACAGGAGCTGGAAGGTCTAAGATGAACTTAGGTCTATGTCCATAGCCTTGGCTGGGCCTCTCCACATGGTATTTCCTATTCAGCAGTCAAGCTCAAACTTACTTACACTATGTGGGTGTGCTCTAAGAGGGCAAAGGTGAAAGCTTAAGGTCTCTTAAGGCCTGGACTCTGAAACTAACACAATATCACTTTCTCTTGGTTAAAGCAAGACAAAAAAGCAGCCCAGATTGAAAGAGTGGGCAAGTAGACTCTATCTTGATAGTAGGAAGTATAAAATACTGTGATCATGTTTTTTAATCTACCTAAGTATAGATACATATGAATCTGTAATTTGGTGGAAGTTGAAGCAGTTCCTTTTCAAATGGCTTTGGTTTTCTCTAGAAGGCAAAAGAAAAGTTCTCCTGCTATGATGAAAAGATGAAGTGGAAGGTAAAAAAAAGCAATGATTGCATATCTGAAAAGACTGCACATTATAACAATCTTTGGGCAGAATAGGAATGAGACTAGTAGGATTTCATGGTAGAACTTGTAGCCAATGTCAAGGGCCCATTTGTAGGTGTTGCCTTGCATTATTAGCAATATTCATCTGCCCTACTGTGAGATTTTCATCACCAGCACACAATATCCCAGGTGGAAGCTAAGGCAAGACAGATGTTTCAGTCATCCAAGGTTAGGGCCTCACCAGGTGGGTATGATGACAATAAGCGGGTGGAGGATAGGAGGAAAGTTAGGATTATTGGCAGTAGAGTAGTTAAAATGACAGATTATGACATTTAAGCTGGTAAGAAAGAAAGGTAGAACAGGATTTTTCCTTTTATATCATAACATGAGCTTGAATTTTTTTCAATTTAAATTTTTTGCAAGATTATTTATAAAATAAATACCTGCGTAATTCCTTGCTTTCTCAATATTTGTATGTGGTAGCAAGGCCTTTTCATCCAGTACATACTAAGTAAAACAGACAGCTGAACAATAATGTAAGTAGCAGATTAAAAATGATTTCTCCTTTTCTTAGCTAACAGATTTCCATTATTATGAGTGATAAGGTCATTTTCCTGACTAGAAACCTCTCACATTAGTTGTTGATGAATTCTGCTCTCATGGTCTATAAGTATTAAGAATTTAAAATATTTTTAAATTGATACACAGTACTATATAATCTTTTTTCTTGCATAAGCATATTACTTTCTATTTTTTCAGTATGTTTCATTACACAATAGTGTAGCAAGTAAGCTATATGAACACAGTTTAGTTTTGTGTTTACTTTTTCAAGATTTACTGTATTACTCTGATTTATTCCAATATGTTATACCTTCTAGCTAGCGGACTCTGCTGCTCAGGCCCAATCACCAGAAAAGCCAAGTCTTTGCTGACTGTTTCCTATACAAACATGTGAGCCACATAGCTCTCTATCACACATAAACATGGTGAAGTCACTTCTTCAACCACCTGACACTTAATACCCAAAGCTATTTGTTTTCATGCAACTCCATGCCCAGAACCTCTGAGATTTTTTTCTCCCTTAGAAGCCCTTCTACCCTACCAGCCAAGGTCAAGTTCCATTAGATATTGTCCTTTCTAGTATGAAACCCTACATCCTGTTTAAATTTTAACATGTTGTTTTATTTACATTATTTCTCTGCTCAAAAATCTTCAAGGACCCTGTGTGATCTTTCATTGCCTTTAGCATAAAGTTCAGACTACTTCATCTACTACTCCAGGCTCTGTATTTACTTTAGCTTGACTTATTTTAAGGCAGCTTGTAATAGAAACATTAGGATTAAATTAAAATAACTAGCTCCACATAGCTAACTTTTCCACAATCTGGGCTCTTCTGTATCTCTAATATCCTAACCAGTTTCTCACAAGCTGCTTCCTATTCAATAAAACAGTGGTTTTCAACCTTGGGTGCCCATTGGAAATATCTGGGACTCACTCCAGCAATTCTGATGTAATTGACCTGCGCTACTGCCTGGCATTGGGATTTTTAAAGCTCCCTGGTAAGGCTAATGAGCACCAAGGTAGAAAACCATCACACTAGAGCAAGTTTATTGATCCTCCCTAAAACATTTGTCATTCTGCTCATTTTCCCATCAACACTCCCTTTTCTTCTTATCTAAATCTTACCCGCTTCTGGGGTCTTTCCTGATCACTCAGTGCAGATATACTCTCGTAGTAATGACTTGTTTACACTTATTTGGCACTTAGCATATTTCTTTTACCTTTGTGTGTTTATCCTATCTCTTCAACAGGATTCTAAAGTGTAAGAGAACAGAGACCATTTTCTACAGCTTAAAAAATTTTAAATGCTTTTATTTGGAAAAATTAATTATCCTGAAGCTAGTTTTCTGAAAAATTTGAACAGTCCATTAAGTTCACCCCAGTGTTGTCAAGCCACCCCTCTTTGGTGAACTGAAAAGTAACTTTTTTTTTTATTAAAATATTCTTTTTCAATTACAATTTACACTGAGTGGCCAGATTATTATGAGATCTGAACACACAATAATCTGGCCACTCAGTGTATATCCTATATAATAAAAGGCTAATATGCAAATTATCCCCTGGACCAAGAGTTCGACCAGCAGGCAGGCCAGCCAACTGCCCATGTCCCCTCCTCCTGGCCAGGCTAACCTCACCCAGGCACAAATTCATGCACCAGGCATCTAATGTATATATATATATATACACACACACACACACACACATATATATGTATATATGTATGTATATGTATATATGTATGCATATATATACGTATACATACATATATTTATATAAATACACACACACATACACACACTGAGTGGCCAGATTATTATGCGTTCAGAGACAATAATAATCTAGCCACTCAGTGTACATTCAACGTTATTTTTTATGGCTCTTTTAACCTTAGAACCTAACACAATACCTTTCACACTATGTATTATTGTGTGTTTTATGGGAGATGATGTTGTTGATGGTGATGATGGTGGTGTATTGAGCAGATGCCAAGTCAGTGCGCTGACCCCTATCCCTGCAGATTACCTCTTTGTGGGACTATTACCCTTAAGCTACCAGAACACCTTTTTACATACAAAGATGAAATACTACTGGAATTAAGCCACCCCCACTTTAACTTAATGACTGTGGGTACAAGTATCAGTTCTCTTGCTCTTAAGCCCTTTGGTTGAGGCAGCACTGGAGTGGTCTCCTAAGTCCCCTCTGAATTTAGGTCGAATTGGATTTTGTACCCTTACTTGGACTTCTTTTCTTCCCTCTCACTTCCTTACTGGGTTTTCCTGGGAGCAATTCCTAAATAAATCATTTTTCACATGAATTCTAGTCTAAGGTTCTGCCTTTGAGGGGGTAGGGAAGAGCCAACCTAAGACACACAATAATAATGTGATAGTGGAAATAACAATAATCAATATTATTTACTGAATATTTTCTATGTGCAAGGTATTGACTCATTTAATCCTCAAAATTAGGTAGGTACTGTGGTTATATACTCATTTTACACGTTAGGAAAATGATGCATATACAGATTAAGTAATTTGTTTCAGGTCATACAGATAGCAAAAGGAGAAACTGAGCTGAAACCAGTTTGGCTCAGTGGATAGAGCTCCGGTCTGCGGACTAAAAGGTCCCAGGTTCAATTCTGGTCAAGGGCATGTACCTTGGTTGCAGACACATCCCCAGTAGGGGGCGTGCAAGAGGCAGCTGATTGATGTCTCTCTCTCATTGATGTTTCTAACTCTCTCTCTCTCCCTTCCTCTCTGTAAAAAAAATCAATAAAAATATATTTTAAAATAATAATAAGAAGAAGCCGAAAAAAAGAAAAGGGTAAACCTACAGGGCAAGGACAGTAGGGGATCAAATAAAATAAAAATAAATTAATTTTAACCAAATTACTACTTAAACCCTGTAGGCTAGTTAGAAACTAAACCAGAGAGGAAGGGAGAGGGAGAGACAGAAACATCAATGATATTGCCTCCTATATGCTCCACAATGGGGATTGAGCCTGCAACCCGGGCATGTGCCCTGATTGGAAATCAAACTGTGACCTCCTGGTTCATAGGACATTGCTCAACCATTGAACCTTATTGGCTGGGCTGAGCAAGATATTTCTTACACAGAAGTTATTTCCTTCCACCTGCCTTCTGCTCCATTCCTGTTCTGTTATTTATATGACAATATTTTTTTTATTTTAATTAAATCTTTATTATTCAGATTATTACATTTGTTTGTTTTTTCCCCTCCATAGCACCCCTCCACCCAGCTCCCACCTTTCCCTCCCTCCCGTTGACCTCATCCATAGGTGTATGATTTTTGTCCAGTCTCTCCCTGTATACCCATCACCCCTTTCCCCCTGAGAATTATCAGTCCACTCCCTTTCAATGCTCCTGATTCTAGTATATTCACCAGTTTATTCTGTTGATCAAATTTTTAATTCACTTAATTTTTAGATTCACTTGTTGATAGATACGTATTTGTTGTTCATAATTTTTTGACTTTAATCTTTTTCTTCTTCCTCTTCTTAAAGAGTACCTTTCAGCATTTCATATAATACTGGTTTGGAGTTGATGAACTCCTTTAGCTTTTTCTTCTCTGTGAAGCTCTTTATCTGCCCTTCAATTCTGAATGATAGCTTTGCTGGATAGATTATTCTTGGTTGTAGGTTCTTGCTATTCATCACGTTGAATATTTCTTGCCACTCCCGTCTGGCCTGCATCGTTTCTGTTGAGAAATCAGCTGACAGTCGTATGGGTGCTCCCTTGTAGGTAATGAGCTGTTTTTCTCTTGCTGCTTTTAATATTCTCTATTTGTCTTTTGCTCTTGGTATTTTAATTATGATGTGTCTTGGTGTGGTCCTCTTTGGATTCCTTTTATATGGGGTTCTGTGTGCTTCCTGGACGTGTAAGTATTTCTTTCACCAGATGTGGGAAGTTTTCAGTCATTATTTCTTTAAATAGGTTTTCAGTATCTTGCTCTCTCTCTTCTGGCACTCCCACAATTCTGATGTTGGTATGTTTGAAGCTGTCCCAGAGTCTCCTTACATTATCTTCACATTTTTGGATTCTTTTCTCTTCTTGCTTTTCCAGTTGAGTGTTTTCTGCTTCTTTATATTTCAAATTTTTGACTTGATTCTTGCCTTTCTCTAGTCTGCTGTTAGGACTCTGTATAATATTTTTTATTTCAGTCAGTGAATGTTTCATTTCTAGTTGGTCCTTTTTCATCTCCTCTTGGGACTTGATAAATTTATCCATCTTTTCTAGCATATTCTTGAAAAACCTTATAAGCGTGGTTTTGAACTCTATATCCAGTCGTTTTTTTTCCTCCATTTCTTTTGTTTGTGATCCCTTCCCTTGTCTTGGCATTTTCACTATGTCGGGGAAACTTCTGTGTTGGATTCAGCCTTATGAAACCAGGCGTGCAAAGCCGCAGAAGCCTCTGTTGAGCTTGGGATGGGTGGAGTCTCAGGGCTTAAGGGAACGCCTTGCCTTCCAGTCGGTCCCGCCCTCCACGGCCCCTGAGTCTCATGTGACTGGGTAATGGCTGGAGTGGTCCTTGTGCGCGCGGGCCTGCAGTGCCTCTAACCGCTGCCTTTCCAGCTCCCCTGCGCGCCAGGACCACAGGAGTCTAGGTCCACAGGGTTTCGCCCCAAACAGGGGCCCAGTGGACTCAGAAGTGGCACAGTTGGGAGGGTCTGTCTCCCGCCCACTCGCGAAAGCCAGTGGCACAATCAGCAGTCTGTCCTCCGCACAGCGCCGTGCGCGCCGCCACCAGGCCTTTGATCTTTTCCGTGCACTTCTCCCTTTTCACAGTCCAAACTCCCCCCGTATGAGTTTCGGCTGGATCTGGGGTTTAGTGTCATAAGATAAGGGGCTCAATGCCGTTGGGAGTCTCCGTTTCCCTCCCGCCAGAGAAAGCCAGCCAGGTACTCTGGCACCCGCTCTCTCAGCGCGCGCGTCTCCGTACCTCAGCTCTTTGCAGCTCCTCTGGGTCTCTGTTAGCCCCTCTCTTTCCTTCTAGTTGTAGAACTTCCACTCAGCCAGCTTTCCTGTGGTTCTGGATGATGTCCGTTCTGTCCTTTAGTTGTAGTTTTGAAATTGTTGTGCGAGGCAGCAGTGTAGGTATTCACCTATGCCGCCATCTTGGATTCCTCCCTTATATGACAATATTTACTGAGTTCCTACTGCATGCTATGCCCTCTGGCTGCTACGGAAACAGTATATTGTCTGGAACATGGTGGGTATTCATTAATATTTGCTTCCTTTACATTGACATTGACATTCATATGGACTTGCCAATTTTCTGATGTCTCTTCTAGTAAAATAGCAAAGTATCAGAAGGAGGTGGGGCTGCAACATAATGGAGGCAGAGGGGAATATGCTTGGCACTCAGGAGATTTACCATAGACATTTCTTGGTATTTCCATGCCTGATTGTAACTAAGAACTGGCAAATGCAGCAACAACAGACTGATGAGAGTGATAATCAGGGACTCAAGCCCCTCAGTGATGAGTGCCTGGGCCAATCCATCAGTCAAGCCACCTACAGCAGAAGTGGTATCTCTAGTAGAAGGGGATCCAGAAAATGTGATGCAGGAGGGAGATAATGAGTATCAGTTATAGCCTTGGACCAGCTTTAGCAGTAGAGTCTGTAATTCATCCTATTACCCTCATCTTATGAAATTTCCCAGAAATTTTGACTAAGACAAATTATGAAGAAACTGAGCTTGGATAGAGTAACTTAATGTGGAAAATAAGTGATCTAAGCAAAGGTAGACTATAGTGAATTCTGTTTGTGACCTGCCCAAATCCATTTTCTAAGCTAGTGTATCTCTAGTCTTGCTACTATGAGTGTTAAATAGCAATTCCAAAACAGGAGAATTGTCCTTGGCCAAAACAGGAGCCATCCCATTGATGAGGCTCTGCTGCCTTCCTACCCTTGAAGATCTGGTTCAGTAGCATAGGGATACAAACAACTGCCTTTTTTGGTTAACACTGCTGGAGAATTTTGTGGGATCAGCTGAGTCTCATTTTTGTTTCTTTGTCTTCCTAACCAGTTCTGCTTCTTTCACTCCCTTTCTCCAGAAAGCACTCTCCTAATAAATCAAGAATCCTTGCCTCAGGCTCTATTTTTGGAGAACTTGACCCAACACAGTCTTTGCCTAATTTGGTAGGTGAGATTGATGAGAATAGTGTTGAACACTTTGGATTTTCTTGATCAAGCTCCGTTCTCTCCTTCTAGCATGCTATCTTGTATAAAGTCTGCAAAATTATAATTGATGTTACCTAGACTTTCTTGCAATCCCAGTTCTAGATGCAAATTATTTCTTCCAGTTAAATGTATTCACCAAAATGTGGAAAACTGAACCAAAGCAGAGGCCATATTTTACCCACTTAGGGCTATTTTTCTGATGGTTTTGGGAAGGTGAGATTTTCTGCAATAGTGATTCAGCTCTGGATTACCAGGTCTGATAGTTACGAGGTAATTGATGGCTTTGATGGCAGAGGTTTTCTGATGTTGGCTTCCAAGATCACTGTATTGTAGTAGCTGAGGCAGTGCATTCTTGAACTTAAGACTTCCAGTGACATCAGAGATGGTACTTTTCCTCTCAGATTGGGCCCCGTATGAATGTAGGAGTCAGTCTTGATGCTCAACTTAGAGCCCACTCCTTTATCCATTGCAAATATTTTGTAGGTGCCCCATTCCCTGTAATAAATACCTTTCTGATCTAAAAGGGTAGAATGATTTTTGTATCCTGTCTTATACTCTGGCTGATCAAAGAAGATTCTTTAGCTGCAAGAATCCCAGTAAAAGAACCCAATTAAAAAGAGAATCTCACAAATGCATTTATTGGCAAAATAGCTGAGTCTCTTGGGTAAATAGAATACTCTTTGTTTCTTTTCTAATTACTTACCTACTTACCTATAGCCTCCACCTGAGAGGTCTTAGACTTTTAGTCCATATGACCATTCAGTTCTTTTACTCACAGTTTACCAACAACATTTCCATGACATAATTCCAAATGGCCAGAAAATCTGGGATATGTATCTTGTTTTAAATAGCTATGGCCAGACAGATGAGGTCACATGGTTAGAGTTGCTCCTTACAAGCAGCAACTATGAAAGGAAATGATAGACATTTCTAGAACACAAATTTAGAATGTTGAATCCTCTATTTCCCTGGACTCACACTTCTATCTGGAGGAATTTCTGGTAGAATAAAATTCTAAACTATTGCTATAGGGAGTGAATTACTTTTCTAGGGTTGCCATAACAAAATACCTCAGTTTTAAATTCTTAATTGTAAAAAGTCCTGGAGTTAAAAGATACATGCATACTAAAAAGGCCAGGTACCATCCCAGTAAATGGAGATTACAGCAGAGATTTTGGCAGGTCCTGATACCTGGAAACACAGATATCCAGATTCATCTCTCTGTCCTAGCTATCACTTCTACTCTCCTTTTCTAGTCACTTTGTCTTGGCTACAAAAACTGAAGCAAGGCATTGGATTCAAGTTACAAATATTGCCTATCTACTCACAAAAATCTGAAGCTTCTTATCAGGTAAATTATTTTATTGGATTTTGACTCTTAGGATATGTATGTTTTATCACTTTAATATTTAAAATACTTTTGCACTCAATGGAATATTTCTCTTTAAAATGCATATAGATAAATAAAATTATTTCTGGTTGGGTTTGGTATTCTATCTAATAAAATGGTAATATGCAAATTAACCATCACTCTGTCACAAAGATGGCGGCATCCATAGTGGCCGGGGCGCTGGATGCTGGTGGCATCCAGCAATGAGCCCCAGCATCCCACACACCCGGGCCTGTGGAGGGAGGGAGGGCGGGCCTCTGGCCAGAGACCAACCAGGGCGTGGGACACTGACATCATTGCAGGCCGGGCTGAGTGGACCCCCACCCCCATGCACGATTTCATGCACCAGGCCTCTAGTACTTTATAAGAGATTTTCTCTGACTTGTATTCATAATTTTTGAGGTCATTGTACTAACATGCATTAATCTTGTTTGCATTTTTCTCTGCTCATCCATACAATAGTCTGAGGAGAATGTTGTGTCAAGTACTGTGCTAAGTTCTGGGACTATAAAAATGAATAGTCATTTGTTAAAACTTAAGGAATTTAGGGGGGCAGAAAAAATGGCAGTGGAATAGACGGACGTGTCTGGAGCCTTATCACTGGGCAGGCGAAGAGAGCAGCTCAGAGTCGCACTGGGAGTGTTTGTTGGCAAGTTAAGAGTCAGTTATCCTCCAGGAGAAGGTGGGGGACTACTGGACAGGGCTCCCCGACCAGGCAGCTGCTCTGCCATGGGGTTTTTGTCTCCCGGAGCCACCAGGGCGAATGCGGAGACCGCACCATCTTGCAGGGAAAAGTAGATGTCTACGGCAGTCTGAAAAGTTACAGCTGTAGCAACCATCAAACAGCCGGGGGACCCAGAACACTGCTCTCCAATAGGCGCAGACACTCGGACTCAGAGGAGCTCCAAACCATCATAGAAAGGTCAGATTTCGCCTGGGATAAGGTGAGGTCTCTGGTCCTGCAGAACAGAGATGCGCACACTGTGGAAACTGGACTGGGGGAAAGCTGCTCTAAAGAGAAATCCGCGGATGTGGGGCAGGGTGTGATCCCTAAATGTGGAAGGGGACCCTCAGAACTATTAACAGAGGGGAGCTCTAGAAAGCAACCTATTTTGATCTGAGGCAGAAGGATAGCCTGGGAGTTATTACAGTGTCCCAGGTGTTCAAACTGGAGCTGGGAAGGGAGAGAGCACAGACAGCACTCTCCTCTTCAGAATGGCTTCTGATTGCTAAGCCCAACACATAGGATCACACAATTGGAGACATCCTGAGAGACTGCAGGGGAAGGTTGTTTTTATGGAACCTGGGGATTAGAGCGCAGAGTAACCATCAGAGAATCAGCTCTGGGGCAACCCATCCCCACAAACTGGTATTGAGAACCACAGAGTAGCAGGATCTAAGCACAGCCTAGAGAGGTCCTATGCTTAGTCTCAGAGGTCAATTTCGAAACACTGCCACCCAGTGGATGACTCACAAATTGACTCTGGCATAATCACAAAAGAATAAAGAGATTAAGACACACCTCCGCAGTGGAACACAGGGAACTGCAATACCCTCCCGAATGGGAAACAGGAGTGCCAAATAGAACAATAGTAAAAGTGAATGACCTCCACTATTGCCCATTCTATTTTTATTTTTTGCATATTTTAATTAAAAAAACTATTTTTTTCCTCAATTGACTTTACCTTTTTAATTATTACATTTTTATTTTCAACTAGTATTATTACTACTACTATTTTACCTTTTTGGAAAAAAAAGTATTTTATTTGCTCTTAATTTTACTTTGGAATTAGAGTTCTACATTCTATTTTCATCTTTACTTTAGCATAATTTTACTCTATCTCAACTCTACCTTTATGTCAACACTCTCTTCCGAACTTTCCCCATTTTGTTTTCTTGTTTCTCTTTCCCTTTTCCAACTTTAGATTCTCCCTATTCTTTCTCTTTATGTGGTTGAAATTTCACCCCACTTATAGATCTAATTTCAAATCCCCTACTCCAAGTCCATACAACCTCTCTCTTCTTGTCTTCACTATTCAAAAAATTGTTTTTCTCTCTGTCCTTTGGTTGTTGTTTGCCTGAACGGTGATTATATCGATTTTTTATACTTTTTTGTGATTGTTCTTGCTTATTCTACTTGTTTTGATTTTTGTTTGCTTTGTTTTGGTTTGTCTTTTACCTTTCTTTTCCCTCACCTCTCTTGATATTGGTTCTTATTTGTAGTTTGTATTAATCTCCAGGTACTCCTTGTTAGCATTTCTTAGGATTAGTGGCTGTTCTATTGGAGTTTCCTCCTCACATCTATAACTTGTTCCCCTTTTCTCTCTTGTTCTCTTTCTTTCCTCTCTGATTTTTTTTCTCTTTCTCTTTTCTTCTTCTTCTTCTTCTTATAATTATTATTATTATTATTATTATTATTATTATTATTATTATTATTATTCTTTTTCTCCCTTCTCCGAATTTGATTTTGGCACTTCGTTTTCTTTTTTCCTCATTTTTCTCTTCTTCTTTCTCTAATTACCCCTAATTTGTCTTTATTGCTGGTCAACTTATTTGTGGTTATTAACATTGTGAATACATTTCTGTTCAGACCCTTGTGTGTTGTACCTGGTCATGTTGTAGTTTGTGCCTTTAAATAAACATAGGAGAGAGAACTACATAACCAGACACCCGGAGAAGAAAGACCATGGGCAGACGAAGAAACAGCCCACATATGACAGAAAGCCAGGTATCACCAGAAAAGGAAGTAAACGAAATAGAAAAAATAGACCTGCCAGAGAAAGAGTTCAGAAAAATGTCATAAGGTGGATGAAAAGAATGGAAGACAAAATTGACACTGTGAGTAAGAGCCAAGTGGAAATGAAGAAGAGACAAGAGGAAATGAAGAAGTAAGAAGAAATGAAGAATAATCAAGAAGAAATGAAAAATGACATCACTGCTATAAAGAACTCAATAGAAAGCATCAAAAGTATACTAGAGAGCTGCCTCTAGGTCCTGAGAAGATGGCGAAGGTGTCAGAGCTTTACGATGTCACTTGGGAAGAAATGCGAGATAAAATGAGGAAATGGAGAGATGAAAACTCAAGAAATAGTGAGCAAATTGTGGAAGTTGGAGAGGAATTAATTAATGAATATGCTTCTAAGCTTGGAGATGATATTTGGATCATATATGAACAGGTGATGATTGCAGCTCTAGACTATGGTCGGGATGACTTGGCATTGTTTTGTCTTCAGGAGTTGAGAAGACAGTTCCCTGGCAGTCACAGAGTTAAGTGACTAACTGGAATGAGATTTGAAGCCATGGAAAGATATGATGATGCAATACAGCTATATGATCGAATTCTACATGAAGATCCAAATAACACTGCTGCAAGAAAGCGTAAGATTGCCATTCGAAAAGCCCAGGGGAAAAATGTGGAGGCCATTCGGGAACTGAATGAATATCTGGAACAATTTGTTGGAGACCAAGAAGCCTGGCATGAACTTGCAGAACTTTATATCAATGAACATGACTATGCTAAAGCAGCCTTTTGTTTAGAGGAGCTTATGATGACTAATCCACACAACCACTTATACTGCTAGCAATATGCTGAAGTTAAATATACCCAAGGTGGACTTGAAAACCTTGAACTTTCAAGAAAGTATTTTGCACAGGCATTGAAACTAAACAACAGAAATATGAGAGCTTTGTTTGGACTTTACATGTCGGCAAGTCATATTGCTTCTAATCCAAAAGCAAGTGCAAAAACAAAAAAGGACAACATGAAATATGCCAGTTGGGCAGCTAGTCAAATAAACAGAGCTTATCAGTTTGCAGGTCGAAGTAAGAAGGAAACCAAATACTCTCTTAAGGCAGTCGAAGATATGTTGGAAACACTGCAGATTACCCAGTCTTAACGTTTCAAAAACTCTTTCAGGTTACATTTCACAATTGCACAATTGAACCTATTGACTTGTGACTTATTTACTAAATGCCCAGTGCTATTTATATGCTAATTTTCTGTTGAGGCAGTTGTAAAGAATATGTTTATATAAACCTAAAAATGCTTTCATTGCTAAGCAGGAAGATCAGGAAGGTCCATAGAAGGATTTTAAAGTTATTGATTGTACATCATTCTCTTAATATCACACTGCTTTTAAACCATAATCTGATGTAGAAATAGCCTAATTAAATAAACCATTATGATTTATTAAACTTGCAAAAAAAAAGTAGACTAGAAGAAGCAGAGGACTGCATCAGTGAGCTAGAAGACAAGGTAGGAAAAAAATACACAAGTACAGCAGCTTCTAGAAAAAAAAATTAAAAAGCAAGAGGAGAGCCTAAGGTAACTTTGGGATAACATGAAACAAAACAACATCCGCATAATTGGGGTCCCAGAAAGAGTGGAAACTGAGCAAGAAATAGAAAACCTGTTTGAAGAAATAATGACAGAAAACTTCACCAATATAGGAAAGAAAAAACTCACACAAATCCAAGAAGCTCATAGAGTCTCAAGCAAATTGAAACCCAAAAAACCGACACCAACGCACATTATAATTAAATTGGCAAACACCAACGACAAAGTAAGAATCTTAAAAGCGGCCAGAGAGAAACAGAAAGTTACCTACAAAGGAACTGCCATAAGACTAGCTACTGATTTCTCAACAGAAACTCATCAGGCCAGAAGGGAATGGAATAAAATATACAAAGTCATGCAAAGGAAGGGTCTGAATCCAAGAATACTGTACCCAGCAAGGCTTCCAATCAAAATTGAAGGTGAAATCAGGAGCTTCACAGACAAAAAAGGACTAAGGGAATATATTACCACTAAACCAGCAATTCAAGAAATGTTAAAGGGTTTGCTGTAAAAAAAGAAAAACGAAATAGGAAGCAAAGAAGGAACTCAGGGGTAAAGACTAAAAATGGTGACAGATAAATACCTATCAATAACAACTTTAAATGTAAACGGATTAAATGCTCCAATCAAAAGACATGGGGTAATCGATTGGATAAGAAAACATGATCCATATATCTGCTGTCTATAAGAAACCCACCTCAGAAAAAGAGATGCACACAGATTGAGGGTGAAGGAATGGAAGATGGTATTTCAGGCAAATGGAATTGAAAATAAAGCTGGGCTTGCAATACTTATATCTGACAAATTAGATCTCAAAGTAAAGGACATAACTAGAGATAAAGAAGGCCACTTCATAATATTAAAGGGAACAATCCAACAACAAGAAATAACTCTGGTAAACATATACGCACCCAATATAGGAGCACCTAAAATACATAAAAAAAACTCCTAGGAGGATATTAAGGGAGAGATTGACAGCAATACAATCATAATAGGAGACATTAATACCCCACTGTCACCACTGGACAAATCCTCTAAACAAAAAATCAGGAAAGAAACATCAATCCTAAATGACTCACTAGACCAGATGCAATGTCATCTTCAGAACATTTCACCCCAGAGCCACAGAATATACATTCTTCTCAAGTGAACATGGGTCATTTTCAAAGATAGACCATATGTTGAGTCATAGAAAAGTATCTTCAAATTCAAGAAGATAGAAATCATATCAAGCATTTTCTCAGATCACAGTGGCATAAAACTGGAAATCAACTACAATAAAAACAATATAAAGAAATCAAACAATTGGAGACTAAACAGCATGCTATTAAACAATGACTGGGTAACCAGAAAGATCAAGTAAGAAATAAAAAACATCATGGCAACCAATGACAATGACAACACTGTGAGAACCTCTTTCCACGTCCCGCGTGGTTCAGGGTTCCCGGGTCAGGGTTCGGGTTCTGAAGGAGGCCGCACGCAAACGAAATGAGAGACTAGAAAGCATTAATTTGGCGATATTGGGGGGCCAGGCGGGAGCCTTCCTCTAGTGGAAAGGACTGCCACTTGCTCTGGCCTTTTTCTCCCTTTTATTAAGGCTTTGGGACACACCCCTAGCCTTTAGGCAGAAAATAACAAAAACAGAAATTAACAAGAAACAAACATAGAGGTTGCTTCAACCAATAATGTTTCAACTAAACAGTGAGTAATTAGCTCTGACCTTTCAGAGCAGTTAAGGTTGACCAGCCTTCTGGCTTCCTGTTTACATCCATTTAGTGAGAACAATATTTGGTTTCCAACACAACACAACAATACAAAATTTATGGGACACAGTGAAAGTAGTCTTGAGAGGGAAGTTTATAGCTCTACAAGCCTACTGCAAAAAAGAGGAAACAATGGTAATAAATTTCCTAATCCTACAACTCGAAGAGCTAGAAAGGGAGCAACAAGAAAAGCCCAATATATGCAGAATGAAGGAAATAGTACAGATCAGAGCGGAGATAAACAACATGGAGACCAAAGAAACAATTCAAAAGATCAACAAAACCAAGAGCTGGTTCTTTGAAAGGATCAACAGATTGATGGACCTCTAGCAAGGCTCACCAAGAAGCAAAGAGAGAAGACCCAAATAAACAAAATCAGAAATGAAAGAGGAGAAATAACAACAGACCCCTTCAAAATACAAAGGATTGTTAAAAAATACTATGAACAACTCTATTCCAACAAATTGGACAACCTGCAAGAAATGGACATATTCCTAGAAAAATATAACCTTCCAAAACTCAATCAGGAACATCTCAATAGTCCAATAGTCCAATAACTATGGAAGAAATTGAAGCAGTCATCAAAAAGCTTCTAGCAAACAAAAGCCTGGGACCAGATGGCTACACAGGAGAGTTTTACCAAACATTCAAGGAAGAATTAGAACCTATCCTCCTCAGACTATTCAAAAATATTCAAGAAGAAGGAACATTTCCAAATACCTTCTATGAAGCCAGCATTGCCCTAATACCAAAACCAGATAAAGACAACACAATGAAAGAGAATTATAGGCCAATATCTTTCATGAATATAGATGTCAAAATCCTCAACAAAATTCTAGCAAATCGGATCCAGCAGTACATCAGAAAGATCATACACCATGACTAAGTAGGATTCATCCCAGGAATGCAAGGATGGTACAATATCTGCAAATCAATAAACGTGATACATCACATAAACAAACTGAGAGATAAAAATCACATAGTCATATCAATTGATGCAGAAAAGGCTTTTGGACAAAATCCAACACCCTTTCTTGATAAAAACTCCCAGCAAGGTGGGAATAGACTGGTCATACCTCAACATCATAAAAGCCTTATATGATAAACCCACAGCTAACATCATACTCAATGGGCAAAAACTAAAACCATTTCCCTTAAGAACAGGAACAAGATAGGGATGCCCACTCTCACCTCTCCTGTTCGACATAGTACTGGAAGTATTAGCCATTGCAATTAGACAAGAAGAAGAAATAAAAGTCATCCAAATTGGAAAAGAAGAAGTAACGCTGTCCTTATTTGCAGATGACATGATATTGTACATAAAAAACTCAAAGGACTCCATCCAAAAACTAATTGACTTAATAAATGAATTTGGCAAAGTAGCAGGATACAAAATTAATGCCAAGAAATCTGTGGCTTTTCTATACACTAATAGTGAAATTACAGAAAGAGAGACTAAAAAAGCAATCCCATTTTCCATCGCACCAAAAAAATTAAGATACCTAGGAATAAACCTAACTAAAGAGGTAAAAGACCTATATGTAGAAAACTACAGGACACTGAAAAAAGAGATAGAGGAAGACATAAACAGATGGAAGAGCATACCATGCTCATGGATTGGGACAATCACATCATTAAAATGTCCATACTGCAGAGACCAGTTTGGCTCAGTGGATAGAGTGTCGGCCTGCAGACTGAAAGGTCCCAAGTTCAATTCCGGTCAGGGGCATGTACCTTGGTTGCGGGCGCATCTCCGGTGGGGTGTGTGCAAGAGGCAGCTGATCGATGTCTCTCTTTCATCGATGTTTCTAACTCTGTCCCTTTCCCTTCCTCTCTGTAAAAAATCAATAAAATATGTTTTAAAAAAATGTCCATACTACCCAAAGCAATCTATAGATTAAATGCACTACCCATAAAAATACCAACGATGTATTTCACAGACCTAGAAAGAACTCTTCAAAGGTTAATCTGGAACAAAAAAAGACTGAGAATAGCCACAGCAATCCTCAGAAAGAAGAATAAAGTAGGTGGAATCTCAATACCAGACTTCAAGCTATATTACAAAGCAACTGTCTTCAAAACAGCCTGGTACTGGCAGAAGGACAGACATATAGACCAATGGAATAGAATAGAGAATCCAGATATCCACCCAAACCAGTATGCTCAATATTTGACAAAGGAGGCATGAACATACAATGGAGCCAAGACAGTCTCTTCAATAAATGGTGTTGGGAAAATTGGACAGATACATGCAAAAAAAATGAAACTGAACCACCAACTTACACCAAATACAAAAATAAACTCAAAATGGATACAGGACTTAAACATTAGACGGGAAACCATAAAAATACTAGAGGAATCCACAGGCAGCACAATCTCAGACATATGCCGAAAGAACTTCTTCACTGACACTGCTCCAAAGGCAATGGAAGCTAAAGAGAAAATAAACAAATGGGACTTCATCAAAATAAAAAGCTTGTGCATAGCAAACGAAAACATCAACAAAACAACAAGAAAGCCCACTGTATGGGAGAACATATTTGCAAATGTTATCACTGATAAAGGTTTAATCTCCAACATCTGTCAGAAACCAAATATTGTTCTCACTAAATGGATGTAAACAGGAAGCCAGAAGGCTGGTCAACCTTAATTGCTCTGAAAGGTCAGAGCTAATTACTCACTGTTTTGTTGAAACATTATTGGTTGAAGCAACCTCTATGTTTGTTTCTTGTTAATTTCTGTTTTTGTTATTTCCTGCCTAAAGGCTAGGGGTGTGTCCCAAAGCCTTAATAAAAAGGAGAAAAAGGCCAGAGCAAGGGGCAGTCCTTTCCACTAGAGGAAGGCTCCCGCCTGGCCCCCCAATATCGCCAAATTTATGCTTTCAGTCTCTCATTTCGTTTGCGTGCGGCCTCCTTCAGAACCCGAACCCTGACCCGGGAACCCTGAACCACGCGGGACGTGGAAAGAGGTTCCCACAAACATCTACAACAAACTTATATAACTTAATAAAAGATAAATGATCCAATAAGAAAATGAGCAATTGACCTAAATAGAACCTTTTCAAAGAAGATAGAAGGAAGGCCAAGAAACGCATGAAAACATGTTCAAAGTCACTAATTATCCGAGAGATGCAAATCAAAACGACAATGCGATACCATCTCACACCTGTCAGAATGGCAATCATCAACAAACGACAAGTGTTGGCGAGGATGCGGAGAAAAAGGAACCCTTGTGCGCTGTTGGTGGGAATGCAGACTGGTGCAGCCACTGTGGAGAACTGTATGGAGTTTCCTCAAAAACTAAAAATGGAACTCCCATTTGACCCAGCAATCCTACTCTTAGGAATATATCCTACGAAAGTAGAAACACCAATCAGAAAGGATTTATGCAACCCTGTGTTCATAGCAGCACAATTTATAATAGCTACAATTTGGAAACAGCCTAGGTGCCTGTCAGCAGATGAGTGGATCAGAAAAGTATGGAACATCTACATAATGGAATTCTATGCTGCCATTAAAAAGAAGGAATTCTTACCATTTGCAGCAACCTGGGTGGAACTGGAGAGCTTTATGCTAAGTTAAATAAGCCAGTCAGTGAAGGAGAAACACCACATGATCTCACTCATTTGTGGATAATAAAGAACATTATAAACTGATGAACAAAAGGATAGATACAGAGGCAGTAAAGCATCAAACAGACTGTCAAATTACAGCAGGAAGGTTAAGGAGAGGTGGGGTAGATAATAGATTAACCAAAGGACTTGTATGCATGCATATAAGCATAAACAATGAACACAAGACACTGGAGGGTTGGGATATGCCTGGGAGGGGTGGCAATGGGAAGATATGTATACATGTAACACAATAAGAAAAATAAAAAAATAAAAAATAAATAAAAAAAACTTAAGGAATTTAGACTCTTAGATGGGGAGACTTATAAATTAACAGAAAATCATTGTACTTTCTCAGTGGCTGTTTCCATTGAAAAGGAGGGCAAGGACCTTTATTGTCTTATTCTCTGCTGTTATCACTAGTATCTAATACATAGGGGCACTCAGTAAGTATTTAAGTGATTGAATGTGCTAAAATAGTTATATACAGGGAGCTATAGGAGCTCCCAAAGGGACAACTTCCTAGTTTTATGTGTGGAGATTTGGTTGGAGGGTCGGGTGAGAGTGTCACTTCAAAGGTATAATTTAAAAAATCCTTGAAAATGACTTCTGAACTGAAACCTAGGAGATAAAGGAAATTAAATATATATATGGTTTGGCATTGCTTAGGAATTCCTCTGATAGTTGTCCTGTGATGCCAAGAAAAGGTAGCCTGTAAAGATATGCAGCAAAAATAACTGAAGGGCTTTGTAGACTGCAATATTCATTTCCATTTTAACTAGAATATACCGACTTCTTTTTTACTTATCCGTCCACAATGGTAGCTCATTGATGCTAAAGACAGTTACCCAAGCGCTCAGTAACACGGTGGAGATAGAGTAGCTTCTCATTCCTTGAATGAATGAATGAAATTAGTAACAGCAGGGTTGTGTAATGATTAACTCTTGTGCATAATAGTATAGATGTCAGGAATGTAGTTTATAACGAGGCAGAGTCCTAGTTAAGGGCTTAACTAATGGTGAGTTTAAGTGTCTCATCTCAGAAATAATATCAGACACGTGAATGTGAGGGGTTTCAAAGTGCCTTCTTAGCGGTACAGTGCAGAAACACAAATATAAGCACTCCAGAATTTATTAGGATCTGTCATTTCCAGGTCCCAATGAGCGAAAAGAGCCTGGCTGGTTAGTTATGGGATACCTGGACATTAGGCAGACGGGAACAGACCGTTGGATAGCACTCTGAAGCCAGGCACGGCAAACAAGCGACACCAAAGCTCAGAGTAGGTGCTGGTACTTCCCACAAAAGGGAATCAGGCGGTGCTCCTGGAACCAAGCGGCTAGTGTGAGCGCGGAGCGTCCTGGTGCTTGGCACTGCAGTGCAGTAAGGAGGCCCAGTGACGCCCGAGCGCGAATGCAGAAAGCGCGGCGTGGAGGGCGGAACGCGGCAGGCGGACCTCCGGGATCCCGCCGGACGCTGTTCTCAGGAGCACTCCCGAGCGCCTCCTCTCCGTGTAGGGGGTTAACCTGGCCGTAGAGAAGAAGGCTAGGGCCTGCAATTCCCCCTCCACAGGAACCATCCCAAGCTGCAGCACCGGCCGGCTTCAGCAGATTGGAGGGCGCAGCGGCCTCTCGGAGCAAGCCTCTACTGCATCCCGCTCACAGCCTCCGGGCCCTGCAAGGAAAATCACCTGCGCGGATTTTTCTCCGGGCAGGGGCAGAATGGCCCAACTGCCGGCGAGGTGAGCGCGGGGGAACGCGCTGGGGTCCACCACTGCTTCCGGGAGACACCGAGAAAGCCGGCCATCCTGGGCGGCCGTCATCTCTTCTCCGATTGGTTAGCTTCTCTCTGACGGAGCTCCCTAACTGGTGATTGGATCGGATGCACCGCCTGTCACCTGCCGCCCTGTGGGAAGCGAGGGCGCTGAGGGAAGCGTTACTGCAGGCGGGGGAAGAGGTTGGTTGGACTCGAGCCCGGTCTGTTTCCTGCCGCGGAGACCGCACCTGGCGCGAGCCTCCGCTGCAACCGCCAGGAAAGGAACCAGTAGCCGAATGGAGGGCGGGGGTGGCAGGAAAGTGCAGGTTTAGAAGTAAGTTGGAGTCACCTAGCCCTGGCCACATCCGAATGGGAAGGCGATGGGAAGGCGGCCTTTGACCGGGGAGGTGTAATCCCAGGAGCAGTGCCCGTGCAGGAAGCAAGGCCTGGTGTGCGCGGTGAGGGGAAGGCGTGGGGTGCTTTTCATGGTCGCATTATTCGCGGGTCTGGTTTTCTGGGTGAGCATTTTGCTTTGATTTTGCAGCAGGGTGGGGGACTACCAGCGGCTCCTAACCTTCAAAGAGACGACTTATTAAATACTTTAACTATCTTTTATTGATTCAGATGGGCAGCTTCGAAAACACAAAAACCATTGAAAGATGGGTAACATTCATATATTAAAAGCACGTTGAAAGGAAAATAAGGTATCCATTTTGATTTAGTTATAGTTAATTATACAAGAAAATTACCTTTGAGGAAAAGTTCTTAAGTTTTGAACACTATTAGGATAGCTTGATTTTATGATAGGATTCAAATTCTTAAATTGTTTAATACAAAAATCATATTATCGCTGTACCTACCAAACATGCTCTTTACTAAGGATGATCTAGTCCTATTTTTCTGAAAATAAAAAGACATCTAGAGTCTTCAGTAATGTTAATTTGCATTCGGTTGGATAGTGCTACTAGATCTTTCCTTAAAAATGATGTGATAATGACTAAAAAAACCCTTGAATTGTAACTTAATGTTAGAATATGCATGGAATTGGATTGCTGTTTACTCATACAGCGGTTTAGACCTGTAGGCTGATTGGGCTCAGCGGATAGAACATCAGTCTGCAACCGAAGTGTTGGGTCCGAGGTTTGATTCTGGTCAGTGGGTCCTGCCTGCTCCTCCCTGGCCTCTGCCCTGGTGGGGGCTTGGGCAGGAGGCCACCATCCATGTTTCTCACATCAGTGTTTCTGTTTTTCCCTCTCGCTTCTACTCTCTCTAAAAATCAATAGAAAAACATCCTCGGGTGAAGATTAAATATAAACAAACAAACAAACTAGTTATTTTATTAAACACTGAGAGTCACAACTGTTGCTTCACTGGCAACATAGTCATTTAATTGTCTAGCCTCTAGTAAGTCTGGTATGTTATATCACGTACCAGAAATTGTTAAAGAATGATTTATTTCATCCACAGAAACACCCAAGTTAGCTCTGAAAGATTGACTTGCATTACCCTGGAAAATTCTGACGAAGGATTTGGGATAAGATCTGGGCATCTGTGTTTCTTAAAACTTTCTCATGTGAGTTTGATGTGTACTCCTAGATGATAACTGTTGCTTTAATGATTTACTAAATAGATTTGTTTAGCCCAGCTCGTATTTAGTTGTTCAGTGGTTGACCAGTGAACCAAGAGGTCACTGGTTTGATTCCCAGTCAGGGCACTTGCGCCGTGAGGATTGTGCAGGAGACAGCCTATCAATTAATAATTTTCTCTCATCATTGACATTTCTCTGTCTCCCTCTCCCCTCCTCTTTCTATAAAAATCAATAAAAATGTATTTTAAAAAAATAGATGTATTTAAGAAATTCTAAAATTTATTTTTGTTTTTGTTTTCTTTTTTTTTCTTAAAATATTTATGAAACAAATAATTTCTTTCCCTTGATATTCTTGTAGTTTAAAATTAAGCTGCTTAGGGATGACATTTAAATATAATCCCAAAAATAGTGTTTGCCTAGGCAGTATCAGGACATTTCAAAGGCACTCAGAAACCTCAGGGACTAGACCATTCCAGGTTTAGGGATGAGGTTTGGGATAGAAAGACACAAAATGCTCTGACACACTTTAACAAACCTCAAAGCCATGAGTTGGGGGTATTTTTTCCTGTTAGATTTAAGGAGACATCAACTCTAAAGTCTATTCAATAGATAACAGTCAGCTAAATTATTTTTACCTCAACAAAAGTATAATTGGGTCGGGGTGGGGAATCTAATATTATATTTCTGAGCTTTATTTTGGAAAGAATACCCTTGTTCAAAATAAATGTAAATAATACCTTACTGATAGCCATTTGCTTATTAAATAAGGGATGTGTATGATCCAAGCTTAAAATTTGCTAACATGAAGAACCCAGATATTTGAAACATTATTACAAGTTTTTAGACCAACTATACTGCAGAGTCAAAGGGTAAAAAATGAGATAATCACTTTGGTATTTGAGTATGAGAAATGTGTGGTGAAAACAAAGCCAGTCTGACTTAAATGATAGCTTTAAGCAAAGAAGTAGGTCCAATTGTGTTCTAGCTCCTAGAAGCTGGTTTTGATTTTATATGGAAGTTCTTCACTGTAAGATTTGGCACATGAAATCTTTGAGTAGGGGACAAAATTTTTAAATGAGTTAATAAAAAAACTAAGTTAAAAACATGAAGCCATGTATAGTTTGTGACTAATCCCTTGCATTATATATATATATTGTTTGCACAGAAAGCCAGGAAGGAATCTCAGTATGAATCAGTCTAGATCTACATCAGATGATGGTGGTGAAGAAACCTCATTTCAAGACCATGATCATCCTGAAAATGAGAGAAGATGGCAACAAGAGCGTCTCCACAGAGAGGAAGCTTATTATCAGTTTATTAGTGAACTTGGTGATGAAGATTACCGACTAATGAGAGACCATAATCTTTTAGGCACCCCAGGTAAGAGATGGTAAAAGAGGAAACACCTTTTACTTCATCAAGGAAGAATTTCAAAATAATGAGTTTTTTTCCCCCCTTCTTCCTCCCGAAATATCCTGTACTTTTTTTTTAAATCCTCACTCAAGGATATGCTTATTGATTTTAGAGGAGAAGAGAGAGAGAAATATCGATGTGAGAGAAAAAATCAATTGGTTGCTTTCTGTATGTGCCCGACTGGGTATGTGCCTTGACCAGGAATCGAACCCATAATCTTTCTGTATATAGGAGGACACACCAAACAATTGAGCTATACTGGCCAAGGCAAGAACTCTTTAATATAACAGAATAGAAAATCATAGCCTTACTTGTGTATTTTATAAGTAGGTAAGAATATTATACATAGAGCACTGTTATACAAATGCCAAACTAACAGGTTAATGTACATAATAGTGTCAAATATTTACCTAGGTGGTCCTATTTCTCTTAGGTAATAATTATTTCTCTCAGTAAAATTATTGTAGTTGTATGTCTGTACCCCCCCACCCCCGCTTATCCATAGTTTCTCTTTCCAAGGTTTCAGTTATCCAAAGTAAGAAATAAATTTTATGCCATTTTGAGTACTATTATGAAATCTTGTGCTGTCCTGCCCTGGATGTAAATCATCCCTTTGTCCATCATATCACCCTGGGTACATTAGAAGTTGTCTCTGTTATTAGGTCAACTGTGGTGATACTGTGGTATTTATGTTCAAGTAACCCTTATTTTACTTAATAATGGCCCAAGCCATTCACATAACTTAATTATAGTATATTTTTATAATTGTATTATTATGATAGTTGATGGTATTTTGGTGTACCTAATTTAAAAATTAAACTTTATCATAGGTATGAATGTATAGGAAAAAACATAGTATATGTAGGGTTTGATATTATGCATAGTTTCAGACATCCGTTGGGGATCTTGGAACTTATCCCCTATGGATAAAGGGGACTCCTGTAGTTAAAACCCAACTGTATTTGAAGTATTACAATTAATGTAACTGAGTTAATAACTACCAAAAAGTCCAATGTACTCTATAATTTTTTTACAAATGAACTAATTGAAATTTGTATGCTTGTATATTACATATTTATATAGTGTACATTTGCATATTGTATATTGATGACCCATGTAATGAATTATTGAGGTGAAGTTCAAGTAAATAAAGATTTGAAATTTTCTCTATAAATACTCCCTTCTTAATTTCTAACTTTGACAAAAATTCATGGAATTATAGCTTAAGTGTATAAACTGAGGTTACTTTATTAATTATTAAAATAAAACCTTAATTTTAATAAAGTATTAATTAATGAAATACAACCAAAACGATGTATATTTATACCATTTAAATATTTTTAACTGTCTTCAATATATAGAACATGAAAACAATAAACTGTCTTCTACAGCTAAAGATTAGTCTTACCCTTCATGAGTTATAATAAAACTTTGTAATTTAAAGTTTTTCATTTCCGTGAACAATTTTTCATTGTTTTAGGAGAAATAACATCAGAAGAACTACAACAGCGGTTAGATGGAGTCAAGGAACAACTGGCATCTCAGCCTGACTTTAGAAATGGGACAAATACCAGAGGTACTGTGGATTCCTTTTCGTAAGGAACATGTCTGATTAGAGCAATTGCAGAAGTGAACTTATTAGAGCTTGTACAATATTTTTTTAATGTTTGCTAGTTTTGATGTACTACTCAGATAGCATTTATATATTATATGCAAAGCAGTATAACTAGGCAATATAGGACAAGGATGTGTAATTAGGTAATATGGACAGGCAATATAAATACAGAAATGCCGTACACACAGAGATTGCCTTCAGGGAGCTCACATATATGAAATAGTATGCAATTAAGTTAATTACCAACATAGTTCTTTTTAGACTTAGAGTGTACACACTACTTTGTTTAAAATAATATAACTAAACCTAGTTTCTAAAAATTTATATAGGGCAATATAGAAAGACTGCATTAGGAAACCTGTTTTACTTGTTTTGTTGTTTTTGTATTTGCTTTGTCATTTTATTGAGCAAATATGTCATAATATAAGAAGTTGTGATAAAAAACAAAGTTCTTGTGAAAAGAATTCAAACTAAGAAGTATATAAAGTTTAAAAGTAAAGTCAACTTTAATGTTCCTCTTACCAGGTCTACTGCCTTCCCCAGAGGTATTTATTACTAGGAGTTTCATATGTAATGTAAAAGCATTATATTATTTAGGGCAAAGATTATTAATAACCAAAAAATGTAATGGCTTAATAAAATACAAGTTTTTTTTCTCTTTCATGTTAATAGGCCAGGGAAGATAGGCAAACTTTGCTCCATAAATCCTCCCAGGACCCATCCAATCAGCAGTTTCTATAACTGTGCTGTCTACATGTGACTAAGTTCAAATAAAAAAAAAAAATGCAGTACCACAGTCACGTTAGCCACATTCAAGTGCTTAATAGTCACATGTGCTTAGTGGTGTCTGCATTGGATAGGATAGATATAGGACCTTTCCACTATGACACAAAGTTTTATTGGACACAGCTTCTCCAGGATATTATTTGCATGACCAAGCTAAATCACAGTCATATCCAGATTCCAGCTGGCATGAAGGAGATGCAAGCACCAGCCTGAAAGTGAGATATATCACTTCCACTCCCATCCCGTTGATGAGCACTTAGTCATATAGCCACACCTAACTGCCAGGCAGTCCAACGTGACCATTACGCTGAATTTACAATGGAACAAAAGTAGGATAGATTTTGTTAGGTAAATAGTGAACTCTTGGACACACACCCTTATCACTACATTCTAGTAATTAAAGAAGGAAATACCATTTAGGTAATGTTTACTTGCATTTTTATTATGTCATTTTCCAAATTAAGATGGCAATTGGATATTAAACCTTTTTCTACTTTATATTTAGATATGTAAATTATACTGCCATATTGGTACAACTGGTAATACTGGTGTTTTAATTGAAAATGTACTTACCGCGTACAAAATAATTTATATCTTTAAAATATGGCTGAAGCTGGTGTTTATTTTATGATACCAGCAGCTGATTAACAACCTTAAGTCAACATTTAAAAAAAGTTTTGCCCAGTTAGTGTGCCTCAGTGGTTGAGCATTGACCTATATGAACTAGTGGGTGACTGATTGATTACTGTTCAGGGCACGTGCCCAGGTTTTGGATTCATTCTCTAGTAGGGAGTGTGCAGGAGGCAGGTGATCAGTTCTCTCTCATCATTGATGTTTCTGTCTCTCCCTTCCTCTCCTTTAGTCTCTCCGAAATCAACAAAAATATATATTTTTTAAAAAAAGCTTTTTATGAGAAATTGCAGTAATGAAATGAAACCAAAGCAATCTCATTTAATAGCTGTTTTTGAGTAGAATAAAATCTATATAGTTAATGTGCATTAGTATGCCTGTCATTCAGTTTTGTACTTTGTGTAATCTACTTGTTAAATAAGGAAAACTGAAGCTATCACCACAGTAGTAGTATCAGATCAAAGAAGACTATCAGGAACACATTAATTTCTAAAATTGATTCTTTCAATAGCATGAATTTATAATCTGATTTGCATCAGATACTGGTATAGAGGTTGGAAATTTACCAGTGAATAAAATAAAGCCTTTAGTCTTCATGGAGCTTATGTTCTAAATGAACAGAAAATGTATTTTGTTACCCTATCTAATAAAAGAGTAATATGCAAATTAACTGTCACTCCAACACACAAGATGGCCACCCCAATGTGGTCAAAGATGGCTGCCCCCATGTGGACACAAGATGGCCAGCAGGGGAGGGCAGTTAAGGGTGATCAGGCTGGCAGAGGAGGGAACTTGGGGGCAACTGGGCCTACAAGGAAGGGCAGTTTGGGGGGACCCAGTCCTGCAGGGGAGTATAGTTGGAGGAGACCAGGCCTGCAAGAGAGAACAGTTGGGAAGGATCAACCCTGCAGGGAAGGGCAGTTGGGGGGACCCAGTTCTTCAGGGGAGAGCAGTTGGGGAGGACTAGGCCTGCAGGAGAGGGCAGTTAGGGGTGATCAGGCCTGCAGGGGAGGGCAGTTGGGGGTGACCAGGCCTGCAGTGGAAGGGTGTTAGGAGGAGGGCCAGACCAGCAGTGGAGAGCAGTTAGGGATGATGAGGCTGGCAGAGAGGGCAGTTGGGGATGAACTGGCCAGCAGGGGAGGACAGTTAGGGGTTACCAGGCTGGCAGGGGAGGGCACTTAGGGGCCATCAGGCTGGCAGGGGAGTGGTTAGGGGGTGATCAGGAAGGCAGGCAGGTGAGCAGTTAGGAGCTAGCAGTCCTGGATTGTGAGAGGGATGTCTGACTGCCCGTTTAGGCCGGATCCTACCGGGATAGGGCCTAAATGGGCAGTTGGACATTCCTCAAGGGGTCCCAGATTGGAGTGGGTGCAGGCTAGGCTGAGGGACACACACACCCGTGCATGAATTTAGTGCACTGGACCTGTAGTATTATGTATAATGGCTAACATTTATTGAATGCTTTGTGAGTGCCAGGTATTGACTGTTCAATTTATATATACTAGCTTATTTTATCCACTGTGACATTTATACTGCTACCTCTAATTTACAGATAATGATACAGCTATAGAGAACTTAACATCCTAAAGCTTTCCATAATATAGTTCTAACATTGTATTCAGAAAGCCAGATTTCTTTAGCTGTACACTTTTGGCAATTCCTGAGAAATAGGAGAAAAATTCCCAAGGTTACAAAAATACCTACTTGCAAAAATGTCAATTGAGCACCCTTACCAGAAGGATTCCACAAATTTAGGATGAATTATATATAAATTTTCCACAGGATATAGTGATATTGCTATATGAATAAAGCAGTCCAACTATATAATTTTGATATAGACATATTTCTCATTTGCCTTAATATTTTGCCAATAACAGGCATATAGAAAGCAAGGGTAAAGATTTCCTTACAGCTTTGCATAAATCATATTTTACATAAATATATTTTAATGTGCTTATAGTGTACTAGAGGCCAGGTACACAAAATTGGTGCACTGGGGGGAGCGGGTGTCCCTTAGCCCAGCCTGCACCCTCTCCAATATGGGACCCTTCAGATATCTCTGTGAGATCCCTGTGGGATTGGGCCTAAACTGGCAGTTGGATATCCATCTCACAATCCAGGATTGCTGGCTCCCAACTGCTTACTTGCCTGCCAGCCTGATCACCAACTAACCACTCCCCTGCCAGCCAGATTGCCCCCAACTGTCCTTCCTTGCTGGCCTGGTTGCCTCCAATGACCCTCCTCTGCCAGCGCAGTCACCCCTAACTGCCCTCCTGCTAGCCCATTTGCCCCTAACTGCCCTCCCCTGCTGGCCTGGTTGCCCGTAACTGACCTTTCCTTCTGGCCTGGTTGCCCATAACTGTCCTCCCCTGCTGGCCTGGTTGCCCATAACTGACTTTCCCTTCTGGCCTGGTCGCCCCAACTGCCCTCCCCTGCCAGCCTGATCACCTGCAACTGCCCTCCCCTGCAGTCCCAGTCCCCTGCAACTGCCTTCCCGTACAGGCCTGGTCCACCCCAAGTGCCCTACCCTGCCGGTCAGGTCGCCCTAACTGCTCTTCCCTGCCAGCCTGGTCACCTCCAACTGCCCTTCCCTACAGGCCCGGTCCCTCCAACTGCCCTCCCCTACATGCCTGGTCCTCCTCAACTGCCCTCCCCTGCAGGCCTGCTGGCCTGGTCACCCACAACTGCCAGCCTGGTCATCCCAACTGCCCTTCCCTACAGGCCTGATCACCCCCAACTGCATTTCCTTGCAGGTCTGGTCCCTCCCAGCTGCTCTCCCCTGCTGGCCATCTTGTGTACACATGGCGATGGCCATGTTTGACCACATGGGACCGGTCATCTTGTTTGTTGGAGTGATGGTTAATTTGCATATTACCTCTTTATTATATGGGATATCTTTTGCAAAGTTGTTTTTTGCCAGTTTTTATTAAAATGCACAAATGTTCTTCAATATAATTTAATTTAATGAAAACTTTATCTTACAAGCTTTCAATAAAAAAATCTAAGGATAGATTTTAAGAATTGATCTTAAATTGATTTGACTTGCTTTCCAGACTCAGCAGTCCCTAGAGAAAGTTCAGATGAAGATTTTTTACTAGAATGGTTAAATACCTTTCGTCGCACAGGCAATGCAATTCGAAGTGGACAAAATGGGAACCAAACTTGGAGAGCTGTGAGTCGAACAAATCCGAATAGTGGAGAGTTTCGGTTTAGTCTGGAAATCCACATCAATCATGAGAATAGAGGATTTGAAACTCATGATGAAGATAATAGAGGCATTCCACTTTCAGATATTAGCAGTGATCATACTACAAATAGACAGCAAAGATCAACCAGTCCTGTGGCTAGGCGAACAAGAAGCCAAACCTCAGTGAATTTCAGTGGTAGTAGTTCCAACATTCCAAGGACTAGGCTTGACTCAAGAGGGCAGAATTCAGTAGAAAGATTTTCCTCAACCTCAGGAAGTTTAAGAAACAGAACTGGGAGAGCAGTTGGCATTCCTAGAACTAGTGCTCCACATGCTAATTTCAGTAGTTACACAAACCAGTCAGGTGGTAGTGAACTCAGACAAAGGGAGGGGCAACGATTTGGAGCAGCACATGTTTGGGAAAATGGGGCTAGAACTAATGTGACAGTGAGGAATACAAACCAAAGATTAGAGCCAATAAGATTACGGTCTACTTTCAGTAGTCGAAGCCGTTCACCAATTCAGAGACAAAGTGACACTGTTTATCATAATTCACAAAGAGAAGGTAGATCTTTACAACAAACCATTAGAAGGTCTGTTAGGAGGAGAGGTATAACTCGTGTCTTTTTAGAACAAGATAGAGCACACAGAGGAACAGCATATACCCCATTCTCTAACTCAAGACTTGTGTCAAGAATAACAGTAGAAGAAGGAGAAGAATCTAACAGATCCTCAAATGCTGCACGACATCCAACAATCACACTGGACCTTCAAGTGAGAAGGATTCGTCCTGGAGAGAACAGAGATCGGGATAATATTGCAAATAGAACTCGATCTCGAGTAGGGCTGGCAGAAAATACAGTCACTATTGAAAGCAATAGCGGGGGCTTTCGCCGAACTATTTCTCGTTTAGAGCGGTCAGGTATTCGAACCTATGTTAGTACCATAACAGTTCCTCTTCGTAGGATATCTGAGAATGAGCTTGTTGAACCATCCTCATTGGCTCTTCGGTCAATTTTAAGGCAGATCATGACTGGATTTGGAGAACTGAGTTCTCTAATGGAGGCTGAATCTGAGTCAGAGATTCAGAGAAATAGTCAGCATTTACCAGAGATGAATTCAGAACTGAGTAACCTAGTGAATGACATCAGCCAGCACCATGAAGATTCCTCTCAAGACAGATGGGCCCAAGAAGACAACACTGAAATGAGTGGTGAAGATGAGACCACTGCGTCTCATATCCAAAACAGTGATAGTAGAAGTAGTAGGCAGTTGCGGAATTCAAATAACTTAGTGGAAACTGGAACACTACCTATTCTTCGCCTTGCTCACTTCTTTTTACTAAATGAAAGTGATGATGATGATCGCATACATGGCTTAACCAAAGAGCAGATTGACAATCTTTCTACCCGAAACTATGAGCATAACAGTATTGACAATGAACTAGGTAAAATCTGTAGTGTTTGTATAAGTGACTATGTAACTGGAAACAAGCTCAGGCAATTACCTTGCATGCATGAATTTCACATCCATTGTATTGACCGATGGCTCTCAGAGAATTGCACTTGTCCTGTATGTCGACATCCTGTCTTAGGGTCCAGTATAGCATACAATGGATGAAGTGATGGTTTTATTAAAAGACTGCATTTCAGTGGAGCTGAAATGGATGAAAAGTAACATTATTAAAGTTAAACTATTTTTTGTGTGCTTTTTTAACTTGTTCAAAAGAGAACATTTATATAAAATTGAAAATGTAAATGTTAAATTATCCAAAAGTACAGAATAGTTAATATTGCTAGAACCAAATAACCTTTACAATCATTTTATTTTGGTGATTTTGTCATGCTAAGCACTTTTGTACACACTGCACAGTTCAGTGAGTTAAAAGTCAGTCTTCTTTTTCTTAATAGTACAATAGATTTTACTTGAAACTTCAAATTCCATAGTCTTAGTACTATGTCCAGACATTGGTGTCTAAGCCTTTCATTACCTTTTTATCCTAAGGACAATATCTTCTCATGGAAAAAATGTTTGGCTGAATATTTGCTAAATGTATTTAAGTTACTTGAAATGTTAAATTGAATGTGCAGCATACCATATGTGTATATGTAGCTATATAATTTTAAAGTTAAAATATTCAGTCTAAATGATACCAGTGTAGTTGTTATTTAAACTTTTCAGCTATTACTGCTTATGGCACAATGTTTAATATTTACAAGATCATCTCTGGGAGAGTGGGTTAAGATATTTAAAAATAGAGATAATTTAATGAAGCGTCTCTGACAATCTGACTTCTTAGCAAACAATATATAATACTGAACAAGTTTTTTTTTTTTATTAAGAATGTGGACATTTTAGAACATTATAGGTTATTTAACTTGAGTTCAGCCTTTTTGTGACTTTTTGGAAAGTGCAAAAATTCTTTGATATAATAAGTAAGGTACACAATATGCATGTATTCTCAGATTTTATTTTAGAGTCTAAAGAATGTCTATAAAGAATCAAATGCATAGATAATATGTTAAGTTCACTTGGAAGACAAAAACTTCAAATAAAACAAAATATCCGAAAGAGAATGTAGAATTTATATAAACACAAAGTATGCCTTGAAGATCTATTTCTGCCAATAAATATTAAAACAAAGCTGTGTGTGAACTGTCCTATTGTTCCACTGTAGTATATTAACTCAAAAAATATTTATTTTGTACCTACTAGGTGCCAGGCAATGTTAAGGTATTGAGAATTCAGCAGAGGATTAAAAGACAAAGTCCCCATCTTCACGGGAAAGACATATTTGCTCTTAGAAATTGAAAATTAGTTGACAATTAATTACTGTTTGATTTTCATGTTTGTAAATATATGATACTAGAGGCCCAGTGATTGAAATTTGTGCACTTGGTGGGGGGTTTCTCAGCCCTGCCTGCATCCTCTCACAGTCCAGGAGCACTCGGGGTATGCCTGACTGATGGCTTAGGCCCAGAGGAAGTGGACCTAAGCCAGCAGTTGGACATCCGTAGGGCTGCCATGGAGGTGGGAGAGGCTCCTGCCACTGCCACTGTGCTCACCAGCCAAGAGCCCAGCTTTTGGCTGAGCGGCGTTCACCTTGTGGGAGCACACTGACAACCGGGGGGGCAGCTCCTACATTGAGCATTTGCCCCCTGGTGGTCAGTGAGCAGCCTAGCAACTGCTCATTCTGCCATTCTGTTGATTTGCATATTACCCTTTTATAATATAGGATTGTTTTCCTATGGTGAACTACTGCTTGAGCAAAATCACAAGAACATATACCTGAAGACTAGATTCTGTAAGATTTTGCTATATCTCAAGATTTAGTTTTTCTTGATGATCAGGGATTATACAGAGAGAGCAAAAGTAAGTTTACAGTTGTTAGTATATGAAACATAGAATTTATTTATTTATTTATTTATTTATTTATTTATTTATAACAAATGTAAACCTACTTTTGCGCATCTTTATATTCAATTCAATAGATGCGTGCCCAGGAATTGTTAAGGAGTACATTTAATACCTGAAGTAAAAGGCTTTAGTAAAGATCATAACTTTCTTTAAAGAAAATGGTTTTTGTAGATTAGTTAAGGAACATAGGACTGTGAAGTTTGATTTGAAAACTTTAAATACCAGACTAAGGAATTTTTACTTTACAGATTATAGATGTCTTTTTTTTTTTTTTTTTACTGATTTTTTACAGAGAGGAAGGGAGAGGGATAGAGAATTAGAAACATTGATGAGAGAGAAACATTGATCAGCTGCCTCCTGCACACACCCTCTGGGGATGTGCTTGCAACCAAGGTACATGCCCTTGACCGGAATCGAACCTGGGACCCTTTAGTCCGCAGGCCGACGCTCTACCCACTGAGCCAAACCAGTTTTGGCTACAGATGTCTCTTGATGAATTTTAATTCTGAGTGGTAAGATCATTTTTCATGTTTCGGGAAGACTGGTGTGGTACAGTGTTCAGAACACAGTGGGCTGGAGATATGGGAAGGAAAAAAAAACAACAATAAAGGAATTATTGTGATACTATCAGTTAACATCATCATTTCTTATTTAACCATAGTGATGACAGTAAAACTGGAAAAAGAAGGATGTAAAAATATTGGGGGTGAAGACATTTGGTTTCTAGTTCAATATGAAAATGTGGGAGAGTCATGTACTCACAGATGGAGAATTGCCTGAGTGAAGGAGGGTGCAAGCTATGTTGGTTTAGACACTTACTTTAAACACTAATAGCCCATTGCATGATATCGTGCACCGTAGGCCGCCCACCACTTCCATGGGAGCCAGGAGGGACCCACACTGCTTCCACAGGAGCTGGGAGGGAGCTGTGCTGCTTCCACAGGAGCTGGGAAGGACCCGTGCCAATTCTGCAGGAGGCAGCCCCACCGTCTCCTCTCTGGGCCTGTGCTCAGCCGTGGAGGCTGCGGGCTGGCCCTGCCGTCTGTGTTCACTCTGGCTCCAGGGCACAGTGGCTCGCCGGCCCCGCTGTCTCGGTCCCTGTCTGGACCTCACCTACGTGCGCAACTTCCTGTCTGGTCATGACCTGTTATGACCTAATTTGCATATTTCCTCTTTATATATCCTATCTAATAAAAGAATAATATGCAAATTGACTGTCACTCCAAGACACAAGATGGCTGCTCCCATGTGGACACAAGATGGCTGTCACACGATGGCTGGCAGCGAGGGCAGTTGGAGATGACCAGGTTGGCAGAGGAGGGCAGTTGGAGACAAAGCCTGCAGGGGAGAGCATATTGGGGGGACCCAGGCCTGTAGGGGAGGGCAGGTAGGTGGGACCAGGCCTACAGGGGAGGACTAGGCATACAAGAGAGGGCAGTTGTGGGCAATCAGGCAAGCAGGGAGGGCAGTGAGGGGTGACTGGGCTGGCAGAGGAGGGCACTTGGGGGAGACCAGGTCAGCAGTGGAGGACTGACCAGGCCTGCAGGGGAGGGCATTTGGGGGTGACCAGGCCAGCAGGGGAGGGCAATTAGGGATGACTGGGCCAGCAGGGGAGGACAGTTGGGAATGATCAAGCCTGCAGGGAAGGACTGTTAGGGGTGACCAGACTGACAGAGGAGGGCAGTTAGGGATGACTAGGCCAGCAGGGGAGGGCAGTTAGGGGCCATCAGGCCAGCCGGGGTGCAGTTAGGTATCAATCAGGCTGGCAGTGGAGTGATTAGGGGGTGATCAGGCTGGCAGGCAGAAGCGATTCGGGGCAATCAGGCAGAGGCAGGCAAGCGATTGGGAGCCAGCAGTCCTGGATTGTGAGCGGGATGCCCGATCACCCATTTAGGATTGGGCCTAAACGGATGATAGGACATCCCTCAAGGAGTCTCAGATTGGAGAGGATGCAGGCTGGGCTGAGGGAAACCCCCCCATCCCATGCATGAATTTTGTGCATCAGATCTCTAATTATATATATATATATATATATATATATATATATATATATATATATATGACCTTAGTAATATATCTCACTTATTTCAGTGTTACCATTTGACAAGATACTAAATTCAGCATTTATTGTTCATATGGAATATTCCTCAGGAAGTCCTACTTACTCTGTCCTGATTAGTTAAGAGAATTGAGAGGAGAGTGGAAAAGGGGGGAAATGAAAAGAAATAGGAATTAAAACACACACACACACACACACATTGATTATTTACATATTTCCTCTATATATCCTACCTAATAAAAGAGTAATATGCAAATTGACTGTCACTCCAAGACACAAGATGGCTGCTCCCATGTGGACACAAGATGGCTGGCAGGGGAGGGCAGTTGTGGGCAGTTGGGGGTGACTTACTAATAATTCTTTGCAAGACATAGTAGGACCAGCATGTGAAGAGATCCCAAATATGCATTTGAAATAGGAGCAGATGTGTACTATTTGGAAAATTCAAGCAGCAGGAAAGTTTAATGGATTTTGTAAATTGACATTCTAGTTGGGAACAAAGAAGTGCTTTCTTTAATACAGTATTTTCATTCACTTCCCAGTAAACAAGGTTGATGACAAATACAAAAGCTCATTATCTCTCTATAGCTTCTGTTTTGCAACAACTGTGCCATTTGTGGTTCCAATTCAGAAAGGAACAAATAGTTTGACATTTTTCATTTGAATATTGTGTTCATATCATATGCTTAGAACTTTTGTTTATATTGCAGCTGTCTCACAAACTTCTATTTCTTAAACTGCATCAACTTGCCAATTATTTCCCAAGTATTATATACCCTTTTACCTGTTTCCCAGGTTTTATAGTTTCAACTAGCATTGTTATGCCACATACTTAATTATCTTTTATTCACTCATATAAGGTTCTTTCAATATTTAATTTAAATTCATAATTTAAATCTCTGAAAATCTTCTTGAAGTATTATTGCTACTTAACAGAGTAAGTGACAGAGTTGAGAGGGTCAATCACAGGACCATTTGCCTCCAAAACTTGTGCTCTTCCCACTATGTTGCATCTGAAAAAGCAGAAGTGCCTGGAAAGTTTTCAGGCTACTTTACTTCTTCTAAAGATAATTTTTTCCTAATTTTATAATTTGGTTATGTCATATCTTTGTGATTACCCTAATTTCCATATTGAAACACATCCTTTCTGTATCATGAATGATACTGCTCCTGAATGATAAAACAATCTGTTTTACATGTAGGAATCCAGAAGAGGTGAGTGAGGCATCTGAAGCCAGGCATCTGATGATGCTGTGTTAAGGACTAGAGTTAATAAGCTAACTCTGGGGCATTTCATCAATATTATTCCCAGACAAGAATTTATAATGAACTTCTAATCTTCCTCAGAGGAAGAAATTATGTAGAAATAGCACTCCATATGAAGGGGGTAGTTAGAATTCCTTTGGCATTGGCAGCCAGTCCCATTTGTGGTCTCTCCTTCAATAACACATATGTAGGAGATGATTTCCCAGGCAATCAGACACATCTACTCATAGAGGAGGCCAAATGTTCTGTGTTCCAAAGCACTTGATTATGAGTGTTTTTGGTGATTGTTTCTTCAATCTCTAGGACAGATTATGAGGTGTTTTTCCCTTCATTAATTGTGTATTAGGCCCTGAAGATATTTGGCCTTATGATAACTGGGGATCCATAATTATAGTTATGCAAGTTTGTTTTGTTTTTAAGCATTAAATCTCTGAAGACACTGAATTAGCCCCTACATTTTTCTTCTTTTTAAAAAAATAAATAATCATATTTCTTCTGGAAAATAAAAAATAAAAAAACACTTTCAGCCCTGGCTTGTGTGGCTCATTTGGTTGGAGCATTCATTGTTCCATACACCAGAGAGTGGTAGGTTCAATTCCCCATCAGGTCACATAAATGGGTTGCAGGTTTCATCCCTGGTCAGGGTGTGTATGGGAGACAACTGACAACTGATTGATATTTCTCTCTTACATGGATGTTTCCCCCCTCTCCCCCCCCCCCTCTTTCTCTTCCTTTCTACAAAATCAACAAAAACCACCACTGATTTCAGACGTATTTTTCCCTTTACTGTATTAATGTCTTATTTGAAGACAGTTACCTCTTCATGCCCCATAACATATTGACCCTCCTTGCTCATTTAATTGCAAAAATGATCCTTAACCATGATTCAACTGTCTTCTGAGCACTTCCAAACAATTTCATATTCTCCCCAGTGAAGATGATCCAAAATTAATTATAGTTTCTGTATTGTGAAGTGACACAATTCAGTCACTCTTTTGCGGTCAGCTTCTCTGGATAGTATCTATTCCTTCATTAGCTTGGATTTGATCAGGCTTAATAGCGACTCCTCACTGTTTCGCTTATGGGATAAATGATAAATGAAGCTTCTATCTACATGACAAGGTAAAGTGGACTAAAGATCAAATTAAAAAGGGGAAAAGAAGTGTCATTGATGACATTGATTACTGGATATAGAATACACACCACATCTTGCTGAGTAAGCTTGGTAAGAGCAATGATCGGAACAGTGAGTCTCCTAAGTATCTCTTTGTTGACTCACTTATATAGATGTAAGGTAAGTTGTTTGGCCAGCCGATTGGTCCAGATCATAAGTTAGTGACACCTTCAAAAAAGTGGTGTTGGAGTTGGTGGTGGTGGTTGGGGATAAGGGTGGGAGTGGGAAAGTTTGAGGGGTACTTGTGATTTTGGCACTTTGATGTGAGTTTTGGTTCAGGGGCTGCCATAATGTTGAACAACCATAGGTTTCTGTGTAACAATCTAGGAGGGTTTTTTTTGTTTTTGTTTTTGTATTTTTTTTTACCATTACCACTTCCTGAAAACTTTAATTAGTTTCTTAACAATCTATTTTGGGATCTTGTATCCAATGCCAGAGATCTTGTAAATTATCATTCTTTTTTTTTTTTTTTAATTCTCATCTGAGGATATTTTTTCCATTGATTTCTAGAGAAAGTGGAAGGGAGGGAGAAAAAGGAGAGAAAGAGAAAGAAACAGAAAGAGAGAGAGAAACCTTGACATGGGAGAGAGACACCGATTCGTTGCCTTCTGCATGTATCCCAAACAGGGCTAGGAAACCTGCAACCAAGGTATGGGCCCTTGACTGGGAATCAAACCTGAGACCCTTCCGTCCAAGACGTATGCTCTAACCATGATGCAAACTGGCCAGGGCTAAATTATTATTGATTTGCTACAAAGAATAGTTATGGCCCTTACAATTCCTTTAGTGTTTTTGTTTTGATTTTTAACGTTTTGTTAGAAGGATCTTTCTATTGCTCTAATTCTTAGCTAAATAGATTTTGCTTGTGGAATAGTTGGGAACCTTTTTAAATCATCCCCTGAGTGTCATGTTTGTCCGTCTGCTATATTTCAGACAACTGTACTTTAAAATAGGAAAGAGGCATCCTCATTTGTGTCTGCAGGATGAAGCAGAATGACCTTCCTACTCTGACCAATAAGAGTCAGGTCACGTAACCAGTCCCCTCTAACCATTTAGATTGAGAGAGATTCATTTACATTATTATTGCCAGCATTGAATTACCTGATGTTCTTGGTAACTCCTTGTGTTCCAGCTCCCCAAAATCACCCACAGTGTAGTGGATTGGCTAGAACTCACAGGACTCAACATACGGTTGTGCGCAAGCTAGTATTTGTCATAGGGCTAGGAGGCAAAGCCCAATCTATGAGAGAAGAGGCACATGGAGGAAGTCTGGAGGAAGCCAGACAAGTTTCTAAGAGTTCTGTCCCAAAAGAGTCACACAACACATGCTCAATTCCTCCAGCATCAAATGTGACAAGCTGGGAGAAATGTTGTCTACCAGGGAAGCTCATTACAGATCTGATGCCCAAGGTTTTTACTGGGGCCTCATTACATAGGCACCTTCAGCCAGCACGTACCAAAGTTCCAGACTGCCAGAGAAAAGCAGGTGTTAAGCATTATCCATATTCTATACACAAAACATTTAGGCATAGCAGACCATCCATATCAGTTAGGGAATGGTGGAAAAACTCCCCAAATCAAGTTCCCAGATGCCAGTCAAGGGTCAATCTTGCACGCAGGCCTTTCTGAGGATAGACGGAGGCCTACTATGTGAATTCTTTTCTGTATATACTCACATTTCCAGTTCCAGCTCAGCACATTATCCAAAATTCTAGGGCCACATTTGAGATTTCTTTGGTTAATGTCTGCTAGGCTATTCCTTTGGAACCTCAGTGCTAACATATCCAGAACTGAGGTAATCATTTCCCCCCAAACTCTTCTTCACTCTCTTTTTCTGAGCTGCCAATGCCTCTCCCATTTGCCAGTTCTACCAAGGCAGCAAGGTCTGATCCCTTTCCCCTGTGTGGAGGTCAGGTAGGATAGGTGTGGCTAGAATGAGTTGGTTCAAGGGGTCAGAATGGACAGCATGAATACTTGGTTCTCAAGACTATGGGTGCAAAGAGTCAAAGGTCAAGTATAAAATGACCAATAATATCCTGATCAGCCTCAGAGGTAAAAAACTGAGTTTAAATAGGGTGTCAGCACAGCAGAAATTGGAAATGAGTCCAAATTAGTCCAATCAGACCAACAGCAGAATGATCAGGGAAAATATCACAGACAGTGGCTGTTTTTGATAGCTGGGTTAGTTGATTGCTTTGCTTTGGTCCATGTTTGCTTAGTAGTCAAGCACCAATTAAAGACCTGAGAAGGGAACAAATAAGAACTCTTGTCTTCTGCCTCTTTCCTCATATCCTGTTGACCAATCTGTGTCCTTTGGAATCCTCCTGATTTTCATTCTCTTCGTGAGAGCTATTATTATTTTTCACATAGATTCCTGCCATTGTCTCACCTCAAGTGAGGATGTTGCAAATCCTCACCTTGCCCTCCAGCCCCTCCAGGGCTGAATATTAAGCAGGCATTATGCCTAGGACCCACAATTTTATATATATATATATATATATATATATATATATATATATATATGATTTTTTACAGAGAGGAAGGGAAAAAGATAGAGAGTTAGAAACATCGATGAGAGAGAGACATCAATCAGCTGCTTCCTGCATGCCCCCTACTGGGGATGTGCCTGCAACCAAGGTACATGCCCTTAACCAGAATCGAACCTGGGACCTTTCAGTTCACAGGCCGACGCTCTATCCACTGAGCCAAACTGGTTTCAGCAGGACCCACAATTCTTGTAGGGATCCATAAAAATGTTTCATTTCTTTTTAAAGTATCAACAACAGAGAAAGAGAATATAATTTATATAATCCATCTATATTATGTTTCTCTTTATACCACCAATATGGGTGTAGAGTATAATTTATACATGTATATTTATGGAGGGAGGGGCCTAACAAGGCAAAAGTGCCAAGAACCCATGAAAGTTAAATGTGGCCTGGCTCATCTCTCCATTTATGCACTTCAGCTATCCTCTGTCTTCTCCAAAGAACTGTGAGCTCCTTATTCTTTATGGTGCCCAGTATATAGGCCACTCTATACATTTAATAAGCAAATGCCCATATACATAGCCTCTGTATATACATAGACCCTGGCTCCAAGTAGCTTATACATTAAAAGCTTGTTTGTAAGATTTTTAAAAAGTCAGAATATATTTACCAAAGAAATAATGTCATATGTTTGTGGTTTGAGGCAAGTGAGGAAAGACTCTCAGACTAGCCCACAAAAATTTACAATACACAGAATGTTTCTGAATTTGGTCTTAGCCAAAGGCCAAGAAATGATACATAGAATGTTTCTGAGGTACTTTTTTAAAAAATATATTTTTATTGATTTTTCACAGAAAGGAAGGGAGAGGGATAGAAAGTCAGAAACATCGATGAGAGAGAGACATCGATCAGCCACCTCCTGCACACCCCACACTGGAGATGTGCCCGCAAGCAAGGTACATGCCCCCGACCGGAATCGAACCCAGGACCCTTCAGTCCGCAGGCCAACACTCTATCCACTGAGCCAAACCAGTCTCGGCCTGAGATACTTTTTTAAGTGCAGTTAAAAGCAGAAAAACTCAATACCACTGAAATTTCATGAAACAAAACAGGAATGAAGTTGGAGAAATATTCTTTAAAAGGTATCTCTATGAAGACTGCCTTTCTCAAATTTCAGGTTTTCCTTTCCTCCTCACCTGTCAGACATTGTGTGTATTTCTTTATTACAATGCCTACACCTGCCCAATCTCTGCCTTGTGCCACTCTGCTTGGCAAATGGTGGCGCTGGTTGTGTGTGCTGTGCTTTTCTTGCCTCTCACTGCTTCTGTCTGCTCTCTCTGCTGACTGCCACCCCACCACCAGGGAAGAGAAAAGGGCCGCCCTTTTCTGAGCAAGCAGACAGGCTGGCTATTCTGATGTGGAGAGAACCACACAGCCAAGGGAGAGAGAAGATGACAGTCTCTGTGGGCCTTAGCAGAGCAGGTTAACCCTTTCACAGTTGAATTCTGAATGTATCTCACCATTAACTGTATTCGGATTTTTTTTAATAAAGAAAACTTACTTAGGTTTAATCTTAGAGTGTCTATTCTTCCCTAGCTGGTTGGCTCAGTGGATAAAGCATCGTCCTTTGGGCTGAAGGGTCCCAGGTTCAATTTCAGTCAGGGGCACATGACCAGGTTGTGGGCTCAATCCCAGTAGGGGGTGTGCAGGAAACAGCCAATCAATGATTCTCGCTCATCATTCTCTCTCTCTTCCTCTGTCTCTCTCTCTGAAATCAATAAAAATATATATATATTAAAAAGTGTGTCTATTTTGTGTGATTGTTTGATGGTAGAGTTATTTGTATCTTGGGATCTGATGTTAAACACTTTTTTTAATTCAATACTAGAGGCCTGGTGCATGAAATTTGTGCATGGGGTGGGGGTGTCCCCCAGCCTAGCCTGCATCCTCTCCAATCCTCGACCTCTCGGGGAATGTCCAGCTGCCTCTCGCAATCCAGGACCACTGGCTCCTAACTGCTCACCTGCCTCTTTGTGTCATCACGCCTAACCCCTCTGCCTGCCTGCCTGCCTGATCACCCCTAACCAACTCTGCCTGCCTAATCACCCCTAACTGCTCCCCTACTGGCCTGATTGCCTCTAACTGCTCCCCTTCTGGCCTGCTTGCCCCTAACCACCTCTGCCTTGCCCCACACCTGGGACCCAGGATTCCCTCCTCTGGCCAGTCACAGGCACCCAGGACCCAGGTTGGTTTCACCTGGGCTGACTGTGCTCTCAGGGGACCGTGGGTGGACGGCTTTGCCTGGGCCGCAGACTCAGGTGCCTAGGACCACAGGTCAGGCAGCTGTCCTTCTCTCAGGTTGCAGCCTCTCTGGTTGCCATTCCTCTCTCCCCAGTGTTGAGTGTCTGAGCTATTATGGCATGACAGTGTGAGGGCATGATGGCCATTTGCATATTAGCTCTTCATTATATAGGATAATATCACATTAACATAACTATAAACAGATTGTTTAGGTGATTTAACTATACTGACTGAGTATAAAAGGGGATTTAACTATATTGACTGAGTATACAGAGGGGGCAAATACCACATCCACCTGGGAAAATGATATTATATCCTTATGAAAAGGCATTTTCTGAAATAGTCTAATCCTCATGAGAAACAAAGAATAACCTTGTCTCATTAACACAGCTTGAGAATTACAACTTCAATTATGTTATTTTTATTTTAAATATTTTTTCCACAAGATTTTTATTGATATACAATTGACATATACATTATATTAGTTTTAATTGAGCAACATAATGACTTGTTATTTGTGTATATTGCAAACTGATCACCACAATAAGTCTAGTTAACATCCACCACTATACATACTTACAATTTTTTCTTGTGATGAGAAGTTTTCTGATCTATTCTCTTAGCAGCTTTCAAATATACAATACAGAATTATTAACTACTAGAGGCCTGGTGCACAAAATTCATGCATGGGAGGGGTATTCCTCAACCCAATCTGCACCCTTTCACAATCTAGAAACCCTCAGGAGATGTCCAGCTGTTGGACATTCCTCTTGTAATCTGGGACCGCTGGCTCCTAACTGCTCTCCTGCCTGCCTGATAGTCCCTAACCACTTTCCTGCCTGCTTGATCACCCCTAACCACTCTGCCTGCATGATCACCCCTAACCACTCACCTGCCTGCATGATCACCCCTAACCACCTCTGCTTTAGCCCCCGCCATCTTAGCTTCATCTGGAAGGTCATCCAAAAGAATGTCTGGAAGGTTGTTCTGCTTTCCAGTCTAATTCACATATTATGCTTTTATTATTTTTTCCATTGATTTTTATTTTTGTTTTTTTAATTTAATAAATCTTTATTGTTCATATTATTACAATAATTGCTCTTTCTCCCACCTATAGCTCCCCTCTACCTGGCTCCCACCCAACCCTAAGCCCTTATCTCTCCTCCCAATGTCCTCATCCATAGGTGTATGATTTTTGTCCAGTCTCTCCCCTCACCTCACTCACCCCTTTCCCCCTGAGAATTGTCAGTTCATTTCCTTTCTATTGCCCCTGATTCTATTACATTCACCAGTTTATTCTGGTCATCGGATTTTTAATTCACTTGATTTTTAGATTCACTTGTTGATAGATATGTATTTGTTGTTCATAATTTTTATCTTTATCTTTTTCTTCTTCTTAAAGAATACCTTTCAGCATTTCATATAATACTGGTTTGGTGCTGATGAACTTCTTCAGTTTTTTCTTATCTGTGAAGCTCTTTATCTGCCTTCAATTCTAAATGATAGCTTTGCTAGGTAGAGTAATTTTGGTTGTAGGTTCTTGCTATTCATCACTTTGAGTATTTCTAGCCACTCCCATCTGGCCTGCATCGTTTCTGTTGAGGAATCAGTTGACAATCGTAGGAGTGCTCCCTTGTAAGTAATTAACTGTTTTTCTCTTGCTGCTTTTTAATATTCTCTCTTTGCTCTTAGCATTTTAATTATGATATGTCTTGGTGTGGTCCTCTTTGGATTCCTTTTGTTTGGGGTTCTGTGCGCTTCCTGAACTTGTAAGTTTATTTCTTTTACCAGGTGGGGGAAGTTTTCAGTTATTATTTCTTCAAATAGGTTTTCAGTATCTTGCTTTCTCTCCTTTTCTGGCACTCCCATAATTCTGATGTTGGTATGCTTGAAGTTTTCCCAGAGGCTCCTTACACTATCTTCAAATTTTTGGATTCTTTTTTCTTTTTCAGTTTAGTGTTTTCTGCTTCTTTGTATTTCAAATCTTTGACTTGATTCTTGTAGTCTTCTAGTCTGCTGTTAGGTCTCTGTATAATATTTTTTGTTTCAATCAGTGTATGTTTAATTTCCAGTTGGTCCTTTTTCATCTCCTCTTGGGTTTCACTAAATTTATTCATCTTTTCTAGGAAATTCTTGAAAAACCTTATAACCGTGGTTTTAAACTCCATATTCAGTTGTTTGTTTTTCCTCCATTTATTTCATTTGTGATCTGTTTTTTGTCTCTGCATTTTTGCTGCTTCTCTGAGTTGGTAGAGTAGCTTTATGTGGTTGATGTCCCATATGGCCCAGTAGCTCTTGCTCCCCAGTTACCTGAGGTAGACTCTGTTGGTGCACCCCTTTGTGGACTGTATGTACAGCCTTGTTGTAGTTAAGTCTTAATTGTTATTGGTAACATGGGGGAATTGAACTCCAAGCCAATTGGTTGTGAGGATCTGCTGTGTCTACGCTGGTAGAACTTCTGTGCTGGAGTCAGCCTTGGGATACAAGACTTGCAAAATTTACAAAAGCCTCTGTGCTCAGCTTGGATGGAGCAGAGTCTCAAGACTGAGAGCCTTGGCTTCCTGTCAGCCCTGCCCAATGAGGCCCCTGGGTCCCAGTGTCCGTTGGTAATCACTGCAGCCCTCTGTGCATGCACTCGCTCTCCTCGCCTCCCGACCTCTGCCTTTCACGGCTCCCCTGAGTTTCTGTGGGCTCTGGGGACCTGTATGAGTCTGGGTCCCCAGTGTCTTGCTCGAAGCTGGGATTCAGTGCTGTCAGAATTGGAGTTCAGCACAGTCAGGAGGTTCCCTCTTCCTTCCACTAGAGAAATCCAGCGGCACAATCAGCAGTTAGTCCTCTCTATGCGCAATGGCACTCGCTCCTCCTGACCTCTACCTTTTGCGGCTCCCCTGTGTTTCCGTGCACTCCTCACTTTTTCCAACAGTCCATACTCCCCCCATATGAGTCTCACCTGGAACTGGGTTCAATGCAGTCGAAACTGGGGTTCAGTGCAGTCAGGAGTTTCCATCTCCCTCCCACTAGAGGAAGCCAGCCAGGCACTCCACCATCCGTCCTCTCCATGTGCATGTCTCCATACCTCAGCTTTTTGTAGCTCCTCTGAGACTCTGTAAGCCCCTTTGTTTCCTTCTAGTTGTAGAGTTTCCACTCAGCCAGCTTTCCTGTGGTTCTGGATGATGTCCATTCTGTCTTTTAGTTGTAGTTTTGAAATTGTTGTATGAGGCAGCAGTATAGGTGTTCACCTATGCTGCCATCTTGGGTTTGTTTTTTTATGCTTTTGTTATTATAAAAAAACATAATAATTACATTTCTGAGTCGTATTTATTTTATAACTGAAGTCTGTACCTTTTAAAATGTTTTTCAATTACAGTTTACTTTCAGTATTATCTTGTATCAGTTTTAGTTGTACAGCACAGTGATTAGACCAAATTCATCCTGACTTTTTTTTTGGTGAGCTTAAATAATTTCCCCAAGGTCACATGGCTGGTTAGGAGCAAGGAAAAATAGCTTTGTAATTTTTTAAATGTCTTACTTTACTAATGACAAAAAATTTTCAATGCTCTAACCCTATGTGCTCATTGTCAAAATACATCTAACCATTGGTCTTATAAGGCTAATGAGTCAAGCTTAATATAGGGAAAGAACTCTTCTAACCTATTCAGTTCAAATGTCTGAGCCATGGGCGTTTGATTTTTTAGGCCTTTGGGGAATTTTGAGATGATTCATCACATTGCTTCAGGGACTCTGTACAGTTCCAAAATTGGTTTGGGGGATGGTGGCACAGGTCTCAATCTGCAGCTTTCTGTTGCTAATGAGTATTGTTCTGTATTCACTTTTGTAGTAATTTTAATAGCATCAGTGCCAAGTTCAGACCAGAGATGGTGACAGGTACAGTGAAGATGTCCTGTCAGGCATTTCTCATTATCTTTCATATAAATGCCTTAAGGTCATATTTTTTACACTCATAGTGAATGCCTTAAAAAGAAATTGAGAACATTCAACCTTTTACATTTAAGCTCCAAAAATAGACTCATAGTATTTCAGGTCTAGAAGATATATGATCTTCTAAGCATATTCTCTCTGGGCCCCAAGAGCCTGCTCTTAAAATTTCTCACTCGGTTAATTAACAAGCCTGCCTTTAAAGACAAGGAGTGTGCTTTCCCTTTCACTACACACTCAATATTATGTCAATTTGGGTTCCTGAGAAGTACACATGAAGACAGGAGATATATTGGGGAAATGTCTCTTAAGGATAAAGGAAGAGGGAGGAGAACCTCCAAGAATACCTAAGAAAGGAGGCAGAAAAGAGGAGACTGTATTAGGAGAAACTTCAGACTGCTGTGAAGTTCTAAGAGAATCTCAGGTGGAGAATCTCCCAATGGGCAGGACTGGCCCAGCTCTTGTACCCCCTCAGCTGTCACTGGCTAGGGGCACTAGGGGAAGCATGATCTGAGCCTGAGTGTGGAGGCTGCCATTCCATTATGCTCTCCAGAGCAGGGACCTTTGAGTGGTGCACCTCCATGACCACCACAAATTTCTAGCATCCTTCACTTCTAGAAACAATCAAAATTCAATCCTTGTTTACGTGGACTTCTCCATTGCTCCCCAAACCAGGTTCACCTTAATCTCAGTTGCCATCAGATAAATTAACATTACTATGGATCATATCTCAGCTCCTTTTTCTCCAGGTTAAGTAATCTCCCTCCTTTCACTGCTATCCCTTGAATCCTCTTAAGGTTTGCCAAGCCCCTTTGCTAAAGCTGAGTACTGCATCCTGTGTTCTACATGAATGGGATGCTCTCTGAGAGTCAATTTACAATGATATCAGCTCACATCCAAAATTTGCCATATAATCGCTAGGAGGGACCTTAACTTTCTGGTTATTATTTTTCTCATTTGTGAAATATGAATAACAATCACATCTACATAGTGGATTAAATAAGATAATGCTTATATACATTAAAAGTACCTGGGACATAGTGCTTCAGAAACACCTGCATAAAATTATATTAACCTGATATCCAGTCCTGAGTTTAATTAAGAAGAAGACTTTTATTGCTAACTTATATTGAATTTGTGATCCATTTGGCTGAGTACCACTGAGGTACTTTTGCTCATTATTTGTCCTCAGCAAGTAATCTGCCAGTGTGATATTATTATCTCTATTCTTCCTTCCTGAAAGTATCATACTATTTTCTTTTTTTAAAAATTAAATCTTTATTATTCAAATTATTACATTTGTTTCTCTTTTTTCCCCTCCATAGCACCCCTCCACCCAGTTCCCACCCTTCCCTCTGCCCTTACCTCCCTCCCATTGATCTCATCCATAGGTGTATGATTTTTGTCCAGTCTCTCCCTGTACATCCCTCACCCCTTTCCTCCTGAGAATGATCAGTCCACTCCCTTTCTGTGCTTCTGATTCTATTATATTCACCAGTTTATTCTGTTGATCAAATTTTTAATTCACTTAATTTTTAGATTCACTTGTTGATAGATACGTATTTGTTGTTCATAATTTTTTTATCTTTTACCTTTTTCTTCTTCCTCTTCTAAAAGAGTACTTTTCAGCATTTCATATAATACTGGTTTGGAGTTGATGAACTCCTTTAGCTTTTTCTTATCTGTGAAGATCTTTATCTGCCCTTCAATTCTGAATGATAGCTTTGATGGATAGATTATTCTTGGTTGTAGGTTCTTGCTATTCATCACGTTGAATATTTCTTGCCACTCCCGTCTGGCCTGCATCGTTTCTGTTGAGAAATCAGCTGACAGTCGTATGGGTGCTCCCTTGTAGGTAATGAACTGTGTTTCTCTTGCTGCTTTTAATATTCTCTCTTTGTCTTTTGCTCTTGGTATTTTAATTATGATGTGCCTTGGTGTGGTCCTCTTTGGATTCCTTTCACATGGGGTTCTGTGTGCTTCCTGGACTTGTAAGTCTATTTCTTTTACCAGATGTGGGGAGTTTTCAGTCATTATTTCTTTAAATAGGTTTTCAGTATCTTGCTCTGTCTCTTCTTCTGGCACCCCCACAATTCTGATGTTGGTACGCTTGAAGCTGTCCCAGAGGCTCCTTACATTATCTTCACTTTTTTGGATTATTTTCTCTTCTTGCTTTTCCAGTTGAGTGTTTTCTGCTTCTTTATATTTCAAATTTTTGACTTGATTCTTGCCTTCCTCTAGTCTGCTGTTAGGACTCTGTATAATATTTTTTATTTCAGTCAGTGTCTCTAGTTGGTCCTTTTTCATCTCCTTTTGGGACTCACTAAATTTATCCATCATCTCTAGTTGGATCTTTTGCATCTCTAGTTGGTCCTTTTGCATCTCCTCTTGGGACTTGATAAATTTATCCATCTTTTCTAGCATATTTTTGAAAAACCTTATAAGCATGGTTTTGAACTCTATATCCAGTCGTTTTTTCCCTCCATTTCCTTTGTTTGTGATCCCTTCCCTTGTCTCGACATTTTCACTATGCCAGGGAAACTTCTGTGTTGAATTCAGCCTTATGATACCAGACTTGCAAAACTGAAGAAGCCTCTGTTGAGCTTGGGATGGGCGGAGTCTCAGGGCTTAAGGGACCACCTTGCCTTCCAGTCGGCCCCGCCCTCCACGGCCCCTGAGTCTCACATGACTGGGTAATCGCTGGAGCGGTCCTTGTGCGCGCGCGGTCCACAGCACCTCTAGACCGCTGCCTTTCCAGCTCCCCTGTGCACCAGGACCACATGAGTCTAAGTCTCCAGGGTTTTGCCCAAAAGAGGGGCTAATGGAGTAAGTAGTGGCACAGTTGGGAGGGTCTGTCTCCTGCCCACTCGTGAAAGCCAGCGGCACAATCAGCAATCTGTCCTCTGCGCAGTGCCGTGCGCGCCACCAGGCCTCTGATCTTTTGCGACTCCCCTAAATTTCCGTGCACCTTTCCCTTTTCACAGTCCAAACTCCCCCGTATGAGTTTCGGCTGGATCTGGGGTTTAGTGTTGTAAGATAAGGGGTTCAATGCCGTTGGAAGTCTCCATTTCCCTCCCGCCAGAGAAAGCCAGCCAGGTACTCCAGCACCCGCTCTCTCCACATGCGCGTCTCCTTACCTCAGCTTTTTGCAGCTCCTCTGGGTTTCTGTGAGCCCCTCTCTTTCCTTCTAGCTGTAGAACTTACACTCATCCAGCTTTCCTGTGGTTCTGGATGATGTCCGTTCTGTCTTTTAGTTGTAGTTTTGAAATTGTTGTGTGAGGCAGCAGTGTAGGTGTTTACCTATGCCGCCATCTTGGATTCTCCAGATATCTCGTATCATACTATTTTCATTCTTGCTTACTAACACTTTCTTCTGCAATTTTCCTTCAAATCTGAGCTTCTGAGAATTTAAAAGTCCCTCCCTCCCTCTCTCCCTTTCTTCTTCCCTCTCTCCCTTCTTACTTTTTATGCTGTGAGGCAAGAGATAAGAAGGTGACTTGTATCATTGTTAAAATATTAAATATTGCATCTCTGATATAACAACTAATACATCTTCTGGATTCATAATGATTCCTAGGTTTTCAGGAAGCTGGCAAAGCCACAAAACTTTTTGATGTATTTCATGAATAGCAGTATTTTGAAAGGCAATTCCCCCAATCTGATCTTGATCCTAATTTGATCCTCTCCCATTGCCAATAAGCTGAAAGGGCAAAGGAGGATGCTAACCCACTCTGGAATGTTAATAATGATAAGCACATCATCTTAATTTTCTGATATTTTATTTGTCCAAAGAGAATTCATGTTTATTGTCTCACTGAAGGCCCGGTGCACAAATTCATGCACCGGTGGAGTCTCTTGGCCTGGCCTGCGCAATCGGGTTGAAACCAGCTCTCTGACATCACTAAGGTGTTCCAGATTGCTAGAGGGTGCAGGCCTGGCTGAGAGACCCCATGGGTGCACCATCAGGGCCATGGAGGGATGCAGGAAGTTGGCCAGCTGGGGATGGACTGAAGGAGTGCTCCAGGGTATATCTGGCCCAACTTGCTCAGTCCCAATCAGCCAGACCCCAGCAGCAAGCTAATCTACCAGTCAGAGAGTCTGCCCCCTGATAGTCAGTGCATGTCATAGTGACTGATTTACTGGTCTACTGCCTGCCCTCTGGTGTTCAGTACATGTCACAGTAAGCAGTTGAGTGGCCTTAGCAAATCATTAGTATATTATACTTTGATTGGTTGAACAAATGACTGGACAGCCAGACACTTAACATACTAGGTTTTTATTATATACGATTTGATATTGAATAGATTTGATATTGTCTCTAGAGTAGGATTTGTAAGAATTACTTATACTTTTTCTGTGGATGAAACCGAAGTATGCAGAAGTGAATAGTCAACCAAAAGGCCAATGACATCGCTAAAAACAGACCTTGGTTCTCCTAATTTACAATTGGAGACTCTTCAGTTTGGTCAAACTACTGGGCACAGCTGTTACAATAAGGGTAGAATGCCATCTTTTTTTTTTGCAACACTGTTGTCGAGGACTACATATCTACATAGGCAGCATCTCGTTGTGTTCCCAGTAGTGAATAATTGGTCCCTGAAGCTTCCAGACAGGTCCAAATCTGGAACACTGGTTGCCAGCCAACTGACTTTCAAGTAATAAAAGCAAACTTTTGGGCAGAAACATAAAATCTCAGGCACTTAATGAGCCTCATATTAGCTACATATTATTATTTTAGGAATCTGGGCCCAAGTCTGCCGTTATACTACTCTTACGCAAAATCATTAATAACACTATACTCCTGGGGAATGTATTTAACTCACAGTTAGTTGCCTCAGGTATGACTTACAAGCAATTCTTTGCAGAAACAAGACATTTTTCTAGTTAGTGTCTTAAAGTATTTGACTTCAATCAAGCGTTTTACTGAGTTTGTCAGCAATCTTAATTTTCAGCTCTGCCATCTGTAATAGAATATTCTTACCTTACTTACCTCCTACCCCTGCTTCTCATTCATCTTCTGCCTTGGTTATTTTTGCATGCTCAGCAACCCTTTCTCCATTCTTGGGAAATTATTCCTCTTCCATTCATGTTGTCCTGGTAGGGCTGCCAATCACATGATCTCTTTCATGTGCAAATGTGATCAAATTAGCTTTCAGAGGTCATGAGGTAAGTACCTGGCTGACTATACAAGAAATTGCAAAATTGTTTTCCAAGATGGTCATACCTAAACAGATAGGCAATTATCCCAATACAATGTATTTAATAATCTATTCAACACATCAATCCTACCCCGACCAACTTGAAATAGAGAATTTAAATAGAAGGTCTGTTTCATAGAACATTAACCATTTCTCTACCAGTTTTTTTTTAATTTAATAAATCTTTGTTGTTAAGATTTATTTTTCCCCATAGCTCCCCTCCACCCATTTCCCACCCGACCCTCTGCCCTTACCTCCTCCTCCACTGTCCTCATCCATAGGTGTATAATTTTTGTCCAGTCTCTTCACACACCCCACATCCCTTTCCCCCCAAGAATTGTCAGTCTACTCCCTTTCTATGCCCCTGACTCTATTATATTCACCAGTTTATTCTGTACATCAGATTTTTTATTCACTTGATTTTTAGATTCACTTGTTGATAGATATGTATTTATTGTTCATAATCTTTATCTTTAACTTTTTCTTCTTCTTCCTCTTCTTAAAGGGTAGTACCTTTCAGCCTTTCATATATTGCTGGTTTGGTGGTGATGAACTACTTTAGCTTTTCATTTTTTTTATTTTTAATTAAATCTTTATTATTCAGATTATTACATTTGTTTCTCTTTTTTCCCCTCTATAGCTCCCCTTCACCTGACTCCCACCCTTCCCTCTACCCTTACCTCCCTCCTGTTGACCTCATCCATAGGTGTATGATTTTTGTCCAGTCTCTCCCTGTACACCCCTCACCCCTTTCCCCCTGAGAATGATCAGTCCACTCCCTATCTGTGCTCCTGATTCTATTATATTCACCAGTTTATTCTGTTGATCAAATTTTAATTCACTTAATTTTTAGATTCACTTGTTGATAGATATGTATTTGTTGTTCATAATTTTTTGGCTTTTACCTTTTTCTTCTTCCTCGTCTAAAATAGTACCTTTCAGCATTTCATATAGTACTGGTTGGAGTTGATGAACTCCTTTAGCTTTTTCTTATCTGTGAAGCTCTTTATCTGCCCTTCAATTCTGAATGATAGCTTTGCTGGGTAGAGTATTCTTGGTTGTAGGTTCTTGCTACTCATCACATTGAATATTTCTTGCCACTCATGTCTGGCCTGCATCGTTTCTGTTGAGAAATCAGCTGACAGTCGTATGGGTGCTCCCTTGTAGGTAATGAACTGTTTTTCTCTTGCTGCTTTTAATATTCTCTCTTTGTCTTTTGCTCTTGGTATTTTAATTATGATGTGTCTTGGTGTAGTCCTCTTTGGATTCCTTTCACATGGGGTTCTGTGTGCTTCCTGGACTTGTAAGTCTATTTCTTTTACCAGATGTGGGAAGTTTTCAGTCATTATTTCTTTAAATAGGTTTTCAGTATCTTGCTCTGTCTCTTCTTCTGGCACCCCCACAATTCTAATGTTGGTACACTTGAAGCTGTCCCAGAGGCACCTTACACTATCTTCACATTTTTGGATTCTTTTCTTTTCTAGCTTTTCCAGTTGAGTGTTTTCTGATTCTTTATATTTCAAAGTTTTGTATGAGTGCTCCCTTGTAAGTAATTAACTGTTTTTCTTTTGCTGCTTTTAATATTCTCTCTTTGTCTTTTGCTCTTAGCATTTTAATTACGATGTGTCTTGGTGTGGTCCTCTTTGGATTCCTTTTGTTTGGGGTTCTATGCGCTTCCTGAACTTGTAAGTTTATTTCTTTCACCAGGTGGGAGAAGTTTACAGTCATTATTTCTTTAAATAGGTTTTCAGTATGTTGCTTTCTCTCCTTTTCTGGCACCCCATAATTCTGATGTTGGTATGCTTGAAGTTTTCCCAGAGGCTCCTTACACTATCTTCAAATTTTTGGATTCTTTTTTCTTTTTCAGTTTGGTGTTTTTTGCTTCTTTGTATTTCAAATCTTTGACTTGATTCTTGTAGTCTTCTAGTCTGCTATTAGGTCTCTGTATAATATTTCTTATTTCAATCAGTGTATGTTTAATTTTTAGTTGGTCCTTTTTAATATCCTTGAGTGTCTCACTAAATTTATCAGCATTTTCTAGGAAATTCTTGAAAAACCTTATAACTGTGGTTTTGAACTCTATATCCAGTCATTTGCTTTCCTCCATTTATTTCAGTTGTGATCTGTTTCTTTGTCTCCATATTTTCGCTGCTTCCCTGAGTTGGTAGAGTAGCTTTGTATGATAGGTGTCCTATAGGGCCCAGTGGCTCAGCCTTCCCAATTACCTGAGGTGGACACTCTTGGTGCACCCCTTTGTGGATTGTGTGCACAACCTTGTTGTAGTTAAGTTTTGATTGTTGTTGGTATCACTGGGAGGAATTGACCTCTAGGACAATTGGCTGTGAGGATCATCTGTTTCTATGCTGGAGAACTTTTGTGCTGGAGACACTCTTATGAGACAAGACTTTCAAAATTGCAAAAGCCTCTGTGCTCAGCTTGGATGAGGCGGAGTCTCAGGGTGGATCAGACAGCCTTGGCTTCCCGTCAGCCTTGCCCTATGAGGCCCCTGGGTCTCAGTGTCCCTCAGTAATTGCTGCAAGCACCCCTGAGAGAAAGCCACCACGAGTTTCACCTGTTGCCAGACAGTCCAGTTTTTCCTTGAATGAGTCTGGGTTTCCTGAGTTTCACCCGGGACTGGAGTTCAGTGCAGTCAGGAGCTTCCATCTCCCTCCTGCTTGAGAAAGTCAGCCATGCACTCAGCTACCAATTCTCTCTACACGTTTCTATACCTCAGCCTTTTTCAGCTTCTCTGATTCTCAATTTGCTTTTCTCTTTCCTTCTAGTTCTAGAATTTCCACTCAGCCAGCTTTCCTGTGGTTCTGGATTATGTCTGTTTTGTCTTTTAGTTGTAGTTTTAAAATTGTTGTGTGAGGCAGCAGTTTAGGTGTTCACCTATGCCGCCATCTTGGTTTCTCTCTTTCTATCAGTTTTTATTATTATTATTATTATTATTATTATTATTTAAAAATATATTTTCTTGATTTTTTTACACAGAGGAAGGGAGAGAGATAGAGAGTTAGAAACATCAATCTGCTGCCTCTTGAACACCCCCTACTGGGGACATGCCTGCAACCAAGGTACATGCCCTTGACCGGAATTGAACCTGGGACCCTTCAGTCTGCAGGCCGACGCTCTATCCACTGAGCCAAACCGGTCTTGGCACCCTACCAGTTTTTAAATATTCAAATTTTATAGTATCCTTTAATGAGGCTGGGATGAACACTGGAGTAGATATAATGGTTCTTTATTTTCAGAAGAAATTTGTGGAACTTTACTCTAGTTCTCTGCCATTTCGTATGACTCATTCCCCCTCTGGATTTCTGGAATTTTTTTTTCCATGCTAAATGAACAAAGAATCAGAATGTTAAAAAAAAAAAAAGGGGGGTGGTGCTAGCTCAATTGGTTAGAGTGTCATCCAGATATGCCAGGTTTGATCTTTGGTCAGGGCACACATAAGGAGCAATCAAATTGGTCTCTCTCTCTCTCTCTAAAAAAAAAAAAAAAAAAAAAAAAGATGTTGGTGGTGATGAATGAATCTAGCAGCCATGACATCCTTTGATAAGAGAGGTGGTGAACAATGACAAATCAGGTAAAATTAACAGTAGTAAACCATTTTTTTATGCCCCTCTTTCAGCACCTAATGCATGATCTCCAGCTACTCTCAGAGTCTTCCTGGTAGTATCTCATATGCTTGCAAAGAAGTCCTCGAAGCTCCCACCACACTCTGAGTTTCAGTAAGGATCTGATATTGTAGTGGTCATATCTTAGATATGTCAGCTCTGGAGCTGTCCCCCAAAACAAACTTCCTGTACAAGTAGACATTAAGGATTGGGTTCTTTTCCATGGTATTTGTGGACATAAAGTGAGCAGGGTTTGGTTTGCTCAAATTGTCTCAATCATCTTACATATTTAAACATCCAAACCTAGGTAAAAATGAGGAAAGAAACCAAGTGGTAGTCACCTATCCCAGTGAGACTATATTTTGCCCTATGGGAATGGAAACCACTGATCTCTGGTACTACTTATGCCAAAATTCCTTGCATTGATACAGGTAGTAAAAGAAGGGGGCAGAGTTCTCCAGAGCCTTGCAGAGAACTGAAAGAAGATATCAATGTTATACCACTATTTACTAGACATGCCAACATTGCACCATCTTTTTGGTCTCATCTTGGACTTTGCCCACGTATACTGGGAGTTACAAGTTTCAACTCAGCATACCCCCTTAGGGGCTCAACAAAATTTAAAAATAAGAATTACTGATAATGAGATTATCATCACAGGTACAAATTTGGTCCCAACCAAAACAATGCCAGAAACACTTCCAACAATCAAAAATATGACTAAAGTTGATCTGTAGCCAAATAAAAGTCAGAAATCTTCTAAGATTTAAAGGCAGACATGCCTAAAATAAATTCACAAATTGAAAGGATCATTTTGCAACAAAGCATTCTCTTTAAAAAGGTGAATCAAAGAAGGGACCTCAAATGTTAATTACAAAATGTATCACTTTCCCAGAGGTGTGCCATCAGATAATTCAGTCCACCAATGAACTTTTAACATTATAGTGTAAGCAGCAAAACCTTTAGGAAATCTGAAATGGAAAAAAACAACAAATTTTTGTTTTTCATTTTCTATGTCAGGAAATTTGAATGAAAATTGATTAGGTTTATTTTCAGTATTTCAGTTACAGCTATATTTCAGAAATAGCAGCACAGAATATGAAAATCACACTTTCCTATTACCAGCACCTAAGAATGCATGTGGAGAAGTTGACTTTAGAATAAGAGAGAAGGGAAGAACCTTAGTTAAATAACTAGAGGCCTGGTGCATGAAATTTGTGCACAGGGGTGTGTGTCCCTCAGCCCAGCGTGTAACCTCTCCTATCTGGGACCCCTTGTGGGATGTTCAACTGCCTATTGGGATCAGGCCTAAACGGGCAGTTGGACATCCCTCTCATAATCCAGGACTGCTGACTCCCAAATGCTTGCCTGCCTGCCTTCCTGATTGCCCTTAACCACTTCTGCCTGCCAGCCTGATTGATACCTAACCTGTTTGCCCCTAATTGCCCTCCTCTGCAGGTCTTGTCTCTCCCAACTGCTCTCCCCTGCAGGCCTGGGTTCCCCCCATCTCCCCCAAACTGTCCTTCCCTGCAGGCCTGGTCACCCCAACTTCCCTCCTCTTCCAGCCTGGTCATCCCTAACTGCCCTCCCCTGCAGGCTTGATGACCCCCAACTGCTCTTCCTTGCAGATCTGGTCCCTCCTAACTGCCTTCCTCTGCTGGCCATTTTGTGTCAGCCATCTTGTGTCCACATGGGGACAGTCATCTTTGACTACATGGGGGCAGCCATCTTGTTTGTTGGAGTGATTGTCCATTTGCATATTACTCTTTTATTAGATAAGATAGAGGCCTGGTACATGGGTGGGGGCCAGCTGGTTTGCCCTGAAGGATGTCCTGGGTCAGGGTGGGGGTTCCCTTGGGATGTGAGGTGGCCTGGGTGAGGGACCTGTGGTGGTCCCACACCCCCTGTGACCCAAGTGGAGGCCCTGGGATCTAGGATTTATTTATCTTCTACAATTGAAATTTTGTAGCCTTGAGCGGAAGCCTGGGCTGGCCAGGGCAGGTGGAAAGCTTGGCTTCTTCTATTGCCAGGACACCAGAGCCTCTTACTGTCTCTATGGCCGCAGCCATCTTGGTTGGGTTAATTTGCATACTCACTCCTGATTGTCTGGTGGGTGTGGCTTGTGGGTGTAGTGGAGGTACAGTCAATTTGCATATTATTCTTTTATTAGATAGGATAAGAACAAATGCCTTGATGACCTTTACCCACTAAAGCATCTGCCAGGTTCTAGTTATATAGGTTGCCCCAGCCTGGAGCTCTGGTAAACTCAGTCACAGCAAGAGAAACAGGGTTAGGTCTGGATTTTGTAGCTGGTAGAGATGGACACTGCATGAAGGGGCTTTTGTGCTCCAAACATCTTTTTGTAATTTCTGAAGAGGCCATATTTTTTAGCTCTACAGGTCAGACTTTCCAGTTTCTAAGTATTGTGCTGCCATTCACATAAGGAACCAGCCTTGGACTAGGAACTTCAACTTTCCAAGTGCCTCACTTATCTTCTATGTCTGTGTTTTAGTTCTTTCTCGATTTTCAGGATCTTTTCAGACAGTGTGATAATCCATTGCCACTGAATTTTGAGTTTTCTGTCTTTCAGAAAACTTCTAACAATTGGAACAAAATACCCAGATCACTCCCTACCCATAGCCATACACCCAAACTAAAGGGCTTATCGGCTCAATTCTCCTTTGCATTTGGCTGCTATGGTGTCAGTAGAAATTTATAGACTGTCCTTCCTCTAGCCCTTATTTATCTAAATCTACTCATCTTGAGCCCTGGCCAGTGGTACTCAGTGGTTAGAACATCAGCCTTTGCACCAAAGGGTTTTGGGTTTGATTCCCAGGCAAGGGCACACACCAAGGCAAGTGTGTGAGGGCAACCAGTAGATGTGTCTCTCTCCCATCAATATTTTCTCTTTCTCTTCCCTACCCTCTCTCTCCTCTACTCTCTGTAAAAGTCAATGGAAAACATTCTCAGACGAGGATTAACAAAACAAAAAAAAAATCTACTCATCTTCAAAGTCTACTTTTTAAAAAAATATATATTTTATTGGTTTCTTTACAGAGAGGAAGGGAGAGGGATAGAGAGTTAGAAACATCAATGAGCAACATCCATCAGCTGCCTCTTGCACGCCCCCTACGAGGGATGTGCCCTCAACCAAGGTACATGCCCTTGACCGGAATCGAACCTGGGACCTTTCAGTCGGCAGACTGACGCTCTATCCACTGAGCCAAACCGGTTTTGGTGAAAGTCTACTTTTCTCAGGAAGACATTTTTGCTTATTCCAAAAGAAGCTGTTGTCTCTCACAATTCTATCTACCTCAGGGCTAGAATAAGATCTTCAGAGAACTATGGCTCAGAAAGGTTTTGGTGCTCCTCCATTATAATTTAAAATAAAAACAATTCTAAAATATAAAATGTACATATAAAAGGTCTAACCAGCTTATTCCTACGCCAAATAATTGCTATTTAAATTTTTTTTTAGATTTCAAATTCTTTCAAACGTGATTTTGATGCCCCTGATATGAGGTACTCAAGATGATACTAAAGCTATGTGTTGGCTCATCCACTTTTGTCTTTTGCTGGAAGAAATGCATTGAGATTAGGGACTTTGGCTATTAATCACAGTATCTCTGAAGCCTAGGCTGGCACCCACATATAATAGGTGCTCAATTTGTTCAACTAATGAATAAAAGTGGAATCTTCTAGATGTCTTTAAATATTTTGAGAACTTTCTGTAGAGGGTTTATAAGGAGGGATACTAAGTTGGTATTCTTCTGTGCTTTTTTGTCATTGTTGTTAATCCTCACTTGAGGATACTTTTTCCAATGACTTTCAGAGAGAGTGGAAGGGAGGGAGGGCGGGAGAGAGAGAAAACCATTGATAGGAATGAGATATATCTATTGTGTGTCCTGCTCTTGACCAGTAATCAAACCCAAGGCTCTTCAGTGTGTGGGCCAACATTAACCACACCAGCCAGAGCTATCCTGTGCTTCTTAAGCAAGGACTATGTATAAGAATGATTCAGACTAAATGTAAGTCTTTCCTGACATTTAGTTGTTCAATATTACCCATCCTTGGCAGCCTTGTGAAATAATGACTGTTCCATCCATGGAAGTACTCAGAGTTAGAGGAGCATGTCTTATTGAAAGGAATTGGAAGAGATAATTATGGTAGGCAGAATAATGCCTGCCCCAACCCCTTCAAAGATGTCTATGTCCTAATCCCTAGTACCCGTGAATATTACTTAAACATGAAAGGGACTTGGTAGATGTGATTATAGGAAGAACCTTAAAATGGGAAGATAATCCTAAATTAATGGAGGTGGGTGGATAGGCAGTCTAATCACACATTTTTAAAATGGAAGACCTTTCCCAGCTGGTCAGAATGAAATACTGATGTGAAGAGGAGTCGGAGATGCAACTTTGAAGAAGGGACCCAGAAACCAAGGCATATGATTTGTCTCTAAAAGAAAAGGCAAGAAAAGATCCCCCAATTGCATGCAGAACGGAAAATAGCCTTGCCATCACTTTTTGTTTGTCAAAATTTGGACTTGTGTTAGAATTCTAATGCACAGAACCATAAAAGATAGTAAGTTTGTTTTAATCCGTCAATTGTGTTAAAATAATTTAAAAAAAATCTAATTCAATGACCTTTAGGATTATTTGCCAGATCTAAGATTCCATGATGCTACATTGTTGGAGGAAGGAGTGGATTAGGAAAACAAATCCAAAGGTGAAGGTTATTGAACACTGAGGTGGGTTATCAAGTAGATTGTGAAACCTCTATCTCCAAGGAGCTTAAATATGGGAATGGATGAATGTGACCTGTCTAGATGAAGTATTACTCCTTGGAGTCTATAAAAGGAGCCCAAGTCCAGCTAGCTTGCTCAGTGAATGAGCGTTTACCTATGAACCAGGAGGTCACGGTTTGATTCCTGGTCAGGGCAGGAATGCCCATGTTGCAGGCTCAATCCCTAGAAGGGGGCAGCTGATCAATAATTGTCTCTCATTACTGATATCTTTGTCTCTCTCTTCTCTCTCTCTCTCTCCCTTTCTGAAATCAATACAAAAATATATCTTAAAAAATAATAAAGGAATCCAGAAGCAAAGAGGCAGGGTCTGCAAGAGTGGGCAAATCATATTATATTCATTCATTCATTCATCCATTCAAATTGCTTTTAAATAGAAACAAGTTTCCTTCTGAATCCTTTTGGATTTTAGGTAAAAATGTCTAAATTGAAGCAATTTAAAGCCTTTTTCCTATTTGGCATGACATGAAATTTCACGGATCATTTACTTAAACAAGATAGTCATTGATAGCATGCCTAAGTCTGTCGTTTAATTCTGAATGACTGAGAAAGGCTGTGTATTTCCATTCATGGGTCTGTTACAATAGAAACTATTTTGATTACATACACATTGAATGGCCAGATTATTAAGCTCTCTGAACACATGATAAGCTAGCCACTCAGTGGATATCCAATATAATAAAAGGCTAATATGCAAATTGTCCCCTTGATCTGGAGTTCAATCAGCAGGCAGGCTGGCCAACTGCCCATGTCCCCTCCCCCTGGCCAGGCTGACCGGACCCCACCCATGCACAAATTCATGCACCAGGCCTCTAGTATGTGACACAGTTAAGTTCTTGTCAATGTCTGAAGGGAGGTGGAGGAGTGGATTAAAGGTAGCTAATGTCATCGTTGTCTTCCTTGCATTTCTCTTCTGTTCCTGTGAACCAACCAGTGTTTTCTTGTAGAGTCTAGTTTCATATCTGGGATGAGGAGGCCACTTCATCTTGGAACTGCTGCCTCTATACTTAAAAGTCTGTCACCCAGGAAACGACACTAGGATAGGCTAAATAGTGGCCTGCAAATGACCAAATAGTTACAGTCCCTAGAATTCCTAGACCTTACACATTAACCCCATATCATCCAGAGGAAACTGAAGCTCAGAGACTTAGAGTCTTGTTTTAAGTCATCTCCTGATTTCTAGTCCTATTTTTGACTCCTAGTCCAGTGGGCTTTATACTTCAGGACACTGGTCCAAGCTGGCTACAGATAGGGCTGAGTCAGATCTAGCATCTTTGGGAGTACAGCCTTTGGACTCCAAAATGCCTGGGCTTAAATCCTGACTGCCACTTATTGGCAATGCGACCTTGGGTAGGTTACTGAACTATTAAGGCCCTAAAGGAATTTCCGGAATCTGGCCTAATCCCTAATTTGAAGGCAACTCAAAGAAGATCTGAGCGATTTTTATCTTTTAACCAGCGCATCATGTGCAGGCAGGGAAGGGTGGGCTGTATGTGGCTCAAAGGAGTCAGAAATCAACTAAGATCCATAAAATTAAGAGGCGTGATATTTCTTGCACACTAGAGCTCACGGGCAGACATTTTTACCAGCTACTCGAGCCACCCCGAGAACTACACTCCCTGGAACTATAAGCCGGGCCTGACCATCAAACATTCACCCCTCCTTGGACCGGCGTAAGTTTCCAGGCCTTTTCCCTTCCCCTTCGTCTCCTGGCAGGTTCCCACACTGAGGTTCTGGAGTCCCTCGTGTTGCACCCAGGGCCAGAGGCGCCTACGCAGGCAGGAGCAGCTGTCCTCAGGCCTCTGGCTCCGGGGACCGCAGACAGGGCGCGAGGATGCACGGCCCCACCGCAGGCCAGGCCGGGCTCTTCAAGAGTCCCTGCCCGCGGGTGGGTGAGAGGCGAGGGCGCCGGGAGCGGAAAGCTGACGCCGGCGGGCCCTTCCCGCGGTCAGAGTAAGGAGGCGCCGCTACACCCGTGACCGTCAGGCGGCAGCAGCTGCGGCGGCGCCAGAGGCTCCAGCGCCGGGTTCCGCCCCGCCAGGGGTTGCACCGAAGCGGGAATGCGCGCAACTGCGGACGAATTGCGCAGTGTCGGGGTGAGGGCGGGGGTGGGTAGAAGGAAGGGGATGTCGGAGTGCAGTGAGACGACTGGCTGCGGGTGACGGGAGAGGGGGTAAGGGGACGGAACACTAGCGCACCGTGGCCAGCCGCGACCTCCATGCAGAGGAACAGGGAGGCACGTAGGCAGCTCACCCTCTGAATTTGTGTTTCAAACTGAGCGCTCCAGATCTGTCAGATTTTCATAAATGTATTGTGTGCTTTATTTCTTTGTTGTTGTTTTTCACTCTTTTTTGAAGTCTTCCACTGCAGGGTGTCTGTAATGACTGACACGTTTTAGGCAACACAAGGCAAAGAGAAAGTGAAATGGGAGCTTAAGTCCACAACTTGAATTTTTACCCCCAAATAAAACCTGTGACTGGTTTGCCCATTGTGTTTTAGATAAAATCTATAATTTTACATGGTTTCCAGGCTCTGTATGATCTGCCCAGCTCTGTCTAAACCCACCCATCCTCACTTTCTCCCTCCCCATAAGGTCTAGTCACATGGTCCTTTTTCAGTTCTTTATGACAAGTTATTCCTGCCTGGGCTAAGACTTTCGTACTTTTCCTCTGTTGAAAGAGACTTCCTCCTCACTGCTTACCTCATTCTCATCTTTTAGATTTCAATTTAAATGTGGAATGTCGACCAATATGGATGAGGTATTGGCACCTCTTTAATGCCAAGAGGAATCCCCAATTTGGGGTGGGATGAAGAAGGAAATTATTCAGTGCAAACCAGCTCAATGGTGATATAACAGGGAACAACACTGTGAGGCAGCTGAAGGCAGCTGTGAGGCCAGTCAGGCGCCTCTTCCAACTAGGCAGCTCAGCTCTGGTCTAGTCACTCTGCTCCTTCAAGCCACCTTCCAGTGTTTCAGTTCTAACTAGGAAAAGCAGCCTTCAGTGGAAAAAATATGTACTTACCCAGGGGAGCTGACTTGTCCTTATATAATAAAAGCCTAATATGCAAATTGTCCCTTCCGGTGGTTGGTGGACTTGGAGTTCAACCACTCGCTATGACATGTGTTGACCACCAGAAGGTGGTGCAGAACATGGTGGGCATCTGTTATGCAGAGCTGGCAGCTGGCAGCAGTGGAGGCGCTGCTGGCTCAGATGGACGCTGATGAGAGTGGGATTGCAGCAAGATGGTGGAGCACGTGAGGGGGCGTTGCCAGGCCAAGGCAGGTGTGGGTGCGGGTGGGAGCCCTATCACCCTGCTGATTGCCCTGCAGACAGCAATCAGTGGTAACAGTAGGGGGGTAGGGTCCCAATTGATCACCCTGCAGGCAGGACGGTGGAGCAGGAGAGGGGGCAGCAGCAGGCCAAGGCAGGGTGCCAGGCAGGGCTGTGGGGCTGAGAGCGTGAGCTGGGGCTGCGAGCCTGAGGGTGTGAGCTGGGGCCTGATTCCCGTAGGCCACCCTGAGGGACCCCACCCATGCACAAATTTGTGCACCAGGCCTCTAGTATAGACAGAAGTCCCTGCCCCTGGTTCCTAATTGGTCCATTCTCATGCAAATAGGAACTCCAAATCATCTCAGTTTGATTGGTCCATAAGAAACTGTCCTGATTAGTTAGAATAGAGCCACTCCAATTGGTTGGAGCTGCACAGCTCCAATTGTATGAGGAAAGCCTCAGTCTTATTGATTAAAATAGTATTTCAGGAATGCTTTTATTTGTTTACTAGAGGCCTGGTGCACAAAATTTGTGCATGGGGGTGGGGTGTCCTTCAGCCCATCCTGCACCCTCTCCAATCTGGGGCCCCTAGAGGGATGTCCCACTGCCTCTTTAGGCCCGATCCTACTTGGGCCTAAATGGACAGTGGGATCGGGCCTAAACGGACAGGGGACATCCCACTCACAATCCAGGACTGCTGGCTCCCAACTGCTCACCTGCCTGCCTTCCTGATTGCTCCTAACCACTTCTGCCTGCCAGCCTGATCACCCCCTAAATACTCCCCTGACAGCCTGATTGATGCCTAACTGCTCCCCTGCCAGCCTGTTTGCCCCTAACTGCCTTCCCCTGTGGGCCTGGTCACCCCTAACTGCCCTCCTCTGCAGGCCTGGTCACCACTAACTTCCCTCCTCTGCAGGCCTGGTCACCCCTAACTGCCCTCCCCTGCAGGCCTGGGTCCCCCCCACCCTCTGACTGCCCTTCCCTACAGGCCTGGTCACCCCCAACTTCCCTCCTCTGCCAGCCTGGTCACCCCTAACTGCCTTCCCCTGAAGGCTTGATCACCCCCAACTGTCCTTTCTTGCAGGCCTGATTCCCAACTGTCCTCCCTGCTGGCCTGATGGCCCACAACTGCCCTCCTTTGCAGGCCTAGTTCCTGCCAACTGCCCTCTCCTGCTGGCCATCTTATGATAGCCATCTTGTGTCCACATGGGAGCAGGATCTTTTGACCACATGGGAACAGTCATCTTGTGTTGGAGTGATGGTCAATCTGCATATTACTCTTTTATTAGATAGAGGCCTGGTGCACGAATGGGGGCCAGCTGGTTTGCCCTGAAGGGTGTCCTGTATCAAGGTGGGTGTTCTCTTGGGGCGTGGGGTGGCCTGGGCAAGTGGCCTGAGGTGGTTTGCAGGCTGGCCACGCCCCCCAGAGACCCAGTGGAGGCTTTGGTATCTGGGATTCATTTATCTTCTACAATTGAAACTTTGTAGCCTGGAGCAGAGCCACGCCTTCTGCTTGCACAGCCATTGAAACTTTGTTGCCTTAAGTGGAGGCTTGGGTCGACCAGGGTGTGCGGAAAGCTTGGCTTCCTCCATCGCCAGGGGCAGCCCAAGCCTCCCTCCTGCTCTTTCTGTGACTGTAGCCATCTTGGTTGGGTTAATTTGCATACTTGCTCTGATGGGCTGGTGGGCATGGTTGGTGGGCATGGCTTGTGGGTGTAGCAGAGGTATGGTCAATTTGCACAGTGCTCTTTTATTAGATAGGATTCTAATCTTCACCCAGGGATAGTTTCCCATTGATTTTTAGCGAGAGTGGAAGAGAGAGGGAAAGACAGAGATAAACATCTCAACATTGATTGGTTGTCTCCTTTACGAACTGCAGGGCCTGGACCAAGGATGAGACTGCAACCAAGGTACATGCTCTTGACCAGAATCAATCCTGGGACCATCCACAGATGATGCTCTATCCTCTGAGCCAAACCATCTATGTCTCCATTGACTTTTAAAGGTAGTGAAAGGGAGGGGAGAGACAGAGAGAGAGAAAAAAAATTGATGTGGAGAGATACTTCTGGGATTACCCCTTTCACGTCCCACATGGTTCAGGGTTCCTGTTCAGGGTTCGGGTTCTGGAGGAGGCTGCATGCAAATGAAAAGAGAGACTAGAAAAGCATTAATTTGGGAATATGGGGGGCCCAGGCAGGAGTCTTCCTCTAGTGCAGCGGTTCTCAACTTGTGGGTCGTGACCTCTTTGGGGGTCGAACGACCCTTTCACAGGGGTCGCCTAAGACCATTGGAAAACACATATTTCCCATGGTCTTAGGAACCAACACACTGCTCCTCGGTGTAGCAAAGTGTAGCAATGTAGTTTACTGTTGTCATATGAAGACTGTTACCCTTGCTACACCGTGATTCAAGACAAAATTTCATTTATTTGTAATTAGAAATAAATATTTCACAATATATAATTACATATTGTTTTTGTGATTAATCACTATGCTTTAATTATGTTCAATTTGTAACAATGAAAATACATCCTGCATATCAGATATTTACATTACAGTTCATAACAGTAGCAACAGAAATAATTTTATGGTTGGGGGTCACCACAACATGAGGAGCTGTATTAAAGGGTCGCAGCATTAGGAAGGTTGAGAACCACTGCTCTAGTGAGAAAACTCTCTTGCTCTAGCCTAGCTATTCCTTTTATTGAAACTTTGGGACATACCCATAGCCTTTAGGCATGAAATTTTAATAACAAAAATACAAAAGACCAACAGAGTTGGAGTCCACTTCAGGCTTCAGCTAACAATGTCTCAACTAAACAATGAGTAGTTAGAGCAATTAAGGTTGTTGACTAGCCTTCCACATCTTTCTATTAGTGAAACAATGTTCGGTTTCCGGCATACTTCCTTTGGATGCCTCCCACACCTGCCTGGTGCAGGGCTGGGGATCCAGCCTGCAACTGAGGTACGTGCCCTTGACTACAACTGAGCCTGGGACCCTTCAGTCCAAAGACTGATGCTCTATCCACTGAACCAAACCAGCTAGAGCCTGGGAACTCCTTTATAAGGGCTGGCTCAGATGGCAGAAACACAGTACAGGCAGGAAGTTTAGTGCAGAGGCTTTACCCTGAAGTGTAATTGATGTGAGTGGATCCTGTGTACTAATGATACCTGTTGTTTTAAAAATAAGAACTTTGTTAGTCACCAAGAACCCTTCTTGCTAGGAGTCTTCTTTCTCAGTGTCCATAAATGTCACTTCCTGGTAAGGGCCTTCACTGATCTCTCAAAACTTTATTCCTTGGCATTTAGCATAATTTTTAATTTTTAAAAGTATATTTTGTGTTTATTTGTCATCCTATGTCAATAAGACTAAATTTCATGATGACAGGACTGTTACCAGCATTGGGTTCTTGGATTCCCCAAGATAGAAATTGAGAGAGGAAACCCCAGAGAAATTTCCAGAGAGATTTTATTAAACTTATGCTCAAGCACAAGGGAGGCAGTGCAAAAGAAAGAAAGGTCTTCTGAACTGGCTTGGGAGCTGGCTCTGCCTGGCTACTTTTATAAGCTGGGGACAAAGTGGGCTTGCATGAAAAGTCGGGCTTTTTGAAACCTGATGTTTTTCCAGTCCCCAGGCCCAAGTCCCTATACTGTCTTAGAATCATGTTGCTTTTGCCTATTACTGAATTTTTTGAACCTAGCAAGAGTTGGGTCATAGTGGATATACCCTAAATACATATTGAATGTAGGAAGAACTTTCCAAAGATGTAATTACAGACCTTTGATTTTGGGAAGGTTCAAGGTTCATAGTTTGCGTAGAGGACACTTTTTTAAGGGTACACTACTTTCAGTAACAACTCTGTGTGTGTGTGTGCATTCCAAATGTATGTATTATTTATAAAGCATTATAAAAATATAATGAATGCTTATGTAAATTTATATTTTATATAATAAAGAGGTAATATGCAAATTTACCTTCACACCGTCACACAAGCTGGCCGCCCCATGTGGTCAAAGGTGGCCACCACAAGATGGTCGGCAGGGGAGGGTAGTTGTGGGCGATTAGGCCAGCAGGGGAGGGCAATTAGGGGCAACTGGGATGGAAGGGAAGCAGTTAGGCATGAATCAGGCTGAAAGGGGAATGTTTAGGAGGTGATCAGGCTGGCAGCCAGGTGAGTGGTTGGGAGCCAGCAGTCCCAGATTGTGAGAGGGGTGTTTGAATGCCAGTTTAGGCCCGATCCCATAGGGCCTAAACCAGCAGTGGGACATCCCCCAAGAGGTCCCAGATTGGAGAGGGTGCAGGATGGGCTAAGGGACACCCCCCTCCCAGTGCATGAATTTTGTGCACTGGTCCTCTAGTATCATTATAAAACACACATCAAATAGATGCTTTAAATAGCTAAGATGAAAATAATAGCTAAAGTGAAAGTCTGGGGCAAGGGACAGGGTGCGGCTAAGAAGCAGTCAATGGGGGGAAAAGGGAGACATATTTAATACTTTCAACAGTAAATATTTAATTTAAAAAATAGCTATAGCCAAAACCAGTTTGGCTCAGTGGATAGAGCGTCGGTCTACAGACTCAAGAGTCCCAGGTTTGATTCTGGTCAAGGGCACGTACCTTGGTTGTGGGCACATCCCCAGTAGGGGGTGTTCAGGAGGCAGCTGATCGATGTTTCTAGCTCTCTATCTTTTTCCGTCCCTCTCTGTAAAATATCAATAAAATATGTTTAAAAAAATAATAAAATAAAAAATAGCTATAAAGAAAACTTTTAAAAATCTCACCCATCCTCCAAACCCTCCTACCCCCACTCTGAACCACACTTTGGAGCCCACTATGGAGATCATTTGTAAGAAGAGATACTTGTAGTGTGCAGTCATAATGAATCAGTAAACATAGAAACATCTGCATGTATAAGTGTCTCAAAACTGAATGTCCATCTTCTTAACATCATGGTCAGAACTCAATAAATCATAAATAGTCAATCTGTTTTCATGTTCCAACTCTTACAAGTTTCAGTCTGTTATGGATATAGGAAAAGAGACAAAATGCAAATAAGAGTTCAGATCCCACATTCTGTCTCCCAAAGAATACACTCACCAGCAAATGTACACAAATGCACCAAAATGCCTAGGAAGGGTGGGGAAAGGAGAAGAGAAAGACAAAGTAGAATTGCTTTAGGTGTGCCACTGATTTTGAGTTCCTCTCGTCCGACAGAAGCTTCCTTTACAATTCACTGTATTTGTCTACTTTATTTCATGACAAATGTCAGGCAGGAATATGATGCAGACAGCACACAATCCAACCACAGTATTTAAAGGTACAAATATCCCAGAATTCCTACATCAAAGCCCACGCCCTAACCCAACACTCCCATTCCTCTTCCTATTCAAGGTCACCAAAGAAATTCTTTTTTAGAAATCTGTATTTGGGTTCTATGAGATACCAAGTTGCATGTGGCAATTGGACTTTCTGAAAATAATGGCTAATTTATTAATTAAAATAGAAAAAGGTGCCATTACAATGGAGAAACCTGGAAGACCTATTTTGATTAGATAATAAATTTGTCATTGTCAACAATAGGATACACTGATATTTAATGCTCCTGAAGTTGCATGAGGAAGATACAATCCATCTTACATAGTATTTTTGCAAAAAATATTTAATATGAATCTAATTTGAGGAAATAAAAAGATAGATCCAAACTAAGGGACATTATTTTTAAAAAATTTTATTGATTTCAGAGAGATAGAGAAATCAATGCTGAGAGAAAATCATTGATTAGTTGCCTTCTGCACATGCCCTATGGGGGATCAAGCTCACAACCCAGGCATGTGTGCTGACCAGGAATCAAACCGATGACCTCTTGGAGCATGGATTGATGCTCAATCACTGAGCCACACTGGCTGGGCAAGGGATATTCTTTAAGGCAATGGTTCTAAACCCCTGAAAATGTTAATGTCCTAATTTTTTAAAAAGATGGAGAAACTGTTGTAAATTAAAGTTGACTAACTACAATGTTTGGTCTTGTACTGGATCAAGAGGGGAGAAAAAAAACTGCAAAAGACATTATTGAGACAATTTGGAAATTTGGATAAGAATTGATATCAGATAATGTTATTGTAGCATATTAAATGACATACTAAATAATTTAACAGTGGTAAGGGTATTGTGCTTATGTTATGTTCTCCAAGGACACATGCTGAAATAGTTATGAGTAAAGTATTAGGTCTGTAACTTATTTCAAATGGTTTAGCATTCCCCCTTTGCTCTTTAACTATATATAGAGACAGAATCAGCAAATTAGGCAACTATTTAACAATTGATGAATCTGAGTGAAAGGAAAAATGGGTCTTCTTATACTGCTCTCTCAACTTTTCTGTAGATTTGAAAATTTTCAAAATAAAATGTTTGGTAAATATAAACCCAGAGTCTGACCTTTCATTACCTTCTCCATAAGCTATCACCTCTCATTTGTATAACTGCCATAGAACAGCTTCTTAACTAGTCTCTCTGCTTCTGCCCTGTCCCCTCCAATCTATTCCTTACCCAGAGGGCAGAGTGATGTTGTAAAGTGTAAATCAGCTGTCCTTTGCTCAGAAGCTCGCAACAGCATCTGGATTTTGGGAGAGTATAAACCCAAGTCCTCCAGGTGCAGCACTACTCCTGGTAGCCGTTTCTTCCCTGCCTTTTCCTCCTACTGTGCCAGGCTTCCTGTCTCAGCCACTTGCTCCTGGTTTCCTCATGCTCTTTCCTGAGGCCTTTGCATTTGCTGTCTCCTCTATCGGTAAAGCTTTCCTCCAGATTTCTTCATGGCATCCTCACCTCCTCCGACTATTACTCAATCATATCTTCTAAGAGAAGCAATTCTTGTCCATTTCTTACTTCTGCACTTTATTTTCCTCAATAGTACTGATCTCTATCTAACATATCAAACATTTTACTCTTTTGTCTTGTATTTTCTGAATGTCCCTCCCCACAACAGAATGTAAGTTCCACTAGGGCAAGGGCATTTATTTGTTTTGCTCAGTGCTGTATCCCCGGCATTTTTAACTGTACCTAGACTACACTTAGTAGTTATTTTAAAAATATGTGCTAGAATAAGTGAATGCAAACAGCTTTTATCTTCTGGTCATAAGCCTCTCTTGCTAAGGACATGAAGCCAATCAAATGCGCTGGTCATTATGTCCCCTCTCTTTCCTCTTCATCTATCAATGCAGACAATCAAACAAATCTCTCCACCAGCCCTCATTCTTCTAACAATGAGAGCTCCCCTCCCTGACAATCATACCAAGTCATAAAAATTGTTTTATGTTTATTATTAGAGGACACGTTTTGAGTCCTCTAATAATACAGTGGTACCTCGAGATACGAGTGCCCTAACATACGAGATTTTTGAGATATGAGCCATCGAGCGAGCGATTTTTGCTTTGAAATACGAGCAACATTTGAGATAGGAGTAATCGTGCAGATCGGCCGGCTGCACACAACCCACCAGTTTACCGCGACTCGAGCGTCTCATAGTTTCCCACGCCTCAAGGTTAGAGAACGAATTAAACTCGTATCTCGAGGTACCACTGTAATGTTCTGACTTGGATTTAACAATCATTCCAATTCTATTGCTTGCAGAGAATTGGATAACCTCTACCATGACAGTAAAACATGTGTTCACAATATTTTTCTTTTTAAAAAAAATTTTTTTTTATTGACTTCAAAGAGGAAGGGAGAGAGAGAGAAACATCAATGATGAGAGACAATCATTGATTGACTGCATCCTGCACACCCCCAACTGGGGACTGAGCTCACAATCTGAATATGTACCCTGACTGAAATTGAATTGATCTCCTGGTTCATAGGTCAACCCTCAACCACTGAGCCATACTGGCTGAGCTTAAACTTTCTCTTTCAATGTTTGTCCCTCTTAATAGTAATATTATGTTATTGTTTTCTCTACCTTTAAAGTAAAAACCCAAGTGTTTTATAGAATACTAGATGCCTGCTGCACAAAATTCATGCCCGGGTAGGGTCCCTACACCTGGCTGGCAATCAGGGCCCATCTGTGAGGCAACCTGTGGGGTGATTGAGAGGCCCCTGCTGGCACCTGGCTTGGTTGGTCTGGGACCCCTGGTGGTCAGTGCACATCATAGCAACCAGTCGGTCTGATGGTCAATTTGCATATTAGGCTTTTATCATTTAGGATTAGAATTTCTATTGCAGTATTAAATATCACTGTATTCTCATCATTTAGGAGTATTTATGTACATACATGTCTCCATAGAGCATACTGGTCATAGAAGGAGGGTATTCATCTGAAGATTATCACCTTCTGTAAAGCAACTCAGCCAAAGAGCCAACACATTTTTATTTTGTAATTAGTTGAAAATTATCTAAATTGATGGTTTCTCTTGTTTAATTATAAATTGAATTTACATTAATGATGAGTGTTTTATCCAAACCATCTTACGAAAGTAATGAAAGTGATAACTATTCTCTAAAATGCTTTCAACTACTGAAAGATAAAGTATGGAGCCTTCAGAGCGAGGTTTCTCCCATTGCTTCTTTAATTTTTATGCCTACTAAAAATAAGCCATGGTAATTACCACAGTAGATACAAGATACCATTTACACCCATTTGGGCTTGTAAAAGTGCAACAGAATGAATGCTAACCACCACTGAAAAGGCTGTGAATAAATGCTCCCACTATTTAGAGTTGTTTGTTGTTGTTTGCAAAACCATGAAGCACACCAAACACAGAAACAGGACAAAGGCCACAGAATATGTAGGAGAAGACACTTGCCAGGTGGGAGTCAAACCTGAAGAGGGGGTCTTTCAAATCTAGCTAGTCTCCTGGTGTCCAGAAAGAATAAATGGGTCATTTATTTCCCTCTGAAATAAACATTAATGTCCAAGCCCAGGCACTTGAGGATCAGAAATCTGGTCTCTTCCAGAGCTCCCTTGCCCTGATGGTTTCTCCACAGGTCAGAGCTGGTGGTGGCCCCCTGCTGTTCCTGTCCACCACCCCATCTCCTTCAGAGCAGGGTCCCTTGTCCCCCTTTACCTCAAGCTCTCAAAGCACAGGGGCTACCAGCTTTTGAACTCAGACCAACCCTAGAGATAGGTGGTGGCTAGTGGCCATGTTACCCAGCTCAAGTGGTTTAAGATTTGGGGTGTTCTATTTAAGATCCCAAGTGGTTGTCACAAGGTATTTTATTTACTTGCAGCAAGTAAAGGAGAGAGGAATTCCTATCCAAAGCTCTGCCTCCCCAAGGGAGGCTCAGCCTTTATTATTTGGTCAAACACATTGATTTCTTTACAGTAGGCTACATTTATCCCATTGCCTCCAGTTCAAACTCACCTTGTTTACAACTGGTTTGCAAAATACTGTGCTACATTTTAACATTTAGTAAGAATAGTATTTTCTAAGAATGGTGTGGACCTTGTTATATTTAAGAGCCAGGTACTCTGAGAACAGAGCAGCAGGCTTTGAGCTCTGGCCAGGCCACCTCAAGCCTTGTGACTGGCTAAGGACTTGGCCTGTCTGGGCCTTACTTCCATGGTAAGCAGGACATGGTGACAGTGCTTCCCCCACAAGACTGTGGCCAGGGCGGAATGAAGTAATCACCAAAGTGACCACTTAGGACATGTCTGGTCTACAGTCGTCGGTGCTTAGTGATTATGGCTGTAATAGAATCATTGGACACCCTAATTGGCCCTGAAAGTTTCCTGATAGCCTGGGGGCTCCAGGATACCATACCGCTAGAGGGAACTGCAGAGGCAGAGTGGCGCGGACCCTGGGACGCCTTGCTGCGGACAATGAGCAGCCTCCCCCAGAGCTATGAGTGCCCGATTCTCCTCCAACTCTGCCTGATTCTCCTCCGTCTCAAAGTCTGTGGAGGCCACTAGAGCAGGGACAAGAGACCCTGAACAGAGAACAAGGGTGGAAGCACGGGGCGGGAGGCATGGGGAGGAGGCAGCGCATACCCGCACAGATTCTGGAAAGAATAGCATTGGATTCTAGTCTGTCTCCGTCTTTGACCTGATCCAGGGCTGTAACTTATCAGTAATTCATTTTCCTCATTTGTTGAGGCCTGCTTCGTGGGGGCAAAGAGATAATGGTGTCTGACAAATGGCAAGAGCTCCTGAAGAAAAAAGAGTTGGATGAAAAGGTACTGGAAGGGCTAGAGACAGAGGGCGTCTTTGGGCATCCCTTGCAGCTAGGGAAAGTTGTCTTGCATTGAGCTTGTGCTCCTGCTTCACCTCATCTGTTGAAGGGTCAGCTTGCGGTGGAAGGCTGAGTTGGGGACAGTGTTGCTTCCTGTCACGAGAGCTCTCTGGGCACCTTTCACATAGACACTGAACCACAGTCTTCTAAAGTCAACTTTGGGCCCTGGCAGGTGTGGCTCAGTAGGCTGGGTGTTGTTCCATGCAAGGAAGGTTGTTGGTTCTCTTCTTGGTCAGGGCAAATGCCGGGTTGTGGGCTCCATCCCAATAGAGAGCAGACAGGCGGCCATTGATTGATGTTTCGCTCTGAGATTTGCTCTGTTCTTTCAAGCTACACATTTCAAAAACATTTATTTTTAAGGTTATATAGTTCCTATAGTGAATTGTTTTCATTAATTACTGTGCTAGAGGAAATGAAGGTAATCAATGGTGTAGATGTGAGAAGACTCTTCAGGGAAATGTTAAATGGTTGGCCAGAGGGCAACTCACCACAAAGCAGGCATTGTTGCTTGAAGAACCATGGTTGAAAACATTAGACCCTTAGGGGTCATGGTTGAGTTGTCTAGCATTTCTTGTTAAATGCATTTGTTTACATATTAGAAACAAGACTGATGGAGTGCCAAGTTTTTTTATGTTTTAAGAAGTGTGAGTCCATAGTGACAGGCTGAAAAGTAACTCACCCGCCAAAAAGATATCCATACCTGATTGCCTCAAACCTGTGAAAGTTACCTTCTTTTGAAAAAAGTCTTTGTAGTTGTGATTTAATTAAGGATCTTGTGATGGTGGGGTCATCTTGGATTATCTGGGTGGGCCATAATACAATCACTTGTGTAGTGTCCTTAAATAAGGGAGAAGGGAAGGGAAATTAGACACAGAAAAAGAAGAAGGAGGCCATATAAGAACGGGGGCAGAGTTTGGAGTGCTTTGGCCACAACTCAAGATGCCAGAGTAAATTGATCTCATGCAATTCCAAGGCCAAAATAATAATAATAATAATAATAACCAAAATAGCGAAACCATCAACAAAAAATTACAGCAAAATAATTCACCATAGCAACTAAAGAAGGAAAGGGGACTAAACTAATACTAAAAACCTCTAAGTGGGATGCCAAACGAGAAATATAAGAAGAGTTGGCAGGCACAGCATGGTGAGATCATTAACCCAACTTTCCTACATGCTATTTCCAATATTAGTGAGTTGGAGGAAAATGGAGCTCCTCCAGGAAGGGAGTCCACTCTGGTAAAGTGGAGTCAACCCTGGGGCTTTCAGGGAATTAAAAAAGGCCATTGGAACTAGAGCACAGTGCAAACTATGTGTTAGGCAAGGAAGTTTAAGGTAATGGCAAAGTTTGGGGTGGTAGATTGGGGCAGTACCTTGGAAAATTTAAGGTTTGGGAATAGCTTAGGGCTTGCTAGAATGCTGATGTTGGAGATAGAGAAGTAGACATAATGAAAGACTACTTCAAAAGTAGAATTTAAAACACTCAACCTGTTGCTGCATAAGAACTCAGCAACGAAATGCACTTAATGAAACACTGAAAGTCTTTTCTTTGAGACTGAGAATAAAACAAAGATATTTAACATTACTACCTCTCTTCAATATTGTGGTAAAGTTACTAATCAATACAATAAAAAGATGAAATAAGCATAAGCTTTGGAAAGGAGAAAAATCTAAGTTAAATCATAGATGATGTGAGTGTGTATATAGAAAATACAAAAATCCTACAGATAAAGTATAAGTAATGAAAAGAGGTTGGCAGTTTGCTGGGCACTGATCAATATTTTAAAATCAATTGCATATCGATACTCATAATAGACTAGGGCTGCTACAACCAGACAGACGACTGGTCCGGGCGGGAGCTTCGCTCAGATGCCCTGGGCCCACAGCCAGGTGTGGAGCGAGCACACGTGGCCAGGTGGCCTGGCTGGGGGTGGGGGTGGGGGATGGGGCGTATAAAAGGATGGACCGCGCTAGACAGACCGAGCGCTGGATGGTGCCGGCGGGCGGGCGGGCGGAGGGCCGCAGAGCTGTTAGGGCAGTGGCTCTCGGGGTCAGCCAGGCTGGGGTGCCAGGCAGGCCCCAGGTCCTCCGGCGGGCGCCGGTGCCACTGGGGGAGGGTGGCCGCCCAGAGTGGGAGAAAAAGCCCTTCTTCCCGAAGCACGCGGATGGTTTAAACGTGCATAGAGAAACTGCTGCAGAACCGACATGGCTCTGTCAGTTCCCTGAGCTTCACTGTGGGGAGTAGTCCCGGACATGGCCGTGGCAGCCGGACTCAGCCCTCAGCGCAAAGACTTCACGATGTCACCTCAAGTGGCCATCGCTGCTGGTCGGTGGGCCCGCTGACCCGGCACCGTGTGTGCTCGGGGCAGCGCTCTCTGTGTTTCCGTGGAAAGGACACCGTATGTGTCCTTTGGGTGCTGTTGGCTCCTTAAGGTTGAAACGGGGCAGCCTGAACTTGCTTACAACGCGATCTTTGCTCCGTATTTTACCGCACAGTCTTCTCGGGCTCAGGGAATCGGCAGCCACTGGAGCGCCAGCTTGGCCATCCCACACAGCCAGACGCCACCAGGAAGGACAGACATGCCAAAGCCCCAGTGGGACCCGTCGCAAGACCCCAGGTCACATACTTGAGCGAAAACAAGAAAACAGTGGCACCTGTTGGATCTCAGCTGGGATTGTGCCCACGGGTCTGTCTGCAAAGTTCCTGCACACTGGCCGTGGCCCAATGGCTGAGGAAGCTCTGCAAGACTGGATTCTGGAGTTACGGATCTTAGCAAGTAGGCAAATGCACAAAGGTGAAGTTAAAAATAGCAAGATTAGACTGTGAGTGTGTGCATTTATGCCCATTTCCCGCAGTCTTTTTCTGAGCTGTTTGAGAGCATGCTCTACACAAGACAGGATGCCCGGATACTCCCCTGAGTATTTCCCCAAAGGAGACACTCCTACATAACAATTCTCCACCCAACCACGTGAGGCAATCTTCATTCAAATGGTATTAAGGTTCAATCCACAGACACCATTTGAATTCTGACAACTATGTTAACAATGTTCTTCACTCTGCACCCCCAGGATCCAATCCACCTAGGATGGGTCCTCTGTCATTCCTGTCCCTGACCCTGACAGTTTTTCAGTTTTAATTAAAAATCATAGACTTTTGCCCTAAAAAAAAAAAAAATTAAATAAATAAAAGTTAAGAAAGACCCACTGGTGCTCCAGATTGTGTGAGGGATGTCCTGCAGGATTGGGCCTAAACTGGCAGTCGGACATCCCCTGAGAAGTCCCAGATTGGAGAGAGTGCAGGCTGGGCTGAGGGACCCTCTCCCCAGGGAAGGAATTTCATGCACAGGACCACTAGTTTAATATAATGGCAACAAATATTTAAAAAATAAAATATTAAAATATCATTTTACAATGGTAACAAACATTTGGAAAACATGATTAAATCTAACAAATAATACTCAAAACCTCTGAGGAAAAGTATAAAACTTTACTATACATAAAATGGAGACATATACCATGTTATTTATAGGAAGACTCAGTACTGTAAGAAAGTCAGCTCTCTTTTTTTTTTTTTTCTGGAACACTGGAGAATTTTATGCCCGGCCGATGTGGCTCCGGGGTGGAGGGTCAGTCTGTGGACCAGGATGTCACAGTTCCGATTTCTCTGCGGGTGTTGTGTATTTTTTTTTAATCCTTGAAGAGACCATCATAATTAGGGCCATCATAATGTTTGATTCCTGGTCAAGGCCTGGTACCTGGGTTGCAGGCTCCTCCTCCATCGTAGGTCCTGTCAGCTATGCTGTTTGCTGGGCTCAGTTAAACCTGCTCGAGTTTGGTAATAAAAGGTGGTTGAAGTTTCAAAAAAAAAAAAAAAAGAAAGTCAGCTCTCAAATTTATCGTAATCCTATTAAAGCTCCAGATGCTTGATGAGCTATTTCTAATATGTATCTATATCTATCTATCTTGTTCAACTGTGTATTTTTTTTAATAAATAGCACTTATATACCTAATCAGAGTCAAATCTTCCTTGCTCTTTATATAGAATGCAAATATAGGAGTCCAACATAAGCATGGATTTTCACCATATGTTAAATGGTTTCTAAACATGGAACATTTATTGAAAAGCACTCCATTCTCTCAACTAAGCTACAACCTAATCACCAGAGTCACTTGACATGGAGGAAAACTGCAGGGGGGTTCTATTCTTTTATATACCTCATGTAATGATAGTATAATATTTCATCACATGATGCTTATTATTTACATGATTATTAGAATAATTATTTTAATTTTTGTTACTATAAACAATGTATAATATGCCCTGGCCAGTGTGGCTCAATTGGTTGAGTATTGTCCTGTTTACAAAAGGTTGCCAATTAGATTCCTGGTTAGGGCACATATTTGGGACTCTCTGTGCCTCCTGAACTTGTGTGATTTTTTTTCCTTCATTAGATTAGGGAATTTTTCTGTCATTATTCTTCAAGCATATTCTCAATTCCTTACTCACTTTCTTCCCCTTCTGGAACTCTATGAGTATTGTTGTTTCATGATGTTTCACTGCTTTCTTAAGCTGTCCTCCTGTTTTCTAATTGTTTTTTCTTTTTGATTCTCTGATTGAGTGATTTTTTTTTCTACCCTGTCTTCTAGTTCACTGATCTGATCCTTTTCCCTATCCTCCTGAATTTCCTAAGGTAACTCTGTTGGTATATGTATTACATCATTCTCTGCTGTGTAGTTCTTCCACTGTGTTGTTAGTGCTCTGTTATTCTTTATAGTTACTATATCTTTCCTCAGGCTATTGAGCATCTTTGTCATTAGTTTTCTGAACTTTATCTCTGATAAATTTCTTATCTCCATTTCATTTAGCTCTTCTTCTGGTGAATTCTCTTGTTCTTCCATTTGGGGCTTGATTTTTGTCTCCCAATTTTGGCTGCCTATTTGGTTTTGTGACTATGTATTAGATAGATTCACTATGCTTCCCAATCTCTAGTGCAGAAGAGTGTCAGACACTGTTTGTAACTGGCTCTGAATACCCTATTTGGAGCTACCAGCAATCCACAGTTTGTGACTCCCTCTGCTGGGGCTAGGTGCCTTTAGAAAGGACCAAGATGTGCACCAAGGTCTGTTTTTCCTAGCCCTGGGCCCCAATTTAGATCAGGGAAAAGTTCAAAACCTCCAGAGACCCACCTCTGTGTCAGTCTGATTATATTTAGTTTTGATTAGCCTCAGGCTATTGACTATAGATTTTGGCAATTGCTTCTGCCTGCAGGCTGATTTTTAGTCTGTTAATGGGCCTCAGAAACCCTACAGGCCAAGTTGGGTGGGGCAACTGCCTTCCACCCAGGCAAAAATCACCTGGATAGCAAAGGTCAGCTGGAGAAAGATGTCCTCCACAGTGTGTATGCTTCTGAGTTCTAGCCCCAGAACCCCCAATTCTGGCTTCTGCTCACACAGCTCCAGTCCACTCTACTCTCCCTCTGCCAGAGCCCAAGGTGAGTGACTACACGTTAAATTTTGTGTGTTGGCCCTTTAAGAGGGTGCCTGCATTTCCAGCTGTCTCTCCCTGACAGATAGTAATGATGTTGCTTTACACAGCCAGATGTTCTGTGGGCACCTTTCTCATTTCTGGTGCTCTGGACTGGGGAGCCCAGGTTGGGGTTTAGATCTAAGAGTTCTCAGTGGCAACCCCCCCACAGCTAAGATATCTTTTCAGACCTTCAGCTGCTACTGTGGGAGCCTGGGCAACCCTTTCACACCTCCGTATTTCCTACCAGTCTCTATGTGGTCTTCATTTTCAGCCCTTTGTTATCAGTATTCTCTCCAGCTAGTCTTCAGTTGATTATTCAGGATGGTTTTTCTTTATTTTAGTTGTAATTCCAGTTTGGTCCTGGGAGTGTATCACTATAACATCCACTTATTCCTCCACTACCATTTTGGGAAAATTCTCTGCTTAAAATCTTTAAGGACTTCCTGTTGCATTTAGAATTAAATACAAAACCCTTCACAGGTTTCCAATCACAGTGACATGTTCCAGTCCTCCTTCCTTTCTCTCTACTTCCATCTTTATCTTTTCTACTCACTCAATTCATACTCAACAATCCTATTCATTTATTATATAGACTAGTATTACAATCCCCCTTCTTATTGTCTCTTCCCATCTAAACCATTAAGGCCCCACCTTTCAAGTTGTTTTATCAAGATATTATATACTACCATTTTATTTTTCCCCTATCTTCCTGAATTTCCTAAGGTAACTCTGTTGGTGTATGTATTACATCATTCTCTCTTCAAGCTCTTTACAATGGTTCTCAAGGTCTTTCACAAACTGACTCCACCTCAGTGGAGTAAATTTCTGGGTAGTCTCATGTTCGTGGTTACATTGATATGAATGTAAACAGTTTAAAGTGGTGATGTCCAGCCCTAGCCTGTTTGATAGAGCTCAGCCTGTGGACTGAAGGGTCCCGGGTTTGATTCTGGTCAAGGGCACATACCTCAGTTGTAGACTCCTCCCTGGTCCAGGCACTGTTCAGCACTTGTGCAGGAGGCAACCAATCAATGTGTTTCTCTCACATTGATACTTCTCTCTATCTTTCTCTCTTCCAGTCTCTAAAGCAGCAGTTCTCAACCTGTGGGTTGCGACCCCTTGGGGGTCGAACGACCCTTTCACAGGGGTCGCCTAAGACCATCGGATAATGCAGATATTTACATCACGATGCATAACAGTAGCAAAATGTCATGGTTGGGGGTCACCACACATGAGGAACTGTATGCAAGGGTCGCGGCCTTAGGACGGTTGAGAACCACTGCTCTAAAGAATCAATGGAAAAATATCCTTGGGCGAGAATTTAGAAAGAAAGAAAGAAAGAGAGAGAAAGAGTAATTAAAAAATAAAATAAAGTGGTGATCTCCATGTGCCTTTTCAAGTTATATAAATGCAAACTATAAATATATGGGTGCAACATATTCAGTGGAAAAGGCAAAACATACTATTTCATCGTATGACTATATCACAATTTACTTATCTAACCCTCTACCTAGGACACTCAGGTTGTTTATAGCTAAAGCCTTCATCATCTTTGATCATCATTTAAGTGTGTATTTGTGTATTCCTTAAATTGAAATATCTTAGTGATAAAAATTGATTTTCACCTCCTTGATTATAAATGTTTGAAATTATGTAATTTATGTAATTAAAATTCTTTGTAAATGAAAACTTTTACTTTCAAAAAGAAAAAGCATTAGTCAATAATTATGGTGAAAAATAAAATATGAATAAAATGGTTAAATTTAATATTGATAATCTTTAACTAAAAATGTAACTAAACAGTCTTTCACTGATATGTTCTTGGCCAGTTAACATTAAATTTCAAAGCACCCAAACTTGAAGCTTAGGAAATTACTAATTCAATATAATATTTTCCATCAGAGTTGTCATGCTTATTTCATAGAGTACATGGTAATGTGCATTTCTTTTTTTTATTTTATTAATTTTTTATATATATCTCCCCATTGCCCCCCCTCCCTCCCAGGCATACCCCAACCCCCCCGTGTCTATGTTCATTGGTTATGCTTATATGCATGCTTACAAGTCCTTTGATTGATCTCTTATCTACCTCACCTAACCTTAATCTTCCTGCTGTAATTTCACAGTCTGTTTGATGCTTTACTGCCTCTGTATCTATCCTTTTGTTCATCAGTTTAAATGTTCTTTATTATCCACAAATGAGTGAGATCATATGATGCTTCTCCTTCATTGACTGGCTTATTTCACTAAGCATAAGGCTCTCCAGTTCCAACCGGGTTGCTGCAAATGGTAGGAATTCCTTCTATTTAATGGCAGCATAGAATTCCATTGTGTAGATGTACCATAGTTTTCTGATCCACTCATCTGCTGATGGGCACCTAGGCTGTTTCCAAATTGTAGCTATTGTAAATTGTGCTGCTATGAACATAGGGGTGCATAAATCCTTTCTGATTGGTGTTTGTGATTTCTTAGGATAAATTCCTAAGAGTGGGATTACAGGGTCAAATGCGAGATCCATTTTTAGTTTTTTGAGGGAACTCCATACTGTTCTCCACAGTGGCTGCACCAGTCTGCATTCCCACCAACAGTGCACAGTAGCAAACATTGTTGGTTGAGTATTCAGCATCCATTTTCCGCTACTTGCTTGCCAACAGAAACCTGGTTTTGTTCAGATATCCATCCTTTCTTTACATTATTAAGTTCAGAGGTAAGTTCCTTTTTGGTTTAAGTCAATTGTGGTGATGCTATTCCTGAATCTATGCTTGGCTTAGATATGGTCATGTGACTGAATTCTGGCCAATGAGATATAAGTGGAGCTGTGCTAAGAAGCTTTTGGGAAAGATTGTTTTTCTATAAAGAAGACCAGAGGAGGTGGCCTCTTTCTGCTTCTGGAAGTTTCTTATCCGGATGTGATGCCTGGAATTGCTGCATAGGAGCAATGAGGAGGAGCCTTTTACAACATCTAAATGGAGATATAAAAGCAGTAGTTGAACATACAGGTGGAGTTTAGATAGAGATAGAAATCTGGTCATTGGTCTAGACGTAGTTGGATGTGCGTGTTGAGGAGACAGTTGAGAGTAAGAAAAGGAGAAGCTCAGGGGCTTAAATTACTTGCTATCTATATAATAATATAACCCCAACCTTAACCCCCAAATCTTGGGTATATGTCTGAAACACATTACTGTACTACCTAAATAGTGTTTAGGGAATCAGGTGAAAATGTTTGAATTCTATTTTGGGATCAGCACACACAGTATGACTTTAAATGAAAAGGGAACTTTTCAAAGCCACTAAGCAAATCACTGAAACCTCAGGCAGCAATGCATCTGGTATGCTCCCAGCAGGATGTGGGGTTGGGAGCCTGGGAGCGGATGTGGCAATGGCAACTAAATACCAGCAAAAAAGGTGTCCTCGGCTGACATGTGGGTTACATGGGTGGTTTTCAGGAATATCAGCTTCATTCTGTGACTCATCAATGTTTTTTAATTCATTTGTAGTAAAGATTGTATTATGTAGTCACACACTTTGCCAGACTCTAGGGTGACATCAGGAAACAAGAAAATCTTTCCTGACATCATGCAGGTTATGATCTAGTTAGGGAAAAGTTTATTAAGTAAGTAATTTGCTTTAACAGAGTCTTGACTATTCTCTGAAAAATGTCCTTTCCCCAGTCATTGAGGTTCTGGGAAAAAATATTTCCTAACACACAAACTAACACAACTATAAACTACCATATGTAAATCACTTTGTTCCAAAGCTCCCTGTTAAAGTCTTATTTCTCTCAGGAAGCCTTTTTGGGAGGCATCCCCTGTGGAAAGGAACTTATTAGAGTTAAAGACATCTGCGGTCTATTGCCAGCCTGCATTTCTCGAAGCTGGTTGCTCAGACTTCTGACGGCTGTTATTGGTTAGTAGAGGTTTCTTTAGCAATAGAACACTAGATGGAACCCGTGGTCTGTCCATTTCTTCTCAAAGCAGGCCAGCCATAGCCACATGTAGCCTTGGGTGTTATCAGCCACCTGCTGACTTAAGCACTTGGTCCACTACCTAGCTAGAATGAAATACAATGATCACACACAAACTGTAAGATCAGGTTTTCCCTGAATTAGGCGTTTTTAATCCAAATCAGCATTTTGTCTTAGTCTTTACATTTATGCTCAGACTGACCAGCCACATTTAATACTTTGAAAACTAAAAAACAAAAATTCATTAATATAACCGTAGACAAGTCACTTCTCGAGAATTCTCCCCCCCGCCCCCTCCCAATTCCCTAGGAAACAAGAAAGCCATTCCAAGAGTCTTCTGGAATTTTGACATCCAGGACTCCTCCTTTCTGCGCAGGTAGGTGGGGGATCCAGAGGCACTGTGCACTTGTAAACCTGCGGGGAATACAGGCTACAACCAAGAGCTGACGCAGCTCCTGCCTGGCTGTATGTGGAGGTTGGGCCCAGGGAAGAGGAAGGTGGGTACCAGCTTAGTATTGGGCTCTGGCTGTTTCCTCTGTGCTGAAGCTTCCTTCACTCTCATCCGAATTCCCCCGCTTGGGCTAAATGTCCAATAACCAGAGAAGCTGAATACTGCATCCAGAGGGAGGGAAGCAAGCCTCCTGAAGTTACGCACGTGCCAGCTATACCCTCCGCAGGCCCTGCCAGGCCACCCAAGTTCGTGGTTCCCAGTTGATGTTTTACTAACTTAACTCCCCTCGGGGGAGTGCTGCAGATCAGCCCGGAGGCCTCCGGTGGAGCAGCGGCTAGGAACTCGGAGGATGGGCGCTGGAGGCGCGGGGCACACGGTGGACTGTGCGCGGGGTTCAGATGGGGCTGAGCAGGTGCTGGGGTCGGGGGAGGATCCGTAGAGGCGGAAAGGGTGTGGAAGGGAGGGGCTGCGCGCGTTCCCCGAGGAGAACTCTGGCCACAGCTGGTCCTGGACTGGGGATGGGTCTGGCGTGGGCCTGCGGTTGCTGCCGAGCACAAAGGAAGATGAAGCGCCACGGGCCACGTCCTCCAGACACCCAGACTTCTCCCTCCTCACCCATCCAACTGCGCCTCGGGGGCCCCAGATCCCACAGCCGCGGGTCTCCGTGTGGGCTCGCAGCGTCGGCGTTTCCCGGGAACTGGTTAGAACCGCGAGTTCTCGGCTCCCTCCTCCCCCGCCGAACTACAGAATCAAATCTCTGGCGGTTGACTCTCCCCCAAGGGATGCGCGCTCCTTACTAGTTCTCCGGGGGAGTCGGATGCGGGATAGGAGTGCGAACCAGCGCCTTCGGGAGGAACTGCACTCGCGTGCCCAGCACTCGGTTGCAAACGCAGGTGCACAGGCTCACACCCCGGTGCTTCGCTTGTCAGTTTACTAGCTGCTCGGAAGTCACGTCTTGCTGGTCTCTGTGTGTAAACAGCTCTCTGTTTTTGAATCACACTGTCCCGGGCGGGCGGTCTGTACGTGGAGTCAGCAATGCTTTCCGGAAGCCACTTGGTGGCCGTTGGCCAGCATGAACGCTTGCAACCCTGGGCTTTTGGGGGCAGAGTAAGGCTTCAGGGACTTTCATCAGGAAACGCAAATGGAAGCATGTTTATATAGATTTAGCGAGTGGGGTGCGTGCTGCCCTCCACTGACGATACAAATGAAACAAGTTGCCTCCATTCCTACAACCATATGCCTTGATTCATTTAAAGTGCATAGTTGAATATTCTTTTACTAGGCATTCTTGTTCACATTCTCTTAATTCTTGGTAAAAAAAAAAAATGAGGCATGACTATTGTTTTCACCTGTCCAATATCAAGGGGGCAATTTGTGTTGTGAAAATAGTCTCACTGGCCCAGGAAAACACCAAACACTAAAAGCTGTGAACTTCTGGTTTCAATCCTCCCAGTTCTCAGTCAAACCAGGGCATTATTCACTACAGGGAAACTCTTACTGTCTTCTTCCTTTCAATAGATTCCTTTGGAAAACAATTACATTGTCTTCTCATGAAGACAAGGTTTGTTAACAGATAAACTTGGTGAAGTTTTTGAGCAGCCACACAAATTATCCTCTGAAAAGCGGTGCCTTTGTGACTAACAATTGAGTGTTTGAAAGAGTGATCAGATGACTACTTGTTGGAAATGTCTTATATTGTGGGGAGGATAGAGAAGATGGAAACTGACAATAAGGGGCTCCTGTAGAAATATCACAGGGAAGGTAAATATCAGCATAATCTACTCCCACACATGGGAGGTTGTGGGCTTCTCAAAAATATCCAACCTGCTGTTAAATGACTTGTTGGGTATTCGGTGATACAACTGAGTGATCAGTATTTTGTATCTTTAAGACATCTTCGGTACTTGTGTCATTTTGCCTTGGTCAGTTCAAATTGTGCCAAAGCAAACCTTTCCTGGGATCTAATGTTCACTAGGCACTGTGCTGGGGCTCAGGTCTCATGCTTAAGAAGGCGAAGATTTGGGCCCTGGCTGGGTAACTCAGTTGGTTAGTGCTCCTACCAATATGCCAAGGTTGTGGGTTCAATCCTGAGTCAGGGCACATACAAGAATCAACTAATGAATACATAAATAAGTGGAATAAGAAATCTCTCTCTCCCTGCCCCTCTCTCTCTTTCATAAAACAGTTTTAAAAAATTAAAATTAACAAAAGAAGGTGAATATTAGGCTCTCCAGGCAACAGGTGAGTAAATAGATTCTTTGAGCCATATGTTCTATTTCCTTCTCCCACCACAAATCACATGCATGAAAAATACTTTCCCAAAGTCCATTGTCTGGCTTTTAATTTCAATTATGTGTTTTAGATATTTAAAGATTTGAAACATAAAATTTCTGAAGCTTCTAGTACAACTGGTAAAAGCAAATATATATACAAAGCACTCTTTTCACTTGTTTACATAATTTTGTATATTTGATAAGGGATTTCTTTTTTTTCCTTAATGGCTTATTTTTTTTGATAGATGCTATTTGATTATCTATCTTAGATTTAAACTAGATTAGAGTGAAATTCAAAATCCTCAAGCCACTTAGTTTTTCTTCTTCCCATAGTCTAGTCAACATTTGTGCTCACCTCAAAATTCCCACCCTGGTTCTTCTGGTACTCTGGATTTTCTCTTTGGCTGTGGTCTCTTTGCTCACCAAATCTACTGCTTTCCATAGGCATTCAGTCCCTGTCCCTGTCTCTCCTTGTAATTATTTGGGAAGTTCTCTTCACATGTATTCACTGATGGCAGCCATCTGGTCATGACCCCGAGTTCCTCTTAGCATCCTTGGTTAACCCCCTTTTATAGCTGGAGTAAACTCAGTGACATAGCCATCGGCAAGACCAGGCCTCCTTGTTGCTCATATTTAAGTAGGTATTTAAATAATAATAATAATAATAATAATAATAATAATAATAAATCTCTTAAGTAAAGATGGGGAATTAAAATTCATTTGTTGTTGTGTGAATTGTTCTGAGTTAGGAAAAAATCTCTAGGAATCTTTTCTTCTGAAATAATGATTAAAAAAATTTAAAATAGTGCAAGCCAGACCAAAAGACAATAAGGTACACGAGAGATGTTTTCTCCTTTGAGCTGCCTTGTTGCCAAGTTTACTAGTATGAGTAGAGAACACATTTACCTCCAATATTATATTTGTAGTTTTTCCACCTATGGGCTTTGAGGTCCATTCAGAGAGGTAGAACCAGGCAATGTTGCTCAACCTTGGTGGCCCCTCACTTCATTTTGTCCTAGTTAATATATTTTCCTATTATGAATCTTGCTCTCCCCTGCCACTCCCAACACACACTATGTAAAAATCTAATTAGCTTTATATTAACTAAAAATAAAACTTCGGGGCCAATAGATTACTATTTGTCTGTCTCATATAATTTATTCCCAAAGCAGTAGCTGGGACCGGGCTGGAATTTTCTCCTGAGTTAAGCACCATCCTTCTACTTCAGAATATTAGGATGTGTTTAAAAGATGCTTTAGAAAAAATAAGTGGTACCATTGTGCACAGAGTAGGAATTATTTTCTAGAAAACACTCACTGGAAAAACAATTCCACCAGTAAACCAAAACAAAGTGAAAGTGGTAGTCATTATATTGTGCTCAATAAATGTTAGTTACTTGGATAAATTTGTAAAAGGTGCTTTAGGATCTGTAGTATTCAATGTTTTTAACCCCACATACCCAATGATTAAAAATAATTTTTTTCTGTCCTTTCTTGAATAATATGGGGAAATTTCAAAAAAAGTGAATTGTTTGTTTCATTTTCCAAATAGTCTGTGACCATATAACAATAAATTTTATGCCTGCACCCATCAGAGACGCTAGAGTGTCTGCTTGCTTTGGTTGGAGAAGTCTCAGCTTTGGTCATGGAAGCAATTAGGACATATCACACAACTAAGGGGAGACAAATGTTCACTTTGCTTCTCTGGTCATCTCATATCAAATTCCCTGCCCCCTTTATCTCACTTGTACAGGCCATCTTCAGACTCCTGGTAGAGTTAGCATCCAACTACATGACCTTGGCAAACTATGCTAGAACAACCCGGCCCCACCTGCCTCAGTGCCTGCAGAATCCATCCCGCCTGACCTTTTTCCCTGCCCACTCTGCAGAACCTCTCCAAGTGCTCTGCCCCTCCAAGACTCCTCAGGTCAGGTTTTTAGACTGGCTTGTCTGCAGAGGCTCCCCCTGCTGCCTGAAATGCCTTCTCTCTCTTCACGCAGTATAGAAGTCTCCTCTCCAGTCTCTTCATCAGTTTTCCCCTCGGTGTTCTGGTTGAACTAGACTTGTTTTAACATTCACCACATCTTGTTTCTATCCTATAGACTAAGTACCTTTTTACTCACATTTCCAGAGCTTAACACATCTTACATATAGCAGATGCTCAATAAAAGCTTGCTGGGTAAAGTTACGGCTAGATTAATAGAATAGTTCATATCTGGCTGCATTTTTTTCCCTGTAGGTTTAGTGTTCTCACATCCTTTGGCAATGAATGACTCACAGGTTTTAACTGGACCTTTATAATTTATTCTTATGGAAAGCAATGACCTAGGAGGGGGAAAATTCAGATCTGAGTAATCACTTGACTATAGAAAGCACTTTAGATTTCTCTCCCAGTGTTCCAGAATAGGTGTGGACAGTTCACTCTGGCCAAGAGTTTCACTAGGAGCACACCCTCCCCTTGAATTGGCACCGGCTCATTTTCAGTTTCTAATTCCACAGTCAATCTTGAATCTTTATAAGTTAAATTTCTTGATACTGATTTCAGAAGTAGCTTTGTAACAATTAACTAAAAGTTAGGCTATTCCAACAAAAAAAGTTCTAACAGAAGAAGTAAAAGCATGTCACATTTCTTCTGAGTCAGTCATACTCTAACTTGGAGAAAAGAAAATTTCTTTTCTTTTTTTCTGTTATGTAATACACAATGCCTTTCTTTCTCACATACTCTTTTCTACTGCAAATTTAAAATAGCAACTACAGCTGGCAGTAGAGACTCTTTGGGGACTTTAAGGCCACTAATCAATTTCACAGCTGGAGGCAAAGCGCTTGGCTGGGAAATACTTTTTGCATGACATACAAGGTGCTGTGACCTCCACAGGGCAGCCCGAGGGTTCAGTTTAAGGAGCAGAGAGAACTGCAGCAAAGTGAGGGGCCACCCGCAGGCTGAGCAACATTGCCTGGTTCCATCTCTCTGAATGGAGCTCAAAGCCCAAACTTAAAATATAAAGAGGAAAGTCCTCCTTTGAATAATATCCTTCCTTTTCCCTGTGACTCCTCACCTTCAACAGGTATTGAAATCACAGGCCTGGAGATTATTATGCTATGAGAAATAAGCCAGTCAGAGAAAGACAAATACCATATGATCTCACTTATACATGGAATCCAATGAACAAAATAAACTAACCAACAAAATTGAACCAAAGATATGGATACAGTACAGAACTGATAAATGTTCTATGGTGGGTGGGGTGGAGAGGATGAAAGGAGGTGAAAGGGAGTAGCCAGAGAACATACAATGCATAGCCCATAGACACAAACAACAGTGTGCTCAGGGTCAGAGGGAGGGGATGATGGGCTCTAGGTGGAGGGAGGCAAAATGGGAGAAAAAGGGGACATCTATAATAATGTTAAAATAAAAACATTACATAAAGGGGTTATTGAAACTCAATCCCGAGTTCTGATATTGTAGGAATGGGGTAAGGCCTGAGAGTCTGCATTTCTAACACATTCCTGAAACCACCTTAAGAACCGCTGCTCTTCTCTAATTACTTTGCTTTCTTTGGATGGAATATTGACTCACAAGATGATTTATTTCCATTGCATCTCACTGAAACATACTGCTTCACTCACCAACATCTTCCCTTCAAATATCAGTTTACTCTAATTGGAGGATGGTATTAGACTAAGAAGCATCTGGTCAAATAATTGCTCTTGCCTAATTTTTATTTATTTTTTTACTTATTTTTTAAATTTTAATCCTCACCTGAGGATATGTTTTGTTGATTTGAGAGAGGAAGGGAGACAGAGAGAGAAACATCGATGTGAGAGAGAAATATCAATCAGTTGCCTCCCCTATGTAACCTGTTCTTTCCCTGGTCAGCCTAAGTATGTGCCCTTACCGGGATTAAACTGGCAATCTCTTTAGTGTATGAAACTATGTTCCAAACAAATGAACCATCCAGCTGAGCTGCTCTTGCCTAATTTTAGAGTAAAGGTGTCAGGAGAGTAACAGAAAGAACTGTATTATAAAATCATAATTTTAACAGATCTCCTTTCTTTAAGCTGCTAAACATATTTCATTGATATATGAGTTTCATTAGCTGAATACACTATTATTAAACATCTGTATCAGTATGGGGTGGGATTTTAACACTGCCGGCTGTTCAGACTGTTTTTCCTCAGAAAATCAAGTTACTGTAGTTTTAATACAGAGATATCAATTTTCAAATGGAAGCAGCCTTCTTAATTTCCGCACCAGGATAAATTGTTCATCAGGCCATAGAGTTACTTCTTGTAAAGTGAACCTCTCTGTTCTTGCTGGAGCTCACACCTGAGCCTGTGGGAGATCAAGAATGTAACTCTGTGGTTTAAAATACAGTTCTGGAGTTAGAGAGACCTGACTTGGACCTTAGAAATGTCCAGACCCTCATGGGCTTCTGCTATGTATGTGTTTTAAATTATAAATTATGCTATGTAATAAAGCTGATCTAGCTCCATGTAATATGCAAATTCACCCTCACACCATCACATAAGATGGCCGCCCCCATGTGGTCAAAGATGGAGGGCAGTTAGGGGCCACCAGGCTGGCAGGGGAGGGCAGTTGGGGGCAATCAGGCTGGCAGGCAGAAGTGGTTAGGGGCAATCAGGCAAGCAGGCAGGCAGGCAAATAGTTGGGAGCCAGATTGGAGAGCGTGCAGGCTGAACTGAGGGACCGCTCCCCCTCCCCCAGTGCATGAATTTTGTGCTCTAGGCTTCTAGTATATAATAATTCTTACCTCATATAGGTGCATTAAATCCATGCTATAGATTTCAGGAATAAAAGAATAAGCCTGATACTGTTCTTAAAAAGTCATCTGAACTTCATCAGTTATCTATTTCCACAATATGTTGTGTAACCACAAACTTCAGTGGCATACAATAACTGCAAAACTTTAGAAGTATACAGTAAGAAACATTTATTTTTCACCATTCTATTGGCCAGGTGGGTGGTTGTGCTGATCTTGGTCAGACCCAGAAGATCTTAGCTGGGTTCATGTCTGCTTACTCACATGGCTGCAGACACCTGGAGAATTAGTGGGAGGATGGGGATGGGGAGGCTGGTCTAGACTGTCATCAGCCTGGACAGCTGATCTCTGCTCCATGTGGTCTCTCATCCTCCAGCTTGTTCTCAGAGCATGAAAGCATTAAGAATTGAGAGCATAAGTTTGGACACATGCAAGGCCTCTGGAGATCGGGCTCAAAATGCATTCTGGTTGCATTCTGTTGGCCACAGTATACCACAATGCTGCCCAGATTCAGAGTTGGAAAATAGACCCCACCTCTAGAAGGGACAGGCTCCCAAGTCACATTGAGAAGGTTATAGAGTAGCAGAGAATTAGCATCATCTGATTCAGTAAATCTACTAATTTAACATACTTTTATTATGAAAGTTTTTACTGGTCAACTGTTATAAATTTAAAATTATGGAGAAGAAACAATAATCTCTTCACAGTCAGTGGCTAGATGTCTCCTCTGGCAGTCCCCTGCATATGTATGACACTGCATAGCATCCACTTTCAACTGTGATTGGAAAAAAGGGCGAGATATTTCTGTAATAAATAAATAAATTACTTTTGTTCTTTCAATCTTTATCATGTCTTGAACAGAGAGGATTTATTATGGGCACTGCTGTGGAGTAATTTGGGAATTTTTGCTTGTGAAATTTTTAGTGTCAAGGTTAACATGCTGATTTTTAAGGCATCCACCCCCAATCAAATAATTTCCAAATGGTATTTTCATTTTAAAGGTTGATGGCTTACATAGAATAAAAAAAAGTCATTATGCTCAATTAATATTTGACAAACAAAGCAAGAGCATACAATGGAGTCAAGATAGTCTCTTCAATAAATGGTGTTAGGAAAATTGGACAGATATACGCAAAAAAAGAAAGAAAAGAAGGAAGAAAGAAATTAGATTACCAAATTATGCCATACGCAAAAATAAACCAAAAATGGATAAAGGACTTAAACATAAGATGGGAAACCATAAAAATCCTAGAAGAATTAATAGGAAGCAAAACATCAGTCATGTGTCTTAGCAATATCTTTACTGATACAGCTTCTAGGGCAATGGAAACTAAGGAGAAAATAAACAAATGGGACTACAGTGGTACCTTCAGATACGAGTTTAATTCGTTCTGTAACCTTGCTCGTATATCAAGTTGTTCGTATCTCAAAGCAAATTTCCCCATTGAAATCAATTGAAATGCCAGTAATCCGTTCCAGCCCCCAAAATGCCACCCCAGTTGTTACGTGTTTTTGAATAAGAAAAATGTATTTATAAATGACAAATATTGTATAAAAACATAATAAGAGAGAATGTAAAGGAATAAACTAGTTTTATAAAGTGTATTTACCTACTCATTACACTCTTTTTTTTTTTCGTTGTTACAAATTTTTTTTAATTTTAATTAAATCTTTATTATTCAGATTATTACATTTGTTTTTCTTTTTTTTCCCCTCCATAACACCCCTCCACCCAGCTCCCACCCTTCCCTCCCTCCCGTTGACCTCATCCATAGGTGTATGATTTTTGTCCAGTCTCTCCCTGTATACCCCTCACCCCTTTCCCCCTGAGAATTATCAGTCCACTCCCTTTCAATGCTCCTGATTCTAGTATATTCACCAGTTTATTCTGTTGATCAAATTTTTAATTCACTTAATTTTTAGATTCACTTGTTGATAGATATGTATTTGTTGTTCATAATTTTTTGACTTTAATCTTTTTCTTCTTCCTCTTCTTAAAGAGTACCTTTCAGCATTTCATATAATACTGGTTTGGAGTTGATGAACTCCTTTAGCTTTTTCTTATCTGTGAAGATCTTTATCTGCCCTTCAATTCTGAATGATAGCTTTGCTGGATAAATTATTCTTGGTTGTAGGTTCTTGCTATTCATCACCTTGAATATTTCTTGCCACTCCCGTCTGGCCTGTTTCTGTTGAGAAATCAGCTGACAGTTGTATGGGTGCTCCCTTGTAGGTAATGAACTGTTTTTCTCTTGCTGCTTTTAATATTCTCTCTTTGTCTTTTGCTCTTGGTTTTTTAATTATGATGTGTCTTGGTGTGCTCCTCTTTGGATTCCTTTTATATGGGGTTCTGTGTGCTTCCTGGACGTGTAAGTCTATTTCTTTCACCAGATGTGGGAAGTTTTCAGTCATTATTTCTTTAAATAGGTTTTCAGTATCTTGCTCTCTCTCTTCTGGCACTCCCACAATTCTGATGTTGGTACGTTTGAAGCTGTCCCAGAGTCTCCTTACATTATCTTCACATTTTTGGATTCTTTTCTCTTCTTGCTTTTCCAGTTGAGTGTGTTCTGCTTCTTTATATTTCAAATTTTTGACTTGATTCTTGCCTTTCTCTAGTCTGCTGTTAGGACTCTGTATAATATTTTTTATTTCAGTCAGTGAATGTTTAATTTCTAGTTGGTCCTTTTTCATCTCCTCTTGGGTCTCACTAAATTTATCCATCTTTTCTAGCATATTCTTGAAAAACCTTATAAGCATGGTTTTGAACTCTATATCCAGTCGTTTTTTTTTTTCCTCCATTTCTTTTGTTTGTGATCCCTTCCCTTGTCTCGGCATTTTCACTATGTCGGGGAAACTTCGGTGTTGAGTTCAGCCTTATAATGCCAGACGTGCAAAGCCGCAGAAGCCTCTGTTGAGCTTGGGATGGGTGGAGTCTCAGGGCTTAAGGGACCGCCTTGCCTTCCAGTCGGCCCCGCCCTCCACGGCCCCTGAGTCTCAGGTGACTGGGTAATGGCTGGAGCGGTCCTTGTGTGCGCGCCCCGCAGTACCTCTAACCGCTGCCTTTCCAGCTCCCCTGCGCACCAGGACCACAGGAGTCTAGGTCCCCAGGATTTCGCCCGAAACAGGGGCTTAGTGGACTCAGAAGTGGCACAGTTGGGAGGGTCTGTCTCCCGCCCACTCGCGAAAGCCAGTGGCACAATCAGCAATCTGTCCTGCCCGCAGTGCCGTGCGCGCCACCACCAGCCCTCTGATCTTTTGCGACTCCCCTAAATTTCCGGCACTTCTCCCTTTTCACAGTCCAAACTCCCCCTATATGAGTTTCGGCTGGATCTGGGGTTTAGTGTCGTAAGAGAAGGGGTTCAATGCCATTGGGAGTCTCCGTTTCCCTCCCGCCAGAGAAAGCCAGCCAGGTACTCGGGCACCCACTCTCTCCGCGTGCGCGTCTCCCGTACCTCAGCTTTTTGCAGCTCCTCTGGGTCTCCGTTAGCCCCTCTCTTTCCATCCTGCTGTAGAACTTCCACTCAGCCAGCTTTCCTGTGGTTCTGGATGATGCCCGCTCTGTCTTTTAGTTGTAGTTTTGAAATTGTTGTGCGAGGCAGCAGTATAGGTGTTTACCTATGCCGCCATCTTGGATTCTCCCCATTACACTCTTAATGCTACACTTTATCCCTAAACTGAATGTAACTTACCTAATCTTCACTGAACTTAATTTCTACTGGTCTTTGCATTTTTGGCCCATTTAAAAAAAAAAGTGTCCAATGAGGTTTGCCTCTTCCTCCCTTTCAGAATGTTTCTGAAATGGGTGAGGCAAGTTTCATTGAACAGCTCCGATGCACGACCAGTAGCAACTTTTTCGGGGTGTTTCTTTTCCACGAAGTATGACACCCTCTCCCACATTCCTAAGATCTCCTTTATCTCACTTGTAGAGGTCTCCTCCATCTCTGCCTCCTCCTCGAAACCAATTTCTTGGAGAACCTCCTCATGTTGCTGAGGACTGCAACTCTTGTAACTCCTCCGTGGTGAGTTCCAGAGAGTGCTCCTCAACGAGCTCATTCACGTCTCTCTCATCTACCTCCAGGCCCATGGATTTTCCCAGAGACACTATCTCCTCCTCCACTGGCACCTCGGTTCGAATCCTTCAAAGATCCTTTCGGCTACGGCCTCAGGCCACAGCTTCTTCCATGCAGAGGTCAAAGTCCTCGTTGTAACACCCAGCCAGGCCTGATCAATAATTCTGAGGCATATCACGATGTTAAAGTGGTTCTTCCAGAACTCTCGAAGGGTGAGGTTTGTGTTCTCCATCACCTCAAAGCAGCGCCGGAACAGGTGCTTGATGTACAGCTTTTTAAAATTAGAAATCACCTCGTGATCCATGGGCTACAGGATAGGAGTGGTGTTGGGAGGTAGGTAGACAACCTTTATAAACTTGAACTCTTTGAGGAGTTCATCTTCGAGGTTCGGTGGGTGAGCAGGAGCAGTCAAGGACAAGGAGGTCTTGTATGGTTGGGTTGTTTTCCTGTAGATATTTCTTAACAGAAGGGCCGAAAACCAGGTTAACCCCCTCCACAAAGAACTGCCTGGTGACCCATGCCTTCGGGTTTGCCCTCCACATAACTTGCAGTTTATCTTTTAAAATCTTATGTGACTTAAAGACTCTGGGGTTTTCGAATGGTATATGAGCAGAGGCTTGATCTTGCAGTCGCCACTCACATTGGCACACAGTGTGAGAGTTAGCCTATCCTTCATGGGTTTGTGGCCTGGCATCGCCTTCTCCTCTGCCATTATATAAGTCCTATTTGGCATCTTCTTCCAGAAAAGCCCTGTCTCGTCACAGGTGAAGACTTGCTGGGGAATATGTCCTTTGGCTTCTATCAGTTCAGAAAAAGATTTGAGGTAATTCTCAGCTGCCTTCACATCCGAACTTGCTGTCTCACCATACCTGACGATGGAGTGAATGCCGGACCTTTTCCTGAAGTCATCAAACCAGCCTCTACTGGCTTTAAATGAGTCTTTCGATGCTTCGTCCATGAAAGTGCTCCAGCAAATCATGGTAAATCGCTCGTGCCTTCTCGCATATGATGCCCTGTGTTAATGTATCTCCTTTAAGCTGCTTCTCCATCACCCACACCATCAGGAGATTCTCCATCTTTTCAAGGAGAGAGCTACGGAGCTTAGAAATTATTGTAACGCCCTTAGCTAGAGTTATACCCTTTATCGACTCCTTCTGTTTAAGCACAGTGCATATTGTTGAAGTACTGTGCCTGTATTGCCTCGCCAAGTCAGCCACTCGCACACCTTGCTCATATTTTTCTATGATTTCACGCTTTAATTCAATAGACATCATCCTCTTCTGAGCACTAACCTTTCCACTTGCTTTCTTCGGACCCATGGTTATAAAAAGAAATGTAATAAAGTATGTAAATGCACAAAAGATGCTTCGACAACGAGGTAAACAAGCACACTGACTGAGGCGTGGGAAACTATGAGACGCTTGAGTCGCTGTAAACTGGTGGGTCATTTGCAGCCGGCCGATCTGCTCGATTACTCATATCTCAAATGTTGCTCGTATTTCAAAGCAAAAAAATCGCTCGCTCAAGGGCTCGTATCTCGAAAATCTCGTATGTTCGGGGCACTCGTATCTCGAGTTGCCACTGTACATCAAAATAAAGTTTCTACACAGCAAAAGAAACCATCAACAAAACAAGTAAGCCCACTGCATGGGAGAACATATTTGCCAATGCTATCCCAGATAAGGGTTTAATCTCTAAAATTACAGGGAATTTATACACCTTAATCAAAGGAAGATAAATGATCCAATCAAAAAATGGGCAAAGGACTTAAATAGAAACTTTTCAAAAGAAGACATACAGAAGGAAGGTCAAGAGACATGAAAACATGCTCAAAGTCACTAATCATCTGAGAGATGCAAATCAAAACAACAAGATACCATTGTTGTTTTGATACACCTGCCAGAATGGCTATCATCAACAAATCAACAAAGAACAAGTGCTGGTGAGAAAAAGGAACCTTCGTGCACTGCTGGTGGGAATGCAGAGTGGTGCAGCCACTGTGGAGAACAGTATGGAATTTCCTTAAAAAGTTAAAATGGAACTCCCATTTGACCCAGTAATCCCACTTCTAGGACTATATCCCAAGGAATCAGAAACACCAGTCAGAAGGGATATATGCACCCCCATGTTCATAGCAGCACAATTCACCATAGCTAAGATTTGGAAACAGCCTAAGTGCCCATCAGCAGATGCATGGATTAAAAAACTGTGTACAGGTGCACAATGGAATACTACACTGCTATAAAAAAGAAAAAAACTCTCACTCTTCAAAACAGCATGGATGGATCTGGAGAGCATTATCCTAAGCGAAATATGCCAGTCAGAGAAAGATAAATATCACATGATCTCACTCATTTAATGAACAACATAAATTGATGAACAAAAATAGATCCAGAGACATAGAAGCATCGAACAGACTGTCAAATCTCAGAGGGAAGGCAGGAAGGGGAGGAGGGTGCAGTAAGAGATCAACCAAAGGACTTGTATGCATGCATATAAGCATAACCAAAGGACACAGATAGTAAGGGGGTGAGGGTATTGCTAGGGGGTGGGAGAAGTCAATCTGGGAAAAAGGAGACACATGTAATACTTTAAATAATTTAAATAAAATAATAATAATAAATTTAAAAAATTGATAGTTAAAAAAACAAAAAACAAAACAACATGAAAACCCAACAGAAAAATAAACATAGTTCTTAAATATCACTTCATTTAAAAAGAATGCTAGTATACCAAAATAATTCTATGATGTTTAGAATTATTATATAATTTATTAATCTATATCATTTTGCTACTTATTATTTAAATTTGCATAAACATTTATTGATTCAAAAAAGAACCTTTCCTGAAGCTATCATGCATTCTTTTTTAAATAATCTTTACAGCTTTCACACTCACCATAGTCTAGCAATAGATTGATACTTCAACCAACTCATAGAATTCTACTCCAAGATTTTCACTCCAAGTTTCATGTAGAATTGCTTACCTATAGTTGAAAGTAAATACTGTAATTAAATATTAACAACAAATCCCAGTGTCACACCATGTTTGCATTTCTGATGTTGGCAAAATAATTAGGTACAATGGTAATCTATGTAAGAAGATAGCCACAGATCACATAATTTCAGTGATGCCGAAACTGTCATTGAAGCAGGCTTTTAAAGCTGAAGCCAAAGGCAAATAGGAAGTTTTGGTTGAACCTGGAGGCCAAAGTTGAGCTCTAAATGTGACTATGCTCCTAAAGAGGTTTTAAAGATTAAATAAGGTAATAATGTATGTAGACAAGCTATAGCACATGTCTTTAATAAATGACAGATAATGTTTTTCACTATTTTTGCTTCAGAATCTCTTACATTATTTTGTATTTTGACTCCTAGTGAAACTTATCAGCAAAGCTCCTTGAGTCAAAACAAACTCAAAGTGAAGAATGGGCAGTGTCTGTGCTAAAAGGATCTGGTCCCTTGGAGATTTAAATTTAATGTAGAGGAGCCTATCTCCATGCCTTGTTACCTCAGTTAACCAAAATTTCTGTGTTTCACTTTGTTGTGACTCTCAGTACCACAGTATCATGACAATTATGTCACCTGTTTTAATGATATATTGCAAATATGATTAAGCCCAGAACAGGCTTCCAAGTGTATGGAATTTATAGATGAATGTGTAAAATTATTTATAATGATGCTTCAGAACCAAATGAATCACTATTGATTTTGATGTAAAGTATGCTTATGGCAGTCCATTCCAAGTCTGGAATATTAGGATGCTAAGTGGGTAACTTGTTTCATCAAATAGTTGGATTTCAGGACCAAATTGAAAATGTGACTATATAGAAAGATGTGCACAATTCTTGCTATGAAAAGCTATGTAATTCCTAGATATTCTGCTGTTGTGTGCTACGGTAATTTATTACTTTAATTGTTGTATTTTGGGTTAAATCTTTAACTGCATGTCTATAATGCAAATAAATGAGTTTCTCGTTCTTACGTTACTCATTCAATAAGAAACACTACAATTCAGAAGCCTAGATTTAGGATTGGTGACTTGAAGAAAGATTATTGATAACTTAAAGTAAATTCACAATGACCAGTTAATTGCTCCCTTGCCTGGCCCCACACTCCTTACCCCCACCTCACTCTCTATCTCCATCACTCAACAGACAATAAAACCAGACTTCTCAGATTGACATTCCAGGTACACAGAGAGTGGTTTCAACCTAGTAGCTTTCTTTTTTCCTGATCTTGTAAATTGCCGTTTTTCTGTGGACTTAGTACATTTCACTGATACAATGTCAATGCCTCTCTCCTTTAAATCTAGTGCTTGAGTGACTCTATGTTATGTAATTAATTATAACAATAGGCATGTTCAACTTAACCATCTCATGTCCAACTTTTAGCCAGAAGATGGAGTGCAAGAGCCAAAGACAGGAAATCTTGGGCTGTTTATGGCTTTCACATAGTTTCTTCTGTATCAAAAGGCCTAGAATTATATTCTTCAATTTAGCATGTAGACCCTGAAGTTCAGCATGATAAAGTTAGCCAAGCTCTTAGGAGTGAGCTACCCAAATAATGTTTTTTAATAAGCATATAACTTCAATTTTATAATTTGTTGACAACAGGTAAAAAGCATAAATCAATGATTAGCATAATACAATGAATTTTGGTTCAGGCCTGACAAGCAGTGCACAATTAGGAATGTTGATGCTTTTTTCCTACATGTCCATATCATTGTTTGGATATAAAAAAACAGATTGCCAGAATGTTAACAATTGGTAATTATAGTGGAGGAATATATAGGACTTCTTTGTGGTATTCTTATTCTTACCTCTCTTTCTCTAAGTTTGAAATTATTTGCAAGTAAAAAGTAAAAAAAGCAAACAACATCCACCCCTCCCCCGATTTACTAGTTTATTTAGTCAATCAGATTAAAAACAAGAGCACTTGTCCTGGCTGGTGTGCCTCAGTGCAGTGAGCATTGTCCCATGTGTCAAGAGGTTGCCTGCTCTTTTCCTGGTCAGAGAACATGATAGGGTTGTGGGCTTGATCCCCAGTAGGGGGCATGCAGAAGGCAGTTGATCCATGTTTCTCTCTCTTTGATCAATGTTTCTCTCCTTCTCTCTTCTCTTCCTTCCTCACTCTCCAAAATGAATAAACATATTTTAAAAACAAAAACAAAAAACAAGAGTACTATATATATTTACCTTAACCTACTTTTTTAGGGCAAAAAAGAGTTGATTACTGTAGTTTGCTGAAATCTATAGCCAATTATGAAATTAAACACAATGAGTATCAGTTCAAGAGTTGAAAGATTTGATACATGTCAATTATTAGGATCCCAAGTTTTCATTATCCCAGGAATCTTGGAGTATCCAGTGAGTTGGAAACATGCAAATAGTGTCAAAATACCTCCAAGAGAGGCAGTGTTCATTTTCTGTGACATGTGGAAACAGGAGGCTATTCTTGGACTTTTCTGTTTATTTTTTAGAAAGAATCTTCTGGTTTATCGAGCTTACTGCCTATTCATAACTCAGCCACTATGATACCAGCCCATGTCAGAGCCCTCTGTTCTGGAACCAGGATTCAACAACTGGAGGGCTATGCTTCCTGTATTTGGGAAGCTAAGTCTATTCAAACACACAGACTTAAACCAAGCTCTGATCTTTTGCTTCACTGCCAAGACTACCAAAACAGGACCCACCATAATGAAAAAAACAGTGGTGAGTGCTGGGCCTTGAAGTCAGTTATCCTTTTTTTATTTTTATTACATGGAGTCTGGCTTAATCTTTCTCTTCCTATCAAGCAACATATGGATTATATTTTCTCAGAAATTAGGCTGTTTGGCAGCCCCATACAGATTCTAGAAATGTATGAATGAGTTTAAACAGAAGTGAGTTTTTTTTTGCTTGTTTATTTGGTTGTGTTTTTGTTTTGTTTTGTGTCTTAGTACCTATTACCTATTATCTACCAAGAGGAGATTAAATATGGCTTTCACAAGTACACGTGAAATAGTACTACAGGAGTTGGAAGTTCAGTTGAAAGAGCTGGGTTGGCCTCTTCTGTGGTTTCAGCACTCAATAGTACGACCACTGCATTCAATCCAGTTGGCAAAATTTCCTCAAGTGAAGTGAGAGATATGGGTTTTCTGCACTCTATAAATATGACCATTTATTGAGCCCAACATATTTATGTTCCCATTCATTCAGTGCTTATTTAAACTGTCCAATTTGCTTGACCCAGTCTATAAATGAATATTACCTACATCTGAAACTTACACTGGATGGCTTTTGAGTGAGCAGGATTAGAAATTGTACGACTAATATAGCCCAAACCAGGTCTCAAGGTCACCTCCAAGCCACAAAAGTACTGAAATGCACATTATTCCAAAACTTTAATTAAAATATTGGAACGAGAGAACATACACATTGATAGAAGCAATTTTGTCTTATTTTAAAATAGTTTATTTGCTTGAGAAAGTGAGCAAGTTTGATTAATGTCAAAAGAACAAATATGAACCAGGTTTGCTGTTTTCTTTATTATTACATTGCAAAGTAAGATTCACGGAATACTAGAAAGGAATCTCAAGAATTTAACTAATCCTGGTCCTATTGGCACAATTATCCTAACATTCCTCTCCTTCACAGGTTAGAGTTTATTTAACAAGTTCTTAAGGAACAAGGGGGTTGGGAGGTTTCCTTGCCTCTTTAGTCATCTGCATTACTGCTTCTTCATCTACACTGGTTACAGAGTATTCTTTAAATATCACTTTCTGTAACTAAACTCCACTTTTTCTGGTCAATTTTATCTGTACTGCAAGACAAGGGGCATCCTAAAATAATTCCTCACATTGTTAAAGGTAGTTTTGCAATAACCTCCCTGACCTTATTTTCTTTAGGCATATCTCATCACCTTAAACCTTCCTCTACTTTTCTGCTTTTCATTGTTCTAATATTTTCTTCTGGATCTCGTATTTCCCAAGTAAATCCAGCCACTTTCAGAAATAAAACAACTAAAAATATGTGCACCTTATAAAATCAAAATGAAATTGGTAATGGAAATTAAGAATGCCAGTAATTTGGGTATTTTCTCTAAGACATCTCATCTCATTTGTGTAACATTAGAAACCAGCTCATTGAAGTAAAGAGCTGACAAAGGAAATCTGACAATACTTGTATTAAAATGAACTGGCTGACATTCTGCATGAGCTGGAAACTTCTTTTTAAATTATTCTGAAATTTTAGAAAAGTGGATGAATTTAAATATTTTTTTTAGCTTATTTAATGACATACTTATTAGAAGAGACACTATAATGCTATCAAAGAATTTAGTCCAACGCCTGACACATACCAGATGCTCAATAAATAGTAGTTATTAGGCGATTGAGCTTCAGTTGTATAACTATTCAGGTATATTTTCTAATATAGAACATTTTTAAAAACTTTTCTTCTAATTAGTCTCTAGTAAGCTGGAGACTTTCCAAAAAAACTGTTACATTTTTACATAAGAGCTTACAATATCAAGAAGTGTCCAGAATACTGTAAAGCTGGGAAATGGTCTGAAATATTTAAGTTTAAGGTGGTATTGGGATGCTAACATTTTTAGGATATGGGACTCCTTAAACCTTTTCCTGCTTATTGGAATACTACACAATGCAGAACATTGTCCTTTATCCTTACAATGGAGACATTTTGAGAAAATGCAGATGTGAGGTGCTATCCAAAGACTTTTCAACAAATATGAAGTTTAATTCAATTGTTTCCCTAGAGACTGATTTTTTGCAAAAGACAAAGATAATCTTTTACTAACCCAAAAGTTACCCACAAAAAAAAGAAAAAAAAAGAAAAGTTGAAACCATAAAATTGGGGAGGGCTTGGTTTAGAAAAGTTAAAGTATTTGGACAGGAATAATTACTATGACTGTGAGGCTGCACTGTGAATTCCATCATTCTGCTTCTGTTAAAAAGCAGCACAATGGTTCTTTTATCTTTTTGTGTTTTTTACCAGGAGACTGGTGAGGCAGCTTTGATGAGGGAAATTCCTAATTATCCCAAATCTAAACACTTAGGATAAATGAGATTTTAAAAACATGACCCGGTCATACAAAAACAATGATCTGAGTAATGAGACATCTCAATAAACCTATAATTCAAAATGTTTCTGAATTACTTTAATTAAAAATATGAAATTATATCCCAGGAACCTAGTTTCTTAGTCTGGATAGAAAACAACGTAATTCCATACTGCATGATATTAGACGTTTGTCCATCTTCTCTTGTTCTGTGGAGACTAGCCCACTCCTCCTAGGAGTTCCTCTCACTATGGGACTCCCTGCAGAGTTATGTCCTCCGCCCCCATGCTTCTGAAGCTCATCCTCTGTTGATCAAAAGGCTAGCAATGTTTCCTTGTGCAGCTCTAGCTCTGAGCGGTGCCGCCTCACGGCCTGAGAACTTGACAGAAGGCATTGCCTGACCAACATCCCTAGGCAAAGTCAAGACTACCAGTGACATCCCAAAGAGCTTCTCCTGCCACTGATGAAAGCTGGTGGCACCAAGTATGTGGATATCTTACGTTTCAGTTCCACGTGGTAACATCTAGGACACAGCTTGTTCTTTCTTGCATCATCTTTCATTGCAAGCCTCTCTTACCTTAAGCCTCAAATATAGGTCTGTGAAAGTGGGGCCATAGGAAGCTCTGACTAGGACTTCCCTTCCCTTTGAACCCACTATCCAAGGATTTCTTCCCAGGTTTTTTTTTTTTTTTTCACCCTAGTCTTTACCAGATATTTTATATCCAAGCGGCTGCACTTAGAACAGCTTTAATGTTTAGTGAAGTTTTATTGATGCCAAATTCCTTGAAATTTACACTTCAACACTGAGTGTCTTTGTGCCTGGCATATAGTACATGCTCAGTAAATGTTTATAGACAGAGTAAACTGAGCCTACTCCGTATTAAGAATTTGAGTGCAGACTCTAAGATGAGCAAGATTAGGTTTCCACTTTCAAGGAGTTATCTTCTAGAAGGGAAGACAAAAGGAATCATAATCCAAGTTTAATCAATAGAGATATGAATAAAATGTTCTGGGGGGAGGGGGAGGAATTGAACCTGGATATATGTGATACTTAGGTCTTAGCAGCCAGTTGGCTACACTCCCTTCTCCATCCAGTTTGGATCAGCACACATATACTGTATCTTATTGCAGATGGATATTTAATTTTCTCAAACTGTTTCTAGCAGCTGCTCCTGTCACTTCAAGCCATCCCCTTACGGTCCATAGGTAGAGCTATGACCCAATCTGCCTCAAATTTTAGGAAAATCTTACAGTTGTCCTCCAGCATTATTCCTGATGTTGGTGGATTAGAGGGAATACAGAGAGAGAGGGCAGATCACTCAGCTCAGATCATAACAAAATATCACAGCCTCTGAGGTGAAAAAACAGAAATTTGTTTTTCACAGTTCTGGAGTCTGGAAGTTTACATGGAAGAGCTGGCAGGTTTATGTCTCCTGAGGCCTCTCTGTGATTGCAGAGGGCCATCTTCTCATTGTGTCCTTACAAGGACCTTTCTCTGAGCATGTACTCTCTGCTGTTCCTTCCTTTTGCTATTGCAGTCACCCGGTGACTTCATTTAATCTTATTTTTCTCCCTAGAGGACTTATGTACAAGTACAGTCACATTGAGAATTAGGGCTTCAACTGAATTTGGGTGGCACAATTACATTCATTAGCTGATTATCTGTCAGTATCATTTATTAGTAAGAGAATAGAGCCTTGAAAGTGGTAACTAGTTTCACAGCTGCAGCCTTTTTGTTTTTTAACTTTTACTTTTTAGGTCTAGATTCCTTTTTATTGTGGTAGGATACAAATAATGTAAAATTTACCATGTGATATTTACTATATTCACAATGTTATCTAGTTCTAGAACATTTTCAACCCAGAAGAAAACTCATACCCATCAAGCATTCACTTTCCCTTCTTTCTTCCCCCAGTCCTCGGCAATTTACTAATCTACTTTCTTTCTCTATGGATTTGCCTATTCTGGTTAGTTCATGTAAATGGAATCATAGAACGTGTGCCTGTTATGTCTGGCTTATTTCACTTAGCACAGTGCTTTCAAGGTACATTCATGTTATAGCATATATCAGTGCTTTATTCCTTTTTATGGCCAAATAATATTCCATTGTATGAATAGGCCAAAATTTGTTTATCTGTTCATCAGATGATAGACACTGAGTTGTTTCTATGTTTTGGTTTTTATAAATTGTGCTGCTGTGAATATTTGCATACAACTTTCAATTCTTTTGGGCATATATATCTAGGAGTGGAATTGCAGGGTCATATAGTAATCTGTGTCTAATTTTTAGAGGAACTGTCAAATTGTTTTGCAGAATGTTTGAATCATTTTATAGTCCCACTCATAATCTGCAAGGTTTCTAGTTTCTCTCTACCTTTTCTCCAACATGTGTTATTTTCTGATTATTATTTTTATTACCATTCTAGTGGGTGTGAAGTAGTATATCTCATTGGGATTTTAATTTGCATTTCCCTAATGACTAATGATGTTGAGTATCTTTTCATGTGCTTATTGGTTGTTGCATCTTTTTGGGTAAATATCTATTTACACTCTTTTCCTGGCTTTTAATTGGGTTGCATTGTCTTTTTGTTATAGAATTGAATACATACTCTGGATACTAGGCTTATCAAATAACATGATTTGCAAGTATTTGCTGCCATGTTAATTTTGTTTATGCCAGTCTTTTGGATATTCTGGCATTGTTGGAAGAAGTCCTGGAAGAAGTTGTATCTCCAAAAAGAAAATATAACAGTAGTAAACATCAACATCAACATGAAAATGGTTCAGTAAACTCTGGGGTTAGGAGTGAAGATGGGTGAGGGAGCGGAATCTGCCTAATGTTTAAAGTTAATGTTTAAAGTTAAAGAGAAGGAAAGCATTTAAAATAAGAAAATTACTTTTCTGAAAGTCAGTATATTAATTACAAAGAAAAAATAGGAGGATGAAAAATGAAACATTTAAAAGCAACAAAAAAGATTTATTTTCAAAATGTTATAACCATTTTTTTATTTTCAGATGATGTTAGGTAACTACAAGACAAAATTGAAAGAAATGTAAATTAATATATTTGTTGGACTTGAAGCCTAATTTCACAAATACTTTCATCTAAAAAAACCTCTGGTAAGCCAAATGTGAATTTTCAATACTATTTATATTTATAAAGGAGGAAGAAAAAAAATGAACTAGTGAAAGCCATTTTTCCTAAACAAACTGCTGACTGGTGTACAGATGCTAAGAAGCTTCTGTTCTTGTTGAAACTTGCAGAAAAAGCATTGTAGATCTTGCTGCTTTTAGAACTGCCAGAAAAATGACATGTGATAACCTCCATATGATTTGTATCAACTTCAGTTAGCAAAGTTATAAGTAATCATTTCTTTACTTATATGACTTTCTATTTGTACTGTTGAAGATATGTTAGAAGTTTGTCTTTAAGTCAATTGTATTTTATTCATATATAGGCACAGACTGAAAGGCAAAGTAACCTGAAAATATACTCCTGAACTTAATGTTTCTAAAATTCAACGTTTTAAATAGCTTTTTTGGTGTGTGTAGATTTTTTTTCACATGTCTAAATATATTTTGGCAGACTACTTGGCATTTAGTTTTGATTATAATAAATTATTACGATTACCTATATGTTATGACTACTAGTTACAGTTTCTCAGAAGAGACTAGTAAAATAATTTAGGTTTCTGTTAAGGATAGTGAGGGAGTTTCTTTTTAATTTTTTAAAATAACTATATTTTTATTGATTTCAGAGAGAAAGTGAGAGGGAGAGAGAGAGAAATATCAATAATGAGAATCATTGACTGGCTGCCTCCTGCATACCCCCTACGGGGGGTAGGGGAGGACGGGTGGTTGAGGGGATGCAACTAGGGCATGTACCCTGACCAGGAATTGAATCTTCTGGTTCATAGGTTGATGCTCAACCACAGAGTCACACCTGCCAGGCTGTTTTTATTTCTTAAGGAAGGAACAAGACCATCTTAATATCTCCCCATAGAGAAGCTCAATAAATATTTGATAAATTATTTTATAAAATTTCAATACAACATACTAGATACACAAAGAAAAGATAAAAACAGTCAGAAGGAAGAACAGAGTGATATAAGGGATCTGCAGCACAATCCATGACCACACAAAGGAACAGGCCTCTCCTTAACTTTTAAGGAATAAAGGAGCATAGCAATTAAAAAGAGGCTGAATTTATTCAAAGCTTTACATTTCCAAGTTTACCAGTTGTGGATTAAATCGTGAACTATTTGAGAAGAACTCTGTGTATAAATGGTGGCACTGCCAGGTCGCTAAGTCAATTCCAGTGTGAAAATGTTCAACATTTCTATCTTCATAAATAAATGTAAATTGTGGGTGTGTTGGAGAACATGATAAAAATAATAGTGGAAGGTATAGTATAGGTACTGTCTGAAGAAATGTACAATTTTCTTGCATTAATTTTTTCCCAAGAGAAAAAAGGGTGAAATATTAACCCTTTGAATACCATTCAAATCAATTTATGGTGACATAGGAAAATAATGATATCCAACTATCTGGTGATTGGTATCGAGTTCACAGTTACTCCTTGGCTTACTGTAATGGAGACTGTGTGGACTAGCAGCATGGTGGCCGGCTTTAAAGTTGGCTAAAATTGGGTGCGTGCCAGGCATACTAACACTTTTTATCTGTATCACTTGGGCAAGTTATTGAGGATAGCAATTATCTTCTTCATAAAGTTATGAGGATTGAGACTATGCATATAAAACTCACCCCAGTGGCTGGCACAGAGTAAGCCCCCAGTGAACACTAGTTAGCTAATAGTATCTTCTAAGAAAAAGACAAGCTGAAAAACGGAGTCTTCCCTCAGCTTCTTCTGGTCTGTTTTTAAGTGCCACTCCCTCTGATAATTTTACTGCCTGCCCTCCCTTCTCCACCCCCAGGTTATGTGCTTAAATTGACACTATATATCACCTGTCAGCTTTTATCATCTTTGTATTATATTTGCTTATTCAGTTCTTTGCCATTCTGTTCAATATCTCTTTTACTCCAGAGATATTAAGGTCTGTTTGCAGGAAATAGCCATGATGTCTAACTTCTTGGTGAATCCCCAATACCCAATACAGAGCAGAGTATACTGTAAGTCCTTAGCTTGAATTTGTTGAATGAATTATTTCATTTTGAAATTTTTACTTATTAGATTAAGATAAATTGGTGGCTGGTGCATTGAAAATACATAATTTTATGTAATCAAAATGAGCAAAAACCTGCAAGGAAATAAAGTGCAATGCTTGGAGAGATTTAGTGAGAAGAATAAGGTATTTGGATGTGGGGGGGGGGGCTGGCGTAGGGTAGTTTTTCCTTTTGATTTGATTTGATTTGGTTGAAGTGGTGGCAGGATGTCAACCATGTGTGAGTCTGCATTTACCAGGAATACTCAAGTGTCCAAATGGTTGTTTGAATGTCAGTGTCTTTGCTGTAAAATTGCCTTGTGTTCAAAGACTTGGAAGGGACCATTGTAGTCATCACATCCTATGTTTCACTTTAAAAATGTAAAAACTGAGGGAAATCCAAGATGGCGGCATAGGTAAACACCTATACTGCTGCCTCGCACAACAATTTCAAAACTACAACTAAAAGACAGAACGGACATCATCCAGAACCACAGGAAAGCTGGCCAAGTGTAAGTTCTACAGCTAGAAGGAAAGAGAGGGGCTCATGGAGACCCAGAAGAGCTGCAAAAAGCCGAGGTACGGAGACGCGCGCGCTGAGAGAGCGGGTGCCGGAGTACCGGGCTGGCTTTCTCTGGCGGGAGGGAAATGGAGACTCTCAAAGGCATTGAACCCCTTATCCTACGACACTAAACCCCAGATCCAGCCGAAACTCATACGGGGGGAGTTTGGACTGTGAAAAGGGAGAAGTGCACGGAAATTTAGGGGAGTTGCAAAGGATCGGAGGTCTAGTCGCGCACGGCACCACGCGGAGGACAGATTGCTGATTGTGCCGCTGGCTTTCGCGAGTGGGCGGGAGACAGACCCTCCCAACTGTGCCACTTCTGAGTCCACTGAGCCCCTGTTTCGGGGGCGAAACCCTGGGCTCCTAGACTCGTGTGGTCCTGGTGTGCAGGGGAGCCAGAAAGACAGCGGTTAGAGGCACCGCGGGCGCACGCACAAGGACCGCTCCAGCCATTACCCAGTCACGTGAGACTCAGGGGCCGTGGAGGGCAGGGCTGACTGGAAGGCAAGGCGGTCCCTTAAGCCCTGAGACTCCACCCGTCCCAAGCTCAACAGAGGCTTCTTCGGCTGAATCCAGCACAGAAGTTTCCCAGCATAGTGAAAATGCTGAGACAAGGGAAGGGATTACAAGCAAAAGAAATGGAGGAAAAAAAAACGACTGGATATAGAGTTCAAAACCACGCTTACAAGGTTTTTCAAGAATATGCTAGAAAAGATGGATAAATTTAGTGAGACCCAAGAGGAGATGAAAAAGGACCAACTAGAAATTAAACATACACTGACTGAAATAAAAGTTGTTATACAGAGTCCTAACAGCAGACTAGAGAAAGGCAAGAATCAAGTCAAAAATTTGAAATATAAAGAAGCAGAAAACATTCAACTGGAAAAGCAAGAAGAGAAAAGAATCCAAAAATGTGAAGATAATGTAAGGAGACTCTGAGACAGCTTCAAACGTACCAACATCAGAATTGTGGGGGTGCCAGAAGAAGAGAGAGAGCAAGATACTGAAAACCTATTTAAGGAAATAATGACTGAAAACTTCCCACATCTGGTAAAAGAAATAGACTTACAAGTCCAGGAAGCACACAGAACCCCAAATAAAAGGAATCCAAAGAGGACCACACCAAGACACATCATAATTAAAATACCAAGAGCAAAAGACAAAGAGAGAATATTAAAAGCAGCAAGAGAAAAACAGTTCATTACCTACAAGGGAGCACCCATACGACTGTCAGCTGATTTCTCAACAGAAACGATGCAGGCCAGACGGGAGTGGCAAGAAATATTCAACGTGATGAACAGCAAGAACCTACAACCAAGAATAATCTATCCATCAAAGCTATCATTCAGAATTGAAGGGCAGATAAAGAGCTTCACAGAGAAGAAAAAGCTAAAGGAGTTCATCAACTCCAAACCAGTATTATATGAAATGCTGAAAGGTACTCTTTTAGAAGAGGAAGAAGAAAAAGGTAAAAGCCAAAAAATTATGAACAACAAATACATATCTATCAACAAGTGAATCTAAAAATTAAGTGAATTAAAAATTTGATCAACAGAATAAACTGGTGAATATACTAGAATCAGGAGCACAGAAAGGGAGTAGACTGATAATTCTCAGGAGGACAAAAATCATAAAGCATCAAACAGACTGTGAAATTACAGCAGGAAGATTAAAGTTAGGTGAGGTAGATAAGTGATCAATCAAAGGACTTGTATATAAGCATAACCAATGATCACAGACACTGGGGGGTCGGGGTATGCCTGGGAGGGAGGGGGGGCAATGGGGAGATATGTATAAAAATTAATAATAATAAAAAATTGTAAAAACTGAGAGCAGCAAGATGCACTGATTCTTTACTGGTGGGGCTGAGCCTAGATTTCAGGTCAGCTGATTTCCAGACCCATTCGGAAGGGTCACTAGTTCCTTTAAAAATAATCACTGCTGCTTTAATAGCATCAGCACCTGTTGTTTCAGCTTCCGCAAGAGAGAAGCTATTAATTTCTCCTCCATCAAAGCCGAATTTCTGGTCTGTCTGACCTTCGTTTTCTTCTAACTGCAGCTGTCTACACCAGTAAGGCCAGGCACCTCTCTGCTTGAATCCATTAAATCGCTACGCCCAAATATAGACAAAAAAAAAAAAAAAGGATCACAAATTATGCAGACAGTGGCCAATCTGTGATGTCTTTCTCGAACTCTCTTTATTCCATCTTGTAGAAGCCTGGAGCCCACCAGACGAAGACCGAGGCGTGTGAACTCTGCCACCAACATCCAAGTTCTTCCTGTGACCAGCTGCAAGCTGAGAGACAGTTAATCTGAGTAGCGACTTCATTGTCTGAAAAATGTAATTATAATCCATCTAGGGGAGTTCTGAGAATCAAACCGAATTTTGAATGCCAGAGATCTTCAATAAGCAAGTTTAGTTCACTTTGCCTGTTATTTCGTTAGCAGGGCTTAGGTTGCTTAAGTTACGTTTTCTCCCGCGCCTGTTCTAGCCTGCAGCCCAGCGTCGCCGGCCACGCGCGGGTCTTCCACCCTAGTCCGAAGGCGCTGGGCTCCGGCGCCCCGGGACCTTCAGGGGAGGGAGAGCCGCGCAGCACGCATGCGCGCCGAGCTGCCGCGGCCCCTCATAAGCGCGCAGCTCAGCTGCGGGGCGCTGCGAGCCGAGTCGGGGCGGGCTTGGTGTCTGGCGCGGCGACTTTGCCGGTGGCTGGGCTGCCGCACTCCGCTTCTTCTGTAGCCCGGAGGACCGAAGCTTTCGTGGGAGGCGCCCACCGGTGCGCACCTCCCGAGAGCGCAGCGGCCGGCGAGAGAGGGAGAGGCAGACCGGCCCGGCGCCGGCGGGAGCGAGCCGCCGCTGCAGAGGCGAGGAGGGAGCTGCCGCCAGGACTCACGCGCCGCCGCCGCCGCCGCCGCCGCCGCCGCCGCCGCGGCCGGCGGGCAGCTCCCGGGACTGCGGCGGGGACGCGTCGGCCCCTCGCCCGCGCCCTGGACGGCTGCGTGAGCTGGGAAGATTGACCGCATGTCCCGCGGCGGGGACCGTTGTGCACCTCGAGGGCTGCGGGCGCTACGCGGCCGGAGCCATGCGGACCGAGTTCGGAGCTGAGCACACCGAGCGCGGCCGGTCGGTGCACTTGCTGACCGCAGTCCTGGGCGCACTGCCCGCCTTCTTAGCCCCTTCTCGCCGCCCGAGAGGGCAATAAAGGAAGGGAGACAGACGCTCCCGATCGTGAGCGGCACCCCGAGATTCAAACCCTGCGGCAGCGTCCCGGCTCAGGGTCCCAGCGGTAATCGGACTGAAGGGATCGTCCCCTCGGGGATGCCCGGAGAGGGTCCTCTCGCGGGCGAAGTCTCCAGGGGATGCGGGGCGACAGCTCTGGGGGCCTTCTGACTCTGCACCCGAAGCGCCCCATCGGCATAGACCCGCTCTCAAGGCTGGCCCTTACGGACCGGGCCGCCCGGCCGCAGGGGGGCATGGCTTAGGGGCCTCCTGGGTCAGCAGCCCGGCGTCGTTGGCTCCCGGGACGTCGCGGCAGAGGGCAGTGGGCACTCACGGAGAAGCGTGACGAGGTCCCGGCCTGGGCACCACTGGAACTGGGTCTCGGGGGCCACGACTTCCTGAAGACCGCGCTGCGTTCTCTGGAGACGCGCGGCCCGCGCCCAGGGTGCCATGTGGGGCGGACGCCGCCCGTCCGCCGCCTCCTCCCGGGTCCCCGCTTCACTCCTGCAGCTGCTGCTGGCCGCGCTGCTGGCGGCGGGGGTGCGGGCCAGCGGCGAGTACTGCCACGGCTGGCTGGACGCTCAGGGCGCCTGGCACATCGGCTTCCAGTGCCCTGAGCGCTTCGACGGCGGCGACGCCACCATCTGCTGCGGCAGCTGCGCGTTGCGCTACTGCTGCTCCAGCGCCGAGGCGCGCCTCGATCAGGGCGGTTGCGACAACGACCGCCAGCAGGGCGCCGGCGAGCCTGGCCGTTCGGACAAAGACGGCTCAGAGGGCTCGGCAGGTAGGGGGAGAGGAGGGAGGGGCGTGCTTGAGCGGGAGGAAGGTTGGCTTCGCCTGGACTGCATGGACCTGGGACCTGGAGAGGGGAGCGGGATTAGGAGCACTGAGATTTCATAAAAGGGTCTCGGACAAGGAGGTGGTGGCAGCATTCTGGGCCAGGCATTCTTGTGTGAGAAATGGGGCACCAATTCACCGTCCTGGGACTCAGTTTCGCCGTTAGTTAGCTAAAAAGTGAGTTGGGTTGGATTTTCCCAAGAAAACCACCGTCTAGGGCAGGGTGGGCCAGTCCAAGGAAGGGCCTCTGGGCCCCTCTCATGCCGCGCATCCCCAGAGGTCTAACTTCTAGGCAGGGCTCATCTCTTGGGAGTCCCGGAGGAAGCCGGGAAGACTGTCCACAGGACCAGTGAGGGCTGGCGGGGCCCGTCTGTGAAGGCAGCTCCTCAGGGCTTCTCGTGCGTGACACCCTTTACCAGACCCTGGAGACTCTAATCCTCTCTAACATGCTGCTGCCTCTCTCCCCTGTCAGGCCCGGGACTCTGGTTTCTGGACAGTTCTCACCATGTTGGACTTGCGAGGTGTGACATTAGAGCCGTACCCAATCTTGCTCTTTGTGACTTTGATTTTTTTTTAAATTACACATTTTTTCAAATTGCCAAAGCTAGAGTTGGAAAAATAAACAAGTCCGTGTAAGAATTTGATAGGTTCCACTTCCTCTTCACAAACCTCCCAGATGGCCTCCCTTCAGGGTCCATATCAAATATGTGTGTTTGAGAAGGAGAATTTAGGTTGGTATAGGGGTAGAGGTCAGATGGCAAGCATATCACCAAGAGGGTGTCTCTTTTCTCTGCATTTGGACAGGACTGTTCACCAGCACAAGGCCCAGCTTTGAGTTACCTGAGCTTGGTGCTCGTGGCTTCTGTGTGCACAGAGCCGTCTCCCCCTGCTAAGCGGCAGCTCTTTTTCAGTGCTGGTCCCTTTGCAGTCAAGCATTTTATTAGCAAGCCACTCCTGTTGTTCTGCTTCATTGATTCTGAAGAGAGGAGAACTGAGGGTAATTCCAGAAAAGGTGCCATCCTAAAGCACAAGCTCAGCCTTGCCGGGTGTGTGACCCTGGAATAAAGCCTTGAGAAATGAGCCAAAGACAGAACTGCTACTTCTGGGTGTCAGCTAAGTTGGGCTTATTAATGGTCTCTAAAAGTTAGGTTAGCTTTGGACAGATCAGTAGGCAGCAGACTTCTCACGACACTGATGTGCATGGGTGCCTTCTTCACCCCACTTTTAAGTCCCTTTTTCCTGAAAATTCTGCTCCTCTTTCTTCTCTTCTGCAGTTGAGAAGGACAACAGGCCCAATTAAGCAGTGCTGAGGGATTAGAGGGGCACAGTAGTATTCTTCATCCCTGCATAGTTATTTACACTTCCCATTAAAAATTCTGGAAAGAGAACAGTTATTTCTCCCCCAAATTATTATATGGATCTAGGTTGCTTTCAGCTAGTTTTTGCTATAATGTTTGGGGTTTTTCTTACTATTCTTTCTTAAAAAAAAAAAATCCTCACCCAAGAATATTTTCCATTGATTTTTGGGAGAGTGAAAGAAAGAGGGAAAGACAGAGAGAAACATCGATGATGTGAGAGAAATACATCACTTGTTGCCTCTTGCCTGCACCCTGACCGGGGCCTGGGCTGGGGAGGAGCTTGCAACCAAGATATGTGCCCTTGATTGGAATTGAATCTGGGACCCTTCGGACTGCAGGTTGACACTCTATCCACTGAGCCAAACCAGCTAGGGCTCTTTTTATTATTTCTTTACTTCTTGACACATTTAGGACTAGTATCTTAGTTTAGAGAATGAAATATTTATAGCATGCAGATGGAGAAGCCCCTATCTCCTGCTCTAGTGTTGCTTGAAGTGACTTGTGATTAAAACAGTTAGAAAGCCAGCTTGCTGTAAACTGTAGCAAATATTTCTACCTGCTAAAGGAACACTATGTATAAATATAGTATTTATTCTGTTCAGAGTGGATGATTAAGGAAATCAGATGTCAGTTTTGGTTAAATACCTATAAAGTATGTTTTGCTTGTAAGGCATTATTTCTCCATGACTTCATGTGCTACTGTATTCTAAAAATACTGACTCCAGGGGACAGTCAAAGGGTACCTCTGAGGTGTGGGAGAACTGGGCTCCCTCCTGAGGTTCTGCCTGTATCACTGAGCTGGCACTGCTTTGCCAAGACCAGCAAGACCTAGTCTCTGTCCTCCAGTGTTTTCCAACCAAATAGTTAAGGACATGGGCAGGAACACACAAAAAAGTAGCTTCTCAGTAACCTCAGGTGGAATTCTACAGAAGTGGCTCCTAGGCATTCTGGCAGCTTCTCTCCCCTGATTCTCTGCGCCCGCCCCCCGCCCCCCGTCAGTGGGTGTATCTTATCCAGCTTCTGGAAGCCCATGCTGCTATCCCTGCGCTCCCACAAGAGTTTTTAAAGTAAAATAATAGAAAAATACAGCTTGCTACCAATTTCACTAAAGTTACTATTTTTTATCTTTTACGGTTTTATATTTTCAGAATAAACCTCCCTTGCTAAATATGGTGCCCATTGCTTTATGCTCTGCAGGCTTTCCCTGTGTTGGAATTCCAGGGTCACTGTTCCACTCCAGCCCTTTTGGGCCTGCATAGATGCTTCCTAGCTCACTGTGGGCAGCTCTCCTTCCTGGAACAAGTATCTTGTTGCCCCCAAAATTTGTTCTCCTCGGAACCTTGTTCCATGCTGCCTGAAATAACTTCCCTGCAAACAAGTCACTTGCCCTTTCCACCATCCAGTGACCCATGCTAGGTCCCCTGTAACCAACCTCCTCCAGCCTCAGCTAGGTAAGCATATAGAATTTTTCTTACCCTTCTTTGACTTCTGTGCTTTACAGACTCCTTTTGGAAATGGTCATGGCTAAAATCTGACCTAACTTTTTTATTTATTTGCCTCTGGAAATAAAACTTGCTAAATAAAATATGGTAAATGGAGTTTGCAAGGAATACAAATAACTTGCTGGGGGAAGAAAGCTTTTTAAATAATTTCATCTCGTTTCTATACAGATCTTAAAACTATCTGACCAGTATGGACAGTTCAGTCATTGTAGGGATTTTAAAACAGCCTTGAAACATGAAACACATGTTTTCAGTAAATTGATTTGCCTCAGTCAGTGCAGTTGGTGAATCTAGCTGTAAATATTAAAAATTTTGCTTTAGAGGAGCTCACCTTTCCTGAGACTGAATAAAGGACAGTGCATATGATGGGCACACAAACCAGCCCACCCTGGGTCCTTTAGTTCAATGTCACTGCCACTCCTTTCTGATCTCCACTGCCAAGCACACTGATTTTTACTGCATATTTGTAATGAATCATAATGTTATGTTTTTGCCCTCCAGTTCCCATCTACGTGCCATTCCTCATCGTTGGGTCCGTGTTTGTCGCCTTCATCATCTTGGGGTCACTCGTGGCCGCCTGTTGCTGCAGATGTCTCCGACCTAAGCAGGAGCCCCAGCAGAGCCGGGCCCCTGGGGGGAACCGCTTGATGGAGACCATTCCCATGATCCCCAGTGCCAGCACTTCCCGGGGGTCGTCCTCCCGCCAGTCCAGCACAGCTGCCAGCTCCAGCTCCAGCGCCAACTCCGGAGCCCGGGCGCCCCCAACAAGGTCACAGACCAACTGTTGCTTGCCCGAGGGGACCATGAACAATGTCTATGTCAACATGCCCACGAACTTCTCTGTGCTGAACTGTCAGCAGGCCACCCAAATTGTGCCCCATCAAGGGCAGTACCTGCATCCCCCATATGTGGGATACACAGTACAGCATGACTCAGTGCCCATGACTCCTGTGCCACCTTTCATGGATGGCCTACAGACAGGCTACAGGCAGATTCAGGCCCCCTTCCCTCACACTAACAGTGAACAGAAGATGTACCCAGCTGTGACTGTGTGATTCAAGGTGCCAACTGGGTTCCATTACGAGATTGAGGAAAACTGGGAAGCTGTGGAGTTGGCAAGGATTCTCCAAGTGGCAATCCACAACTCATTTGGATAGTTTCATTTGCCCCCAAACTGTGTGAAACATCTCTCTCTGAATTAGCTTTTGTGGATGTTTTATCCCAGTGCATGATTGATTTAGGATGGAAAAGGACATCACCTGGAGATGCCTGTGTTGTTACTGATGGTTGTATGACGAATGCTTGAGCCCTTAAGTGCCCTTGAGGTATGGCTGTCAAAAGATTTTTGTAGACAGATGATTAAGGGTGTTTATTATATTGTTATTATTATTATTGTTTCTTTTGTTTTTTTCTGTACCCAGTCAGAATACCTATTTCTTGCCTCTTACCTGGATAAGTCTTTTATAAGCATCAAAGGTTTAGGGGAAGATATTAAGAACACAATTATTATACAAGGAAATCCAATTTGAACTAATCCATGAGATTAGTCATTGATCTCAGTATTTTATAGGTATTCTTTCTTTCATTGTAAAAAGATATATAAATTGTCTATTTTTGTGCTTTTTTTGTCTATTTTGTGCTTTTTTTTACCTTGTGTAGAGATCTTATTACAAAGTGATTTTCTACATTAAAAAGAGACTGAAAGAAATTGTATAGTTACTTAACTAATGACATTTCAGAACTCTGGGATTTTGATCTTGAAGTGGTGGGTGGTGTAGTAATAAAGCCATTCATCCCCTTCTTGATTGTATCTTCTAATTTTCCAACTTTACAGTGACATCTGAGAAGTAACTAGATTTTTTTATGTTGAAATTATAATCTATTACCCGCTACTTCTACAAATTATGTATGGCTTGGCATTTCTTTTTATTTGGTTTTTAGATCCCCATGTCTGTATAGGACCGAGTGCAGGTAATTACTGTCTTATAAATGAAGATCAGCATTTCTGCTTAGAACTGATAAAACGTTTCTTGTTTCCCCTATAAATATCAAAGAAATGCTTTATAAAAATTGAGTATAGCTTTTCAGCCATAATCCAAGATTTTGGATGAAATTTAAACCACAAATATAATTTACTTTGCAAATCATAAGGCTTTTTATACTCTTGTTATCAAAATGGCTTATTTTTCAGGCAATAGGGACTATTAAATCAAAAGAAAAGCTTTTCAAAGCGATATTGTCTTTCCCCACAAAGTTCTTGTTTTTCTCTCTTAGTCCTCAGCAAGCACTATATTCATTATCAGTGTTCTGAATTATGAGATTCAAGTGAGTTTGTGTATTGTGTACTTATAAGAAATAAATTTTAAGTATGTGGAAGTAAATTTCCAACTGCTAGCAAAAACAAGATTTGTAATTAAGCAAATGCATAAGGTTGGTCTTTGACACATTTATGCCAATATCTGTTATCTTTCATCTACCCTCTTATTATCTACTATCTATCTATCTACCTACCTATCATTCTATCTATCTAACAATCTAACATCTGTCTCATGACTGAATAATGTAAAAACCACTGTTGGCAATTGGTATCTGCAAAGATACTCAATCAAACATTTTTAATAACCAAAGTCAGGGGAAAATAATTTTACTTATTAATAAATATTTTATGGTATGAATTCCGAGAGGAGTTGTTTTTTTTTCATTTTCATTCTACTTGCCAATTTTAGATGGTCTATTTAAATCTGTTAATAGAATAAAATTGCTCAAAATTATAAGTATTGCTTTCTAGAACCAAGAGACTACCTTTAAAAGTAATCAATATCTGAGAAGTTCATATGTAAATTCTGTGAGTCAGTGACATTATTTTACATATTCTATGGTAAATGTTGACAACCCAAAAGAGAGAGTTCTTTTGAGATCATATTATCAAGTTACCTTGTCTTTGATGGTAGATTCTGACTACCTAAGGAAGTAAAATTCCTAAAAGATTGGAGGTAAAAGGAACCTTAGAGATCACCAGCTTAGGGATTGGCAAACTTTTTTCAGTAAGGAGCCAGAGAGTAAATATTTTAGGATTTGCAGTCTCTAGCAACTATAGAGCTCAGCTGCTGCAGTACAAAAACAGCCATAATCCAATAAGTATGGCTGGGGTTCAGTAAAACTTTATTGTTGGACACTGAAATTTGAATTCTATAACATTTTTACATCACCAAGTATTCTATTTCTGTTTTTTTTTCCATTTGAAAATGTAAAAAAATTATTCTACACTCCAACGCTCTAAAAAGCAGGCAGTAGGCCTGATTTGTTATCCAGCCATAGTTCATTAATCCCTGGTCTAGTCCATCTTTCCCCAGTGCAAGCATCCCTCAGCCTATTTCAACATACAGGGTTGAGGGTGCTTAGGTAAGAGAGTGTTTGCTTCTCTTATATAAAACTGTTCAACCTTTCCTTTTCTATGTGGTAATTAAATATCACAATAAAAGCAAAAGCACACTTTAATAAATGACATGAGTTTTTCACTTGGTTCTACTTTCCAAAATATTATCCTATCTAATAAAAGAGTTATATGCAAATTGACCGTACTTCTGCTACATCCACAAGCCACACCCACCAGCCAATCAGAGTATGCAAATTAATTCAACTAAGATAGCTACAGCCACAGAGAGAGCAGGAGGGAGGCTTGGGTTGCCCCTGGCAATGGAGGAAGCCAAACTTTCCGCACACCCTGGTGGGCCAAGGCTTCCGAGTAAGGCAACCAACTTTCAATGACTATGCTAGCAAAAGGCTTGGCTCCACTCCAGGCTACAAAGTTTCAATTGTAGAAGATAAATAAATCCCAGATACTGGGACCTTCACTTGTGTCGCCGAGAGGCATGGCCTGCAAACCACCATAGGCCCCTCGCCCAGGCTACCTCATGCCCCAAAGGAACACTCACCCTGATCCAGGACACCCTTCAGGGCAAACCAGCTGGCCCCCACCCATGCACCAGGCCACTATCCTATCTAATAAAAGAGTAATATGCAGATTGACCATCACTCCAACACACAAGATGACTGTCCCCATGTGGTCAAAAGATCCTGCCCCCATGGAGACATAAGATGGCCACCACAAGATGGCCAGCAGGGGAGGGCAGTTGGGAGGGACCAGGCCAGCAGAGGAGGGAAGTTGGGGGTGACCAGGCCTGCAGGGAAGGGCAGTTGGGGGGGACCCAGGCCTGCAGGAAAGGGGAGGTAGGGGTGACCAGGCCTGCAGAGGAGGCCAGTTAGGGGTGACCAGGCCCACAGGGGAGGGCAGTTAGGGGCAAACAGGCTGACAGGGGAGCAGTTAGGCATCAATCAGGCTGGCAGGGGAGTGGTTAGGGGGTGATCAGGCTGGCAAGCAGAAGCACTTAGGGGCAATCAGGAAGGCAGGCATGTGAGCAGTTGGGGGCCAGCAGTCCTGGATTGTGCTGGGTTGTTGTGATGACCCAGCACTGACAGCTGTTGTTGCAGGCCTGGCGACCCAGCACTGACTGCTGCAGGGGCTGTGGATCAGGCCTGGAGAGAGGTGGACAGAGATGCAAGGTCTGATCCGTAGCCTCGGTGGTAGCTGTTGATCAGCCCTTGCCTCTCTGATCAGGCCTGGAGATAGGCTCAGAGATGCTGACTGGCATAGAAACCAACCAATTAGAACCAAATCTGGGTGAAGTGTGAGGAGCCAATGGCTGCCTAGGAGGTGGAGCTTTTCACACTGACTGGCATAGAAACTGACCAATCAGAACCTAATCTGGGTGAACTGCAAAGGCAGAATCTAAGGTGGGGGCTGAGAAGGGGTTTTAAGGACAACAGTTGTTTTGGTGTAAGGTGTAAGAAAGTGGTCCAGTTTGACAGCATAGTGCATATGGCTGGCTATTAGTCCAGACATAGGAACATCCTTCAAGGGTGCAAGCTGGGCTGAGAGAATCCCCTAACCCCCATATGTGAAATTTGTGCACCAGGCCACTAGTACATATGCAACATCATTGGATGCACACTCAGACCTTTTCAATTTTGGTAAAAATTGGAGTAATTTAGCTGCCGAAGTAAAAAATTTCAAATACCTTATTTAAGCATACCTTCCTTATTCTCAAGAAATCACAATCTATAAGGTGTAATCTACACTAAGTACAAATATTTTAAAGTCTTGGGGGACAAAAAGGGAGCAACTAAAGTTGGGAAAATAGTTTTCTGCTGCACGTTTTCTTCCATATCTAAACCTTTCTCATTGGCTCACGATGCTTCCAGGGGAATCTATATCCCTGTGTATAGGAGAGAGAAACATTTTGATTTCGAAGAAGAAGAAATGAACCAGCACTTTATGTCTGTTTAAGACCCTAGAAACACGCATCTCCTATAATTCCTGCTGCAGCAAGAAAAGCTAAAATTAAACAATAACATCAACACCCAAAGTGATGAGGAGACCATTAGGCACATGCATTTGAGTTTAGCATATTTGCTTTGCAAAACTCACCTTTCACTTTCTTAATTGCGTGATGAATGGCATATTTCATCTATTAAATTTACCTTGAGCTATTTTTTAAAAATCACACAATTTCCCCCTCCCCCCCCAAATTCTATGATTAACATTTTCTCATTGTTTTATTGCCAATTAGGATTTAAGTAAGCTTCCTTCAGGAGCATTTCCTAAGGAAACCAGGAAGTTTCGAACAAAGCTGGTAGGACAGGGCAGCTGTTCACAAATGGACCAGACATAGGAGAGGAGTTTAAATTTACTAAAAGCTGGGATCTGAAAAAGTTTGGATTAATTTGTTCTCGTCTCAATTTGGCCCCTACTTGGTAATAGAATGCAGCATTTAGTCCCTTTTCTCTCAGAGACTTTGTCTCTGTTTGCTGCAAATTCAAAGTTGTTTTTTGCTTACAGTTTCCATCTCCCTCCCATACACAATCCTCCATGGTTCATTAAAGTGGTGTAAATTAATGAACACACTTGTTTCTAGCTGCTTAAGCTTCCTAAATGCTTAAAAGGAATAAGCTGGTTGCTTTTCATGGACTTTAGGATGGAGGCTTCTCATTAAAATAGCCTGGTCTTCCTCCAGTCAGTCAGTATGTGAAATTAAAATGTGTAATGCATATTTACTACCCTGTCCATGCACACCTGCACCCACGAGATGTGCATGAGGAGCTGGTCAGCGTCTGGGGTGAGCAGACTGACCCTGCCAGTCATTAGGATGGAATGCCAGCAGCTTAAGCACCCATGGGCCGGACTGAACTTGATCAGTTCCTGCTAAGTAAATATGTAGCAGCACTAATGGCTAAGTGAACTTTCTAGGACTTAAAAAAAAAATGTGAATACTTCCCCAAGTTCACTTATTTCCTTTGCCTCTTGAGCAGAAGAAAAATCAAAGTGTCTGAGGAAGCTGTGTAATCTTGAGTGGAGGAAGCTCAACACAGAGTGGCTTTAAAAACCCAGGGAAGTCCTGGAAGCCCAGAAGTGGGTCTGGACCTGGGCACTGGGGAAGGCTCACCCTTTGTGATCCACTTTCAGAGCCCTATTCATTTTTCCAAGAAGCAGCCTAAATGTTACAAAGAGGAATAAATCATGCATATAAATGAGAAGGCCATTCCTCATCATTCAACCTTAATTCTCTTTTTCTTCTCCTGGCCTAACTGTCCTCAAGGATATTTCCATCTTGCACTGTCTCTTTCTTTCTTATTTTAAGAGCCAGAAATCAGCCATTTTCATTTAGCCCATTTATTCCAAAATACTTATAGAAAATTTCTTTGACTTCTAAATTTGTTTAAATGTAAAACATGGATTGTGATCCAAGTGCCTTTAAGGGATTGAGTAAATAAAAGATGACAAAAGTGAGTAATTATTAATTCCTCCCTCCTCCAAATTACAGCAGCAATACACTAGATAAATATGTTTTAGTGCATTGATTTACACTTGCTTTTCTTCTAGATAGACTGCTTTATCAGTGACAAATAGAAAAGTAAAACCTGGGACAGTTACTCCTGTTAGGTATTTTTGATTATAACACCATTCTACCATGACAGAATCGCTTTGAAATAAAATACAAAGCTTTATGGAGAGAGTTGGTTGAAAGGGTAATTTTGGTTTTCATATTTAAGTTTTCAGAATGCCTTCAACATACTCAAAATTGAAGGACCTTGACTCAATTCAAGAATAAGAAATTTAAAATTAATGCTTTTAAAACAACTTTTAAATGAGAGACAATAAAAGGGGTAAAAAGTTTATGATGGCAACCTTAAGACTGATTTTAAAAATAAACATGTATCTTAATTTCAACCATCTTGAAATGTAGGTCTTTTCATTCAGAAAAATCATGGGTTACACAGACAGGATTTACTTGGTAGACGTAACAGCTGTGGAAGACTGGATGCCATCTGCAACATGAATATGAAGTTACTACACATGTGCATACATATATGTGCAGAATGATCACAGGAAAAATTGAAATGGAAAAAAACTTATTACATGAGACTATCTCATCCAAGACTCTTCTCTCAATTCTTCACTGTTTTTTTAAAAATTAGAGTTTGTTTGTGGTGCTCCAATTTCTTGTAATTGGTTTTATAGGACTTCCTCTGACGTTGGATGGACTTAGTTTAGAACCCATTTCTCTCACTTAAGGTGTGGCCTTCACTGTGCTTTCATGTCTCTGACTTCAGTGTGTTCTCTATCAAAAGGATTAGTGTGGGGACAAAGGATATATGCATAGCACGGTACTAGTGGCATCTAATGGGGTTTTATAAGACACATATAACTTAACTTTTCAGATATTTTAAACCTACCCAATATAGAGAAATGCATAATTTATATTGACAAGGTATATCAAACATATATAGCTCTTCATAGTAGAACTAGCTTTGGAGCATTTTCTTATTTTTATTTCAATAACTTTTCAGTTTTACCTGGGTTGGCCTGAATTTCTTATATGTTAGGTTTGCTTAAGAGACATGAGCAGAACTGGCCTTCTCTGACCCTTGAATCAATACCACTCTTTGTAATGCCCTAAGTAGCCTGTCTTGCTTTTTGGTGCCGTTGCTTTGTAAAATCACAGGATGCATCTCCTCCCTGTATCTCTACTAGGTTTGGTTATTCCTACTGAGACTTCCTAGTCTGCTGCATGGTACCTCACTGAACCAACTGGAGTCCAGCAAGGAATACAGACTTTCTATTGACTTGTAATGTACATAAAGTAAAGCAGACAAATCTTCAATGAACAGCTAGATACACTATGATCCAAATGAAGAGAAAGAGAGAATCCTGTTGATAGCTTTCTTCAAAGATAAGTGCTCTTCTGATCTCTGTCATCATAGATGAGCTTTGCCTGGTTTTGAACTTCATATCAATGGAATCACACAGTAACGAGTATACTCTTTTGTGTCTGGCTTCTTTCATTCAGTGGTATGACTAATGTTAAATGAAGCAGGAGTTTGTTGCTTTTAATTGCTGTGTAGTATTCCATCGTATGAATGTATCATAACTATTTATCCACTCTCCTGTTGATGGACATTTGGATTATTTTCAGTTTGGCGTGGGGCTGCTAGGACCATTTTTAAACATGTGTTGGGTGGAACATAAACACTCAGTTCTCTTGGGTGGATTTCCAGGAGTGAACTGCTATATCATAGGGTATATGTGTATTTGCCTCAGTAGATATGGCCATTGTCATTGACAACGCTCCAACCAGCTGAGCCACCTGGCAGGGTACACCAGATAATTTCAGCAGAGAGAATTTGTATTAGGAATTGGTTAAAAAGGTACTAGGCGGGAACTGAAACAGCAAAAGGGCACACTGAGGCAACACAGATATTGTAACTGCCTGTAACAATTCCTCCTACTTCCTCCAGGGCCAATGGAACAAAGGGAAGTGTGTGCGGGCGTATTAGAATCTAGAATTTTGAAACGGTCTTGACATATTCACAGAGGGGGCAGGTGCCCCCGGGAGACACAATGAGGCTGATTTTGGGAATGCCAAACATTTTGTTGTTGTTAATCCTCACCCGAGGATATTTTTTCCATTGATTTTTAGAGAGAGTGGAGTGGGGGGAGGGGAAGAGACATGGACATGAGAGAGAAACACACACAGGGATTGGTTGCCAGGGCCTGGGACTGAACCTGCGATCCAGGTACATGCCCTTGAATGGGTGAATGAGCAGAACTGGCCTTCTCTGACCCTTGAATCAATACCTTGACTAGGAATTGAACCCTTGACTCTTTGGCTTGCAGGCCAATGCTCTACTACTGAGACACACTGGCCAGGGCCAAACATTTTTTTTTTTTAAAGCTGGAAACTGGTAGCAACTGCTGCCAGTGGGAAGGAAGCCTGGGACTTTGGAAGTCAAAAACTGGCACCCTTCAGGATGGGACCCTATCTTGTGACTCAAGTGGATCTGATGGTTTTCCTTGTCTCTGTAACATGTATGCTGCAAATGTATTAGTCTACTTAACTCCAGCTGTACATAAAGTCATGGACTGAACTAACACAATTCATACATCCCACTTCCATACAAAAAATAGAAACTCAGTGCTCCATCAGAGTGGAGTTCAACAGGATTCGCCTTGGTGGGGACTTTGCAGTCATCTTTTGGAGGTTGCTTTTGAACATTCTTTGAGGTAAAGCACAGACTTCGGAGGAGGTGAGAGTTGGATTCAAGTCCATCTTCCATCCCTGACAACTGTGTGACAATTCCAGAGACCTTTCTGAACTCTGTCAGGTTAGGACTCTCGATCACAACTTCTCCTAATAGGGTGTTGCTTCTGTAGGCGACTTTCCCAGGGCTCTGGTTTTATGTAAGATTTTTGGTTACATTTAAAATCATCTTTAAAACCTTACCTGGCCACATTCTTCTGGGATCCTTTTGTTGTTCCCCTGCTTTTATGTTACCCAAAAAGCCTAGCAATCAGGCTACAGGAACTGGAAGCAGTGGACACTGGGATGGGGGCAGTGTTGCTCTCTGCTCCTCTCACAAACACTTGGTGTGATTTCTCTCTCTCTCTCTCTCTCTTTTTTTTTTTTGTTGTTGTTCCTGTAGCACTTGCTTGTAACCTTATGTCAAACTACCCAGGACTCTACTTAACTGTGTCCATCCCGTATATGTCGAATTGCTTGAAGATAGAAACCAAGACTGTCAGAGCTAAGTGACTCCTTAGCACCTGTGCAGGTGTTAATATTTGCATAAGAATAAAAAATATTTGAAAGTCAAGATTTTAAGTTTTTCAAAATGAACTTAATAAAAAGTATCCTTTATTTAAATGTAGGATCCAATATAACTAGGCATTATGTAGACTAGCACATGAATTTTTCTTTGATTACAACAACTAAATAAAATGTTTTTATTAATTTCAGAGAGAGATGAAGAGAGAGGGAGAGAGAGAAACATTGGTTGGCTGCCTCCTCCATGCCCCCTCCTGGGGACTGAGCTTTCAACCTGGGCACCAATTGAATGGGAGACTTCTCAGTGCACTGGACGATGCTCAACCACTGAGTCACACGGGTCAGGGCACAACATTTTTTAAATAGCCATTCAGTTAACAATGCCTGAGTTGGGACAGGAACTTTAGCCTTATTTGCTTTATTTTTGGATCCTTTTTATGGTGATCTTTGTGAGAATGATATTTGCTGCTTCTGTCTAGATTTTAATCACAGAATGACTCCAAATATTTGGTCCCACAGAAGTAAGTGGGAATGGCAAAAGTTTGAAATCATTAGAGCCATCTTAAAACAATTTTTCTTAATAATAAGAAATTGGAAGGGAGAAACCAAGTTGGCAGCATAGGTGAATACCTAAACTGCTGCCTTGCACAACAGTTTTAAAACTACAACTAAAGGATAGAACGGACACCATCCAGAACCACAGGAAAGCTGGCTGAGTGGGAACTCTGCAACTAGAAGTAAAGAGAGGGGCTCACGAAGACTCAGAGGAGCTGTAAAAAGCTGAGGTATGGAGACATGCATGTGGAGAGGACGGGCGGCAGAGGGTTTGGCTGGCTTCCTCTAGTGGGAGGAAGACGGAAACTTCGGCTGCACTGAACTCCACTTCTGACTGCACTGAATCCCAGTTCTGGGCAAGACTCATATGGGGGGAGTCTGGACTATCATGAAAAGGGAGGAGTGCACAGACACTTAGGGGAGCTGCCAAAGGCAGAGGTCTGGAGACACTTGCAAAGAGGACTTATTGCTGATTGTGCCCCAGACTTTCTCTAGCAGGAGAAAAACAGAACCTCCCCATTGCAATGAAATCCAGGTCCGACTGCACTGAACCCCAGTTTTGGGCGAGACCCTGGGGACATAGACTCATACAGGTCCTCAGAGCGCATGGAAACTCAGGGGAGCCAGAAAGGCAGAGGTCTGGAAGCACGTGCGTATGCACAGAGAGGGTTGCAGCGATTATTGAGGGGCACTGAGACCCAGAGGCCGCCATGTAGGGAAGGGCTGATGGGAAGCCAAGGCTGCCTGCTCAGCCCTGAGACTCCGCCACAGCCTCTGGGACAACTTTAAGTGTACCAACATCAGAATTGTGGGGGTGCCAGAAGAAGAGAGAGAGCAAGATAGTGAAAACCTATTTGAAGAAATAATGACTAAAAACTTCCCCTACCTGGTAAAAGAAATAGACTTACAAGTCCAGGAAGCACACAGAACCCCAAACAAAAGGAATCCAAAGAGGACCACACCGAGACACATCATAATTAAAATACCAAGAGCAAAAGACAAAGAGAGAATATTAAAAGCAGCAAGAGAAAAACAGTTAGTTACCTACAAGGGAGCACTCATACGACTGTCAGCGAATTTCTCAACAGAAACGATGCAGGCCAAATGGGAGTGAAAAGAAATATTCAAAGTGATGAATAGCAAGAACATACAACCAAGATTACTCTAACCAGCAAAGCTATCATTCAGAATTGAAGGTCAGATAAAGAGCTTCACAGATAAGAAAAAACTGAAGAAGTTCATCATCACCAAACCAGTATTATATGAAAGGCTGAAAGGTACTCTTTAAGAAGAGGAAGAAGAAGAAAAAGGAAAAGATAAAAATTAGAAACAATAAATACATATCTATCAACAAGTGAATCTAAAAATCAAATGAATTGAAAATCAGATGAACAGAATAAACTGGTGACTATAATAGAATCAGGGGCATAGAAAGGGAGTGGACTGATAATTCTCATGGGGAAAGAGGTGAGGAGTGTGCAGAGATAGACTGGACAAAAATCATACACCTATGAATGAGGAAAATGTGGGGGAGGTAAGGGGAGAGGGTGGGGAGGGAACTGGGTGAAGGGGAGATATGGGGGGGGAAGAGGAACAATTGTAATAATCTGAACAGTAAAGATTTATTAACAAAATAAAAATAAATAAAATATACATAACATAAAAAGAAAGAAAATGGAAAACTGAAAGCGATCTGGAGTGGATTTTTTCCCTAGCTTTTATTATTAATATTTTCATTTTTTAAACCAGTACTGCATTCCTATATTAGTTTTAGTTTTAAGAAATTTTAAATCTAATGAAAGGTGTATTGGAACAGAAAGTTCAATATTCATTCAGCAATCATTAATTGAGAAGTATCAGAACCTTATTTGATTCAGTGAATTCTCTATTTCACAATGTGGTTATAAGAAAAAAAAACTGTGGCCTGGCCAGTGTAGCTCAGTGGCTGAGTGTTGACCTTTGAGCCAAAAGGTCACGGTTCAATTCCCGGTCACAGCACATGCCTGGGTTGTGGGCTCAATCCCCAGTGTGGGGATTGCAGGAGGCAGCTGATCAATATATATAACCAAGAAAAAAAACCGTGCTTGACAAATGATATTTTAGCTCACATTCATCTCTGCCATTGGTAGAATTAAAACCTCATGACTACAATGTGCCTCGTACTACATTGCATATGCTGGTGGTCTTGATTTGCTGGAGAGGCACCCCATCTGGACATCTACAAGGTGCTTGATTCCTGAAATGCATGCATACCTTTTTATATAGCAAGCCTGTTACATACATTGCGAGGTTAGTAGCCCAGAGCCCTTTAATAAACTTAATCAGGGTGAGAGTCAGGTGTATATTTGATTGCATCTTATGGTTTGGGAAGCAGCAGCAAACTCATTTCTTAATTTTATTTTCAATATATTTTTATTGATTTCAGAGAGGAAGGGAGAAGGAGAGAAAGAGCAACATCAATGATGAGAATCATTGATTGGCTGTCTCCTGCAGGCCCTCCTCCCTGCTCCCCTCCCACTGGGGATCTAGCCCGCAATCCAGGCATGTACCCTTGACCAGAATAGAACACGGGATGCTTCAGTCCGAAGGCTGATGCTCTATTCACTGAGCCAAACCAGCAAACCAGCTAGGGCAAAATTTCCTTCCTTTTTAAGGCTGAATAATATTCCATTGTACCTACAGATCACATTTTATTTATCTGTTGATGAACATTTGTATTGTTTCTACCTTTTGGTTATTCTGAATAATGCTGCTATGAACATGGTTATGTAAATATCAGTTGAGTTCCAGCTTTCAATTCTTTATACCCAGAAGTGAAATTGCTGGATTGTATTATAAATCTGTTTAACTTTTATTGAGGAACCCTATTGTCATTTTAAGCCCCTAAATGTTGAAGTGATTTGTTACATAATAATAGATAATATTCCGTTTATTTACGTCTATCTCTTTTACTGGGATGAGTTCTTTGGAAGCTTCATTCTTTATTATTAGCACATAGCTGCATGCCTGGAACATAATTCTGAAATGAGTGAATGGAGACTCTTGCAATCAGATGTGATTTTAAAATATTTATCAATCTAAATGGCAATAGTCACTGATCAGACATAATAGACAAGTACATTGTAGGGTCAGGAGTATTGCCTGCCAGGCATCACCACTTAGTTGCTGGATTGTGGAAATTTCAGAGATGGTGATGATGGATACTGGTCTGCCCCTTTACTAATAAGGAACTGGCTATTTATCAACTGATATGGAAGTATTTCAATATTTTAACAAGCAGAGGGTGGATGCTACACATCGGCCCTGTCATCACCATTGCTCGGAAGGAGGTAGAGAAGCTGTATTTCCTGTTCTGTAAGTGAAGAAATTGTGCAGCGGAGTTAAGTGACTTCTGTAAGGTCATGAGGCCAATAACTGGCAAAATTTTTGAAGACAGATGCTTTGATTCTAACTTCATGTTCTTCCTGTAACACAAGCTGCACATGTGTCCTGATTGTGAGGAAAGTTATAATCTTCTTGGACAGATAGGCTTATGTGTGAAAAATATGTATACAGAGAAATACAGGCCTGGAGTGCCAGATGCTACACGGTATAGAGACAAGAGCATCATCATCTAAGAAGGGCTCCTAGAAGGTTGACTATAATCAAGCCTCCAAGGCCAAGAAGGGAGAAGAAGGTAGAGTGAGCAGAGAGATGGGATGGGGAGATAAGACTGGGTGTTGATGAAACTGGGCCTGGCGGAGGTAGAGGCCCTCTTTGGTGAGCAGGAGGCTGCCATTAGGGGAAAAGGAAAGAAGACTTTGTTGTCTTCCTCCTCTGGTCACTTATCTGTATGGTCAGCAGGGACAAGTCAGGACACAGAAAGTTTTAAGAAATTGGCAAGAGAAAGACAGGGCATTTGTTGAGTAAAACTTAACTATCCACTGGGGAGCCAAATATCTAGCCCTGGTGTCAGGCCGTGGAGCCTGTATCAAAGGGCAGTTACCACCTGCTATAATCTGAGTGTTTGTGTCACCCCCAAAGTCAGATGTTGGAATCCTAACCCAAAGATACAATGGTATTAGGAGGTAGGCCTTTTGAAAGGTGATTGGTCATGCAGGTAGAGCCCTCATGGCTAATATTGAGTGCCGTTATAAAGAGACCTCAGAGAGATTTCCTGGCCCCTGCTGCCATGTGAGGCAAAGCGAGATGACAGCTGTCCATGAGTCAGGAAGCAGACCCTCAACAGAAAAAGAACCTGCATCTTAAACTCCCAATCTCCAGAACTGGGAGAAATACGTGTTTGTTATTTACTAGCCACTTTGTCCATGTATTTTTGTTATAGCAGTCCACGTTGACTCAGACACCATGTATGCTGCACGGCATGGTATCAGATTATATAGCCTGTTGTTTATTGCCTGTCTCTCCCACGAGAATATAAGCTCCAGGCTTAGTTCATGGCTGCCTCTCCAGTGTCCGAAAGACCCTTCGTATTTCAAAGAGCAGTGAGGAAGGGTGTCCTTGGAACGCCCTCCCAGCGCAAGCTCCCTGGGATGGGTAGAGTCCAGATCCCAGAAGGCTTGCTTAGCATCAGCATAGGAGCACACACCCAGTGCTCTTCCCCTCTGCCTGCTGGTTGTTGGGAGCAGGGGCCTCGGCAGCGTTAACAGAAAGGCCCAGGTTCTCAGAAAAACATCTGGCTGTCTGGCAAGCCAGCACTGAAAGGACCCCCCGTTGCATTTCCTTTAGCACACTCAGTTGCCAGAAATGGGTTTTCTCCTGTTTCACCAAAATAAGAAGCGTGTTAAGCTTTATTTACCTTCCATGGCATTGTTGGAGCTGCTCTGCCAAATTCTCAAGGTTAAAAAGCATATTTTTCTTTTGTATTCATGTACACTTGTATCTACTCTATTCTCTCCCATAGAACCATTGTGTGCGTATGTGCTTATGAACACAGTTTCAAAAGCACCCTGAACATCTGAATGGGGCTCTCTCTCGCTCTCTCTCTCTCTCTCTCTCTCTCTCTCTCTCTCTCTCGCACAAAAACAGGTGGTTTCAAGAGGCCCCTCTCATCTTCCTGTTTCACAGTGTCTCCCATCAGCAGGCTGTTTGGAGTTTTTCATCAAAGAAATTATAAAGCTGGGTTCCATGGAAATGTTTCTAGTTAAAGTATTAAAAAAATGTTCTCATATGAGTAAGGGGTCCCCCCCCCCCACCTCAGACCCACTCTTCCCATTCTCATCTCATTTTAAATGTAACATTGAAACAAATTCAAAGGCTTTTCTTAGGCCATCTTTGTAAGTAATTTGCGGGCAGCTTCTCTTAAGGACACTGGGAAGGGACAAAAGTGACTAACAGTTTTGTTCATGGCTAAAGGGCTGTCCTATTTCAGCTCACAGCAGCTCCTCAGACCCTCCATGCAGGGGGCTCTTTGGAAAGCAATCGTGACAACTGCCTGTCCCCCAGCCAGGGGCAAGACGTGTGAGGTCAGCAGAACTTTAAATCAAATACAGTGCATGCACAACTTCCATTTTGAGAGTTGTGGGGCGGGGGGGGGGGGGGGGGGGGGGAATGGGACTCAGGAAGCATTTCTTGGCAATTAATTTAAAATATTTCAAATGAAAACACATGTTCTTGAGAGTATGGGAGAGAGAGTACGGTAGCATTAAACCATGTAAACAACTCTAATAACAATGATATAGACTTCTGGGACAGACCTTTCCAATTCAAGGCTCAGGCAAGGCTGTTCTCTAAGGATGGCCTGTGCACTCTTTCTGGAAGCATTTGTCACTCTGGAATCCAAACCCAAAGACAGTTCATCGCAAAAAGAGACAAATAGCTGAGGATGGAGCTTTGAGGCCAACCCTGAAGAATTTGAAATAATTTTACTTATGTGTGTAACCTACTTTAAATAAATGAAAGCTTAATATTTGGGAGCTGGACTCCTGTGTTGGGACTCGTAGCTTTTGGTTGATGATTGCAGGTTGTACTCCTTTAGGTCAGAGCGCCATATGCTGTCCCAATTACAACTGCTTGACTTTCAATGATTATGGGAAAATTCCCTTGAAAGATTCATATGTGGAACAGAAATGTTGTCAGACGGCATGAGGGGCTACAGCAGGCTTGGCAGATGTCCTGTTGCTTTGATTACATTTCAATCCCTCCCATTATATATGTACCTCACATAAGCAATTTGTGAACAAATAGCAGAATCTGAATGATTTTTCGAAGTATTCTGAGGTGTGTTTTTTTTTCCCCTTCCTCCTGAGAGAAAACTATTCTAAAGAATATTGCTTTAGGCAGAAAAATAGGTTCTTCAAAAGGTCTTCAGCTGCTAGGACCTCTTAAAAGTTAAGTTTACTCTGGTGATCACAAGTGAAGGATGACATTTCAAAAAAACCACTGTGGCAGCCACGGCAGATTTTGGAGACACACCAAGAAATGGCGAAGGTTGGAATAGAATGCTTTACCACTGATTGCGTGAAATACTCTAATTTCCAGTTTTACATGATTATAAGAAAGTCCAGGCCTATGTAGAATAGAAGAAAGTCACTTCCTGCTGTGCTCGGAACAACTGGGCTCCCCCAGAAGTAAGGCTGCCCTGTGGCCCTGCGGCCCAGCCAGGCCTGGGCTACCAAGGCTGGCACTGCTGGCAAACCTTGTTCTAATAGGACACAGACCACCTGGGAGGAATCACTCAGCTAAGGGAAACTGTAACATTGAAGTGGGCAATTAAGAGTTATTTTGGCTTCCAGACTCAAGCCTCTATAGGCAACTGTCACAGGGAAGTCTTCTATCCTCAGGTTCTGTCCTCAGCCTGAGGGTGAAAGGTGAAGCTGTCCAAACAAAGGCAGGCAGGCCTAAGCCGAGCCTGACGCCATTCTAGTGAGGAAGACTCTGCCTATATTCCCAAGGCCGACATCAACATGGACATGAGCAGGCCCGCCAGCTCCTATTCACCCTGGTGCAGCATGGCCTTTGCAGTGTGAGTTGTGTGTCCCAGGCCCAATGTTGCTCCCCAGTGCAGTGGACTCTGCCTGAGTGCCATGTACTATTCCTACAGGGAATGGGTCAAGGTCTCCTTACACTTTTAAAAATAACATCGAGGAGGAAAAATTCCTTCTAATCTCTTAGGTTCTGTGGCTGGTCGAAGAATTTCATTGAAATAAGGTAGATTAATAGGAGAAAAGTATATAAATTTTCTATTTTTACATGTACATAGGAATCTTCAGTAGGACAATGAAGACTGCCCAGAGGCCATTAGGCTCCAAAGCTTATAAGGGAAATTGTGGGTATGTGACCAGCCAAAGGCTCTTGGGCTAGTGGCAATAAATTGTGGGGTAGTGCCTAGGGAATACATGGCAGGGGGTGGGTGGGTGGTGGTGGTGGTGGTGGGGGGGGAGACACACTAATGGAAAGCCAGGGCTATTTTGGTAGGTTTGTTTGTACATGTCCATTCCAGCGTTGGCCCCCACTCCCCATCTCTGGTGATAAGAATGTTCTTGTCTTCCTGATGTAGGGAGGGCCCCTTTGTCAGGGGAAATGTACGGATTTGCTTTTAGGTGGAAGCAGGAGAGCAGAGAACTGCATCCGGCAACTCTCAAGGGCCTGCAGCTCAAAATAGTCAATATGCCAAAGTGGAATATTGGGGGAGCATGCTCTGAACCCCTTCAACAGTGTTCTGATTTCATGCCTTGACGACAAAATTTAATTTTCCCACACTTCAGACTGCAAGGAAACTGAGATATACTAAAAGCAGTAAAGTAATTGTGGGAAGAAGACCTTCCAGGCACATTTTTTCCTTTAAATGATCAATCCAGACTCAGCGTGGCCCCGTGGACCCTCTTCTCACAACGGAGACAGTCCTCTGGGAGTACACGGAGCTCATGTTAATCTGCAATTCAGATTCCCCCGTGCTCCTGCCGCTCACCAGCACTTCCTCCAGAGCATATATATGTAGTCTGTACCTGCTGACAAAACCTATGTGTTAGAGTCCGAAGTCCCTATGGCACCAACTGCTTATTAGTGGGGGAAAAATCCAAAATAAAACACGGTCCAATCACTTACCTTAACAAAAGATTTATTTGAAACAGGTTTGTGCAGACATACACCAGTCAACAGGATTGATCAAAGCCACAAATCACTACATTTTCCAAAACCTCTAAAAATACAAGTAAATGCCCTTCATTTGTATTCACTCCAGGAGGGAACCCAGCTCCGCTATAATGTGCTGCTATAATTTAACAACCAGAGGACATTAATAGGATGTGAAAATGGTAACACTTCTAGAGGGAGGGAACAAAACCCCCACGCTCAACAGAAGAGCTCACCGCTCTGCTGGGAGCCAATTAGACGTGCCCCCACAGCTCCGCTCCTCTCTGCATAACCAGATTAAAACCTCCCCGTCACAAACAATATTTAAGCAATCTAAGCACAGATGTGACAGCAGACAGGAGGGCACATGGCTCCACTTGCATGAGAAAACACCACAAAGATGTTGCCTTCAAACAGGGATCCAGTGACCTGCAGGAATGGTGATCCACCGAGGCTTGCCGAAGACCCGGCTGCCTAAGGCCAGCCCTGTGAGTGCCACCCCTGGTGAAACCTGCTGGCATTGCCCTTCAGAGGGAAGTTTAAAGGCAGGCAGCACCGCACACCCTCGAGTTCAGCAATCACTGGCAGTATGGGAGTGTCAACCCTTGCATTGAGTTTATTAATGAAAAATCAGAACTGTATTTCCTTGCCCAGCAATCTATTTGGAAGGAGGAAGGCTCTATGACAGGGCAGACTTTCCTTTGCAGTTTTTGTATTGTTGTTTATTGATCCACCTGCACACGAGGCTACCTGAAGAAACCTAACTGAATCCAATCCTGGCAGGCGTGGGTTCATATCCTGATCTTTGGGCTCTCTCCTTTCCAGCTCTCTTTCTTCACACTGGAGAGCTTACCCATAAAAGGCTCTTGATAAGCTCTCTTGACCCCTGAGTTTCCTGGGCAGCACTATTTGGGTAGTGCTATTCCTTCAACTTTCTTCTTCCTATTTCTGTCATAAATCAAAGCTACCTGACACTTTGTTCCTGACTTTTAAAACCAATAGGACTCCTTTCTTTAGCCAGGACAGAAGAAATGCCGATAGACTAATCCTGTGTGTTTTTCTTGGTCTGATGCCTGGGAGAAAGCAGAGTAGACATCTCTAAGGCAACCAGAGCAAGAGATTGTCATTGGAAAATGAGCCAGCCTGGGTGTAAAAAGAATCATTCCTTTGTGTCCCTAAAGTCAGGGGAGCAGAGGTGTTTGTCAGACTTAGCAGCTATGCAACAGGCTGGGGTTAAGGTAATGGGTGAACTTGCCCCTCCTTTCCGCTTCCATTTCTTTTGTTGCTTCTGGCCACTTCAATTTATATTGGTTCAGCAGTCTTTCCTTCCCACTGAACACTGCACACCGATTCACAAGTCACCCATACCCAAAATATGAAGAGAGAGTTTTGAACAGAGTACCCAGTATGAGCTTTGGATTTGATGTAGCTGCTGTGATGGACAATGGAAATGTGTATTGTGGGATAATTTGGGATGCTGAGAAAAGAATATATGAAGAGCACAAACATCAGGTTGAGTATTATAGGTCTATTCCTTTTGAGAATACTTATTAACATATCATTATGGGAGGCCTACGACCCATGGAAACCCTTCTAATGGTTCTTCTTGCTCTTCAAGATGGACAAATGGTTGGAATGAGACTCAGTATTCTCCCTCAGAGACAAACACAGCCCTCAGCAACAAAGCCAAGTGATGTTGTTTCCTCCTTGTGGGGTGGGGGAGGGGGCGGCTTTACTTTCACCATCGCCATCACTATTGTATTTGCCAATTTAATCATTTGCATAAAGAGAGTATTTAGTGAATAGGATGGAGGATGCCACCTTTTGACTTGATCCGATAAACATATTTCTTTGCAAATTATTACTTCGGTTCTGCTTAATCATAGCCACAGTTTCCCTATTCACATTTTTTTATAGTTCCTAGGAGATGAGAGCTATATTTCAAATGCTGAGACTAAATCACTCCTTGAATTACGTTGGGACAATGACCCTGGGCAGTAATTCAAACCCTGGCTGAAATGTGTGCAGTTTTTTCACATGTTTAAAACCAAAGACAATGTTCTATTGCAAACATTTTACTCAACTTATGGTCTAAGACATAAATCCCCAGGACAAGAATCTGATAGAAAGTTCTCTTCCTATGCTTCAGAATAAGTAAGTAAGTAAGTAAATAAATAAATAAATAAGATAAAGGGTCACTGTTATAACAAATGGAGATTATAGACTAAAGCTTTATTTTTTAAAAATGTAACCTTGAAGTCAGTAATATATACATCCATATGCATTTTCAGGTGTTAGTTACCTACACTCACTTTTTTCCCCCATTATTCACTGCTTCCTGACAAGTTATTACTGATTTTCACTGCCAGCTCCCTACAGCAAGACCTGAAGCCTTGTCAAGGAAAAGGAAATGTCAACAGAGTTCTCAGTCTTGCTCTGCTGAAACCTAGGCTCCCGTTTTAGGATATTACTCCACAAATGTTAAAGAAACAGCACCCCCTTTATCCAAACACAGGTCCTGTATGCTGTACTGATCCAGAAAAGGGCCACACACATGTGCACCTGTATGGGAGATGAGGGAAGGTACTGCTGGTCAAGAAGCCTGAAATATTCTGCCTAGAGACAGGATAGACACATCAGCTACATCTCCCAATTATTACAAGCCCATTCTGATCAGCAATGAAGTACTAATCCCAACAACCAAGTAGAAATGGTTGGTTTATTCTGCTCGTTCCTCCTCTCTTTTTCCACAGTCACCCTTGCCTGCCCATGACAGAGTAGAGCTGAATTCAGAACCTAGTACTCGGAACCATTGGTCTCCCTTTGCAGAGTCAGCAGAATGGGTCAAGGGCTCAAATGAGAGTCGGCAGTCTGTCTGTATAACTCTAGACTAAGGCTGAGCCTGCGTGGGTTCTGCCCCTTTAGCCCAAACCAGAAATAGGCCCCATGTGCTGACCGAGTGTGACCTGCCAGCCTGTGTGTCACTTACCATGTGGCAGAGTGACAAGTCCCATGTGGCATTTCCACTGAGCTGACAGCCAGTGTATGCAACTTAGTCCAGTCCACCCTGCTCCCTGGGGAAGGGTTGTGTGTGACACTTTGACCTCAATTTAAAGATAGGACAAATGACACAGCCCCTGAGCCGCCCTGTCTAAATATTCTACATCACACACAGTGACAGCTGCTCCTCCTAGAAACCCAATTTAGTCATCTGGATACAAGATAGCTTAATTGCATAAGAGAATAAATAGAAAGGCAACTTATCCACTGTATTCTGCGTGCTTATTTCATTATTGCAAAGACTCTTTAGTCTACTTCTCAAGAGAATTTGAAAATATATTTAAATCTCAGAAAATCTGAGCTGTATTTAATGTGGAAAATAAAGTAAAAAACAAAACACCCCAAACACCACACACACACACACATTCTAATTCACAAATCTGATTCAGAAGGTTTTCAGTTCAAGAGAGAGCTAAGTGTTTGACAAAGAATTGAGTGTGAGTTGCCACTTTTCAAACAGACTTAATTCTAAATGAAACCAAATAGCCAGGATGCCTAATGCACATTCAAGTCTCATTTTCATTTTTCCTCTGTATTGAGACCATCATCTTTATGGGTGTGCAGCAAAGACATGCACGTTGGTTTGTGTTAATTATTAGACTCCCCTGCTCCCTGTAATGGTAGTCCTTCAATGATTCACTTTGCTGGAAGCTATAGTATTTAAATGTTTCATCACCTTGGGGAGGAGGAAGTGGCAACTTTCTGAGCCTCACCTATTAATTGCACTACCTTGCTTCCCCTCAAGCCCTGGACCCTGGTCACCTCTTAAGTGAGGGGTTAGTTCTCTCTCTCTCTCTCTCTCTCTCTCTCTCTCTCTCTCTCTCTCTCTCTCTCTCTGTGTGTGTGTGTGTATTGATTTTTTTACAGAGAGGAAGGGAGAGAGTAGTTTTGCAAATCATAGTTGATGCAAATCATAATTATTTCAATGTCCAGTAAGATGTAGATGTTCTACATAAAGGGTTCGGAAGCAAAGTGCACTATTGTTTTATTTCCTAATTTAGCACAGCCATTCCCAGAGGAACTGTGTCATTGCAGCCAGTAACAGCTGCCCACAAGTATTTAGGTTAAGCTATCCAAAAATCTGGTTTGGCAACCAAAGCAGAGAGGAGAGAACGTGCCTCCAGGCTGGTCGTTTATTAAGGGCTCCAGGTGCTCACATGACCGCCTGAAGGCATCCAGGTTCTGTCCAAATTTAGAACAAGGGACTCTGCAGTTTGGAAAGTCAATGACTTCCCTTCCTCATCTTAGACACAGGGTACTTCCTACTGTGAGCGGTGCCTATATCTAACACTGACCGGATAAGGAAGGAAACCTTGTTGATATAAAAAAGGCTGTTGAAATGTTTGAAATTTTTTTCAATTAAAACTGGCTGTCAACATCTTGTTTAACCTCCTGAACATATTAGGCTGATCAGGACATCTGTCTGGGCTTCAGGGCTTGATTTCAGAGTTTCTACTCTGACTTGGTGGGAAGTGTCCTCTCCCCCCTCCTCCCTGTGTCTGTGTCCTTGCTTTTTGCTTTCTCCTTCCATGGTCATCCTCCTTCCTACACTCAGGGGCCCCCTCTCTCAGCTGGGCTTGCACATCCTCTCTGGTTCCAGAGCAACAGAGTGACAAGTGTGTTGCCTCACTGTGGAGACATGTTCTTAATTCATTCATTTTCCAACAACGGAAATCCAAAATGTGCTCTCAACTCCTAAGAAGACAAGTGTGAGTTCTAAGTTAAGAGGATGCTGAAAGTCCAGTGGTCTGAAGACTGGAAAGTGCATATTGGGAGCCTGGTTAGCAGGGTCCACACCACCGTCCTGACCTGCAGGCTTCCCTGTCACCACAAAGAGGCAGGTATACTTCAGAACATCTGCAGAAGAGTTGCTTTTTCCCTTTAGTTATAGAAGGAAAAGGGCGGAGGAAGAAGGAACTTCTTGCATTAGTATCTGTGTTAGAGAAAGGATGGATGTGGACTTGGATTGTTGCCCACCAGTGGCCATGCACTGAGCACAGCAGCCAGCCATGCAAAAGGTGTGAGGATGAGAGACCAGGCCAACCCTTTGGGAAGGGTGCAGAAGATGGTGTTGGAACACAGATGGTTTGCTCCACTGGGAATGTGGCTAGGATGTTCACATCAACATTCTCAGGTTTCCCACCTGGTATACAGGAAACCATAATATTTGTGATTTCATTGTAATCAAGAAATTTATGCCAACTTCATACAAACACAATAGGAATCAAAGCAAGACAGCAACCTGCCTAAAGTGAAGTCTCCACGCTGTCTGTGGACTTGATCTGTGAGGTAAAAGGACAGGAAGCAAGTGTGTCCGGCTCTCTGCCACGGGATGGGCTTCTCACGCAACATAAGACTCTTTTATTTTTGTTCCCAGAACAACTAGTACTGATGTTTAAATACAGGTGAAACATAATGTTTTTAATTTCACACCTCACAGAGCACAGCAGAATGCTTAATAACAACGTAAACAAAAGTTAGGCCAAGCACTGCAGACAGATTGGGAGGAAAGAATGGCTTCCCCCGTGGTATATACTCCAGGTTTGCGCAGGAATACATAACTAACAAACCATTTGGCTAAGGCCGCAGAAATGTGTTTTCTCATATTTTGGCTGCTGACACCAGTCTCTTCTGACAAAGATGTGTTAACACTGGGTACAACAAACTGCATCTCTTCCCCAGGATCAATCAGGAAAACACGACTCTGAGTTCTTCCTCACTTCCCAGTCTTATTTCCGCCTCGATTTCTTTTTGGTGGTGTCATAAGCACGAACAACTGCTTCCTGAGAAACAGCTCCATGCTCTTCTTGAGAGAAGGCGTACCCATCTGAAAGAAGTGCACAGAAAGAAGTGGGTAAGGGCAGAAATGGGGGAGCACACGGGGTTTGGAAAAAGCTGCTTTTGAGGAGACTACAGCTGAGCTTTCACACATGGGCCTCATTAGCCTTGGGTCAGTGGGAGCCTGAGACTGGGGGAGCCTGTGACCCAGAAGGGGAGTGTGGGCAGTGTGGGTGTGTGGTGGCAGGATGCAGCCCAGAGTGGGCTGGGTTGAAGAGGTTCTGGCTGCTGATGCTGGGATGGGAATGGCTCTGAGGGGTGGCCTCCCATTTAGGAGCTGCAGCTGAACTCAGCCTGGGAAGCATAAACAGTGGGTCACTGGTCCATGTCTGCACTTTCCCACCACCAATCAAGTTGATCTGCTCTGGAAATGTCCCAATGTGCCTGAAGCTGCAGGCCAGCCGGGTAATTTATGAAGTTGTAACATGCAGGGGAAAACACGTACCAGCTCACAGTGAAAGCTGATAAAGGGCATGCTTGGAGTGGTCCTGTTTCAAAATTGGGCTGATTTAGGTTGGTAATAAGAAATTACAGTGGATAACACATCTTATTTTTGTGTAAAGAAAAAGATCACAAGATAAAGGCAAGAGGAATTTAGTAATTGGCTCTGTGGCCACAGCAAGACTGGTTCTTACAATCAGTAATAATAATATAAATAATAATAATTATCCTATATAATAAAAGCCTAATAAACAAACTGACCAACAGGCAGGATGACCAGTTGGTGTGGGGTTGGGCTAGTGAGTGGGCGGCACCAGGCAAGCCAAGTCGGGTGCCAGCTGGCAGAGGGAGGGGACAGAGATCAGGGGGCGGTGGCGACCAGCAGTGGCAGAGGGGCAATGCCGGGGGGGGCGGGGGGGGAGGAGGCACAGAGGACAGGGGGCGGCCGCTCACTGGCCAGTGCTATCCCCCATCACCCTTCTGGTTGCCTCCTGCAGAGTGAGCCAGACTGCAGCTTAGACCCATAGGGAGTGGGGCCTAAGCCCTCAGATGAATGTCCTTCAAGGGCTCCTGGTCTGCGAGGGGGCACAGGCAGGGCTGAGGGACCCCCCAACCCCCCGGCCCCAAGTGCATGAATTTTCATGCACCGGGCCTCTAGTAATAGTAATAATAGCAGCCAACAATTATTAAACACTGTGTACCAGGCACTGTACTCTTTATAAGACTCCCTCTCTGTTGGCTAAGCCTTCTGGCTCAGCGGTACAGAAAAGCCCCACAGCTGGATGAGACATTCTG
>JAAGEH010000011.1:5352968-5365448 GCA_011751065.1 Lasiurus cinereus | reverse complement strand
CTGGCTCAGCGGTACAGAAAAGCCCCACAGCTGGATGAGACATTCTGACCAAGACAACACAGTAAAAATCCTAACAAAGGTGACTCTCACCCACACCTATTTATGACTGATCAATAGAGCTGCTAGTTAATCATTATAGTCTATATAGGAGAAAAATAAATCAGAAATTCTTCTGGATTATAATTATTCTGCTCAGACATCTGGTTTAAAAAGGGGAGTTTCCGGAGTATAAAGACATACAATAACAATGTGTAAGAGAGTCTTTGGGAGGATGGAGAAGAAGAGACTTTCAGGTGAATTCCTACTCTGTAAGTGCCCACAGATTCAGAGCTCTGTCCCTGGGTTGGCTTCCCAGTTCTTCTGGACAGCTTGCCTTTCAGCATCACCTGAGAAAGCCCAAGGGCAGGAGGGCCACCCTGGGAGGCCAGGACTGGTCTCCAGAGGTGGGCTTGGGGCCTTCTGAGGACATGGTGGGGCAGCAGGGAGCGGCTAGGTGTGAAAGCAGAACAAGCAAGCAAGCCTGACCCAGAACAGAGAGCAGTCTTCCGTAGGGGACTCTTGCCTACTCACTTACCTCCATCTCTAACAAAATCAAACCCACAAACCCCCAAATCCCACTCTGTATGGTTGCCAGAGGAAGCAGCCACGCCTAGGCCAGTGTGAGCAACACCTAGCTGGGTACTGAGCAGGCATGTCACATGTCTGGAGCAGAAACACAGAAGCAAGCCTGGAGAGGGGCTGCTGGCTTGTTCAGGCTCTTCTCCTGACCCCTCCCTCCCTCTCCACTTCCTCCCTCTTTTCTCCCCTCTCTCCGCCTTCCTTCCCTCCTTCCCTCCCTCCTCCTCCGGATGCTGGGCTGCCAGCCTGTCCCAAGACAAGTGCTCTTTGTGCAGCGTCTTCATTGCAGTCCTAGAAGAGACATCTTTCCTAGGGATGTTTCAAAGAAAAATCTAACAAATGCCATTGTCTCATCCTATAACAAGACTGTGTCCTGTGGTCCACTGGGACACTTTCTTCTGCAGTCTTTGAAAGGCAATATTTCTAGTAAACACATGATGTTTCTGGGAGGGGGCCCATAGCAGTTGTCTTTGGATCCAATGTGCTGCCAGAACGATAGTCCTGCCAGGGCTCTGTGCCCCCCAGGTGGATGCTTCTCACCCCGACAGAAATGACTCTGGTCCCAAGTAGTGGGAAGGCCTTGGGAGTGCTCTTCATGAACCTGCCTGGGGCAGGTTGGGTTACTGCGTTCTCTGCCCTGCAGATGGCTTTCCCAATCTGCTCTGCTTTCACCCTGGATCCAGACCTGGGACTGAGGCACTGGGGGCAAGGGGACTGGTTCTAATCCCTGCCTGGCAGTAGCTTGATCACAGGACTGGCAGTAGCTTGGTCACTGGCCCTACCCCCCACCCACTGCTCATTCCACCTGTTGGTCGATTTGTTTATTAGGCTTTTATTATATAGGATAATTATTATTATTTCTATTTTATTACTGATTGTAAGAACCAGTCTTGCTGTGGCCACAAGGTCAATCACTAAATTCCTCTTAACCTTGGTCTCTTTAAGCTTTCTGGGTCTCCTAGGTTTATGTTCCTGTAAAACAAATGGCCTGGACCACGTGAGGTCCAGGTTCTCACAGCTCTTGCCCTGGCTGAGTGTCCCCAGAGCACTCTACCTCCATGCCATCAAAGGGCACCTGTTTCAACAATCAGTCCAAACAGAACAACTGCCACCTTCCTTTTTGGAGATGTGTTTTGTGGGGAGAGGGGTGATGGGAAAGGAATAAAAGGAACTTGTTGAGACAGAAACATTGTTGGGGAGTGTTCCTTTGTGGAAGGTATCTTAGCATTTGGAACTTTCCACTCCCTATTAACCAGAAAGAGCAAAAATCTGGCCTTTCATTTGCTCTGTTTTTCATTTAGAGGCTGCCTGTGCCTACTGGAAAGCCAACCGTAGTGGTTTCTCTGCTTGTAGCTCGATGGTGCCCTCGCTTCTATCTGCCTCACTGGCATGAGGGCCTTGCAGTGGATTACTCCTCACTCAGTTTCCAGCAGAAGATATGGCAGAGAGGGGCTCCTGGTCCAATAGCAAATCTTCTCTCGGGGGGAGCAGAGCACCCCGAGGTCACTATCTCACTACCAAGTGATTTCTCTTCCAGTTCCTATTAGTTGCATCTGCCACCATGTTTTCAAAATGTTGTGCACTAAGACTTTCTGAACCAGACTTTCTTAATCTCAACTGAGACTTAAGGTGGACTTTGCAATTCAAGACTAAAAGGAGGATGGCCCAATAGGACTACCCTGGGGGTGGAGATAAACTATTTCCCTCTCAGAGACCGGGTCTGATTATAGTTAGAGTCACATTGGAAGAAGTTTCAGTGGGACAATGACATTTGTGAGCCCAAAGTAGGGCTGCACCCCTCAGCCTGACAAAGACACATCAGTGCACCAGCTTCTGTCTGATAACCATTAACCTGCCCCTGGCATCAAAACAGGGAGCCCTCAGCTCTTAGCAATTCCCACTTTCATTCATCTTTCAGGAATTCCTGAGAGCCATAAAGTATTGATGGGACCTGGAGAAAGCGCTCAGTGGTCCAGCTCTGAGTTCTCCCTGACTGGCCTCCTAGAGCATCTGCCTCCACAGCCAGAATCCAAGGACAGAATGATGTAGGTAAAAGGAGATGGAAAGGCAGGTGAATCTTTTATTTATTTTGTCTAATAGGACATTTGGTGAAGTCTATAATATTATGTCGTGTTTTTCCCCCCATTATTTTGGAATAAAACTCCCCTTAAGGAGTATTTTTTTTGAATCTGAGCTCTGATAATATACTTATGTAAAAAATATACTTTATGATTTTTGGAGAGAGAAAGTGGATTGCTAAGAGGGATGCCATTCCACCCATCCCTTCCTTCCTGTATTGCCAGACACCCCTGACATAGGTCCTTGAGCACCTGTCCTGTGGATACAGTGATTATTTTCCCTAAGCTGCTCCTGGTCTACCTTTGCTTCCTTCTTACCTCCTTGGGAGGAACGGGAAGCAGGAAGTGAGGCCTGTGTGAAGAGATGACATGTGAATGTGTAAGAGGGAGTACGGGCGGGAGAGATTGGCACGTTTAGAGATGTAGGGGCCCACAGGCCTCGGCACAGAAAACCTGCACTCTAATGCCACCTGTCAGCTGAGAGCCCAATGATTGGATTGCTAAAATAAGCCCACAGCTTCCCCATGAACTTTGGCAGGAATTTCATCTGCTTTCATGGCCTCTCTTCCTGCTCCTTTGGGCTCCAGTGCAACCCCAGAGACCCTGTTCAGATCAGATGCCTTAGGCAGAAACCAGACCAGAGCTTTAGCAGTCAGAGTGCTAGACATGGGGTGGCCTTCCTGGATAAAGCACAGAGACTTTTTTTCAGTGATTGGCATTGTTTTAATTAATATACTAGTCCTATATAATAAGACCATAGTATGCAAATTGAACAAACGGTGGAATGACCATGGAACAACCAGTCGCTATACGTACACTGACCACCAGGGGGCAAATGCTCAAATTCAGGAGCTGCCCCCTGGTGGTCAGTGTGCTGCCACAGGGGGAGTGCTGCTCAGTCAGAAGCTGAGCTCACCGCTGAAGAGCACAGCAGTGGTGACAGGAGGCTCTCCCACCTCCATGGCAAGCTGGTGGTAAGGAATGAGGGGTCCCAGACTGCGAGAGGGCACAGGCTGAGGAACCCCACCTCTCCCAGTGCACAAATTTCATATGCTGGGCCTCCAGTATTAAATAAAACCCTGCATATTGCTATCTTTGGGGAAACCAATTTAAAAGTAACATCACTTCAACCTCAGAAAAAATGCTACTGGGAGGCTGACAGAGGATCTTAACCATATCAGGATTTTAACTTTAAGAATTTTGTCATTCAGGCATTTGATTGGGTCCCAGGGAACTACCTATATGCAAGCTGTACTTGCCTTAGGCCAAACACACGAATTTCACTTCTAAAAACGGTGCTCTAGCTTGGCAGCTGTCTCCTTCCCTATTAACAATGCCCAGGCCTTCATTAAGCTTCCCACCTTCCTGCGTGGGCTGTGGTGACTACTTACGTGGGACACTCTGCTGGAGGGAACCGCCTCGGAAGAGAGTTGGGGGGGTCTTCCTGCTGAGCCTCTTTAACAAGTGGTCTCGCTCATTCATCCTGCAGGTAAATCGAATATGTCAGCCTCGAATTCACCTGGATATATCTCAAAGGTTCTGGTTGAATGACTTCCGGTTGTAAAATAAAACAAACAGCGGGGGAAAGCTTCCTTCCCCACGTTAAGACAAATGTCCAGTTTTGCAGGTCGCCCACTGTTGACGGTAGATGCTATCTCGACACTCGGAGTGCACAGCCTTCTCTTCTAAAAGGCGCTCTGTGTTCAGCCGTCCTGTACACAGCGCCTCAGCACTCTGCCTCCCTCTTAATTGAAGTGCACCACAAGTGCCCTTTCATACTGGGCAAACCCTGGCTTCCCGGAACACTTTGGAAGGAGTGATCTGTTTCTATGGTAAATGTCTTAAAAGCCTCAATCCCACCTGCAGCCTCCTTTCCTCAAGCCAGGCCAGAGCCTCTCCCAGCTGCCTCAGGACCCCCACAGGAGACAGGCTTCATTCCACAGAACCTGATGCTTATTATAAAACACAATAAAAATCAAGGTAAGCTTTCTTTGAAAACATAAGGATTGGGAGCTCTTCCTGCCTTTCTAGAAATTATTCCCTCTAGTGATCACAGCTGTGAACAGACATGGTGCTATCCCAGAGGACGGCCGTCTTCATTCTTATCAACCGAGTGGGTGCTTGAAAACTGTCCAAGCGGCCAGAGTGCTCTGATTCCTTACCATCACTCTGCTTGTTCCTAAAGAGATTTCTGGTACACAGCAGTTTGCCAGTGCCCTCTATTATGGGGTGAATTGTGTCCCCCCACATTCATGGGCTCAATTCCTAATCTCCAGCACCTCAGAATGTGACTGCATTGGAAGATGGGGTCTTTAAGAGGTGATTGTGTTAAAATGAGGTCATTAGGGTGGGGCCTTAATTCAGTACCACTGGGGTCCTCATGAGGAGAGGAGACTAGGACACATGCAGAGGAAAGACCACGTGAAGACAAAGGAAGAAGACGGACTGCTATAAGCTGAGGGGAGAGGCCTCAGGAGAAATCAAGCCTGGCCACACTCTGATCTTGTGTTTGCAGCCCCAGAACTGTGAGACAATAACTTTCTTTTGCTGAAGCCCCCAGTCTGTGGTATTTTACTATGGCAGCAAATACACCCCCAATCTGCTGTCTGTGGGGACTTGGGGGTTAAGGAGCTGCAGTTGCTTGTGATCCAAAGCACCTCCCCTGGCTCTGTCCATGAGCCTCCAAGCCCCAAGAGGACCTTCTCCTGACCAGAGTCTATATCACCACTCCTCCATGGGCCTTTGACAGAGGAACAGGGCCCTGGGTATTCTTAGTATTTTTATGAGCTGAAGTTCATTTTGCACTTGGGTTTCCAAAAGAGAGCATTTTCTGACTCTCTTAGTTGAAAGGACAATGTTTGACTCATCGCCAACTAAGGGTGAGCCTGTACTAGCTAAACATGTGTGCACAGGTCCCTTCCTAGTGCAGGACTGAGCCACAGTTGGCAAGTGAAGGTGAAATACCCAAGTCAGCTAATTCTTCTTTATGCTACCACTCTATGGCTCAGATCTGCAAAGAATCTGGGAATCACCAAGCGCCATCTTCATGAAGGTATTCACTGAGGTACAAAAGTTTTTCATCAAGATGCATAGCTATCTGTTATGTTGATTTATAACTTTCACATACTTAGACATGGTATGTACTTTCCATTGCACTCGTGCACCAAATCCTGCAAATATCAGGAGTGGACCTGGTTGTGAGAACTACTTCAGATTTTAACCATATCTCAAATATAAAGTCCCCTTATACTCTTCTCTGATTCCATTCTTCTCCCTTTTACTATAATAAAGTTAGAAATAATATTTTGTTCATATTTCATACTTTGTTCCATATACATGCATTCACATTAATATATAATTTTGTTTTAAAATATGTCTAAATGGAATTATTTATTTTATACTTTTAGTTTATCCTGTTTTTGCTTTGTTCCTTCTTTTCTCCTTTCTTGTCATCTTTGCATTATCTACTCGTGAAGAGGACAAGCTCATCTTTTTTCCTTCTGGACACTTTAAATTTTTAAAAAAATTGATTTCAAATAGGAAGAGAGAGGGAGAGAGAGATTCCAACATCAATGATGAGGGAGAATCATTGATCAGCTGCCTCCTGCATGCCCCACATTGGGGGTAGAAACCAAAACCCCAGGCATGTGCCCTGACAGGGAATTGAACTGGGACCTCCTGGTTCATGGGCCGACACTCAACCACTGAGCCACAGCGACTGGGCTCTTCTGGACATTTTTATAATTCTCTTTGTTTTTGTTGTTGTACAGCTTCATAACAACTCTTAGTATGACTAGGTGTAGATTTGTTTTATATTCTGCTCATTAGTCATTTGGAAAATTTAAATCAAATAAATAGCACTTAACATCTATAAGGATGGCTATAATAAAAAAACAAACAAAAAGAAAATAGCAAATATTGCAGGGAATGTGGAATAATTAGAACCCTAGCACATTACTGGTGGTACTATAAAATGGTGTGGCCATTGTTCTTCAATAAGTTCAGCATGGAGTTAATGCATTAGCCAGAAAGTCCACTCCTAGATATATACCCAAAAGAATTATAATCAGAGTCAAATAGATAATTGTACACCAATATCTGAAGCAGTATTATTTATAACAGCTACAAAATGGAAACAAGTTAGATATCTATTAACTGATAAACAAAAATATTGTACATCCACACAGTGGCATATTATGCAGCAATGAAAACAAATGAAGTACTAATATATGCTACACAGGCATAAATCTTGAAAACATTATGGTAAGTGAAAGGATACAAACCAAAAAGGCCATATAGTGCATGATTCCATTTATAGGAAATCTCTAGAACAGGCAAATATGTACAGACAAAAAGAAAAGTAGTAGTTGCCAGGGACTGTAGGTTGGGAGTGTGGGGGACAGGAATGGAAGTGGCTGCTTAAAGCAAACAAAGTTTCCCTTTAGGGAAATGAACTATGTTCTACCTTTATACAATGTTGTACCTATAGTTACAATGTTGTAACTATACTAAATGCCACTGAATTGTACACTTTAAAATGGTAAATTTTATGTTATGTGAATTGTATCACTGTATTTAAAAAAGAAAGGTCAATTAAAAAAGCAAAAAGAAGAGGAAAGGGCCCTGAATTAAGGTATATTCCCTCCAATCACCTGCACTGTTGGTTTATTTCTCCAGTGGTGGAGTGAGAAGGTGCTTTCTTTGATTTTTTTCTATCCTAGCTTAGCAGGTATGCTGACTGGGAGGGAATGTGCATGTAAACAATTCACCAGAGGTACACGCACTCTTAGCACCTCCCAAATAATAGTGATGAAACTCAGTCTTACACAAGTCTGTCCACCAGGCTCAGTTTAGAAGCTGACATGAGGAGGTGGTGGGCGTTTGTCTGAAAAACTGAGCAATATTAAGAAGGAGCAGAGAGCTGAGAAGCCAGTGTTGGGAAATAATAAACTCTTTTGTCCACAGTTGTGTCAGGAGGCTATTCCTGCAAAAGCTGTGCACGTGTTACTGCCAAAGCTCAGGAGCATGGAGAATATAACAAATAACTGCACATTTTGTTTTTAAATCTTGTCAGGAGTTATAGCTGGTAGGAATTGCAGCTGGCACCTCAACAAATCCAAAAACAAACAGGTATTTCTAGAAACCTCCCAGTATTTTTAAATTAATGCTGAACTGCCTTCAATACATAAATGTAATAGATTCCTCAAGAAAAAAGCTTGTCCAAAATTCCTTTTCCTTGAGGCAAGGCCAAACATCTACCAACTGATCAGAGTGTGGAAATTCTAACCTATTTTTAAGGATCCTTAGGAAATGAGATTTCACAGCCTCAATTGGTAACCTATTTTACTAATTATAATCTAAACACTAGGAAATGAGGACCTTTTGGGTTCATGTGTATTCCAGACCTACGCAGGCCTTTGTAGGATCACTTCATTCAGTACACTTATGTACAGGGTGGGTTAAAAATAGCTGTATAGTTGTGAGTCTGTGAAACAGAGTTTATTCTTGTATTATTTAAAATATATATATATTTATTGATTTCAGAGAGGAAGGGAAAGGGAGAGATAGAAACATCAATGATGAGATAGAATCACTGATGGGTTGTCTCCTGCAGGTCCCACATGGGGGGTCGATTTTTATGGTTTCACATCGAGCCCACAACTCAGGCATATGCAGTGAGCAGGAATCTTATTGTGACCTCCTGGTTCATAGGGCAACATCAACCACTGAGCCATACTGGCTAGGCAATTATTATATTATTGCTTATTAATTATTGTATTATTAATTAATTATTGTATTATTTCCCACATAAACAACTGTAAAACTACTTTTGCCCCATTCGGTAATGAGGGAAAATAATAAGACTAAAACCAAATAAAATAGGTTTTCCATGCAATCATTCCAATAAGATAGGAATTACACCCTGGACTAGTAGCCCATCATTAATTCTCTTTTATTATATGGTCATAAATTATTTTCCTTTTTTCTTTCTGCCAATTCATACCCTGTCTATTTTTATATCTATATTCTTATTTTTATTTTGGTGGGGGTGCTTTTTGGTGTTCAAATTTCCCTACTATGTCCTTTGTACTTAAAAAAAAATCTTTATAGTTGAAAGTATTACCCATGTTCCCTTTTCTCACCATTGACCTCCTCTAACCTGCTTCTACCCCTGCCCCAGGCCTTCACCACCCTATTGTCTATGTCCATGGTTTACGTATATACGTATGTAAGTTCTCTGGTTGATCTCTTACCCTCCCTCCTTCTTCCCTCTGAGATTCCAGTCTGTTTCACGCTTCTATGTCTCGGTGTATTTTGTTCAAGAGTTTATTTTGTTCTTTAGATTCTACATCTGAGTGAGATCATGTGATACTTATCTTTCTCTAACTGACTTATTTCACTTAGCATAATACTCTCCAGCCCCTCCATGCTGTCTCAAAGGTTAAGAAATTGTTCTTTTTTACTACTGCATAGTATTTCATGGTATAAATGTACCATGGCTTATTTATTTATTTATTTTTATCTACTTATCTACCAATGGGAATTTGGGCTGATTCCAGATCTTACACAAATTGTAAATTGTGCTGGTATGAACATAGGGGTGCATACATTCTTTCTGATTGCTGTTTTGGGTTTTTTGGAAGTGGGATCACTGGATCAAATGGCAGTTCCATATTTAATTTTTGAAGAAACTCCATACTGGTTTTCAGAGTGTGCGAACCAGTTTGCATTCTCACCAGCAGTGTACTAGGATTCTCTTTTCTCCACATCCTCTCCAGCACTTGTCATTTGTTGATTTGTTGATGGTAGCCATTCTGACAGGTGTGAGGTGATACCTCATTGTTGTTTTATCTTGCATGTCTCTGATGATTAGTTACATGGAGCATTTTTCACATGTTTCTTGGCCATCTGTATGTCCCCTTAAGAGAAGTGTCTATTTTGTTCCATTTTTTAATTGGATTGTTTATCTTCCTTTTGTTAAGTTGTATGAATTATTTACATATTTTAGATACTAAACTTTTATCAGATGTATCATTGCCAATATGTTCTCCTATACAGTGTATTCTCTTTTAATTTTGTTTGTGGATCCTTTTGTTGTGCAGAAGCTTTTTATTTGGATGTGGTGCCATCTGTTTATTTTCTCCTTAGTTTCTTTTGCCTTAGGAATATCTGCAAACATATTGCTTTGAGAGATGTCTGAGATTTTGCTGTCTACAGTTTCTTCTAGAATTTTTATAGTTTCATGACTTACATTTAAGTCTTTTATCCATTTTGAGTTTATTTTTGTGTATGGTGTAAGTTGGTGCTCTAATATTTTTTTGCATGTATCTAATTTTCTCAACACCATTTATTGAAAAGACTGTCTTGATTCCATTGTGTACTCTTGCCTTCTTTGTCAAATAAATTGAATATTATGGCTTGGGTCGATTTCTGGGGTCTCTGTTCTATTCAATTGATGTCAGTCTATGCATGTGCCAGTACCAGGCTGTTTTGATTACAGAGGCTTTGTAGTATTTCTTGATACCTGGTCTTGATACCTCCAACTTTGTTTTTCTTTCTCAAGATTGCTGTGGTTATTTGGGATCTTTTCTGGTTCCATATAAAATTTTGGAGTATTTGTTCTAGATCTGTGAAAGATGCCATTGGTAATTTAATAGGGACTGCATTGCATCTATAGAGTGCTTTGGGTAGTATGGACATTTTAATGATGTTAATTCTACCAATCCATAAACATAGTATATTCTTCTACTTGTTTATATCTTTCTCTATCTCCCTCCCTTCCCCCCCCCCCCCGCATTGTCCTATAGTTGTCTGAATACAAGTCTTTTACCTCCTTGGTTAAATTTACTCTTAGGTATCTTAATTTTATTGTTGCAATGGTAAATGGGAGTTCATTATTGGGTATAAAATTGCCATCGATTTTGGGGTATTAAATTTGTATCATGCTACGTTGCTGAATTCATTTATTAAATGTAGTAGTTTTTTGGTGGAATCTTTAGGGTTTCCTATTACAATATAATCTCATTTGCAAATAATGAGAATTTTACTTCCTCCTTTCCAATTTGGATGCCTTTTATGCTTTTTTCTTATCTATCACTGTGGCTAGGGCTTCCAGTACTATGTTGAACAAGAATGGTAAAAGTGGGAATCCCTTTCTTGTTTCTGTTCTTAGGGAAATGGTTTTAATTTTTGCCCCTTGAGTATGATGTTTGGTGTAGATTTATTATATATGGTCTATATTATGTTGAGATATGATCCCTCTATTCCCAATTTGCTGAGAGATTTTATAAAAAACTAGAGGTCCGGTGCATGAATTCATACATGGGTGGGGTCCCTTGGCCTGACTGACAATTGAGGTCTATCGGGGGGCCAGCTGGCCGGGTGGAAGGACCCCAAAAGGTTTGCTGGCCAACCCCCTGATTGCAGCCTATTGGGGGGGCCAGTTGGCTGGGGCAAGGAGCAGTAGGAGATTGGCCAGCCGTGAGAGGTTGGCTGTGGGAGCGTACAGACCACCAAGGTGCAGCTCCTGCATTGAGCTCCTGCCCATTGGTGGTCAGTGCATATCATAGCAATTGGTCGACCAGTTGTTCTGGTAATTTGGTCATAATGGTCGCTTAGGCTTTTACATACATAGATGGGTGTGGGATTTTGTCAAATGCGTTTTTCTTTGCGGCTATTGATATGATCATGTGATTTTTGTCTTTTAATTAATTTATGTCATGTATTACATTTATTAATTTGCATCTCTGGAATAAATCCCACTTGGTCATAGTGTATGATCTTTTTAATATACTGTTGGATCTGGTTTGCTAATATTTTATTGAGGATTTTAGCATCCATGTTCATCAGGAATATTGGCCTGTAATTCTCTTTGTTGTAGAGTCTTTATCTGGTTTCAAAATTAGGATAATGATGGCCTCATAAAAAGAGGTTGAAAGTGTTCCTTACTCTCACATTTTTTTGGAATAGTTTGAGGAGGACAGTTGTTAGTTGTTTGACAGTTTGGTACAACTCTCCTGAGAAGCTGTTCAGACCAGGGCTTTTGTTTGCTGGGAGTTTTTTGGTTACTGCTTCTATTTCATCAGTTGTTATTAGCCTATTCATTTTTTCTGATTCTTCCTGATTCAGTTTTGGGAGACTATATTTTTCTAGAAATTTGTCCATTTCATCCACATTGTCCAGCTTGTTGAGACATATATTTTCTTACAGTTCTTTGTATTTCTGTCGTGACAGCTGTTATCTCACCACTTTCATTTTTATTTTATTTATTTGGATCCTTGCTCTTTGTTTCTTGATGAGCCCAGCTAAAGAGTCATCAATCTTGTCTTTTTAAAGAAGCAGCTCTGGGTTTTATTGATTTTTTATTGTGTGTGTTTTTTTAAAATGTTTGTAATTTATTTCTGCTGTAATCTTTATTATTTCATTCCTTCTACTTACTCTGGGATTTTCATATTCTTCTCTAATTATTTAAGTTACAGGGTTAGCCGAGACCAGTTTGGCTCAGTGGATGGAGCGTCAGCTTGCGGACTAAAAGGTCCCAGGTTCGATTCTGGTTGGGGGCATGTACCTTGCTTGAGAGCACATCTCCACTGTGGGGTGTGCAGGAGGCAGCTGATCGATGTCTCTCTCTCATCGATGTTTCTGACTTTCTATCTCTCTCCCTTCCTCTCTGTAAAAAATCAATAAAAAATATATTAAGTTGCAGGGTTAAATAATTTGTTATTAATTTTTCTTGTTTTATTTATTTATTTATTTATTTATTTATTTATTTATTTATTTATTT
>JAAGEH010000011.1:4668225-4682794 GCA_011751065.1 Lasiurus cinereus | reverse complement strand
GAGAGAGAGAGAGAGAGAGAGAGAGAGAGAGAGAGAGAGAGAGAGAATATGAATGAGAATTACAGGCCAATATCCCTGATGAACATAAATGCTAAAATCTTCAACAAAATATTAGCAAATCACATCCAGCAATACATTAAAAAAATGATACATCATGACCAAGTGTGATTTATTTTAGGAATGCAAGGCTGGTACAATATTCACAAATCAATAAAGGTGATACAGCACATAAACAGACTGCAAGACAAAAATCATATGATCATATCAATCGATGCAGAAAAAAAGACATTTGACAAAATCTAACACCCTTTTTTGATTAAAACTCTCAGAAAAGTTGGAATAGAGGGAACATACCTCAACATAATAAAGACCATATATGACAAACCTACAACCAACATGCAATAGGAAAACACTAAAATAGGAACAAGACAGGGATGCCCACTTTCAGCACTCTTGTTCAATATAGTTCTGGAATTCCTGGCCATAGTGATCAGACAAGAAGAAAAAATAAAAGGCATACAAAATGGAAAAGAGGAAGTAAAACTATCATTATTCATAGATGACATGACACTCTGCACAGAAAACTCTAAAGATTCCCATCACAAAACTTCTAAATTTAATAAATGAATTTAGGAATGTAGCAGGATACAAAATTAACACTCAAAAATCCATAGCATTTTTATACACCAATAGTGAACTCTCAGAAAGATAAACTCAAAAAACAATCCCATTTAACATTGCAACAAAAAATACAGATACCTAGGAATAAACTTAACCAAGGAAGTAAAAGACCTGTACTATGAAAACTACAGGATGCCGGAAAGGAGATAGAAGAAGATGTAAATAAGAGGAAGAATATGACAGGTTTATGGATTGCTAGAATCAGCATCATTAAAATGTCCATATTAACCAAAGCAACCTATAGATTACATTCAATCCCTATTAAAATACTAACAGTATATCTCACAGACCTAGAACAAACTCTCCAAAAATGTACATGGAACCAAAAAAGTCTCAGAATATCAGCAGTAATCTTGAGAAAGAAAAACAAAGTTGGAGGGGTCACAATACCAGATATCAAGCTATAATACAAAACCACTGTTCTCAAAACTGCCTGTTACTGGCACGAGAACAGGAATATATATCAATGGAAAAGAACAGAGAACCCAGAAATTGACCCAAGCCACTATACTCAATTAATATTTGACAAAGGAGGCAAGAGTATACATTGGAGCAGAGACAATCTCTTCAATAAATGGTGTTGGGGAAACTGGACAGATACTTGAAAAATATGAAACAAGACCACCAATTTACACCATACACAACCATAAACTAAAATTAAAGTGGATAAAATACTTAAATGTAAGATGGGAAACCATAAAAGTACTAGAAGAAATCATAGGCACCAAAATCTCAAACATTTATCATAGCAGTATGTTTACCAATACATCTCCTAGGACAATGGAAACTAAGGAGAAAATAAGTAAATGGGACTAAGTGAAAATAAAAAGCTTCTGCAAAGCAAAAGAAACCATCATCAAAATAACAAGAAAGCCCACATACATGGGAGAACATATCTGCCAATGATACATTTGATATGAGGTTAATCTCCAAAATATATAGGGAACTCATACAACTTTACAAAAGGAAGACAAACAATCAAATTTAAAAATGGGCAAAGGACCAAAATAGACATTTCTTCAAAGTGGACATACAGAAAGCCAAGAGACATATGAAAAAAAAAATGCTCAAAGTCATTTATCATCGGAGAGATGCAAATCAAAACAACAATGAGATATCACCTAAAACAAATGACAAGTGTTGACGAGGTTGTGGAAGAAAGGGAACCTTAGTACACTGGGGGTGGGAATGCATACTGGAACAGCCACTATAGAAAACAATATGCACTCAAAAATTAAAAATGAAACACCAATTTGACCCATTCATTCCTAATGGAATGAATATATCCTAAGGAACCTAAAACACCAATTAGAAAGAATATATGCACCCCTATATTCAGAGCAACACAATTTACACAGCTAACACTCAGAAACAGCCTAAGTGCCCATCAGCAGATGAGTCAATTAAAAAAACTATGGTACATTTATTTATACAATGGAATTCTATGTGGCAGTAAAAAGGAAGAACTCTTACAATTTGCAACAATATGGATAGACCTGGAGAGTATTATGCTGAGCAAAATAAGCCAGTCGGATAAAGATAAGTATCACACAATCTCCCTTGTATGTGGAATCTAATAAAACAAATAAACTGATGATCAAAAATAGACCCAGAGTCACAGAAGCATGAAGAGACTGTTGAACCTTAGAGGGAAGGCAGAGGAGGGTGGGTGGGAAGAGATCAACCAATGAACTTGTATGCCTATATGCATAACCTGTGAACACAGACAATGGGGTGGTGAGGGTTTGGGAACTGGGTGGGAGGATGAGAGCAGGCTGAAAGAGGGGGACCTGTGTAATACTTTCAATAATAAAGATTTTTTAAAGAGAAAAAAAACCATACTGGACACTGCAAAGGAAAAAGAATCTTGAATTTGAAGATATCAGACTAAAAACTATACAAACTGAAGCACTGAGAAAACAGCATAAAGATATAAAGATAACATTCAGTGACCTATGAGACAATATCAAGGGAGTCTGAGATGATAGATAGATAATCAGATTGATATATATATCCAGATTCCCAGGGGCCATAAAGGCGGGAGTAAAAAGGGAAAGAACAGATATATTTCTAGATTTCATGAAAACTATAAATTCAAAGGTCCAGAAGCTCAAGGAACACCAAGCAGCATAAAAAATAAAAACACATCAAAGCACATTGCATTCAAATGACAAAACCAGCAATAAAGAAAAATATCTAACCAATAGCCAGGGAACAAATATTTCAAATTAAGGAACAAAGATAAGAACTATCTCAGACTTCTCAATAGAAACTTTACAAGTCTGAAGAAACTAGAATAATATGTTTAAAGAGCTTTAGAAAAAAACTGTTAATTTAGAATTCTATACCAAGCTATAATATCTTTCAAAAATGAAGCTGAGCCTTGACAGGTTTGGCTCAGTGGATAGAGTGTCGGCCTGTGGACTGAGGGGTCTCAGGTTCGATTCAGTCAGGGGCACATGCCCGGGTTGCAGGCTCAATCCCCAGTGTGGGGCATGCAAGAGGCAGCTGATCAATGATTCTCTCTCATCGTTGGTGTTTCTATCTCTCTCTCCCTCACCCTTCCCCTCTGAAATCAATACAAATTTTTAAAAATGAAAATGAAATTTTTTTTCAGAGAAAAATATATGACAGGATTTATGAACTATTTAAAAAGTTAAAAGAAATTCTTCAGGATGAAGGAAAAGAGTATCAGGTAGAAACTTAGAATGCACATGCGCATGCGCACGTGCACACACACACACACACACACACACACACATGGAATGCCTAAGATTAGAAATATGAGGGTAAATGAAAGATTTCTTTTATACATTCTGGAGTTATTTAATGGGATATAAATTGACATACAACATTGTATTATTAGTTTTAGCTGTAGAACATAATGATTTGATATATACGTACTAGAGGCCCAGTGCACAAATTCATGCATTGGGTGGGGTCCTTCTGGGTGACCTGTGGGGATCAGGCTGATACCCACAATCCAATCCCACCTTCAGCTCCTACCTGCCACTCTTACTCTTCCCGGCCCCACTGTGCCTGCTGTGGGTTAGCACCCAATCAGTCCCAATTAGGAGAGGTTTGTGCTGCCTGCATCTAGCATCCTCCCAAGGGGACTGGCCTGTGGGATTGAGCTGAAACTGGCTCTCCAACATCCCCCAAGGGGTCCCAGATTGCGAGAAGGTGCAAGCCAAACTAAGAGACCCCACCGGTGCATGATCAGGCCGGGGGTGGGGAGGACTGTGGGAGGACTCCAGAGCGTATCTGGCCTATCTTGCTCAGTCCTGATCGGGTGGACTCCAGCAGCAAGCTAACCTACCAGTCAGAGCATCTGCTCCCTAGTGGTCAGTGCATGTCTTAGTGAACAATTGAGCAGCATTAGCATATTATTAGCATACTAGAGGCCCAGTGGCATGAAATTCATGCACTGAGGGGTGTCCCTTAGCCCAGTCTACACCCTCTCTAATCTGGGACCCGTCAAGAGATGTCTGACTGCCAGAGACCTGGTTCCCCTCAACTGCTCTCCCCTGCTGGCCTGATCTTGCCCTCAACTGCCTTCTGACAGCCACTTGGGTTCTGATTAGTCAATTTCTATGCCAGTCAGCATCAAAAGCTCCACCTCCTAGGCAGCCAGATTTGGTTCTGATGGGTCAGTCTCTATGCCCATAGGGATGAGGCCTAAACTGGCAATCGGACATCCGTCTCACCATCTGGGACTGCTGGCTCCTAACTGCTTGCCTAACTGCCTTCCTGGTAGCCCCTAATCACTTCTTCCTACCAGCCTGATCACCCCCTAATTGCTCCCCTGCTAGCCTGATTAATGCCTAACTTCTCCCCTACCAGACTGATCACCCCCAACTGCCCTCACCTGCCGACCTGGTTGCCCACAACTGCCCTCCCCTTCCAGCCTGATCTCACCCCCAACTGCCTGCCCCTGCTGGCCTGAAGGACCCCAACTACCCACCCCTGCAAGCCTGGTCCCCCCTCCCAAATGCCCTTCCCTGCCAGCCAGATGGCCCCAACTGCCCTCCTCTGCAGGCCCGGTCCCCCTCAATTGCCCTCCCCTCCTGGCCTGATCTTGCTCCCAATGGCCCTCCTTGCCAACCTGATCTCACCCCCAACTGCACTTGCTACCAGCCTGATCACCTCTGCCTCTGCCTGCCTGATCACCCCTAACTTCCCCCGCCCCCTGCAGACCTGATCTTGCCCTCAACTGCCCTCCGTTGGCAGCCACTTGGGTTCTGATTAGTTGGTTTCTATGCCAGTCAGCATCAAAAGCTTTGCCTCCTAGGCAGCCATTGGCTCCTCACAATTGACCCAGATTTGGTTCTGATTGGTCAGTTTGTATGCCAGTCAGAGTCTCCAGGCCTATCAATGGGGCCTGATCAGAAAGGCAAGGCTAATCAGCAGCCTCTGTGGAGGCCTGGAGAGAAATGGAGGCACAGCTGCTGGCCAGGCCCAGAAAGAAAGAGAGAGAGGCAAGTGCTGATCAACACCTGCCACAGAGGCTACAGATCAGACTCTGATTCTCTCTTTAGGTCTCTCTCTGGGACTGATTCGCAGCCCCCTCAGCAGTTAGTGCTGGGTCACCACACCTGCAGTCATACCAGTCAGTGCTGAGTCACCATAGCAACCCAGCACAGACTGCAGGACTGACTCCCTTCACCCATTCTGCCCACCCCTCAGCCACTTCCTTTGGCAACCACCAATAAGTTCTCTGAATCTATGAGCTTGATTTATCACCCCTCCCACCAAGGATAAACATCCAGAATTGGAATTGCTGGACAATATAGTTATATTTTTAATTTTTTGAGGAACCTCCATCTATTCTCCATAGTGGCTGCACCAATTTGCATTCCTACCAAAAATGCATGAGGGTCTCTTTCTCCATATCCTGGCCAATACTTGTTATTTCTTATAGTTTTTACTAGAGGCCCAGTGGGGAGGTCTCTCAGGCGACCTGTACCCTCTCACAGTCCAGGAGCCCTTGGGGGATGTCCAACTGACGACTTAGGCCCGCTCCCTGTCTCCGCCACCACCACTGCATTCACCAGCCACGAGCCTGGCTTCTGGCTGAGCAGCACTCCCCCTGTGGGAGTGCACTGACCACCAGAGGGAAGCTCCTGCATTGAGCATCTGGTCAGTGCATGTCACAGCAACTGGTCATTCTGCTGTTGGGCTGAAACCAGCTCTTTGACATTCCCCCTGAGGGGTCACAGATTGTGAGAGGGTGCAAGCCAGGCCAAAGGGCCCCAATGGTATACGCTCAGGACCTGGGAAGGACGTGGAAGGTTGGCCAGCTGGGGAGGGACTGTGGGAGGGTTCAAGGGCGTGTCTGGCCCATATTGCTCAGTCCTGATCAGCCGGACCCCAGCAGCAAGCTAACTTACCAGTTGGAGCATCTGCACCCTGCTAGTCAGTGCATGTCATAGCTGACTGTCTGCACATCATACCGAGCAGTTGAGCAGCCTTCGCATATCAGTAGCATATTATGCTTTGATTGGTTGAATGGCCAACCAGACACTTAGCATATTAGGCTTTTATTATATAGGATAATAGTCTAATGGTTGTAAGGTGATACCTTATGGTTTTGCATTTCCCTGATGATTAGTGATGTTGAGCATCTTTGCATTTCCCTGATGATTAGTGATGTTGAGCATCTTTGCATGTATCTGTTAGTCATCTACGTCTTCTTTAAAAATATCTATTCAGCCAAGTTAATTAAAAAGTTTTGGTACTCGCCCTGACCACTAGTTAGAGAATCAGCCTGCAGACTGAAGGGTCTCAGCTTCCATTCCCAGTCAAAGGCACATACTTGGGTTTCAGGATCATATGGAAGGCACCCAATCTCTCTCTCCCTCTCTGCCTCTCTCCCTCCCTCTCTCCCTCCCTTTCTCCCTTCCACTTTCTCTAAAAATAAAAAAAGGCATGTTACATATATACAATGGAATATTCCTCAGCCATTAAAAAGAAATCTTACTATTTGTGACAGCATAAATGGACCTAGAGGGTAGAATGCTAAGCAAAACAAGTTAGACAAAAAAAGACAAATACCATATAATTTCATTTATTTGTGGAATCTGAAGAGCAAAATAAATGAAAAACAAAACAGAAACAAACATGTAGATACAGAGATCAGACTTAATAGTTGCAGGAGGGAAGAGGGATTGGGAATCTGGTTGAAAAGAGGTAAAGGGATTAAGAAGTACAATTTGGTAGTCACAAAATAGTTTACATCTATAGTATAGGGAATATAGTCTATAATATTGTAAAACTACATATGGTTTCAAGTGGTTACTTGAAATATTGGGGGACCACTTTGTAAAGTTTAAGATTATCTAACCATTATGTTATATACCTGAAACTAATACAAAAAAATATTGAATGTAAACTGTAATTGAAAACTAAAATGTAACCCTAGCAAGTGTGGTTCAGTTATACACCCAAAGGTTGCCAGTTCAATTCCCAATTAGGGCATCTACCAGACTCAATCTTTGGTAAGAGGAGTACAGGAGGCAGCCAATTGATGTTTCCCTCTCACATCAATGTTTCTATCTCTCTCTCCCTCTCCATTCCTCTCTCTAAAAATGAATAAAAAGAAATTTTTTTAAAAAAATCTATTCAGATATTTTGCCCACTTGTTATTCTGATTGTTTGATTTGGGGTATTTTTTGCTACTGAGTTTTATACGTTCTTTTGTCTAGGAGCTTACCCCCCTAGATTTTCTTCTAGGAGTTTTATGGTTTCAAGTCTTATATTCAAGTATTTAATCCAATTTGAGTTGATTTTTGTATATGGTGTAAGATAGTGGTCCAGTTTCATTCCTTCACATGTAGCTGTCCAGTTTTCCCAGCACCATTTTTTGAAAAGACTAGCCTTTCCACATTGTATATTCTTGGCTCCTTTATTGAACATTAACTGGCTATATATGTGTGAGTTTACTAGTATTTCTGGGCTTTGTTATGTTCCATTGATCTATGTGTCTGTTTTTATGCCAATATCATACTTGGGGGGGGGTTTACATTTTTTATTAATGTATTACATGTGTACATATCTTCCCATTGCCCCCCACCCCACTCCCATACATGCCATCAACCCCCAGTGTCTTGCGTCCATTAGTTATGCTTACATGCTTGCATACAAGTCTTTCAGTTGATCTCTTATCTACCCCACCTCTCCCTAACCTTCCCGCTTTATTTTGACAGTCTGTTTGATGCTTTACTGCTTCTGTGTCTATCCTTTTGCTCATCAGTTTATAATGTTCATTATTATCCACAAATGAGTGAGATCATGTGGTGCTTCTCCTTCATTGACTGGCTTATTTCACTAAGCATAAGGCTCTCCAGTTCCATCCAGGTTGCTGCAAATGGTAAGAATTCCTTCTTTTTAATGGCAGCATAGAATTCCATTGTGTAGATGTACCACAGTTTTCTGACCCAGTCATCTGCTGACGGGCACCTAGGCTGTTTCCAAATTGTAGCTATTGTAAATTGTGCTGCTATGAACATAGAGGTGCATATATCCTTTCTGATTGGTTTTTCTAGTTTCTTAGGATATATTCCTAGGAGTGGGATTACTGGATCAAATGGGAGTCCTATTTTTAGTTTTTTGAGAAAACTCCATACTGTTCTCCACAGTAGCTGCACCAGTCTGCTTTCCCACCAACAATGCACGAGGGTTCCTTTTTCTCCGCATCCTCACCAACACTTGTCGTTTGTTGATTTGTTGATGATAGCCATTCTGACAGATGTGAGATGGTATTGCATTGTCATTTTGATTTGTATCTCTTGGATAATTGGTGACTTTAAGCATGTTTTCATGTGTCTCTTGGCCTTCCTTCTGTCCTCTTTTGAAAAGATTGTATTTAGGTCCGCTGACCAATTTTTTATTGGATCATTTATCTTCCTTTTATTAAGTTGTATAAGTTGCCTGTAGATGTTGGAGATTAAACCTTTATCAATGATAACATTTGCAAATATGTTCGCTCATACAGTGGGCTTTCTTGTTTTGTTATGGTTTCTTTTGGTGTGAAAAAGCTTTTTATTTTGATGTAGTCCCATTTGTTTATTTTCTCTTTAGCTTCCATTGCCCTAGGAAGCTAAAGAGAAAATAAACAAATCTGCATGTCTGAGATTTTGCTGCCTGTGGATTCCCCTAGTATTTTTATGGTTTCACATCTTATGTTTAAGTCCTGTATTCATTTCGAGTTTATTTTTGTGTATGGTATAAGCTGGTGGTTTAGTTTCATTTTTTTTGCATGTATCTGTCCAACACCATTTATTGTCTTGCCTCCTAATGTCAATTATTAATTGAGCATAGTGGTTTGAGATATCTGAATTCTCTATTTTATTCCATTGGTCTCATACTGTTTTGATTACTATAACTTTGTTGTATTGTGATGCCTCCAGCTTTATTCTTCTTTCTCAAGATTTATTTGATTATACAGGGTCTTTTGTGGTTCATAAGTTTTTAAAAATTGTTTAACAGGTAAATAAATATAATACAGTTGGCCACTGAAAAACGTGAGGGTTAGAGGGACCAACCCCCTCCACATATAATTTCTGACTTCCCCAAAGCTTTACTACTAGCACTATTGACCAGAGCCTTACTGATAATATAGTCAACTAATATACATTTTATATATTTTATGTGCTATATTCTTTATTTCTAAAGTAAGCTAAAGAAAATATTATTAAGAAAGTCATTTAAAAATACATTTACTCAAACCCATGTTGTTCAAGGGTCAACTATAGTAAACTGTGGGATTTATACTAGAAGTAAAATAGTGCAGAAGATAAGATGGGAATGAATAAAAAATACTATAATAAGGTTTTATGTTGGACATAAAATACTGCATTTTTATGTGGTTGTAGAAAGTGAAAGAATACATATGGGAAATACTGAAACAACCATTAAAAATATAAAACAAAGAGCACAGAGTAGAGATAAAATAGAACACCTAAAATACACCATTAAAAGTAAAAAAATAAAATAAAGGCAATAAAAGAGGAAAGTAAGGTAAAAAGAAGGGATTAAACGAGTATCAAGTTGATAGATTTAAATCCAACCATATTGATAAATATATTAATTACTAGAGGCCCAATGCACGAAGATTCGTGCAAGAATGGGCCTTTCTTCCCCTGGCTGCTGGCACTGCCTGTGCTCCGGTCTGGAGTCGCATTTCCACCTTCCCACACTGCCCAAAGGCCTGGAACAGCTGGGGCAGGGCAGAACACCTTCATCGTCACCATGGTGACGATGCAGGTGTCCCCCCCACCCTCAGCCACTTGGTGCCTATGTATGCAAATTAACCTGCCATCTTTGTTGGGTTAATTTGCATACTCACTTCTGTTTGGCTGGTGGGCATCACAAAGGTATGATCTAACGCCCACAACTGTCCTCCCCTGCCAGCCATCTTGTGGAGGCCATTTTGTGACCACATGGGGGCCATCTTGTGTGAGGGTGTGACAGTCAATTTTGCATATTACCTCTTTATTATATAGGATGATCTCTGACCATAATCAGATATCAATAATGGAAAGCTCTTTAGAAAATATCCCTATATTTGAAAATTAAACAACACACTTCTAGACTGTAGGGTAAAAGAAGAAATCAAAAGGAAATCAGAAAATATTTTGAATCTTTATATTCAGTAAAGCTCTAGTTTGGGGCTGAGGGACAGGGTAGCAGTCTGAGAAGCAGATACATGAAAATATTTAAACAAAATCTACCCTCATTATTCTTGGGGTTATATAGGTGAAAGGTGAGTGACATATACATTTAAACAGAGAAATTATGGGATTTAGAATTGGCATAACTGCAAGAGGGCTTCCCTGCAAAACCACATTTTAAGGAGGAATTCCAACACAGGAGAAAAATCGGGGACAATTTTAGTAGAGCATGACTCAAGTGTGCAATAATCTCAAACTTTACCAGCAATTTGAGTTGCACAACAGGTGCTACCCTCAAATATCATGATGTACTAAAACATGTGAGACCACAGCTGCTACTTCCTTCAGCTGTTGGATTATCACTTTAGGAAAACCATATAATAAAGCCTTCTAACAGAAAGCTCACAAAGGAAAGCTGATGGGCAAGTAGGGGAAGTTATAAGCCCAGCAATTTGTTAAGGAGAGAGAACAAGGGTTCTAAGTCCAAGTTAAATAATCAATTCACTCTCAAATCATTATCTTCTTACTCCAGCCAATAGACCATATTCTTTCTAAACACTGAGCAAAATAAAATTTAACTTTAAAATTTCTGTACTTAACAGGACATGTCTCCCAGTGCATGGGAAATTCGTGCACAGGGGGGAGAGGGGGAGTGTGTCTCTCAGCCTAGCCTGCATCCTCTCCAATCTGAGACCCCTCGAGGGATTATCAACTGCCCAATCCCAGTGGGATTAGGCCTAAATGGGCAGTCAAACAATCTCTCACAATCCAGGACTTCTGGCTCCCAACTGCTCACCTGCCTGCCTGCCTGATTGCCCCTAACCACTTCTGTCTGCCAACCTGATCACCCCCTAACCAGATTGCTAGCAGCATGATCAGTGCCTAACTGCTCCCCTGACAGCCGGATTGCCCCTAACTGCCCTCTTCTGCTGGCCTAGTGACCCATAACTGCCCTCCCCTGCCAACCTGGTCACTCCTAACTATCCTCCCTTGCAGGCCTGGTCGCCCTAATTGTCCTCCCCTGCAGGCCTGGGTCTTCCTCCCCAACTGCCCTTCCCTGCAGGCCTGGTCCCCCCAAATGCCCTCCCCTGCAGGCCTGGTTGCCCCTAACTGTCCTCCCCTGCCGGCCCAGTCACCCCTAACTGCCCTCCCCTGCAGACCTGGTTGCCCCTAACTGCCCTTCCCGGAAGGCCTGGGTCCCCTTCAACTGCCCTCCCTTGTAGGCCTGGTTGCCCCCAACTGTCCTCCCAGGTAAGCCTGATCCCTCCCAACTGCCCTTCCCTACTGGCCATCTTGTGGCAGCCATCTTGTGTCCACATGGGGGCAGCAATCTTTGACCACCTGGGGACAGCCATCTTGTGTGTTGGAGTGATGATCAATTTGCATATTACTCTTTTATTAGATAGGATAATTGAAGGAAGTACCATACTGTTTTCCATAGGAGTAGCACCATTTTTACATTCCCACCAACAGTGCACAAGGGTTCCAATTTCTCCACATTCTTGCCAACATTATTTCCTGTGTATATTTTTTTAATTTTATAGTAGCCATCTTAAAGGGTATAAGGTAGTTTTGATCTCTTAATTGCATTTCCATGTGCTCATTGTACAGTATGACTCATTCACATTACAGCTTATCCTTAAACACACAGGTTTGAATTGAGCAGATCAACTTATATGCAGGTTTTGGTGGGTTTTGGTCTGCAGTTGGGAATCTGCAGATTCAGAGGTCGAATGTTCTCATCAGCGAATTTTCAAATGTGTAGGTGTCAGTGACCCTAACCGTCACGTTGTTCAAGAGTCAACTGTAGCCGAAACTGGTTTGGCTCAGTGGATAGAGCGTCGGCCTTCAGACTGAAGGGTCCCAGGTTTGATTCCGGTCAAGGAGATGTACCTTAGTTGTGAGCACATCCCCAGTAGGGGGCGTGCAGGAGGCGGCTGATCGATGTTTCTCTCTCATCGATGTTTCTAGCTCTCTATCCCTCTCCCTTCCTCCCTGTAAAAAATCAATAAAATATATATTTTTTAAAAAGTCAACTGTACTCGAAACAGCAGCCATCTCTCCTCCCAAATTACCTTTACCTGAAATTAATGTGCTATCCCTTCCTTCATAAGAGTTTCTATTATTTACAAAGCCCACAAAGTGAAAAAGATCGTTTAAAGCTCATATTTAGCCTTCAATATATCTCAAGGAAATGGCTGTATTTCTGTTTAGGAGACTTTTAATGTTATAAAATTCCATCTGAGGTTAAGATTAATCATGATCATTAGGGGTTAAAACTCTAAATCTTAGTAGGTTTTATTTGTTACACATAGTAGTACAATAAAAATACTAATATATCTCACAGTTGAAAGGATGAAATTAAACTGTGGAAAAAAATACTAGTCTAAGTATTAGGGAAAATATTACATACAAAGCAGGACATTTTAGTGTTGGGTATTTGTTTTCTGAGGCCATTTCCTTGGTCAGCCAATAATACTTATATAAATATGTCTGAGTCATAATTAGAATCGAGGCTGCAGAAACCTAAGTATCAAGTTGTAGCAAGATTGAAAAAAATGAATGAGTAGATAAGCCACAAGACTAGACAGGCTAAGAATTCCCAGAATACGTCATAGGATAGGTGTCGACTTCCTCAGCACATGGACTTGGTGTCAACCACTGTCAATTCTGTGCTCAAGTCCCTGTTCCAAATGTAAAGTTGGGACAAAAACATTCATCTGCCAAAAGCAATAGATCTTGACAAATGGTGCTTTAAATTCTTCCTCCAACTACAGTTTTCTGTAGTTGTAACTTTTATCAATTAAAAGAAGTTGCGTGAAATGCAGAATTCATGTTCTTTGGGTTTTATTATTTTGTAGCCACTGTTCTAAGATACAAGAACAAATAAAACATCTAACATAATTCAGCAGGCTAGTTAAACTAAATTAAATAGTCTGAAAACAAATTTGGGGGAAGAAAAAGTAATTTTATAATAATATGAATAGTATGATTCCCAATCAGAAGCTTATCATTTTGAGCTCATAGATTTCATTTTGGTGCCCACTGAGGTAAACTACCTATTCTAAGACCACAGGTTATTATTAGAAGTTACATTTCATATGTAACTTCTGGGTTTCTTGCTATCTAAACACAATTAATTCATTTTAAGATTTTATCTAAATATTTTTATTGCAAAAAAATCTATTTCAAACTCTTGACATTTAAAATATATCTGGCTAACATTTACAAAAAGGAAAAGAATTCCCTAAATAATCATCTAGATTATTAAACAATTAAATAATTGCTTTGTTTTAAGCTATAGCACCTACTATCCCTATCTAGAAGGCGTAGGATTGAAGAATTGCTAGCTGTGGATTAACAATCTGCTAAAAAAAATTGCTGCTCTTCTGACCCTCCCCCTTCACTCAAGCACCACACAGGCTGCATCTACATTAAAACAGCTTTGGATGGTGTCTGTTACCTATGGAGCAGCATCTTCTCCAGCCGTAGATCAGAGGCATGGCATTCAGTCCTCCATATGGATGCATGAAGACAAAACCACAGTCACTGTTTATAGGTGTCTAGGTATTAAGATAGCTCAAGGCTGATCCCCATGATAATCTGGGAGAATTATATTATACCCTGAAACTGTCCTGTTCTAATTCACCTGGCATAAAACATAGTTCCTGAGTATAAGAAATTTATAAAAATTGCTGGAGAATTATATGGGATGAGGGGAAGAAATTTTTAATAAAAAAAAATAAACAAATAAAAAAACCTTTAAACCTGCCAAATTGGCAAAGGAAGAAGAAGGAGAGGAGAATAATACTTAGTGATTCACCCTGCTATCCTACAGAATTTCTAAATGAACAAGAAGCCTCTTTGGCTAGCCTTATTTCCCAGTCACATCTGGAGATTAATCCCAGAGCCTGTGAGTAAATTAAAGGGATGATCATTACTAAGCCCCAGGTTGCCTAGCACCACACAGAGCTCTTGCCTGCACCTCCGTGCAGAATCCTGTGACACCAAGGCAGGCAACATCATCACTTCATCTAAAAAGGAGCAGCCCTAGCTGGTGTGGTTCAGTTGGTTGGAGGGTTGCCCCATGCACCAAAAGTTTACATGTTTGATTCCTGGTTGAGGTGAATATGGGAGGCAACCGACTGGTGTTTCTCTCTCACATAAATATCTCTCTCTCTCTCTCTCTCTCTCTCTCTCTCTCTCTCTCTCTCTCT